>CM059583.1:26166666-27400000 GCA_030407085.1 Trichopria drosophilae
TGTTACAACGTTATGAATCAAGTTTATTATGAAATAATATTGTTTATTAAAATTATGAATATAATATTATCATTGTAGTTACTAACCAACGACATATTAACTTTAATAAATTTATTTTGTCTAAAACTTATTCAAAAGTTCATGTGTTTTTCTTAATTTTTTGATTATTACTTAATAAATAATTTTCATTTATTCACAAAAATGCACTAAATCAGATATGTACATTATGTTTTTGACTCTTTAGAGTTATTTTTTTCAAGTTTTTAATAAGCAATTGTTGGTTTATATAGCCTTATGAAAATGCGTCATAGTAAAAGTCTTCCCCTTTCCTTTAAAATAATTTTGTAGCGTGACTACTTTAACAATAACTTAACTTGGTGCTAATAAGCAAGAATCCATTTAAAAAAAAACGAATTTACAGTAACTTAGAAAAAAAAATTTTCATTCTTGAAAATGCCCTGTTTTTGGAGAATCACCCATAAATGAATATGGCTGTACGGGGAAATTTTTAATTGTGTGATATTTTGTTGGTGTGATATTTTTATGCGAGACATTTTATCATTGTGACAATTTGACATGTGATCAAATGTCCATGATATTTTCTCGTGTGATTATTTGTCCGTGAAATAAAGACGTGCTACCATATTTTCCAAAATTAAAAAAATTCTTTTTACTGCAGAAACTGATCTTATGTTGACGTACCTGCTTCTCTGATTTTGGGCCAAAAATGGTTAAGTGAATTGATTTTATAATGTTTAACATTTTTTTAATTCATTTTTAGTGGTAGTTACACAACTCTCTTTATCGCCTGCTTTATAACGCGGGACATTTACCTTACACATATAGATCAAGGTCCAATCGTTTGCTAGACGAAATAGAATTGTTAGTAAAGTAAAATAATAAAATATAAAATTGAATCTTCATTTTCTAAGAACCATAATAGTGTAGTATCTATATTTTTATTACAGGCTATTACAATGATGAAGAAGCCCGGAGTTACGCAGGCGCTTCATAAGGTTATCATGGTAGGGAGTGGAGGTGTTGGAAAATCCGCCCTGACCTTGCAGTTTATGTATGATGAGGTGCATAAAGAAATTATTAAAAACTAAATACTTTTATGTGACAGGAGTACAGTTTCCTCGGCATTATGTGCATGTTTTCAGGACCTGAAATTAGTTATTATGGAGGGGTGGCTACTTTATAATCCGAGGACGATAATGTGCACATTATGTATCTATGCGTATGCACATATAACCTTACTTTATCGTCCGTATACCGTAAAGCACTCAAAACACGTTACACGCACATAACCTCGGAAACCACACTCCTGATACAGAAAATATCGTATGTAACGTGGAACTAAAACAATTCTGGTCCTCGCATGTGTTCCTGGTACTCGTCTGCGCCTCGTACCGGGAACACCATGACCAGAATTACAGTTTTAGTTCCATGTTACATAATATACTATTTCGGTACTATAGTCATAAAATCCGATTTTACGGCCTACCTTTAGTCCGTAAAATTTCATTTTACGAATCACGTGTAACATGAATCTGCGCTGTCAAAAACATAACCCGTACGGACTAAATGCAGTCCGCGAAATCTAATTTTTACAGCTTTCACTACCGAAAAATAATGTTCGACTCACGGACGTAAGATTTTACGGCCTCATGCGATCAAACGTGAAATCTGGTTTTACGGCCTTGTATCGAAAAATACTATTACAGTAGAACCCCGCTGGATTGTCACGGTGGTTCCGAGTCTTCTCCGCAAACCCCGCTGAACTGTCGGCAATAGGAGAAGCATCGCTTCCACCTCTACGCCGTAATCATGTGACATTCACAGCCAATTACAGACAAATCTCTCTGCTTCCTATTGTAACTCCAAAATGATGCGTATGTCTAACTAGACACGTCCCTGAAGCGGCGAGCGGTGTGGTGGGGGTAAAGAGATTCCGAGAAGGGCCAATCCAGCGGGGTTCTGCTGTATTTAGAATAATACAGGAATAAATGTTAATGAAATATATGTTCTTTAATGACAGTTCATTGAAGATTATGAACCGACAAAAGCTGACTCGTACAGAAAGACGGTTGTACTAGATGGTGAAGAAGTTCAAATAGATATTTTAGACACTGCAGGTCAAGAGGATTACGCAGCTATAAGAGATAATTATTTCCGCAGTGGAGAGGGATTTCTCTGTGTTTTCTCCATTACGGAAGATGACAGTTTTCAATCCACACAGGAATTTAGGTATGAATAATGTACTTCCTCAATTGTTTCAGTTATTAAAAATTTGCTTGTGATACAGGGAACAAATTCTCCGAGTTAAGAACGATGAAAACATTCCTTTTCTGTTGGTGGGGAATAAGAGCGACCTGCAAGAAAAGCGTAAAGTCAGCCTTGCAGAAGCTCAAAGTAGATCGCAGCAATGGGGAGTTCCATATGTTGAAACAAGCGCAAAAACTAAAGAGAATGTTGATAAGGTAAGATTTTCGTAATTCACTGTTCATTAAATCGTTCACTTGTACCTTTCAATATTGTATGGCTGCGACTGTTGCACGGTGGTTTTAGGAGAAATGCTTATTTTGCAATCTGCCGATCAGTTGGAAAACAGCATCTCGTTGCATTTTCCTGCAACTCTCAGTTTATTATTTTTTCTCACTAGCACATTGTTTTAACGCTTGATCATCTTTAGAACGTAGTGCTTTGCACATTTTCAGGTGTTCTTCGACCTGATGCGTGAAATTCGATCTCGCAAAATTGAGGATAAGTCGGCGAGTAACGGTCGCGGCAAGGATCGTACCAAGAGGAAGAAAAAGAAATGTATTATTCTATAGGTTCGCGCTGCTTAGCACTATCCGTTTGTCGTTTCGAGATCACCGGTTCTTTCGTGCCGCAATTGGCTTGGCAGAGCATGTATCCGATGAAGGCAACAAATGCTTCGAAGCACAAGTGCAACTTTTTTTGCTGTACACATTTGCAGTATAATTGCGTGCATTGTTGTTGTGCTGTATCCACTATGTCCCATTCCGCATCCAATTGGCGAAGGACTATGACTGGACTTTGCGATTCGTGAAGAACCGTTCGGTTTCAGGTGTTCTTCGACTTGATGCGTGCCATCGCTGCTCGCAAGGCTCAAGAAAATCAGGGCGAGGCCGGTGACGGAAAGCAGAAGACCAAGTGTTGCATCCTTCTGTAACGAAAGTGCGGACATGACGGATCGACGGTACGCTCTACCCTTAACTTAATAAAAGTGCAATCGCAAGATCTGCATTTTTCACATTTTTCCTGCACATCAGGCGAAGAAGAAAATTTGTCGTTAATGTAATATATTGAGAAATGTCTTGGATCCATTGAAATGTGTGTGTGTTTGGATGTAACGAATCAAATGTTCTACAATACCAAAGAGAAATGCATTTAATGTTATCGAAATTAATTTAGGTCTGTACTTTATATAACTGAAAGTATTTTTTTTTGGACAACTAATAATTTCCTCGCAGCCAATATACATTTGATTCATTTCATTCAAATATTCATTCCTCTGCCATTTCTCGTATGATAACGCCCGAAATCATAGAAAAATCTTGCTTTTATGATCTTTGGTCATCTCTTAGCTCGACTTAAAAGTGTGTTCAATAAGGATGACCATTAATCGTTGAAGGTGGTGCTAGATTCAGACAATTGGGCCTGAACTATTTTCAAACGTAAGGTGGTCAGTGTTATCGATTCAATCAATTTCCTGCTCCCATTAGTCGGTAGTGATAATTCCATATTTGGAAAAGCATATTTATACGTTTAGACGTAGTAAATTACACAGTTGCGGATACAGAAATGGAATACCTGTCTTTCTAACCTCAAAATAGTTTTCTTCTCGTATTGTCGTTAGTTTTCCAATAATTTAGATGATCTTTATTCCATACTACAAAAGTACACGGAGAGAACTGTACAAGTCTGAAACTGCAGAGATTCCTTCGCCGCCAAACTAAAATTCGGGCACCATGTTCTGCACCATGAGAAAGCAAAAACCCGATGCTTTCTTTCAGGCTTGCTCCCGCCTAAGTTATACTTTTTAGACTGGGGCTCTACGAAAAAAGGTTTTATACAGTTTTGCTCTATTTTGCGCCGTTTTCGATATGGACGCGATAGAACGAAGAACATCGAGTTTTTAGAGCAAAAAACAAACATGGCGTCGGACGCCGAATACGTCCTTCGTTATATCGCGTCCGTATCGAAAATAGAGCAAGATAGAGCAAAACTTTACTAAACCTTTTTTGTAAAGGAGAAAATTTCCTACAAAAAAGTCCGGAAGAGCCCTAACGTAAAAAGTACAACTTAGGCGAGAGAAAGACTCAAAGAAAGCATAGTGTTTTGCTGTCTCATCCCTGCAGTTTCAGACTTGTACATAATAAATTTTACAATTATTATTGTATTTTCCGCTACTATCTTATTTAATACATCAATTCACCAGTAAAATATGATAAATGTTGTAATTTTTTCGTGATAATTCATCAAATTATAACATTGGTAGAAAAAATAAAATGGAACATAGAATCTATTGAGGTATTGTCGATTGATTTTTGAGGTTAGAATGACACTTAAATTTTGAAAAATTCATTCCTTGTCTACAACTATCGCCCCCAAAAGAAAATTACAACTACAAATATACGATATAATACTTCTGTCTGACGCTTTAAAATCATCTTATACCGATTAGTTGAGTTAGTAGAAAGGAATAAAGCGAAAAAGTCATAATAGTTGTATACAAGCGAAAACATTTTAAGAATTTTTCAGAATGAGCTTATAGATGTCAGACTGTCTCCTCATTGCATTCGCATTTGCTTTGGCTGAAGAACAAGCAAGAGCCAGAAATAAGCACTGAAGTGTACAGTACAAAAATGCTTTTCTATCTGCATTTTACAGTAGCGTACTCGAAGCGTCTTTGGAAATCGATTGAATAGCGAAAATTCTTTTACCGAAAACGACTGAAAATTGTACGACGATGTCGATATGCCAAGACGTTTTGCGCGTAGGGTTTCGAAGATAAGACTACTCGTCAGTGACTTTCCGTTATGATTTCTCGTCGATAAATGTAATTATGTCTCGTTGAATGTTCAGTGTGATCGAATACGATATTTCTATCGATGCGTCAACGCAAAAACGATCCTGTGAGGCGTGCTTTTTATATTTTTGTACTGTTGCTGAACTGCAAATCGTGCCTTTTTAAGTGTTATATAAATTGAACTTTGCTCTTTTGGAACTTGAATTTTCTTCAGATTTTCTTGAGCGAAAGGTAGCGAAAAAGTGAGAGACATATCGCTCGAGAATTATATATATACACATGCCGTAGGATACTATTGTATAGATTCTTACTGATAAACATTACCGTAAGATATAAGAAATGAAGCCATCGGTGTGTGGTTCATTTTATTTAAGTTCATTTCAGATTTAATTTTTAGTTCACGTGTTAATTCGACGCACGCCGATGGAAAGATTTTAATAAGTTTCATGTAGCACTGAAGCAACAAAGATTTGTTAGAGTGTTAAGAATCAAAAATTGTTCAGATATTTTATATGTTATGTATGCATGTACGTCAACTACCTTAAGTTTAAGTATAATATATAATACAATCATTTTTACTTAACAAAAAGTGATAAAAGGAAATATTCACAGCACAATACATGAACATATATATGTATTATATTGTAATCGGTGTATATTTAAGTAACTATACACATGCATTATATACATAAAATGTGCTCGCTCAGCGTTGTTGACAACAATTTTCAGAAAAAATAACAAATTTTCTGCATCTCATGACAATTTTTCTCGCCTTAATAATTCTTGAACATCCAAAATAGTTTACCCTTTAATTTCAGTGCCTTATTAAAATTATATAGGGGAAGTAGGGGCAAAGTGGGATTTTGGCGTTTCGCAGTATTAGAACATTTCCTATGTATTTGTTTGCATTGATTATTTACAAAAGAGTTATGGTAATACAAATTTTGAAACATATTTCAGTTTCCATTCAGTATTTACCAACCGTTCGAACATGACCTACGAAGTCGAAGTCAATTTGTAAATTCAGACATATTTTCAATCGATTAGTGAGCATCAATAAATTAAGAGCAATTAAAATCTGAATTGCATGACTTAATAGTCTTCTCTTACACTCAATTTTCGTTTTTTATTTGTTTCATTTGGGGTTGAGGATGATTTTTACGACGTGTTTAAAAAAATTCTATTTTGGGCCAAAGTAGGATGTATTCCGTTTTGATTTAGGTTCACAGAGATAAATAAGTAACTCCCTTTCCCTCTCTCTCTCTTTCTCCCTCTCTCTCTCTTGTGTTGTGTCCACGGCTCGTAGTGGTCAGGACACTAATAAATAAATTTTTAATCAATATCTCTCTCCCTCCCCGCTCTCTTTCTCTCTCTCTGACAAACCTTTCCAAAAGTAATTTTAACAACCCGTCTCACTTTGCCCCTGGATTTTCAGATTTCTCAAAAAAAAGTTTTTTCGTAAAATTGAAATTTGGAATATTAAACAGATACTTTTTTTAAATGCGTTTCATAATAAGTTAGTTGAGGACCTAAATAAGGGTTTCTAAACCACACCTAACCATTCTTATGCCCTATATTTTTTGTATACAAGTTTTTCCAAAACCATCCCACTTTGCCCCTACTTCCCCTATGGGCTTTACATCAGTAGATTAAAATAATTTACAAATTAAAATAAGTGAGAGTTCTTGGCATAAAAATTAAAACTGTCTCACAAAGATCAGTGTGGTTTCACAAATATCACGCTATCTTTGGTCCAACAATATCTCCCCTGATTGGTCACAAATACACGCAGGAGTTCGGTTACACTTCAAATCCTACAATATTGATATAAAAAAATGAACTCGCATTATTAAATTTTGACCTATATTTAGGTAACATTACAATTAACCCATTAACGCTTAGGCGGACGAATTTTCAGCATTAGTTTGAACATCGATAATTTGTATATAAATGCCTTTAAACAAAATTTGAGCTCCACTGTTTTTAACGTAAAATTGTATGCTCTTTCAGAATCTTTCAATAAAATTTCGATAAAATGAACCGCAAAAAAGTTATACATGTTTTTCTGTTAAAAAAACATGGTTTTTTACATTTTATTTTTCATAAAAACATCACTTTCACCTCGAAATAGCGTTGGGAACATATCTAAGTTGGAAATATCGCGTCCTTGGACCCCCAGGATTAAAATGTACCATATCTGAATTCATAATTCAAAATGGCACCTAGATGCTCAAAATTCTTTTAAAAACTTATCATTATTATTATAAGGATAATCCTCCTGAAGATGGTCGCTAGTCGACCGAAACGTCGAGGAATTAATTAATTTAAATTATCGTAGGGGATAAGCCGTTTTTTATACTTAATTTATATTTATCTTTGACCTACGTTTCTTATTTATGAATTTTAGTGAAGCTCAAATTTTTCTAAAGGCATTTATATACAAATTATCGATGTTCAAACTGACACTGAAAATCCGTTCGTCTGAGCGTTAATGGATAAATAAAATAAATTTCAATAATTTTTTTCGCAAATGATTTGACTACATTATCCAGATAGCAAGGCGCGAGTCTCACGATGTCCTCATGTTCGAGATCAAACTTATGAGTGCTTATATGAATGCATATGACAGTTTAGGAATGAATAAAATATACGGGATTGAACTGCGCATGCGCGAAAAATACCCGCTTCTACGCACATATGAGACTTTTCTGATACTTGTAATGATTGGTTAATATTCTTGGTGGGCAACCAATCGGCGTCGGGTGGAATGTCTGTGTGGTAAGAAGTTAGTGTTTTGCGCATGCGCAAATTGTTTAATAAGGCAAGACTAATATGTGAGCGGCGATCGTCATATGATTGGAGAACTCAACTAGCACTCACATGGGGCGCAGACGTGCGCTTTAATCTCATTTATCAGTTCCATTATGTCCCTTATGTGAACTCACGTTGTTATCTGATATTTGAGGAGTTTTGGAGGAATTATATTATTTATGTGCACAACAATAGTTCTAAAGATATTATTGTTAAACAAATTTGTTTCACATGGAACGTTTCGTACTGTTCAAGGTAGCCATATATTTCTTGCTAACACAGAAACCAAAAATACCAAGCTCTTTGTCCGTAAATGATCTTCAATAAAGTTAGACAGTTGCGAGAACATAAAATGAAACATAAACTAAATACAATCAAAACTGTCGTTAAAGTATATTTTCGTTGTTTTCCTTTTCTTGACAGAGAATCTTAATTGCAATTGAAAATGGAGAAAAATCCATTACGAGAAATTTGAATTTTTTTATTTACGTCTCCAGATGCATGAAAAAAGATTGGCGAATGTATATGTATTTTAAAGAGGGTTATTCAATGACCTTGTTTACTATTTAAAAACATAAATATATATATATATATGGAAGCTTCATACTCAAACTTGACCCTCTGGATATTCACTTTTGTTATGAGATTTGTATTGGTCATTATTACAAGGGCATCGAGTTATTAACAAATGTTAATTTTTTGTTAAAAAATAGAACATCGGTATGAAAAATACTTAATTTTACCACAAAATAGGTCTAAAACAAAAGAAAAATTAGCTGGAAACTTTACATCCCCCAACCGTTTAGATCGCAATTTTTTAATAATTTCTTTTGAGATTGGATTTCTTGTTCAAACTAAAACTATCGCACTAATTGGAAGTTACTAACACTACATTTAATGTTTGTACGGTCAGACGCCTTCTACTTTCGACGAGACACGTTGCTGGTGATGTATTTTTGTGTGAGCTGTTCCTTGAGATAATAAAGTCGACTTTGAAGGTCAACTTTTACATTTTAAATGGGAACCCCTATTATTGGCTCCAGAATCAGAAAGAGCAGAACATTTTACGTTCAAAAATGTATTCACTCGATGGATCGAGGTTGCTTTTCAAAAATGTATTCACTTTTTGAGTTTTGGGGCTTATGGGATTTGGAGGTTTAGAGATTTTAAGGCTTTTGGAATACTTTAAAAAATGATTAGATTTTGTCGAAATTTGTTACTCGGGGATTTCTGAGGCCCCTGATTACAAATTTGAATGTTAAAAATCCAAAATAGCGTACGCAATTTTTAGAATTTGTAGCCATCCTTACAACCATTAACTTACCATTAGTTTGAAAAAATCTAACCCACAATGTTTTTATATTTTTTCCCACTGTCTGGTTAATTTTTAAAAAATCCGAACTAAAGACAAAAATTCTTAACGATATTCGGCCTCGAGGGATCGATCTGAAAATGTGTTCGGACTAAATCTAGCAAATTTCATGAGCATCGGTTGAAAACTACGGACTGGGCGTTAAATTTATTCTAAGCATACCTGCTGACCCCGCTGTGCGATGATCCATTCAGTAGTGGCGTCACGTTCGTTGGGACCAACAATGTATCCCACGGCGACTTGGGCCCTAGTTATTACGGTTTATTTCTTACATTTTCATCACCCAACACTAATTCCAAAATCGGAGGACCTGTCTGACCTGAGAAAGCATAGACCATTCACGTGTCTCAATGCGTTATACAAATTGTTCGCCAACATCTTGAACGAACGTATTGAGAAAGTCGTGAAACCGGTGTGGCAGTGGATAGAACGGCGAGGCAGCAAAATGGGGTATCCAGCTGCAAGGACAACTTGCTTTTCGGCAGGTGTGTTTGTCAGGACTCAGTCCAGTACAAGCGTAACCTGTCGATAGTCTGGCTGGATTGCATGAAGACGTATGATTCAACATCGCACGAGCTATTAAGCTTGTTACTGAAACGTCTTCAAGTCCACCCAAATATAGTGAGAAATGGGGAGGGCCTAATGCCAAATGTTTTAAATTTAGCCATTTATTAATCAGTGATATGATACTGCGATCTCGTAAGTTTTCCGCGTTTTTTGAAGGAGATAAGCGTTTAGTTTCCAATCTGGATCCTATTCTTTTTAAAATTTCTAGTGACGAGGTAAATTTTATTTCATCCCTCGATTCCGTGAGTCTGCGAATAGGCTGAGCAGACCTTTACTGGTACTACTGAAACGAAATCCATTTCTAGTACGCGAATGTTGCGACATCGCTATATTGTTTCTACATATTACTAAATACTAATCTATTTGCAAAATAGTTGGCATGTAAGTTGGCTGGCGGCTCTACCAAATGAGCCCAATTATCTTTCATCCACAACTGCAATTCCTTTTTTATTGTCGGTGGTGGTTTCAGGATCTTTTTATCTAAAAAGTCTACAACTTGTTGGTTTGCTCTATAAAAGGGTTTCTGCACTGTCCTAGCCAGGGTCATCTCTTGCTTCTTACTCCTGGTTGATCTTTCACTAATTTCTTGAACATCCATGACGTCTTGCAGCTCCTGGTTGAACTCCAATGGTGGACCATCGCTAAATTCTTCCCCGTGGTTCCCCTCTGCTTGTGAGGTTGACTCCTCCTGCGGAAAATGCAACTGTTTCCTGGTGGTGCGGACATTGATCCCCACCTCCTCAATGTCCACACCCCGGGGCTGGACGGATCGAGATCTTGAGCGTTTGGGCATGCTTTAGGACTGGTTCTGTGCACTGTGACGTCGTTTTCTTGCTAGGATTAAGGATTGGTGAGTTTGGCCGATATAGGCTGCGCCTAGTTCGTTTCCATCGTGGCGCGCTGTTGGTAATTTATTGAGATACACAGTGTTCAGGCATAAGGTTAAATAAATGATATTGCATGTGTGAACAAAATTAATTTAAATTGTGTTTTTAATTTCTCACAATACAGAAAACCACGTCGCTTTGTTCTTAGAAACAATTTCCTTATTGGTGGTTTTGAAAGAATATTTAAGTAACTCTGACTAATATTGAAAATATGACCTCTAATTGAAAACAATTCCAAAAGCGCCTAAAATGAAAAGAAAAGAATGTTGGTAATTTATTCCGGGCCATGTGCTTTTCATGAAACATAACCTCAAAATTTTTCGCATCACTATTATTACCTTTACCGCGCTTTTCCTTTCATTTATAATACACGGAGAGAATATTTGAATGATTTTACGTCGACTAGTTCCAAGGTAAATAGCCCCAATGCCTCTTCCAGGCAAAAGAGGTTGATATTCGAGGCGCACCGCGTCGATAGCATATCGAGGCATCAGGCCCCGACGATCGACTTCTCACGCCTCGACCGATCAACGTAAAATCCGCCAAATCGCCGAGGTAGCGCCGCGGAAAGGAGGGGATGGCACCATCCCTTCTTTTTTTTTTCATTCCTCCTTTCATTTCATTCCTCCACCACGCGGTGCGCCTCGAATATCAACCGCTTTTGCCTCGAAGAGGCATTGGGGCTATTTACCTTGTAACTAGTTGACGTAAAATCATTCAAATATTCTCTCCGTGTATACGCTTTTAATGTAATTCAGATTTTTTCACTCAGTCTTTTCTTATTTTAAGTTTAACTTTTCTAATAACTACAACCTTTTATCTATTTCAGAACTTTTCCTTTGCTTGCAATCTTTTCCCTTCTTTTTCCGACAACAGACACATTCTGACTACTTTACTTTATGGTTGAACAGTAACTATTTCCACATGCGATTTTACCGACCAATCAGAATATGCATTTGAAATTTAGCCAATCAGATTTTTACACGCAAAATTTACTTATTTAAAATAATTACATATCAACACGCGCGCATCGTTGCGGCCGGCGGCCCGGCTCGTTCGAGTATAAGAGACGGCGCACGTTCCAGGAAAAGGGATTATTCCTTTCCCGCTTCCACGGACACCCTACCTCCTTCCTAGCGGCCTGGTGACTCGCGAGGTTGCTATCCTCTAGAATTACGGGTTCATTGTCCTGATCCTATCCGTCTTGGACTACGGGTTTATTGCCCTGGTCCCTCCGCTAAAACCCCTTCCCGGCAGAGGTACGGTGACACGCGGTACCTTTTGCCTCCCACTCCTAGGCACGGTGACACGCGGTGCTTGGGATCCTTGGAAACCCCTTCCCGGCAGAGGTAGTGCGACACGCGGTAACTTTTGCCTCTCACTCCTAGGCACGGTGACACGCGGTGTGTGTGTGTGTGTGTGTGTGTGTGTGTGTGTGTGTGTGTGTGTGTGTGTGTGTGTGTGTTGTGTGTGTGTGTGTGTGTGTGTGTGTGTGTGTGTGTGTGTGTGTGTGTGTGTGTGTGTGTGTGTGTGTGTGTGTGTGTGTGTGTGTGTGTGCGTGTGTGTGTGTGTGTGTGTGTGTGTCCGCATGTGTGAGTGTATGTGGGATCCGAACCCACGCGTTACATTCATGTCGCACGGGTGTTGGCCATTTTTACAATATTTTTACAAAGATTTCTTAAAATCTACGGTTCAACGAGTCGTACAACAGAGCTCGAGGAACCCTTCGCCGACAGACTCGCAGTGTCTATTTCCGTCATTTCGGGTGAGGGATCCCTGTCCGCGGACCGTACGTTCACTACACAGTCATTATCTGGAGTTTTTCGAAAACATACTGCCATTCCGCGTTTCTGTCATTGCTGCCGGAACCACTTTCTCCCACGCAGGCATTTCCAATAGGAAATTACGAGTAAAATGGCTAATATGCAAGAGGGCCCACCGTATACTGTGGCTCCGTCTACTAGCGTTACTCGCTCCTTCATTCGTCTAGTCTTGGCGATCTGCCGAGCTCTGCTGACGAGGTCGCTGAACTTGAGACTGGTCTCAAAATCGTTGCTGGTGCGGGTGCCACCTGATCTTGCGTCCTCTTTGGTAATGATTTCACCTAGGTCTGCTAGCGTTACCAGACTTCCGTCAAGCAGTCTGGTGAGGTTAAGGCGTCCGGGTTCTCGGTAATCCATTGTGATTTTGGATTCTATTACGCGCGAGGCCACGAGCGTGATTTTGTCCGTCTGTGCCTTGCAGCCCGACGCTAACTCAAGCAGACCTGTTCCGTTGAGAGAAACCGTGGCTATAATATTTCCTCCACACATGATCCTTAACGGTTCTTGGGTGGTGCTTGAGTACAGCCACGGTTCGTAATGCGGAGTTTGAGCCAAAAAGCGGTTTTCTGCTTGAGCAATCTTAGGTCGCAATTGTTGAAGTCGCTGAACTTCAACTCTGTGATCATGCGAACTTCGCAGTCACTGTCCAGATCTCGTTCGTGCAGCGGTAGCTCCCCGTGGCAAACGTAAGTATCTCCGCTTTTGCGACATTGGCGGAACGCGTCCGCTGATAGTCGGACATACTTGTCGTGATCGTTCGCTATGCCCGAGTATTGGGTAGAGGGTACGATGAATGCTGACCGTGACTGATTTCCGAAGTGCTGTGGGACCTGCACGGAGTTGTGCTCGTAAATGGTGAACCGCGTATACGATACCAATGGCATGTACAGGATGTAGATGAGGGACGTCTACCAGTATGCAATCTTGATCGTTGATACTTCCAGCAGTGAATCCGATGTGATCTGTGCCAAAGGAATCGGGAATTCGCATTCCGGGGTGAATTCGGCGATTTCGTTGATGTAGGTGGTCAGGTTGCTGAGTGATACAAATTCGAGGTGAATCTGTCCGGCCTTTGCGAAGAGGACCGTGTTCATCAGCTGGTCGGTTCCATGACGTAGCGTTGCACCTCAGCGCTAGCGACCGCCATGATGTGCGATAATTTCTCGTTTGAAAAGATTGTTCTATCGTTGATTCTGTTATGCTATGCTTTTTCCACAGCCGGTTTAGTGAGATATTAATAGTCTTCATTTCTTGATGTAAACCCGAAAATTCCAACGCTATCACCTTGGTTTGATCAGCGATTAGTGTCGCCGTATTGTCCAGTTGATCGTTTAGCACGTTTATTTGATCTTGTAATACGTCGATCTCTTCCTCTTCGGCGGTACCAAACAGTATCTTGCTCAGTTTCCCGATTGCTCCGAAGATGGCACGTTTCTTCCGGGGCTCTTGCCTGATAATATTTTCAGTAGGTTGGCATTCTTGCAGATGACCTCGCGAAGCGTCATTCTTGCTTCTTGAATGCGGGCGTATAGGGTGCATGTTTTCAATTCGCGACATTGTTCCTCTATTCTCGATAGGCAGGCCTGAAAATCGCTCATTTTGTCAAAGTATCCCTGCAGCGGGACCTTTGATATCAGCCGCCATTCAGTATACGAGAGCCGCATAGGTCCAAATAAAAATATAGGTTGAAAATAAAAAATTTAATTTTATAAATACTTTACTCTAAATTCATGATTATATACTTATTGTCTAAATGTGTTATTTACCACGAAATTGTTTCGAGTCGTGGAATCTTCTTTGTCGACACGAATTGTTGAACATTCCTCGTTTGTCCAAGGAAATTTGGTCGGTATAGCACCAGGTTGCAGTTTTGGTGCTTTGAATGCTCGACTTAAAAATAAATATGCTTATCAGATTATCACATGTAGTTTTAATTATAGAAATTAATTTTTAAATTTATATTATTTTATTTTTATTTTATTTTATTTTATTTATTAACAGGCCTGAAGCCCTTGTAATATTATACATAAAGTATTTGCCGCTGTTAAACGCATATAAAAAAATAACAATAACTTTGTGAGTCTAAACCTAAATCTAAATCTAAGTTTATACAGTATATCAATTGTATTGAAATAGCTGTTGTTTCATTCGTCGAGTAGCTTCAACATATGACAAACTAAACAAATTCGACAGATTTGGAGTATTCAATAAATGGTTGAACATCCGAGATAAGCGAGCCGAGGGAGAGTGCAGTCCTAAATTAGTTAGATATACCGGAGTACGGAATTAGGAACGGTCCTTAAACTATAATTCGAAGTATAAGAGGGCAAAATAAATTCAGAATTAGGTAAAATAAGAAGATTATTGTAAGTTTTGTATAGGTATTGAACATCTGTATACTGTCGAGATGAAAAAAGTGAAGGAATTTTGATAGTATTTGAGATCGGTTCATAATTGTGATTATCAAATGACATTGCAATATTTAATTTAAACGATGCATACCTAAAAAATTTTTCTTCATAATTTGGGTTCCATATTATTGAAGCATATGTGAGGTGTGGTCTTACTAGAGTGAGATATAGCGATCTAATAGTCGATATTTTTGTAAACTCTTTAGTGTTCCTAATGATGAAACCCAACATGCGTTCTGCTTTCTTACACGCAGTGTTAATGTGTTCAATAAATGTCAGTTTGGTATCAAATATAACTCCCAAATCCTTTGCCGAATATACTCTCCTAAGAGGAGTAGATTGTAAAAAATAATCGTAAGTACTCTGCGTTTGGGAAGTTGTAAATGACAAAACTTGGCATTTCTGTATGCTGAGTCTCATACCATTATCAATACACCATGATTCAATACCGTTCAAATCATCTTGTACATTATGGAAATCATTATTTGATTTAATAATGGAGTATGTCTTCAAGTCATCAGCAAATAATAGAAATTCAGAAAATTTAATGACCGAAGAAATATCATTTATGAATAAATTGAACAATATTGGACCGAGGTGGGACCCTTGGGGAACACCGGATAAAACTAAGATGTCGCGAGAGAAAAAATTTTTAAATCTAACAATAAGTTTTCTGTTTATTAAATAACTATGGAACCATAAAAGTAGATTCCCTGAAAACCCAAGCTTATTAAGTTTAAATAATAGGACGTCGTGGTTTACCGTATCGAAAGCTTTAGAAAAATCAGTATAAATAGTATCAACTTGAAGTTTTCTATCTAAAGCATTTATAACATATTGTTCAAAAAGAAGAAGATTTGTTATTGCTGATTTTCTATGTACGAATCCGTGTTGATTAGAAATAATTTGACTAGATACTTTTGAAGTAACATATTCACTAAGAAGTAAATCCAAAATCTTCGGTATTGCACTTAAAATTTCCACTGGTCTGTAATTCCGCACATCCGCTCTGTCCCCGCTTTTATAAATAGGAGACAGGAATGACAGTTTCCAAACATCAGGAACATGTCCTTCCTGAATTGATTTATTAGATAGAACAAAAATGGGGTAACATAGCGAATTCGAGCAGTTCTTTAATAGAATAGGTGGTATTCCGTCCGGTCCTGGACCTTTATTGATATTCAATTGACGTAACTTATTTTGGACCATCTCCAAGGAAATATCTGGTAAATCTAGTACTGGTGACTCTTGGTGTACAATTTGAGGAGTGTATACAATGTCGTTTGTAAATACGGATTCAAAAAAAGTTGCAAATAAATTTACTATGTCTTGACCAGAGTTAGCACTTTGATCATCATATACCATTTCCAAAGGTAAACCAGATAATTTCCTTTTAGAATTAACAACTCCAAAACTTCTTAACATTAGATGGAATATCATGCTCAAGTTGACTGACGTAATTCTTGTAACACTGATTTGACAAACTTTTACATTGCTTGAGTAGATTAGAGAAGGTATTATAGTTTTCGGAGAAAGATGAAAATGGTTGACTTTTTACCCTCTTATGAAACATTTTCTTTTTCTTTATCAAGTCTATCAAATCCTTTGTGAACCACTTCGGATAAGTGGAGCTATTTGTTTTTATTTTAGGAACATTAATATTGATAGCTGACTTTAAAATATCATAAAAACGAGTTGTTGCTATTTCAGAGTTTACGTCAGACAAAATGGAGTTCCAGTTTATAGTGGATAATAAATCAGAGATACCTCTGAAATCTGCTCTTTTAAAATTAAACGAAATATCCGAATAAGATAGACAGTGCGAAACCATATTAGAATCATGATGCAATTCGAAGTCTAGAGCCGGGTGATATTGATCGCATGGTACAACTGGGTCGCAGGATTTTGACAAATAACTCACTGAATTCTTAAAGGCAAAGCACAAATCTAGAATATTATTTGATGTATTTTTAACATAATTGTATTGAAAAATGTCCAGTGATAAAAAACAATCGCACAAAATTCTTGCTCCATCTGTTGTAGCTGTTGACGTTGTAGAATCGGTATGGAATGATAATCCCGAAGATCCATTAGTCCATTGAATATTGGGCAAAATATATTCACCTAAGATAATTGGTATGTGATCTTGAAACCTTAAAGTGAGATCCTCTATTGCCATGACATGTTCAAGATATAGACCAGAACTGGAACGAGGTGGTATATACGTAGCTCCAATTAAATATTTCGCTGTTCCAGAAGAGGCAGTAATGAACAGTTGCTCAACATTGGAGTCGTTGAATTGGCATTCATTGCTTATCCAACAGTTTTTAACCGCTATCAAAACTCCACCTCCACGGGAGGGCTTAATTCTATCTTTTCTGTAGATTACATAATTATTCAATTCTAATTCGGGGTTAAGAATTCCAGCGTGTAACCACGTCTCCGTTAAAATAATAATATCGTATGAGATAGCTGATGTTTTAATAGATAAACTTAAATCTAAGAGTTTGGTTCTCAAACCACGAACATTTTGGTAAAAACACTTCAGGCCTTGTACACGTTTTTTGAAGACATCTGACTATTGTCAACTGAAGCTTTAATATTCACTATTTTTGGTATCCCATGAAAATAAATGATCTTCGCAGTCTGTTCTACTTTATTTAGTTCTGATAGATCATTGCATAAGCTCTTGAAAGACTCACGCTGGTTCTGAGTGTAATCAGCTCGAAGATTTACTGGACCACAATAACTTTTTCTCTTGTTCCGTAAAATTTGTATCACCGTAGCAGGGTCTTCGAAAGTGACTCTTAGCGGATGTGGTTTATCTTTATCGGTATATTTTCTCCCGAGACGACGAATTTCAACTTTTATATCCGAAGTGTCACATATTTTGGTAACAATTTTCAACGCACATTTCTTATACTCCTTTTGTTGGATGTTTTCATCATTGCTCTCGCTTTCTTCCAAATTAAAAAAAATTAGATTCTTCGATCGCCATTTCCTTTCTTCAATCTCAGCTATTATAGAGTTAGTAATGGAAATTGTAGAATTTTCCTTATTTACTTGCATATCGTTGCGCATGAGAGTAATTTCTGCATGCATTCACTCTATTATTACTCGAGAGAACTCCACGCAAGAAAATTTCATTACACGAGATTTGAGGACAATGACTCTAACTTCGGACGGAGCTAGATTACCACAAGTTTGTTGAAAATGTTTATCACACGTATCACATCCATAAAGTGGGTTTTTATCTGTTTCTCCCGAATTACATTTATGGCAGTGTTTCGCCATTTTATGTAGTTAATTTGAATCCTAACCTCAGAAGAAACACGTGCGCCGGTTGGTATAACTATAAAAGTTTATATATAAACTCAAGACGCACTAAAATACAACCAGCGATGAAGTGTACTATTATAAATTAAATAATACTAGAAAGATTATTGAAACTCCAAAATTTGTTCAATTTATACGAATCTAAATTAGAGCACTTGTAAACATGTGCGTTCAACCCGGCGGCCATAAACAAACTCTCGTTGTACGTATTATTTTTAATACTTACAACAACATTATAATAGCTGTAGTCATTATAGTAAAAATCACTTACAACTACTAGTACATTTCCTGATGAATCTGTCAATTCCGTCTTCCACATTAGATCTTCTTGACGAAAATGTTTTTCACAAACTGTGTGACTATTTGTTAACTTCAAATCCGGACGACGAACTGCAGTTTGCCACTTTTTATATAAACTTTCCTCACGTGGCACACGGAAAGTATGTGTTTTTTCGCAGTTTGTTCTCGCTTTTCGCGACCCGGACGAGCATCCACGTACAATGCACTGTGGCATTTTTTTGCTATTCACCGAAACTTTTCAGTCAATTGTCTGTATCACTGCTAATCACTGCTGATCACTACAAAAACATCCAACACATCCGAACTGGTCTGAACTCAAAAGAACTATAAACACGCGTTGTTTTGATAGGAACGAGAATAACGTAAAGCGCGGGAAGCAAGGTCGGCTGTTTTCGTAAGCAGTCGTGAATATTCGGGACGCACCTCGCAACTGATGGCGACTCTCTGCGGATTAGTTCATACGCGTAGTGGGGGAAGCGCTCGATGCTTCGTTAAGGGAACCTGAGAAACTCCCGATGCCAGCCCCGTGGCTCGGACGATGATGCGAGCGGCTCCTAGGATCTTTGCTGTAGCGTGTGCTCTCACTCGCTCCGCACGGAAAAAATGTCGAGCGCTCAGCAGCGCCATCGGTAGTCTCGCTGTCCACCACTCTTCTAGATATACCTACTGCGCCCAATCAGACATATCAGCAGTATCGAACCTGCGAGGCAACTGTCACCCCCAAAGACCTGAGAGGAATGTTGCCTCGAAAAAGAGAGGATAACCATTGTTAGGTCAATTAATTTTATTTGAGGTTAAATAAATAAAATTCAAAATGAACCCATACAATTAATCATTTATTTTAAGGTTCTTCGAAATAATATTATTGCCCAAAAATCTACAATAATTCAGCTTATTATTCAGTCTTAGAAAATAAAACGTTGACACATAATTTCTATCGCATGAAATTGTGACGCAGCATACTCAAAATAAGAATAATTCGCACGCAGGGTAACGACCCTTTCTCGACCACTAATCGCTCGCTTCGCTCCGAAATCTATTCATTTACTCTCGCTTCTAATGTACGGTTTTGCAAAGGTGCAATCGACGAAAGAAAGAACCTAGTCATAGTAATTAATGACAAAATATCACTCGCGTTGCATCATCATATCAAATTATGTCGAAAGTGTATATCCCGAATATGAAAATAACTGCAGCTATCGCTCCAAAGCGACTGGGGTTATACAAAGAGTGGCGAACAGTATTGCGAGTCGATATGAACTTCGTAAAGTAAATAAATATGGTTCATATAACGCGATTTAAATTAATTGAAATGTATAGGTGACGACCCGACGCACTTCGTCAAAGAGAATTAAGACGAGTTCTGTCTCGACTAGTCAAAAAACACGACTTCGGCTATTAGTATTGCCACGATTCAATTTGGCTATTGGCATCTTACACAAATACCTGGCTTTCGTTGATCGATGATGGTCGTGTTCCAATACTTGCAGGCAGGCTAACCTCGTTGTATCCTGACCGAGGAGTCAACTTGACCATGCTTGGGGCGAAACAGAAGTGCTGACCTGCCACCGAAGCTCGATGATGAACAACCCTCGATGGAAAAGGTTGGAATTGGAGCACGTCAACCTTGGAAGCTTCACCGAAATAGTTATGGCCCACCTTCGTCCTTCAATTTTGGAGTGGAGATCCTCCAAGAAACACCTCACGCCGCTTGACGGGGTGCACCTCACGTGTGGCCGACACGTTATCGAAGGGGTCGGGCACCAGCGGGTACCCTTCAACTTTGGAGTGGAGATCCTCCAGGAAACACCTCCACCCTGGCATCGACAGCTTCGACGCAGAACTGTGGCCCAAACCCAGGAAGGCCAGAATCGTGCAACTCCTGCACGGAGCGTAGCCAGAAATCGAAAGGCACGGAAGCAAATGGCTACTCTTCCTCGTAGCTCGATTAGAAACGGCCAGAATGGTCCTAAATGCCACAAAACAAATAAAAAACCGCACTCCTAAAAATAATTCGCAGTTCATCTTACCCCGATCGGTACCGCCTGCCGCTTCGAAACACGTGCGAAATTGGTGATCGAAAATCCGTGACTCTCGTTGTCGATCACCACCGAGGAAAGAAGGACGAACTTCCGATTTATTCGTTTTTATAATGGCCCGTCCAGGAAATGACGAAACACAACTTACACGGCGTGATTTAAACACGATGTTTTGACGAACACATGTGCGATCTATCATGTCGATCAATCATGATTCGCTCCGAATCGATGGACAAAAACGCTACCGCGCCGCAAGCGGCAACCCCACGAACTACAGAGTTCAATTTTGAACGTTCGCCGGGCACGCGAAATACAAATATCGGATTCGACATTTTGATCGTTACACCATCAATGACAAATTCGATTTTCACTGTGCCTGTCAATAATTAGATGTATATAAGCAATTAAAATTATAGGTTGTGCTGCGTATTCTTTGTCACAACATATTAACGCAAGTCATTAATATTTAATTATAACATAATGGCAACTGTAATAGTAAAAATAATAATAATTATAAAAAAAAGTGGGAATTGGAATTTTATATTACTAATCGATTGGTTTAGTGAAATGTAATATGAATGTTTAAAATCAATTAAAAATTGTTATTAACAATTTTCTGGAAAAATAGGTTTTTTCGTCATGAAATCGTTATTTTTGCAATAATAAACAAATCAGAAACGTATAAATGAGTTTCTTTTGTTAAAACTGTATATATTTATATATATAACAATGTAATAAATAATAATGGAGTTCGCATTAATGTCTCTTTTGGTGGTTAACAAGCTAATGTAAACAAAATTAAATCCCATTACTTTGCATCAACTGACAATATATTGTATGCAATGGCTTTTAATTGTTATTAAATATTTTTTTACTTTTAATTTTTAATTGTCTCAATCTTTGATTCAATTTTAAATGTTTTTACAAAATTTCTACATTTTTAATAATTAACAAATTTAGAAAATAACATGAAAGTTACAAAATCTAACCTACTATTTATTTAAAAGTTTATAAAATGAATTAAAATTGTTATTAAAATAATATTCAAAAAAAATTATAATAAATATAATTATAAATACAGATACTTACCTTACTTAACAAAATGAATAAAATTTGTATTATTAAAAAGTAATTAATATTTAATAATTCAATTTAGTTTATAAGATAGATAGATAGATAGATAGATAATTTATTTTCTCATATATAGGGAAACAAAGTTGTCCCGTGGAGAAAGGGTTTCGTTTCCTAAAATTTACAATATAAAATAAAAATATAAAATACGGGGTACATCAATTGCCTTGTAGGAAATCCCGGCGAGTAAAACAGCCCTTTGCGAAATTATGGACGAGTTTCACAGAATTTAATTTGAGCATATGGCCAAAATGAGACTTGCTTCATCATATTTAGTTTATAAATGACATAGATACCATTTCTATACATCTCTAAATAAAAAAATAACTACTGACAATTTTATAAAAATTTGTCGTAAAATAAATACAAGGGCATGACTAAATCATTACAAAATTTTGTGATATATTTTCGTTTCCATGTGTGAGCTTGAATTATGTTTGATATTATGGAAGTTTCTTTAGCCAGTTCTTGCATGTAGTTTAGAATTTCATCAAACATATTCGGTATTTCCAAAAAAAAATTTAATGTTTTTCTTAGTGGAACAAAGATGCCGTACAAAGGATTTTCTATTATTTTCTTTTTATTGTCAATACATTTTTCTAAAAATTCATATCCGATAATATGTTTTTCGAGATCAACATAGCCTCTTCCTTTTAAAACATCAAATCGTTGACTTTCAGTAGAAATTGAATCAAATACTTTTGTTGCATTTTCAAAATATTGTTCTATTTTCTTTAAAGAAGAGGGTGAAAGATTTTCGTTTTTTGAAACTATCATAATATCATTTTTAAGAGTTGGAATTAAATCGTTTTCAAGGAAGTAGCGAAAATAGTCGAGCACATCTTGCACCACTTTTCTAGGAAGAGCCGGATTCCCATATAGCGAGAGAATAATTGTAATTAAATAATTTAACATTGTTGTAATATTATTTTCTGAAACTTTGCATACAATACAATAAGCTTGATAGTAATTCGTATTACTATCGTATACTACATTTGCTGGTTTTCAATATTGAGACTTATTAACATTTAAATACAGCTTCGGAGGATTAATTTTAAAAACACACTTTTGTAGAAAATACCATATTTGGTCACACAAAGTTGGCCAGGATTGTACAGCCATCAAACACTTAAAAGAATTTTCCACTGCTTTAAGAGGATTATCTGCCGTGTACTCTCTTGATTTAAAACGACGTACGACTGAGTGATGTCATCTATTTTTCCACACAATACACAGTAAGGAAGAATAGGTTGTTTCATTTCCTTCATCCAGCTTAGGAAATCATTTTCGGCCTTTGCTAAATGATCAGCATTCTACAAAATCCATATTTTTATTTATAAATAAAATATTAATTTAATATTTATAACACACTGTATTAGTAATTATGATGTATCTTACCTCAACGAATAATATGAAAACTTTTGAAATTTCGGACTTTTTCACCGTAACAGATTCGGTATCTATTTTGATGATTTTTGGAACAGTCAAGATATACGGTAATAACAATAGAGCGATTATACTACAGCAGGAAGCTAAAATCATATAACAAAAAAATAATTGAAGCATCAAAGACGTTAGCTCCCCCTCTCGTTCTTAAATAATAATGATACCATTCTGAAGAAAATCTTTTTACTTGGAACGAAGAGCCTTGATATCAGCTTGTTTTGAATTTGTACTAAATTTAATGATCTTTAGTGCAATATCAGGCCACGTAGTAGAGAACAGATTCAAATGAGAAACATCATTGGTTTCTTTTCCACTTTGTCCGACAAACTTCAAAATGTTGCTCAAGAAGTCTTGTTCTAGCTGAAGAATCACAAAAAGCAACTTTAACGATTTTTTAAATGAGATTATGTGAATATTATAAGTTAATATTTTATACACATTAAAGATAACCCCTTCATATAATAGTATGCCTAATTGCAATTACAAGTTTTTAAATTTACCGAGTAAAAAAACTCAACAATACGCTTTAAGATGATTGCTGTTGGTAATCAATAGTTTATAACCACAAAATAAAAATTTAGTAGATTATTAAAATTAAAAAAATGTTTTAAATTTATATATTATTGAATTTTTCAAAATTACGGCAGTTAATATTTGATTATGTTTTATATTTCTAGACAAATACCCAAATAAGACGGATTATTACAGTATTGTTATTATTTCGTATAAAGTTACTTATAACTTACTAATATTAATGCAAGTGGTTTCTGTAAATACGCGGTGTAGGTGTTGAAATAAGCTTCAACCGAAATCTTCTTTTTTTTGGATTTATCAAGTTGCGACAGAATTATAAATCTGTATTCATAACTATCTGTCCACACTTTGATAGTGTCAGCAGCTGAATGATTTGATTGATTATTGTTGTTTAAAATCGATTTGGCTGAAATATTATAAATATAAATGAATTGTACGTAATTTATTCTAAAACTTTGACTCTGATTCATTTTCATCAACTCTAGTTTGTTCAAAATCCGCCGCCGTATAGTTTCCTTCTAGTCAATCTAACAGACGATTGACGCGCATTTAGTGCAGGAGCAGGGACCGTTTCGTAGCCTTTTATAGGTCTCCTTATGCAATAAGGTGTTTCCGACGTATTTTGGGCCGCTGAATCCGAATTTCGAGGGTGGATTGCTCTCCGAGTGGGCCGAAATTGTTTATAACAATTTTTTTAAACAATTAAGCAATTTTAAATTTTTTGGTCCAAAAAAAATTTTTTTTTATTTTTTGGGCCATTCTAAACAAAAAAGGTCTTTAGTAACTTTTGCGTACGATGGCGCATTCTCCAGATAAAAATTCCGGAAATAAAAAAAAATTCGATTTTTGCAGTATTCAGCACACTGCCACATCGACACATGTAATTTTTTTGTTGATCTACCTATGCTTAAACTCTTCTTCTGACCTTATATTTCAAGCAGAAAGTTAGTTTTAATCATTCATTTTAAACCTTCGCCATTTATTAAAGTTTTACTAACGCTGTTTTTTGTCTGTAAATATACGCACATCTAGTATTGGCACGCACGACATGTTTCAAGTCGCCGGATCCACCTCGTTATTTTTTACGTATTTTGGGTCACTGAATCCGAATTTTTAGGGTGGAAAGCTCTCCGGGTGGTCCATCATTGTGTATAACAATTTGTTTAAACAATTAAATATAATTTTTTCACTTTTCGCTTCCTAAAAAATTTTTTTATATTCTTCGGGCAATTCTGACCAAAAAAGGTTCTATGTAACTTTTACGCACGATGGCGCAATTCCGAGATAAAAATTCCCGAAATAAAAAAAAAGCGATTTTTGCAGTGTTCAGCACACTACTACATCGACACATGTAATTTTTTTTTATCCACCTAGGCTTAAATTATTCTTGTAACCTTATATTTTAAGCAGAAAATCGTTTTAGTCAATCATTTTAAACCTTCGCCATTTATTTGAGTTTTACTAGTGCTGCTTTTTTTGTAAACATGCCCACATCCAGTATTTTTTTACGTATTTTGGACCGCGGAATTACAGTTTAAAATGAATGATTAAAACTAACTTTCTGCTTGAAATATAAGGTCAGAAGAAGAGTTTAAGCCTAGGTGGATACAAAAAAAATTACATGTGTCGATGTAGTAGTGTGCTGAACACTGCAAAAATCGCATTTTTTTTTATTTCGGGAATTTTTATCTCGAGAATGCGCCATCGTACCCAAAAGTTACTAAAGACCTTTTTTGTTTAGAATGGCCCAAAAAATTAAAAAAAAATTTAAAATTGCTTAATTGTTTAAAAAAATTGTTATAAACAATTTCGGCCCACTCGGAGAGCAATCCACCCTCGAAATTCGGATTCAGCGGCCCAAAATACGTCGGGAACACCTTATTGCATAAGGGGACATATAAAAGGCTACGAAACGGTCCCTGCTCCTACACTAATTCGTGGTCGACCAGATTTATTTAATTCGAGGCGTTCTAAAGCCTCGTCCAATTCCGTGGTCGACAACCGAAACATCCATTCATCCAAGTCCCGATAGTCGTTTTGGCTCATTTTTTTAATTTTGTTTTGAATACTAATATATTCCGAAATCACATGAATTGCCAATATCCCGAAACCTACTACTATCGTGACTCCAACGAATGCGTCCATTCATAAAAAAAAAACAATTAAAAATTAAAAATCAAATTTAGACGTCCCAATTTCAAAAACAAACATATTATACGCCCAATCGTCTTCAAATGTATTTCATTAATTATTTAATAAATGGATGGCGCTCCTTAATTCCAATTATTTTAAATTATTCAAACAAATGTTCTTTAAGAAATTAATTTTATTTAGTAGGTATAGTAGGGATCTATCTATACCATGGAGATAACCCTGACATCCATTTACCAAATCAAAAATAATATAATTTTACACTACTCTACTTGATCGACTTAATTTTTCGCTTTTGTGTCTCCTATAATTATAGTCGCCCTATCAGTAATTCTACGTTATGCTATTTAGCCCAATCAAATTTATATTTTAAATTTATCCGTTTACTCTTATCTACTTTAATAAATTTTTCCATATAAAATAAAATTTCAACAATTTACTACTACCATTAAAATTGTTGCTCGACCAAAATTTCCTTACTTTTATTACCGTTTTCTAATATGAAAGTATGACATATACATATACATTACAATTCAATCCAAATTCAACACATTCAATATAAATAAGTCGACTGACAAATAATTATTTCAAATTAGACCATTGAAATTAACCAACGAGTTGAAAAACCACATACATCCAAATAAAGTCGACCACGCTATCATAAAGTTTCCCACAGTCGACTATGCTATTACCAATACTACACTAAGTCGATCAGGTCACCTCATATATCAATTAAACTTAAGTACGATATACCAAAATATTCCATATAATCGACGTTCATAAATAAATTGTCGACCAGAAACCTAAAAAAAACTGTCACTATTTTATTTTTAACTTGACGTTATTCACATAATAGCCAAATACCATATCTTAATATCAAATTATTTCCTGTAATAGTTTCAATTTTATTATTAAATTCTAAAAGTAAAGCTTGTTATTGTTTACTTCGATTAGCAAGATCGACTTTCAAAATTTACCTGTTACTTAAACGACCAAAATTCTTTTCTTTGTTATGAATATACATAGTTTATTACTTCAAGACTGTTAACTTTACCAATTATTTAAACTTTTTCTTTAACGTCAAGCCAAAAAACAAAAATAATGTCACTTTTTACTTCTTAATCAATTATATACATGACTGACACATAACTGTCAACTCTATTTAATGTTTTCCATAATGCAGTCGACTTGTTATAATATTTGTCGACTTTAATTAATATTTAAACAAATATAGTCGACTCTATCAAAACTTAGTAGTAACGCAGTCGATCACACCAGAATATACTCTATTTGTCGACTCGTTAACCATTTCCAGTCGTTTTTTCCTTTATTTAACATTTATACACTACACATATAATACATACAAATACACATACACATTGAAATTTAAATTCAAAATTTTATTGAGAAACAACACTTTGTTTACCTTTGTGTTTCTAACCACATATTCAATCTCATAAACACAAGGTTATTCAAATTTTGAATCCAATATCAACGTTAAATTGTATATGAGTCAACGACCTGTATAACCCATACACCCAATTAACACTTTTCATATCTTATTTTTCCAAATTAACCTTATGGGTTAATTTTGTTCGGGCGAGCCTGGGGAAATAATGGAAGGCCATGTAACTAGTACTTGAGATTGTAAACAGCCTTTCCGTTACAGTACCTTGAGATACGTCCAACAGACTTCCAACAGCTTCTTGATATGGTACGTCTTCTAATATTGGACTACAATTTTGCATTTCTGTCAAATTTTGATTTGGGTCAGCAGGAGTACTCACTGGTTTAGCTTGATCCATTTTAAATTTTCTTAAAATTTCCTGGATATATACTTCTTGATCTACTGTTAAAATTCCTTTTACTCGATCTCTTCGAATTCTCATTCCTAGGATATGTTCGATTTCACCCAGATCTCTTATTGACAGAATATCTTGTAATCTTCATTTTATTTTGTTCAATTCCTCTGTTTTATTTGACATTATCACTAAATCATCAACGTAAGTTGCTATAATTAATTTTAAATTTTTATCTAATTTGTAATAAATACATTGATCAGTTTTTGACTTTATTAATCCGTAATCAAGTAAAATTTTGTTTAATTTACTATTCCAGGTTCGACTACCCTGCTTCAGTCCATAAATATCTTTTTTTTTTAACTCCGTGCGCTAAGTGCTCACTTAGCACACTGTTTTCCGTTAGTAAATACTTAGCGCACGGTGCACGAATGTTCTACTTTGCACACTGAAAACAGTGTGCTAACTGGGCACTTAGCTCACACGTTTAAAAAAACAGGTATACGATACGCGTGCGCGTACTTAGCGCACTTGTATCGTAATGTACTATATGAGGCGTCTCACAACAGAAATGGCTAAGTCACAATAAATACGTTTTGAAAAAAAAACACAAAAACCTCTATGTCTTTAATGTATCTAAATTGCTTGTTAACCAATAAACTGTTCAATTCACTCATGAAAAATAAGATTTTTGAACGCATTCCCAAAAATAAAAATCGATTTTTTATAGAGAAAAGTCATTTTTTAATATGGACTTAGCCAATTTTGGTGTGACTTTTGGACTTGGCTATTTTTGAAAAAAAAATTTAAGGACTTAACTCATTTTGATCTGAAATTATGACTTAGCTATTTTTGTTTCAAAAATTTTAATGGACTTAGCGATTTTAGATTTGCAATTTATAAAGTTGTAAAATAATGTAATGACAATGCGTATTTTCATGATTACTATTAAGGGAAAAAAATTTAAAAGAAATATCTTTTAGTTTTTATCAAAAAATGGTTACCTTTTTTTTATCAACATAGTTTTTTAATAATTCATTAAACAAATTTTATTTTTAAGTGCCGTATATACACAAGAAAATTAATCAAATTATTGAAGAATTCAATAATTTAGAAAATTAATAAATCAAAGGTTTTTCCGGGTACCCTTACTGTTTCTTTTGGTAACACCCACTTACTATCAATTACATTGTAACCTTTCCGTTTATGACAAGGTTATTTTTTTTCTAAGATATATAGAATATCCCGTTTCTGTGCCGAATTCTTTAGTAAATCCGAATCTGCGATATATTGGCAGCGACCAACTACCCGGAATTCGGAAACAATCCACTTACAACCAGAGTGAAAGACAAATTGAGAAAAATCCAAGAACTGTACTCGTGAGAAGGTTAATGGAAAATAGTTGCATTTATTTGAGCTATTAATCAATACAACAAAAAATATCTTTGACTACCTGAGAGATTGTCAATATTTGTTACCTTTCGAGTCGTGCGCAATTCCCTCACTCAACGTAAAAGTGACTGCAGTCGTCACTTTTACGAGAGATGCCTAATAAGTTAAAATTTGGGCCTATTCGCCCAAATTTTGGCTAAATACGACTCGTTACCGCTTTTTTTGTGGTGCCTGTCCTCGATCACGCGGGGTAGCCACGGAGACCTCCTCTGGTCTTGAGTTCGGGACCGAGTGTCGCTTGTCGGCCTTCTCCATCTTTTCAAAAAGGGAAACGAAATTTGGGGGGAAATCGGCGCACGAACATGAATTCGCGATCACCTGAAATCTCGCGCATGGAACGTCGCAACAGAGCAGGGACCGCCTTCACAGGGCCGTATAAAATTGTTCGGGCGAAAAAGCAAAGGGTACAACATTTTTCTCTTGTGGTCTTTCAACTAACGACCCCGCATTATTTTCATTCATTGACTGAAGTTCTTCTTTGATCGTCTTTTTCCAATTCTGTTCATTTGGTCCATTTACTGCTTCTTCATATGACTGTGGATCAGATTCAGTTGGCTTTTCTTCAATAAAATAGGTTACATGATCCGGAAATTTTCTTGGTTTATGTTGTCTCTGAGATCTTCTTGGTGTATTTGCGGATGGAATTGTTTCCTGTACCTCTATTCTTGGTAAATCTGCCTGTACATTTAAATCTTCTTCATTTTCAACTTCATCTTTCGAATTATTACACTCTTCAAAATCATCTTCTGAATCTTCATTTGTTTCTATAGAATTATCTTCTGGTTCATTTGATTCGATATTTTCATTTTCTTCATCAATTGAAAATTTAGTAATTTTATCTTGTGATAATTCATTATTTATAATTTCATTTTCGAAGAAAACAACATCACGACTAATAATAATTTTTTTAATGTCTAAATTCATAAGTCTATACGCTTTTGTGTTTTCACTATAACCTACATGAATACACTTCACTGCCTTCGGATCCCATTTTCGGCGTTTTTGTCGAGGAACATGTGCCATTGCCTTACATCCAAATACGCGTAAATAGCTTAATTCAGGTTTTTTACTTATCCATGCTTCATATGGTGTTTTTCCAGAAACTGCACTGTGTGGTGAACGATTGATTAAATACGTAGCAGTTGATATAGCTTCTACCCAAAATTCTTTGCCGAGTCCTGCACTGAAAAGTATACTTTTCGCCTTTTCAACCAGAGTACGATTTAACCGTTCAGCAACTCTATTTTGTTGAGGCGTATATGGAGCAGTTAATTCGGATTTAAGTCCTTCATCCTCAAAAAATTTTTTTAACCTATTATTTACATACTCACGGCCATTGTCTGTTCTTAACACTTTTATATTATTACCACTTTTTTTTTCAACCATCTTCTTGAATACTTTGAACGTTTCAACTACTTGTTCTTTATTTTCCAAAAAATAAACAAACGCTTTTCTTGTGTAATCATCTACAAATGTCAAAAAGTATTTTGATCGTCCTATAGATTTTTTTTCCATCGGACCACATAAATCAGAATGTACTAATTGCAGTATTTCCGTTGACCTACTGTAACTCGACTTAAATGGTTCCCTCCAATGTTTAGCCTTTACGCACGTTTCACATGGTTGAGAAGTACACGTAAATTCCTCAATTCCTGTTGCGAGTTACTTCTGGAGATTGATCATACCTTTGCGGTTTAAGTGCCCTAATCTTCGATGCCACAATTCTCCTTTTGTTAATTTTATAGCTTCTTCCGCACTAAATACTTTTTCTTTATACACTTCAAGTTTATATAATCCTTCATATTCAGATCCGGTAGCTAAAAAATTTTCTTTATTATCAAATATTTTACAACCATCCTCATTAAAAATGACTTGATTTCCTTTCTGAACTATACGACTGACTGATAATAAATTAGCCTTAAAATTAGGTACGTAAAGCACTTCTTTTACTTCACGGTAGCCTCCTGTAGGCTTCGTGGACGTTCGCCCCGTACTCTAAATTCCATTTACCTCTCTAACCCTGTAATAAATTGGTCTAAGCTCTTTTTATTTATCAGCGCGGTTAGACTTTGTTTGCATTCGGCCGTGAGTTCCGTAGATGCGGTAGTTGCTGCGAGCGCGTCCGTGGCCATATCCGTCACCCGTGTTCCGAAATCTCCCGCGGTTTCATTATCCCTTTGGTAAAGGGTTGGGAATTTCGATAAATACGTGTGTGGGTCTTCCCGTTTTAGTCCAGTCATTATGTACATTTAAAAAAGTAATAATTTGAAGCAGCAATTTTATTTTTGGGGCATGTTGGGGGAGTCAAGAAAAGCTTAACTTCAAGTTTTCGACCTCTGAGGTGGCTTGCTTTTTTTTATAACCTAAAAAATGTAATAAAATCGTATTTTTTAAATAACTCGGCTTCTAATGAAGTTAGAAGGTTCACTTAGGGCTCATTTTAAAGATTTTTTTGCGCTTTACAACTTTTTCTAAGAAAATTGTTTTATCCGATCGATAGTTTTCGATATATCGAAGGATAAATGAAAAAAAGACGTACTTTATTTAGTTTTTTGCTTTTTACGTGGAATTGGAAACGGAAAATAAAAAAGTAATGTAAGACAAAGTTGTACAGAATTAAATAACGAACAATTTCTTTTTTTAATCGTTTCGTTTCGATGAAAATTGCGCCTTGTAGAGCGTCACAAAGTAGACAGTCGGCGTCAGCGTGTAAGCAGCGAGTTGTTCATATCGATATGCTGCGACGGAGCGTTTTCGCTGAAATAAAAGACTTTATTCAAGCATAATTATTATGTAATATGTATTTTTTGAAGGTTTTTTTGTGAGCTACACGTTACAAAAAAAGGAAAAATAAAAATTGAGCAGTTTAGTACATGCGTTTAAAATAAAACGGGAAAGGCAATAAAATAGTTATTTAGAAAGTACGTTTTGCACGTAAGTAATATTATTTAACGATGGAAGATTATTTGTTAAGTACAAGGTGTGCGAATGAAAACATTTTATATGAAAAAGTGATATTTATTTTTGTCGACATTTATTTTTACATTTTCTCGTTTTTCATTAAAAAATGGATTAAAAAATTAAATCTTTCTTGAACGCTTTGCTTGTGGTTCATGTTCGATTAAAAACGATTAAAAAAAGAAATTGTTCGTTATTTAATTCTCTACAACTTTGTCTTACATTACTTTTTTATTTTCCGTTTCCAATTCCACGTAAAAAGCAAAAAACTATATAAAGTACGTCTTTTTTTTCATTTATCCTTCGATATATCGAAAACTATCGATCGGATAAAAAAATTTTCTGAAAAAAAGTTGTAAAGCGCAAAAAAATCTTTAAAATGAGCCCTAAGTGAACCTTCTAACTTCATTAGAGGCCGAGTTATTTAAAAAATACGATTTTATTACATTTTTTAGGTTATAAAAAAAAGCAAGCCACCTCAGAGGTCGAAAACTTGAAGTTAAGCTTTTCTTGACTCCCCCAACATGCCCCAAAAATAAAATTGCTGCTTCAAATTATTACTTTTTTATCCCAAATTTTTGTACATAATGACCGGACTATTTACCGTACACCCTGTCCATAGCGTCTAAAAGCGCGTTTACCGTATCGTACATTTCCATCTGTCTCGCGAATCGTTCCGCTTTTCCTCGGATTTTTCCCCTCAGTAATAATTTGAACAAGGAGACTCCCCCCTCGGAAAGTTGTCCCAACACGCGATAACATCGTTCGCTGAGGTGCGTAAAATTAATGACCCTGGAACTGCTTAAGCATTTAGTCCGACACTACCGGTATTTTCTCCCATGATTATAGATTTATGTTCCATCGGATTATATTTTCTATCTGGGGAACTTTCGCGCGAATTTGACTCTTCCGGAGTAGTATCTCCCGAATCTCTCGTCTTTAATCTGTAAAATTTTTACCTTGTGTCGATCCTAACGTTAGAAACAATCCGGTGCTCGCTGATTGGTTCAAAGCGGAAAAGCGACAATCAAAGTGGAGAAAGGCAACTTGATTGGTTCAAAGCGGAAAAGCGACAATCAAAGTGGAGGAAGGCAACTTGAGTAAAATGGAACCAATGAAGAATCGACCAAAATTATATCGCGTGTTCGGAACAAGTAAGATTTGGGTGAGATAATAATTGATGCGAGAAATAAATCTAACTCTTATTTATTAATGCATATTAATTATTTTGGTCCATGATTAAAACAAGAAAAGAAACTCTTAATAACTACATTTTTGCTTTTCGCGTTGTGCGCGTCGCATTTTCTTGCGCTTATTCCGTTCGCGTTTCTTTCGAACACATTCGAGTGCGACAGCGTCAAGTTTTTCGAATTGCGCGAAATAACTTCGGACTGACGGAGCTGGTCGCCAAGTAATCGCTGAAGCCGTACGCGTCACATTTACCGAGATAGAATCAGATTTGCGTAACCGTGGATCGTCAGGAGATAACTCTGGTTCGCCGTTATAATTCGCAACCCGAAAACAATCATTATCGATTACGCGAACTTTCCACACGGGAGCTTCCTCGGGAATGTGAACGACGCGACGCTCCCGAGATTCAGGACAAATTTCGAGAGGTTCGTGTAACGACTCGGGAAAAGGCCGGACGTAAACCGGGGCTACTGCGACTTGGATCGCGACATCCTGATGTGAACGGGCAATTTTGTCGTTTCTCGCGAGAGCAGTCGAACGTGCCCTTACTGCCGCTCGAATTTGTGCATCGAATACCGCTCGCGATTTGCAACCGTCAGGCACTCGCATACCGAATACGGACACAGCTTCGGGGGGCAAAATTTCGATCCGGTGGAGCGATCTTGTCTCGGAGAGATCAAATCAGCAGACTGGATTCTCCGGACAAAGTTCGTATTCCCGGGGAATACGCCGGCCAACAGACCGTCGCTCGATGGTGTTCCCCTGGTCGTCGTTGATTGGCCGGAACAGCTGATGACGTCTCACGGGTCAGCAGACCCGTTGCGACGTGTCCAAAGTGCGTCTTCGTGGTCAGCAGACCACGCTATACGCAAGTCTTCTCCCTGACTTGGTCCGGAACCCCGAAGGCGATTGGAGGCGGTGCTGGCTGAAGACTTCTCCGGTTTGTCGGACTGTTATTGCTCGGCCCGAGACCTAGAGTTTCGTCTCTAACGTAGGCTTCTCCTGCAAAGGAAATAGCCCTAAAAAAAAAGCTGGTACGAATAAGTTCGTTCCTAGTTATATTCCGGGAAACAGCCAGAGCGAAGTCTCGAAGAAAAGCCGCCGTCCGATTCTCGATCTGGCGGGGTCGGCTGGTGCAGTCGTTGGTCTTGATCCCCCTGGTGAGTTTGGTTCCTCTACAGAAAATCGGATCCTGGTCTTGTTCACCAGGTACAATGTCGTTGCCGTTGGTTGACCACGAGTGGGGGGAATCGATCCTGCTGACTCGAAGTACCGCTTCCGACTGATCACCGATCGTTTTCGTTCGTTTTAAAAGATCGTTTATTATCATATGATTAACAATTACAGGGTTATATACAGCTTAAGTATAGTTATGAGTTCGCGTACCTATTCCTTGGAATTTAACCGCATTATGTGTGATGTATTGTCTAATGTTTTTGTATGCTGACATTTTGTCGCTTTTATTAATAATTGTTTCCGGGAAAAAATTCGAAAAAAACCCTTTATGGTATATAATGTTTACATTTACTCTTAGCCTAAACTTAACTTACATATATACATATTTACATTGTGTACATGTGTCCGCCGCTGCGGACGATGTATACAGTGCCAGTCATTGGTGGATTAAATCTCATTGTTGTCGATAAGAAGTTGATGTGGTAATTTGTGTTTAATTCTGAAAGGTGCATTATCTTGATTATACAATCCGACATCCTTGAGTTCATTCAGGTGTTTTATTTGTGTTTTGTAAAAATTCGATGTGAAGTTGTGTATATCTGTAGTGATATCATGAGTATTCAATTCCTCTAGCATGTCTTTGATTCTGGTACCGTACTTTGCACCAGTAATCATTCTAATACTTTTATTTTGTATACGTTGGAGTTTTTTGATGTTGCTAGTACAAGTATTGCTCCATATAGGGACACCATATAGAATAATAGGTTTTATGAATATTTTGTAGATTAGTAGTTTATTTTTTATGTTTAGTTTACTCTTAGGACATAGTAGATGGTAAAGAACCCCAATAATGGCGTGTCCTTTGCTACATGTCATTGAAATATGTTTTGTGAAGTTTAATTTCTCATCTAGGTAGATTCCTAGGTATTTGGCGAATTTCGTTGTTGGGGTGTGTGTACCGTTTATTGTTAGTTTTGGAGTTATTCTAGACTTTTTCTTTTTGCTGAAAATCACAAGCTCTGTTTTCTTGGCATTAATTTTAATCTTCCAGTATTCGTAGTATTGCATGAGTTGGTTAACATGCTTTTGTAGGTATTTTATGGCTTGATCTTTCTGCCAAGAAGCTGCGATAAGAGCCGTATCGTCAGCAAAGAGAGCTATTCTGGTTTTATTATTTTTAGGAAGGTCATTTATATAATACAAAAATAAGACAGGACCTAGTATTGAGCCTTGAGGGACTCCAGCTGTTGCCGATTGGAGATTAGACAATGTGTCGTTAACTTGCACTTGGAATTTTCTGTTACTGAGATACGATTGAATTATTTTTATAATATACAAAGGTATTTTGAGTTCGGAGAGTTTGAATATTAAGCCTTTGTGCCATACTGTGTCGAAAGCTTTTTCTATGTCGAGTAACAGCATTGCAGTTGATTTATTTAAATTGTATTGATTGCTAATAAAGTTCGTCATTCTAGCAAGTTGATGTATTGTGCTTCTTTTGTTTCTAAAACCGAATTGTTCTTATATTAATTGTTTATTTTCTGTTTCATGAGCTTTAAGTCTATTTAGGATAATTTTTTCGAAGAGTTTGCTAAGAGACTGTAAGAGACTAATTGGTCTGTAGTTTTGCGGAAATAATTTATCTTTGCCAGGCTTTTGAAATGCTAGGACTCTCGCTACTTTCCAATTATTCGGAAAATGCGAGAGTCTCAGCGCCGCGTTAAAAATGTACATTGTTTGAATTAGAGCTTTATTTGTGAAATTTTTTAAGATGTTATTTTGAATGCCATCGGAGCCTGGGGCCTTGCCTGGGTTTAGTTGCCTGATTGCATCCTTTATTTCATTTGGGTGAACAAATTTAATTTTGCTAAAATTTAGCTCAGTCTGCGAAATTAAGTTATAGGTATCGTTTATTTTATCATCATCATTTGAGCCCCCCATGTTTTCAGTTAGATGGTGAACCTTTTCAAAGGTTTCGGCTAATAGAGAAGCTTTATCTTTATCACTGTATACTTGACCCGATGGTCTTTGTAAGTTCGGTATAAATTTGGTGTTTTGTTTCTTAAGCGATTTAGCATACTTCCATAGAGAATTGTCTTTGATGTTTAGTTTGGTAAGTTTATTTGCTATAGTTGTGTTATGAAATTCGTTAATTTCTGATTTGATTTGTGAGCTAAGCTTATTTTGTAAAGTTTTATAACGTGCTATGAAAGTTCTTTGGTATAATTTTCTGCAGTAATTTCGTTGTTTTATGAGGTTTTTTATATTCTCTGGAATACGCGTCGTGAAGTGTTTATGTTCAATTTTAGGTATTGTTTTCTCAATTGAATTTTGAATTGATGTTGTTAAGCTATTGACAGCATTTTCTATTTCCTTTTCTGTGTTTATTTTTGAAGTTATGTCAATGCTTCTATCTAAAACTTTCCTAAATGTGGTCCAATCTGTTTTTTTATAATCTAAGAAACTTTTGTTTTTGTGCCTTACAAAGGTATTAGAATTAATATTAATTATTACGGGACGATGATCAGAATCTAGCTCGTTAAGGGATTCTATTGAATAAGACATATTAAAGTTTTTTGCTATTGCAAAATCTACAATGCTAGGTTTCGTGTTATTGTAAGGGTACAATGTCGGATTGTCCGGTGCTATAACTGTATACGGATGTTTCCCTATAAATTTAAAGAGTAATTTGCCATTTGCGTTCGTGCTGTTGCAGTGCCAGCTCATGTGCTTGGCGTTAAAATCCCCGATGACTAGCACTGTGTTTGAAATTTTAAAGATTTTCTGTAATTCTATCATGGATGGTGAACAGAGATTTTATACTAACTTCAACAAAATCTGGTAAATTGAATTGAAAGGATGGGTGAGGGGCAGGCTAACAAATAAAACACAGAATATTTCGCGGATAATAAAAAAATAACTTGTCGAGGCATAAAAACCCCACGGAGCAGGGGAAAAGCCCGAACAAGCTACCACGTTTATTGATAATCAAGCAAACCAAAAATGAATTAATAATAGTTATTACAACAGAAATTTAAATACTAAATACTAAAAGTGAATTAATAATACAATGTAATCTACGCGGACAAACGAAACGCAATCCTCTTTTGAATGATCATTCAAATAAAAGTTCGAGAGCTCTCTTACCTATCCGCAGTTACGCTAGAGAAAAACCGTTGCACAAAACGGTCTACCGCAGCTTCTCGCCCAAGGTCCAAAAGGTGGAAGCCGGGTCCGGGAGCGCAGAGATGGTCCACAATGACCTCGCCGTCTCGAGAACCTGACTTTCTGGCCCGGGCAACAAATAATAACGTTGCCGCGTGCTGCGCTCGCCCAGGAACAGGTCACGTCGACGCAGCGTCCGTAGATCCTGTTCCTCTGGTCCTAACACGCTCTGTCACGAGAGCACACGCCCGCACAAAACGCACCTAACGGGGTATCGCTCCCCCGTACTTGCACTTCACGCTAACACAGAAAACAAAACACGCCGTCGATGCAACGCTCGCTCGTGGTCGCTCACCGCTATCGACAAACCCGTAAAAACTACGGTGACTACCGGACACAACTTTTACGCTTTCAAATCGCTCGTCAATGTTCCTCGGATCGCTGCTAAACAAGCACTGACTCGCCTGCCCCGCGGCGTCGGCAGGCCGCGGGGCCTTATCCGCCGCCCCTCCACTCGCTGGGCCATCGCGGAATCGCCGTTCGATCCGACCGGCGAAACGCGCGCCGCCGCGACGAACCGCGACGGTACGCCGGACCCAATCCCATCGCCGGACGACCGCAACAATGAAACGCGATCGAGTCGGACGGAAAGGCGCCTGCAGTACATTCAAATGTGGATGCTTCGATTTGTACCTCGTGAAAAATAATATTGCGTTTAATGAAAATAAGTACTCCTCCACCTAAGCTAGTTTCACTTCTATCTTTTCTTTGGCAGTAATATCCAGGTATTTCGCATTTTATCTTACTATTTAATTTGCTTTCGTTTATTAATATTACATCAATGTGATGCTCTTCTAAGAATTCAATAATCTCTGCAATTTTAGATTTGATACCATTGGCATTCCAATGTGCAATATTAATTCTGTTATTAATATTCCTGTTGGTTGTATTAGCCATCAGGGGTTAAGAGGCATTCATAAAAGGCGGAGCACCTGGATATTTTGTCTTTACATTCAGTCAGTTTTGTGTTTAGTTTTTTAATGATTCCTAGCATTTCCCTAATATTACATAGGCTATTTAATTTTTTAAATTCGCTTATTAATTCTACGAATGCACTAAAGTCATTAGTTTCAATGTCACTGTTGCTGATTAATTTCACTGTTTCACTTATTTTACCTGTATCGTGTGATCCTGCGATGTGATTGGCTTCTTGTAGGATCCTGCTGTAAGACTCTGATTGGCTTGGTCTGGATTGGTTATGTTTTACTTCATATTTTGTCCCGTTGTTTATTGGTCTTAATGAAGGAAAGTTTCTTTCGCTCAGTACTGGTGATGGTTTACCTATTGCAGATTTTTTATTTTGTACAGGGGCGGCGACTTACAGATTCACCAGGTGGGGAGTAAAATCGTTGAAATATGAAGAAGGGGGAGGGGGGATTCTTCGGGACACAAAATACAGTGTTCGAGCGCGCTAGCGTGTGTGGTTGTGTGGATAATGGAGGGTATGCACATGAAACATTTGTAACGTATTTTAATAATATATATATTGAAGAATAAATTATAACGTATACATTACTGTATCAACTTCATTGTTGCAAAGCAAACGTAGCACTTCGAATTTTATTTCGAATAATGAATTCATTCATTAGCGAATCGATATCCAAACTCGCTGCTACATCAGAGTGAATGTGCAGCATTGCTGTAGAATTTAGTAAATTTTGCAGCATCGTTGATCGTAAATACGTTTTCAACCTCCTTAATGCAGAAAATGACCTCTCCGCAGTACACGAGGTTGCTGGAATAGTAAGTAAAAGTTTTATTACTTTCGTATACTCTGAAACCAGTTCTCTTATAGCTGAATCATTTCGTAGGATTTCGACCACATCTTTTAAAGTTGAAATCTTTATTTTTCTTGCTGTAATGATATCAAAAAACATTTTCCTGTGAAGTTTAAGTTTGCCTTCATCGAAGTCAGTCTTATAGACTGAAATTAAACGGTCAATGTCATTTTCATTTTGGCGAAGGGCAACATTTTCTATTAAATTCAAAAGATCCATAGCCTCTGAAGAAAATCTCTCATTTAAAGATACGGTGACTTGGTCGTATACTTCGAAGTAAATTTTCTTAAGTCGAATTTTTGGTGTATCAAACACATATCCATCAACCGCTCCATCATTTTCTAATCGCCTTGGGACTTTACGAGAACGAGGTAAATTTGGTTCATCTAATCCTAGATTTTTGGCACTAATAGTCACATCATCCCATACAGCTTCAAAACTGTCTTCTCTATCCTAAGCAAAAATTTCCATGACTGCTTGTACTTTGCTGTGAGCTTCATGAATGTTTAAATCAGATTTTTGTAAACTTGCATTTAAAGTTTCAATTTTATCGAATATTCCAATCATGAAATTTAAAATAAAATAAAATTCAAAATTTTCCAATTGTTTCAAAAATCCAACAGCCTTTGCATATACGCCACAGTCGAGTTTTGTGTCATTTTGTAACTCCTCGAAGAAGCGCATAGCAGCCTCATAATTCGACCGTTTTTGGAGAGTCTTTAAAGATTTTACTCGCACGCACCACCTTTGTAAATAAAAATTAGTTTAGAGATTAAATAATGTACCTGTAAATACGTTAACTATTTATGTAAAATATAAGAATATTTTATATATTATAGGATATGTACTAATATTTTAGATATAATGAAGTGTAAAAATTTAATCACACCTGGTCGGACAAAATTGCGCTAACATGGAACAGTCTTCTGATTGAAAATGTTTAAATTGTGCAAGCCGCTTCGGGGAATCACGAATGAAGTTTATCATTTCTTTTACAACACCAATGACATTTTTTGCCACAGATATCCGCTCAATTCCATCTTGGACTACTAGATTTAAGGTGTGGGCATTGCAATGTACGTACACAGCTCTATGCTCTACCTCCTTAATACGTGCTTGCAAACCTGTGATTCGTCCACTGACATTCGCTGCTCCATCGTAGCATTGTCCTCTTAAACTATGAATGTCTAAATCAAAACGTACCAAAATATCTTTCACTATTTGAAAAAGAGTTTCGGCAGTTGTACTACTCGTTTCGTAGAATCCCATAAATATTTCTTCGATTGCTAAATTGTCGTCCACAATTCTTACCGAAAAGGATACTTGTTCTAATCGCGAAATATCCGAAGTTTCATCAATGATTATTGCAAAATATTCAGCTTTCTTGATTTCGAAGAGCAATTCTGTAATTACTTTATTGGCCATTAAATGAAGTATTTCATTGACGATATCATGGTGAATCCATTTATATGATTTTTGGTTCAACCATGAATTTAATATGTCAGTATCTTCAGCTCGCAGTCTCAGCAAATTTAATAAATTTGAAGTGTCATCCGATTTCCCACGGAAAGCTAAACCTTGCTGTGCTAAATATCTGATTGTGGAAAATATTTTGCGCAAAGCTTCTCGAGCATCTGCCATCTCTTTTTGCTTTGCGGTAGACAAATATTGGACAACTGTTTTTGTCTTAAGATTCGTTAAAGCAGTTACGGCCGCCAAATGAAGCTCACTTCTTTCGTGAATTTTCAGACGAGCATTTGCATTTTTCCAGCTATTGAATCCATTTTTTACGAATGCTTCTATCGTATTTATAGCATGAGAATTTGAAGGTAATGGTAATTTCAGTGCCAATGCTTCGGTACGTACAGTACAAACTATTTTTTTGTTATCATTTAATTTTATCCATGAAAAGTCTTTTTTCCAACGATCATAGGATTTAGGTACATCAGCATTATCTACACGGAAACATTAATAATAGATAAAAGGTTACATACAAAACTCTTGTTTTAAATTTCACTGTTATGAACATATCGATGGTTCTTACGAAAACTCGTTCATTTCAATATTTTTCACGAAGATTCATTTATTTCACGAATGGCCTCAAATTTCATTTTGTTATTACGATTTTACAGAAATTCCTTTTAACCACTTCAGTGGTAGCCATTTTAAGTGACATATTACTAAATTTAGCACATTTACAGCCGCCATATTGGAGCCGCCATTTCAAAATTTACCATTTTAACGCCAGATTCAGATTCAGCGACCCAAAATAATTTGGTGTACCAAGTTTCATACAAATTCATTAAAAATTGTGAAAGTTATTGCAAAATGTACACATATGATCCATTACCACGTTTGTCAATATTTTTTTTTTGTACATATATGATCCATTACCACTCAAGTGGTTAAACAGGCTTATTCATATAGAGGTGAAATGTATAAAAATGTGCCCGCATTCCATAGGCCTTTTCACGATATGAAATGCGCAAGCGCGAATTCAATTGTTTCGTACGGTTTTGTATAGAAAACGGAAAAGTTTCGTACAGTTTTAACATTATATCCTCGCGCATGCGCACAATTTTTTTGCATAATTTGGCCGACTTCGTTTACTCCCGTGTCGTAACCGTTCGTCACAAACGGGCGCAAATAGATGAAAATTTATACGAAATGAACAAATTTACAATTGAACTTTTGAAAAAGAAACTATTTATTAAAAATTGAAGTCGTTTACATATCTTTTGAAAAATCTTTATACTTTTTATTGTTTGTATAAATGTTAAGAAATACATGTATTCGGATTTTTTTTCAAATTTCAATGAACTTCCGTGAATTCATGCAAATCTTCCCGTCTTTGTAAGGATCTGTATTCTAAATTTTAAATTAACTGAGATTTGAAATTTTATCTGAAAATTGAGGTAAAAATAACCGTCTTGCAAAGATTTTTGCAAGTTTTTGCAGGTTGATCTCGCTAATAGCTTGCTACTGGGAACGAGACCAATGCGAGATGAAAAAAATTTGAATTTCAATAAATGACATCTAACCTACAAAAAGTTCAACTTTTTCTTCTTACCTTTGTCTATTGTATGATTTAATGTTTTCGCAGTATCTTTGCCATCTGGATTTTGATCGACAATATCGACATTCTCGTGACAAACTGTTTGTTTCAGATTGTTCGTAAACTTTTGTTTATTATCATTCGATCTGCAAGTTTCGAGAATTTCAGAATTCTCATTTCTGCAACATGCAGGCGAAATTTTTGTTCTAATGATATATTTATCCATGTTTCACTGCACTTATATTTTACATATTCACACATGTGAAATACTCGTGACTTTTGTGCAAGAGATAATCTTGACAACCATAATAATATAAAACGTGTTGAGATATCCGCGCGTGTGGTTTTGATTCTGACCTTAAAAATTTCGACGGTGGCGGCGCTAGTAGGCACGGCCCCAGAAAGGCTCGAATATACAGGTATTCTTGTCCGCTATTTTGGGTCCTGGGGAGAGAAAGACCCTATACCGATCTATGTATTTTTGCGTTTTTCTGAGTAGAAATAATGATAATAAATATTCGATAAAAACTTCTTTTCAGGTCATGATTATTTTATGTAAGAACACAGAAACTTTATTTTAAAAGTTGGACAATGGAATAATTCGTTTTCTTACAAAATTTGTCGATTTTTGTCTCGAACATTAATCCGATTGAATTACGCCTATAAAAACAAGAAATATTACTGGAAGAAGAAGGAAGTACACAAACCAAGAATATAGTTATACACTGCAATAAATGCTACAAAATCACATTGTATATTGTATCTTATAAAGTCAGTTTTCTCCATTTACTGCAATGTATAACTTATTTAATTTGTATCTCCCGTCCCCCTCGTGCATTCTCTAGCGGTCAAGGAGCTGAACTTATTTTTGTGTAAAGGGGACTAAAAGGCATATTCGGAGACATGATACGAAAGAGAATTATGAATCGAAGTAACGGATATAGTGTATTGTCCCTATCCTTCTGTCTTCTGTAAAATTCGACGTTCATTTTATTAAATTTTAATTTTACTCCATGAGCTGCCAGGTGTGGAATTCCACACCCGGGAAATTCTCAGGTGGGGACTACTCCACGCTTCCACCACATAGTCGCCGCCCCTGATTTTGTATGTTAAGTCTTTGATTTTTCAGGTTTTCGATTTTTTGTAGATGTTGAAGATAGTATGAACACTTTGAGTAGTTCGCGGGATGTTTTCCTCCACAGTTGACACATTCCGGTTCTGCATCTTTGTCCTTGGTGCAATTTTCTGTGAGATGTTCACTGTTGCATTTGACGCAACGTGGTTTGTTGTTGCAATTTATCGTGCCATGTCCAAATTTTTGGCATCGGTGGCATTGAGTTGTTTTTCGTGGATTTTTGTATTTTTCCCAACGTATCTTGATCGAGCATAGATAGTTGATTTTTGTTATTTCTCTTATTTCAGCATCTGGACCTACTTGAAGTAGATAGAACGGGTATGCTGTAACAGTCCTGCTTTTCATTTTTGATAGTTTTATTACTATTATATCGAGTTCCGTTAGTTCTTTTTTAGTTTCATCAGTTGTTATGTCTGGAAGTCCCTTGATGACTAGTTTTTTGTCCTTCTTCGTAGCTAGAGTGTAAGTATGGTATGGAATGTTTTTACATTTCAGAGAGTTCTTAATTTTTTCAGATTCCTCTTCATTGTAAGAGAAAATTGTTAGTGTTTCCTTTGAGAATTTCAGTTTTGTTCTGTTCAATTCTTTTGTAATTTGGAATCCTAAGTTGGTTCTAGTTAGTGCTTCGTTTTCTGGGCCCGATATTATGATTGGTGGAATCTTTTGTTCCCTCTTCCTCTGGTTTGCAATGTCTTCTGTTTCGCTATTGGTGCTTCCATCGCTGTCATAGTCCATTTCATTATCACTTTGTTGGTTCAGAGGTGCATATTTATTTTCACTCACGAAAGTTTTAGTGTCACTGATTTTTAGTTTTTTAGCACTGTCACATTTCACTTGACCCGATTTTTTAATTTTCGGTGCCATTTTTATTGTAGATTTCTGTCCTTTGCTTTTTCGAGTTATTGAATTGTTACTTTGTCCATTATTGGATTTGATTCCGCTTGCACGCGTCACTTTTTTAATTCTTAATTTTTTCGGATAAACGAGAGAATGTAGCAATACACGTTGTAAAGTTTTACTTATTTTTTATTTTTATTTATACTCATTTCAATCATTTCGAGGGCTGGAATGACTCAGACTAAACATTCATTCCTATGTTTAGACCAACCCCGATCCGACATCAATGGGATAAACACATTTCAGTCATAAAAATCATTTGTATAAACAAATGATTTTTCTTAACTATTAAATTTCAAATCAAACAAATAATGTGAAAATTTATAATATAAAAGTAGTAATTTATAAGTTTGTATTCGAATATAAATACCGTTATTTTTCCCTTCAATTACCGATCACTAATTAATCACATCACTATCAATTTCTAATTGACAGAATAGGACCGAAGATGCAACGTGACCTTATGAAATAAAATTCGTAATATATTTTATTTAAATAAAAAGATTGGTGTTTGTCTTAAGATGTATATATATATATATACTTTTCTTTTATGTACATGATTGCTTAATCAGTTTCAATATACATATATATATATATATATATTCCCTTCGGTATGACTTTCAGTTACGTCGCAAGATGCACATGTACAGAAAATTTAAAATTTGTATCGCCTCGTCACGCCTATAGTCAAAATTCACACACCCACACACACACACACGCACACTCCACATACTAATTGTACCATTTTGCAATACATGAAATTACCAACAAAATTAAACAAAGTTAGATTATCTCTTAAGAAAATGTTCGTACGCCAATTAAATTAATTTATAAGTTAATATTCAAAAATTCGTAGCTTTCAGGTTTACTAATATTCAGCTAAATTACACACAAAGGGTCTAGCAGGATAAGATGATCCAAAATGCCCCAAAAGATATTTCACTGGACCAAAGACCATTCTTTTCTAACCTGAAAACCAAACATTTTCAGCAATTTTCGACTCCCTAACCCCACAAATAAGTTTTTCAGTTTTTATTTTTTTTATTTCGGAACTATGAGAGCAATCTCTACACAAAAATTCAAGTATATAATAGATACCAGAATACATATAAAAAAATTTTTTTCGGAATTTTTTACCGTAGTGGAGATTTTTAAAAAATTCATGAAATATTCAAACATCTTTTTCTCGCGTTAAACAAATAACGTCATCTGGAAAAAAATTTATAAGATGTATTTTTGATCAAATTATATTGTCAAATTGTTTCAGATTTTTTTAAAAATTGGGCCGTTGTCAAAAAAAATAAAAACTGTAGGTTTTGCTATTTTTTTAACTTTACGAACTCAAGTGCCCTATATTTGCATGATATTTATCGAGCAGGTAGTTATATTTATTCGCATAATTTAAAGATATACTTATCTTTCCATCCTACACTCATTATATAATATAATTTGCGGCTTTTTGTAATTTTTGGGCAGCTTTTTTATAAATTAATTTCAAATAATATCATTATAATTCGTAAAATGCAGTTATTGTGTATAATGTCGTATCTCCATGATTGTTTTCAAAATAAGCGCCTTGACAATATGTCTGACTTAGAATCTCTTATGATTTCTTTCTAAGTAATCCCATCACAATTCTAAAAATAGCGATGTGCAAATTTGTGCGTGTTTTTACTTTCTAATTTCTCTATGTTTGTCTTGATTTCTCAAAATACTAAGAAGTTTGAGGGACTTATTTGACTAGAAATGGAGCCATAAAAAATGAAAACTTGGGTAAACGAAAGGAAACGTAAAAATGAAACATTCAATAACTTAATAAAAAACAGTTACAGTAATGTGTACTTTTTAAAAAATGTCTATTTTAATAACCGGTTCTTTACAAAGTTCTATAAAAGTTTATAAAGGCTATAATTATATATAAATACATTTAATCTTCATCACTATCTTCTGCGATCACTGGTTCAACTTTTCTTGATTCAAAAATATTTGTCAATATCTCTGCTGGTCTAATAATTCTGGCTAAATATCTCGCATGCGATAAAAAATACACAACTGCTGCGACGTGGGAACAACAACCGATGGTCCTAAGACCGTTTGCGCATTCACACGTATATCCTAATATTCCGTCAATTCCAATCGAGTTCGGTTTATATTTTATATAACAGTGATATTGTTTTGAATTAATGTGCCGCGATTGAATTTTAAATTTTAGTACACCAGGATTGGTTTTCAAATAACTGACATTAATATTATTTTGATCGTCCATTAATTCTGCTAAGTAGCATATTGATTGCGTATATTGATATGATCCAGTAAAAAAAATTATTAAACTTTTTTCTGTAATTTCTGGAAAATCGAGTAAATCATTTGCAGTAACATTTTGGAAGGGCACCGTCTTTCTATTCCATTTATTTTGTTCTACTTCTTGAGCTAAGATATTGGTGATACATTTTCGAGCGTTTATTTGCCCAATTATTTCGCGATAATTGTCCTTATCAGAATTTAGTCGCTTCCCAAACTTGTTATTTAGAAAGCAGGCAATTTTGCAATACAATCCAGCCTTAGGAAGCAACTTATTATCAAGCTGGTGATGCAGCAATTTATACTTCTTCCCAATAATTCCATGGACAGCTTCAACTACCCATCGCAATTTTGTAACCAAACGAGAGTTATTCGATTCTTCTGCTGTCTGTTGTTTACGTTTACCTTTCAATGCTGGCATTAGGACAACATAACCCTCATTTTCCAAATCTTGTACAATTGTCTCGAAATCCTCGATCAAGGATAAAGACGTCACCTTCTTCTAAAATACTTCTTAATCCATTTGAATCTTTTAAAATGTCTTTTAAGATTTTCGCGTCATTATCGGTAGCATAATATGGGCCAGGAACGTCAACTACAAGCCCATCTGTTGTACATATCGTAAATGGTTTGCATAATGGCTGTTTCTTTTGCCCAGAATATGACTTCCTTTGGTATGCGTTATTGGCACTTTTCTCATGTCTCAAGTAGGTGCCATCGCATATAATGCATAACTTATTTTGTATATTATGCAGTTGTGAGACATAAACAGATGTATGACTTTGTATTAAATATTCCCGAGAAAAGGCTTTAATACCAAAATGATTTGGCAAAATATCTTTTTCAAATGAATTAATAACAGAATTACAGTAATTTGACACTTTTTGTTCTGAATCAATGCCAAGAATCGTGCTAATGAGAGCATTTGAATTCCCACTTCTTAACTTAAATAGAAAAGCAACTAAGGCTTGAGTTACATTTTGTGTCTCTGATGCTCTCATGGATGTTAGCATTTCTTTTATTTGAATTATATTTTCCCATTCGAGACCAGTGAATATTTTAAGTTTTTCATCCGGTAATGTAAAATCCGCTACTTTGTCCAAAATTGTTTCATCAACTCGAGCAGACAATTGATTCAGGAATAAAATTACTTCACTTTTTTCAATATTGCTTGAATTAGCGTATATCTTTAGCTGTGGAATATCTTCTTCGTATAAATGATTTTTTATTAAGTGATCATAACAACAACGATTTCCCTTCGATATAAATATTCTTCTCTTTATGAAAGCTTGTAATCGAGCATCAAAGGGAACTGTCACTAATTTTTTGTTTGAAGAGTAACAAATGCAACAATATTTATGCGTTGACTTTACTCGGTTAAAAGGTAATTGTACTATTTCTACTTCAGGCACTTCTTTTACAGTGTACATAACACTCTCATCACTCGTTGACATCTGTGAGAGTTGTTCTTCAAGTGATTCTGATGGCTCAGATGCCTGTGATGGTCCTGAATAATGTTGACATTCTAAATTATGAGGTTGTTCGATTACATTCCGTAATTCATCACTTGGAAGTTGAGGTTCCGATGGTTGTACTGATGAAACAGATTGAGCAGATTTGCTTTTTTCAGATCGTAATATTTGAATATGGATGCGACATGAATTACAAAATTCATCTTCAATTTCAACAGGTTTATGAATCATGGCTGCAACTTGGATTGCCTCTGAATCGGATTGAATCACCATTTTTCTTCCAGGTACTGAACGGATATATCTATTGCAAATAACACAACGTTTATCACTCCTTTTCATTCGTTTTTTGTCGGGTTGTTCAGACATTTTGTTATGACGAATGTGTAATTGATGAATTGATCTGAAAGAAATTATAAAATATTTAGTGAATTGCAAATATATACATTTTTTTTTAAATATAAAGATTAAGGGCCTGGCCAAATGGGGCGGTTTTTCGACGCACGGCACCGCGCGGCGCGTTGCGGCAGCTAGTGTTTTCATTTGTCTCTGGGTACTCCCCGGCTCGAAAATCGTCGCACCGCGCGGCGAAAAACCGCCTCGTGTGGCCAGGCCCTAAGTGTGAATGAAAAATGTATACAATCTCCTATAATATGCAAGAATTTTATTATCATAATGAAAGTTTTTATCTATTCAATTATTGCTCTTGCTTGTCACAGATATTAGTTATCTATATAGATATGTTTTATTCCGTTTTAGTTAAGAAAATATAAATCGTTAGAATATAATAATGCCTTTAATAAGCAGGAAAGTGAATTGATCAAATGAAAACTGTCATCTTGACGAAAAAATTCATGTTTCTATACATATCGACTGTAACAGTGACTGTAAAGGTGCGTTTTCATGCAGATACACCCACGAGCAACGATTCGCCCCGGGGTTCCCCGCTTCTGTCTTTTTTCACATACACCTATATGTGAAGACAAAGACAGAAGCGGGGAATCCCGGGACGAATCGCTGCTCGTGGATGTACAAATATCTAGATATTTTTCCCTCTTTTTGAGAATTTGCACAACTAGATATCTCCTAAAATAGACACGTTATAGATATTGGCGGGAATTTAAAATTGTTTTTCATAATTAGTAGTTTAGGCAGGTTATATCTTCTTATATTTCGCTTGTATAATTATTAAAATCTATTCAAATGACAAATATTAACATTTTTATGAAGAACGTTATCGTCATTCTCTACATTTATTTAAAATTCCATGGCTTGATCTGTCGTGCAATCGCCCTAACCTCAAAATTAAAAACATTAAGATAAAACTATATTCTTTCTGTTTTTCTTTGATTTTAATGGTCCCAGGCAAAAAAGAAAGACAAAAATAGCATGATTTTTCATAATTTCGAAAAATAGGACTCTTTTATTCATTCAATTTCTTAAAAAGAAGTTCAGATTATATATCCAAATATTAGTATCTCCATGAAAACGGTCCAGGAGATTAGCGAACAGATAATCACACACATTTTAGTAACTGAACATGCGTGTGTCAGGAGTCGGGGAAATATTCTAAAGACTAGCAATCCATAAAGATTGTCAAGTTTTGCCAGACTGTAATTTAGTGTGACTGCTTTTAATCTAAAATCTGTCAAATGAAATGTAACCTAAGTATTTTGTTCATTCGATTTTACCCGACTGTATAGAAAAATTATAACAACCTTACTTCCATCCACTAAAACTATGTATTTACATTTGAAAGTTAAGCTTGTTTATTGTTGCATTTATTACGGGATGCACTCCCGCTGAGATATTTTGCTGTTCCGGGACTTTTGGATCACCCTGTATATCGTTAACATTAAAAAATCAATACACACTGTCTCTTATAATTACTATCAAAAAATATCCATATACACTATCGCAGAGCCCGATGCCCTCAAACACTTTATACGACTCTCAACCCGCACTGAGACGTATAAACACGAATCGAACGGGGACACGTAGTTACCGGGATTTATCACTTATGTGGTGTACTCATCCCTAGGAACAGGTTCGCATCAGGTATCCCAAAAAATGTGGCAACTGGAACACGTTGCGATGGCGCTGAAGATTTATGAAATGGATTAGGTGAGCAGGTTTTTCTCTCGCCCAGCAAATCCGCCGAAAAATTAAAGCACGTTGAATGTGCTTCGTGCCACCTGAGCAGCCAGAAAGGAATTCCGAACTTTGGCAAAGCAAAATGATTCCTTCCAGCTAGTTTCTCGATCTTGGAAAATCGCCGTCCACATGTGGTCGTCACGACTGGCACGTATCACCCTCGTGCAGATCCTCCGACGCTGCCACGCTCCAAAACGCCCTGTAGCTCCTAAATAACGGATCGAACTTCGTTCAGTTTTTTTCAAAAAACCGATACACACCAAAACCCAACTCACCCCAACCGGTATCTTCGGCGCGTTCCTTGAACCGGGCGAATGCGGAAAATGGCGAAACCCACAACGTCGTCCTCACCTTCCTCGGGCGCTTCCTTGTCCAAAAGAGAGAACGTCCTTACGGTACAAGTCGCTTTTATAACCTCTCGCACGGAAACGACACCCAGGTACATACTAATACACGCACACATACATACAGACGCTCGACTCGTGTAACCTACCGCCATCTGGTGAACCGCGCGCAATTCAAATCAGGGAACGGATCGTTACAATTTATTTTAAAAATTTTTATAATTTCACCAAATTGCTTTTCAAGAGTATCTATATTTGTAACTAGGAATGTGCCAATTTTATACGAAGTTCCGCTAATTTCAACTTTAGTAAAAAATGTATTATCTTTACACTGGGTATGGAGTTCAGGTACACAACCGCTGTTATCGAGAGATCCAAACGTAATGAAGTGTTCGAATTCCAGACTGTTTATCATTTGGCACATTTGCAGCATTTGCTTGGTCGCAATTGTTTTCAACAAATTTTTGCTGCAAGAGGTCGATTGAGCATTTGATTTCAACTGTCGATGACGAGCTTTACAACGCATGCTGGAGTAGTGTATACATGGTCCATTAGCTAACAACAAATTTGGATAGTGCGTTAATATGTGAAATTTCGGTTTTAATTGACTGTATAAAGTTACATATAATTTGTTATGTTTAATCACCTTTATTCGTAAAATGAACGATCTCGAAATTAAGTCCTTGTCGAACGACGTATTACTGTCTTTATTTTTATTACTTTTTGGGAGCGTTACCATCAGTGGCAGTAAATAGAGCGCAATAATTGAATCATGTTTTCCTGAAAACGGCGAAATTAAAGAATTACCTATATGGCATAATCATGATACCCTTCTTTCGTTACTGTATACATTTATGCATATTATTTGTGTATATTATTCGATATTATAAAGACCTGTACCTTCCGTCACGATTTGCTTATATTCGTTGAGGAATTCCTTGACATCTTTATTTTTTGACGTTTTCGAACTTTGAACGATATGAGGTGCAAAGCCGGGCCAAGAATCAACAAATAACGTCGAATGGCACGTTAAAAGTGGGGAACTGTTTGGATTACTTGTTACGAAATTTTTAATAATGACGTTAAAATCTGATTGAAGCTAAAAAGAAATATGCGAATAATGCTTTAGTCAATGAATTCGAAAATAAATCTAAATAATTATAAGAAAAAATTATAAAGTTATTGTTCGCATAATACCAAGACAAGACCGAGTGGCATTTTCAAGCATGGGAACGTTTTCAAGTAACATTCAAACCCTATTGGTTTATTTTTTTTAATTTTTGATGGCAATAATAATGCATGGCGTTCTTGGAACGTTTCTTCCCATCGACGAATAGTGTCGCTTGCCGAAAACTGTTTAGGGTTCGTCAAAGAATCCCATGTATTCAGATGTGCTGGAAGTAAAATATTACATGTGCGCTAAAATGCCAGCTTTTCGAAGCTGTTCCCGCAAATATTTGTATGTATTGTATAGTCCTCCACGTGCGCTAATAACCGTGGAATCAGTTTCGGAGCGACAATATGGAACGTATAATAAGTCCGGGTCTAGCGACGGGAACAACTCCATTACTTCGTTATACAGTTTGACAAACGTTGATTCTTTTATTCTACGACATAAAAAAAATATGAATTATGGGGTCACATAACGTAAAATTACTGGTATAAAATGCAAATGTATAATTGTGCCTCGAAATCAAAAAGAAAAAACCAAAAACCTAGTAAATAAGTATATATTGAAAAAAAAGTGGTAAATATAGCTGTGTTTTGGCTTCAAATGTCGGACAAATGTCGTAAAAGAATTACCCTTTTCTTCGAGTCTGATTCAAATTAAGCATGTCTTCATTCGGTATGTCAATTATAAGTGAAATATGTCATGGCAAAAATGATACACATGTTAGGAATTTAAAAAGTTAATTTACCAATTAATTTCTAGTCGCCAGGACATTTTTCAATTTATTCATTTCCTAATACGTTTTCATAAGGAAAAATATGTAGGTATTGAATGTTTACTTAATATATCTATAATGTTATACTTAATAAGAAATAATTAATTTATTTCAACAAAAATATATATACAAATTAGGAATTCAGTAAGTGTGTATCAATCACAAAATCATTTATAATGCAATTATTCTGTACTCTTTCAACCATTAGGACAATTTGAATTACAGTCAAATGATTGTGCATACCAAGAAATTATAAACAAAGTTATGTTCCATAAAAGAATAAACATTCAACGCCACTTAAGGGGAGACTGCGACATTTTCAGCTATATGAAATACACTGTTAAAAAATTTGAAAAAATGATTTCTCTAGTAACTTTCGACGAGGAATACAGTGGTGCGAAAATAGTAAGTGGAAAAAATATTTTTGTCCCATAAAGTGTAGGGTGAAAAAAATATTGTGTTTTTGAATAAATGCTTTTACATTTTTCTAAATTAATTTAAAAGTTAAAAAAATTAGGGTGAAGAGAAAAACACATTTTCTAAATAATTACGGATGGATATTAAAAAATCCAATTTTTTTCGAAAAAAATTTTTTTTTATGGAAGAAAGCAACGTTTTTAATAGTAAAAAAAAACTTACATTTTTTATTCTAGTACCACTGAATTCCACGTTAAAAATTACTCTAGAAATGATTTTTTCGACCCCTGCATTTTAACGCGAAAAAAATATGTTTTTTCGAAAAAATGCTTCTACATTTTTCTACATTAATTTAAAATTTCAAAAAAATTAGGGTAAACGTATAAGTACATTTTCTACATAACTACGGATAGATTTAAAAAAATTCAATTTTTTTCGAAAAAAAAATTTTTTCTATGGGTCAAAAAAATTTTTTCTATGGGTCAAAAAAATTTTATACACTTTTTATTCTAGCACTACCAAAGATGTAATTTTTTCTATTTTTTTAAAGGTGTATTTCACATAGCTGAAAATGTCGCAGTCCCCTTAAGAAAATGTTTGAACTAAAATCAATCATCCGTAAGGAATCATTACGCATGACATTTTCTGCATACAAAACATCCTCGTATAAAACATTTAAAAATTAAAAACATGTGACAGTTCCCGCGAGCATTAAATTTCTAATATTTAGCTGGCCAACGCTCAGGCCCGAAATTATTACATTATTTCCTAATACTATAGTATTGGTATTATGTATATTTTTACATTGATCGTGCGAAAGTTCTACGATATATTCCGTTATTCGGTTTAATACAGGCGATGCATGCGAATGCATTCCACAATAGGTAATATGTCTCTTAACTAATACTTTGCACTGAATTGCCTTCGTCGCTGAATATTCTGCGAGTTGCAACAACTGAATATATAACAAAATGTGATTAACCGTTGGTTCCGGGATTTCACACTCTCCAACATTCAGCAATGATAAGGTAGTTATATTTAATTGCGGACTCCCGATGTCATACCCAATTAGATCTGCGTCGTCACTCGAAATAGGTCGCGCTAATCTACCAAATACTAATCCATATGGTGTATGTTTAGTGCCTTCGTGAATGCTAGTATTGTAAGAGAACTGTTACTAACCAGGTAACTCAAATTTTATTCGGTCTAGTGAGGACAGAATCTTTCGCGGGGAAATGTAATGATAAAAAAAAAACAATTATTGTACATGAAAAAAACGTTTATTGATGGACACCGTTCCGTCTCGTATCGCGACAGTGTTCGCACTAACTGTTCAAATTTTGAACTTTGCAAGTGCTCGTTCGCTGGTTGACAACATGCCACACACACACACACACACACATATCTCACAATATCAATTACTTCGTCTGTGTTTACATTACAATACTACTTTTATGATAACGAATGTGCAACATCCTCCCACCTTGAGCATGGCTCAATAATTACGAATTTTCTTTATTAAAAATATGCTTTACCGACCGTCCACTTCGAGTTACATAGTCTTCGGTTACATCTTTAATTTTTAAAGCTCGTTGCAATGTTCGTTCTAACTTCGGTTGTACAATATGACCACGAGCCTTCAAGATTTTTGAATTTATAACATCTTTTAACGAATCTGTATTATTTGCAAAATCACAATCTAATTCGAGCGGATATAACCTTTGCACAGGGCGAGTCAATTCTCCGTTCGCAGTTTTCACACGACATACTCTCACGCACTCATCTCTTCCTTTAAACATTGATACAATTCTACCTAAGGGCCACTCTATTCTTTTTAAATTGTCACTTCCTATATATACAAGATCACCTAATTTCAATTCTCGAGCTTCTTTTGCATTTTTATTTTCTCTAAGTTGTCCTAAATATTCAGAGCGAAATCTCATTCGTAAATCTTGTTTTAATTTTTGTAAATACAGTAATCTTCCCTTAATATCTACGGTCGCTATAGCATCTAAATCAGGTACGCCCATTTCCCGATTTTCATACAAAAACATATTTGGCGTCAGCGGTGTCAAATCAGAATAATTCGTGGAAACATATGTTAACGGACGGGAATTGATAATCGCTTCACAGTCGCATAATACGGTTACCAAATCTTCATAACAGACCGAAGCTTTCGCTAAAATTCTCCGCAATAATTGTTTTACCATTCGCACCATACGCTCCCACCATCCGCCCCACCACGCAGCCGACGGTGGATTGAAATGCCACTTAATTCGCTTAGATGCACTGTTTTTTGCGATTCTCTCCCAGTCTAATTTTTTAAATTCATTTTCGGTTCCGACAAAATTAGTACCATTATCACTAAAAACATCAGAAGGCCTACCCCTTCTGGCAATAAACCGACAAAAACCTTTCATAAAAGCTGAAGTTGACAACGATGACAAGAGTTCAAGATGAATAGCTCTATAAACGGCACACGTAAACAAGCATACGTAAGCAGGCTTATTTCCTTTTAAATACAACGGTCCTGCTAAATCTACGCCTACAACTTCGAAAATCGCCGCATCCCTTACTCTTTCTACCGGTAACGGAGCTTTAACCGATTCCATACGTTTACCATTGTATCTTTTACATCTAACACATTTTGACAATACTGAACGTATTTTTCGTCTTAACGACAAAATCCAATATTTTTCGCGCAAACTAGACATTAAAATTTGAATTCCCGCATGTCCCAAATTTCGATGCTCTTCTTCGATTATTTTCGAAACAATAGAATGAGCTGAATCAAGAACTATTGGACATCGGAAATTCCTATGATCATCGCGATAAAAAATTTTCGTTTTAACCCTCAGCATTTTATACTCATCTTTAAAGATATCCAAATGCTTAAGTTTCTCATCTTTTTCATTCAAAAACATTTCCTTTTGACATAATTTTAATAAACTCATTTCGGCGATATTCATTTCTTTAGCAGTTATAAAATTTTCTAAACATCGATTATCAACTTCAGATTTTTTAACACGTGAATTTACATAAAATCTTCGTATCCATCCAACTACTTTAATAATTTTATCATAACTTGAAAAATAATGGCACAACCGACTTGATTCATTTACACTGTCTTTGTTTAACAATATCGACGAGCTTACCGCAGATTTTTTAATCTCATGATTGATTTCTTCCTCATTAAATTGAAGCTGTTCTTGAGGCCACTCGGATCGTGGCAATTTCAACCAAGCTGGACCCTCCCACCATCTTGACGCAAGTAACTGCGATGATCTGCAACCTCTTGATGGCAAATCTGCGGGATTTTTTATCCCTGGAACATGACGCCACTCTGAACCTTTTGTCAGTTCTTTAATTTCTTGAACTCGATTCCAAACAAAAACATTCCACTGCGTTTTCCTATTAATCCAAGATAGAACTGTTGTCGAATCTGACCAATAAATGACTTCCATATTAACAAAATTTAAACCATCTATCAATGACTTGGTCAATCGTGCAGAAATAGTTGCAGCCAATAACTCAAGCCGAGGGATGCTGATTCCATTATTTGGTGAAATTCTTGTTTTTGCTCCAACCAATTGAACGTCGACAGAATCTCCGTTTTCCAGGCGTAAGAAAATTGCAGTTGCATAGGCCAAGCTACTCGCATCGGAAAATGCATGCAGGCTAATTTGAGTGTTTTCGGTTAAAACGCCAAATCTTCTCGGTATTCTTACGTTTCTTAACTCCGACAGATCATTAAACCACTTTAAAAAATCCTGCTTCAATTTGCCAGTCACTACATCATCCCAACAAATATTCTCTTTCCACATTTCTTGCAACAGAAGTTTAGGACACAATGTGACTAATCAAATAAAACCAACAGGATCAAAAATTCGATGTGCTATTGATAATATTATTCTTTTTGTAAGATTAACGACTCCTACTTCTTTCAGAAAAGTCAAATTAACACGCAAGGTATCTTCCATCTTATCCCATACGAGGCCTAAAACTGAGGTGTCTGTGTTAGAATTATTGTCACCAGTAAATTCCCACCGTCGGAGCTCAAAACTAGCTGTCTCTAAAGCATGTTTTGCTTCTCTTCGGAATTGATCCAAATCTTCGAAAGTTTCAACGCTTGTAACACAATTGTCAGAGTAAAAACATCCTTGCATTTTCTGTATTGTTTCTTTACTGGCAATTGCAGCCGTTTCTCCCGACAGAATACTTTTCAGATGAAACTCTAACGTGGCTCCCAACAAAAACGGGCTGCATGTTACTCCAAAAACCACTCTTTTGTGTCGATAAGTTTCTAATTTATCTCCAGAGTACCAAAAGAATCGTAAATAATCTCGTTCTCGAGGAGCAATACTAATCTGCAAAAAAGCACGCGTTATATCTGCTGTAACTCCAATATTTCCTTTTCGAAATCCTAATAGAATCGTTGGAATTAATTCTATTAAATTTGGTCCTTTCTCCAGACATTGGTTAAGAGATGCAAAATTCTTCTCACGAGCCGATGCGTCAAATACTGGTCGAATTTTCGTAGAATTACTATTTAATTTCAGAACAGGTCGATGTGGTAAGTAATGTGAAAAGTTATTAATTTCGTCAATTGGCACCTTTTCGATGATACCTTGTTTTTCCCAATCCTGAAAGACATTATCGTATTCTCCGAAAAGCCCTTTTGTCACTAAATTCTTCACAGTATATTCTAATCTCTTAATTGCTAAATTCTTATTCGAAGAAATTGGAGAATGATCCGAAATCCAGGGCAATATAACTTCATACCGTTTGTCACTATTAAAAATAAGAGCTTCTTGGAATTTTAACTTTACATCCATCTCTCGTTCTTGTTTGGTCTTTCTTTGTATTGGATCGTCGATTCCTAAAACATCTAATCGCCATAAATCAGAAATTGATGAATCTGTTAAAATTGATGATTTAACAAAAAGTACCATATCACTCTTCAATTCTGCCGTCGAATCTTTACCCATTACTGTCCATCCTAAATGTGTTTCTATCGCAGTCAACCCATTTTTCAGTTGACACTTACGACCCGTAAGCAATTTTCCAGCGACATCGGCGCCAATCAGCAAATCAATAGGTTCTTTTCTTTCTCCGACGTCCGATAAATAAATACCTTGGGCTTGAAGATCACTCACCCAGTTAGCTAATTTTACACATGAAACTTCATCGCAAATAACTTCTTGATCCATCACTTCGAAATTACATGCATAATCGTCGTTTAAACTTTTCAAATGCACTAAATAAACATTATGAATTTGCTGCTGCGAACGAGCACCCCCGAAAAGCGTGTGCGATAATTCTCTTGTATTCACTGGTTCATAATTTATTTTCTTGGCAATTTCACTCGTCACATAAGATCGTTGCGAACCGTTATCAAATAGAACACGTACAATAAACTCTTGTTTATCATGAATCATTCGAACTCGAAGTGTTTGTAAATAAACTTCTGGAAAATCGGCAAAACTTGCTAAATTATGTTCTTGAATAATCTTGTTTTTCGGTTCAAATTTGTCAACAACACTTTCCGTCTGTAACGAAATTCCCGGGCACATTAACGATAAATGCCTTTTATTGCACCGACCACATTTTATTTTCGTTTTACAGCGTTTATAATTATGTCCTTGCTTTAAACAATTAAAACAACAGCCGCTTTCTTTCACTTTTTCTCGCCTATCATTTAAGGACATTTTTTTAGCTTGATAGCAATTTTGACTGTCATGATTATTATTTTTACAAAAAATACATTCAATTGCCTTCTCTGTACGCAAAGTTAGAAGCTCCATTGCAGTTGGTAAGTCACGAGAGAAATCTTCTTTGTTCTTGTATCGCTTCGTCTTTTCTTGAGTATTGATATGGAATCCAGCAATCGCCATGCTGATGCGCTCTTCGTTTTCTACTTCAGCACATAAAAATTCCATGAGTTTTGCCAATCGACTTTTAGAATCTTTAGCATTACTCGCCGATGGTGTTCGTTGCCATACCCTAAGAATCTCCTCCGGAAGTGAAGATTCTACAAGCGGAAACAACATGGCCGCACATTTATCCGATGTCACACCTAATGTCTCGAGTGCTCTCATTTGCGTCTCGAGCTTGTCATATAATTTAACGAGCGATAACTTTTCTTTTCCGCGAACTACATTATTTAACACAAGACCAAGTAATTCACGCACATACACTTCAACCTGCAATTCTTCTTTGCCAAACCGATTTTTCAAACTCGATAATGCTTTCTGATAATTCTCTCTGGTGGGGGGAAAACTATTCACCAATTCATGTGCACGTGACCCGATTTCTATAGATTGAATTAGATGTTGGAATTTATCTTCCTCGTCAATTTCGGGGTCCTCGTGAATTTTCCGAAATTGATTCCAAAATAACAACCAATCACGAATATTCCCCGAAAACTTTACTATTTCAATCTTTGGAAGCTTAAAAGTTTTCCTTCTATCATGCACATTAACAGACGGAATCACGGCATTCACTTGCATTATCGTTGATAAATTTTGGACTTTTCGTTTGGCAATGATAAATTTCTTTTTGTAGTCATCCGTGGAAATTCTTTCCGTTTCATACAAAGTGGCACTATCCTCCACATTGTCATCAGTCAGTATAACATCCAATAATTTTGCAGAAATATTATCTAAGTCAGCCATTTTTCCTTCAAATATTTCAAAAATCACAGCAATTTGATCTTTGTCAGGATTAGCTTGATCTAGAAGTCCATTCAGTTCGTTCAAAACTCGTGTGAACGCTGTCCTATGAATAGTGCGAACTCTCCTCATGGCGTCCATCTTGACCACGTTTTTCCAGAAACCACGCGAAAGTAACAAATTCCTCACTAAGTCCTGTCACGGTCGCCACAAATGTTACTAACCAGGTAACTCAAATTTTATTCGGTCTAGTGAGGACAGAATCTTTCGCGGGGAAATGTTATGATAAAAAAAAATCAATTATTGTACATGAAAAAAACGTTTATTGATGGACACCGTTCCGTCTCGTATCGCGACAGTGTTCGCACTAACTGTTCAAATTTTGAACTTTGCAAGTGCTCGTTCGCTGGTTGACAACATGCCACACACACACACACACACACACACATATCTCACAATATCAATTACTTCGTCTGTGTTTACATTACAATACTACTTTTATGATAACGAATGTGCAACAAGAATATTCCACAATAGGTAATATGTCTCTTAACTAATACTTTGCACTAAATTGCCTTCGTCGTTGAATATTCTGCGAATTGCAACAACTGAATATATAACAAAATGTGATTAACCGTTGGTTCCGGGATTTCACACTCTCCAACATTCAGCAATGATAAGGTAGTTATATTTAATTGCGGACTCCCGATGTCATACCCAATTAGATCTGCGCCGTAAGTTACTGATGCGATTAAAAATATCGACCATATAATCTGTGAATTGATCATCTTGTTTTGTTGGGTAAATCTCCTAAAATCAGACGTGGTTAGGTCTTTATTAGATTATGATGTTATAGGTTATCTTTTTAATCTATTCATATTAACTACTACTGTTTTTTCCTTATTTCTAGCTTTCGTTTGAATATTGATTTTTACGTTATTCTTATTTATCATTTCTAATACTTCATGGGGGCCTGCGTACTGATTTTGTAATTTATGAATTTTGCCACCCTTGAGTAAAAACACAAAATCGCCCGGTCTTAGAGTAAGAGGATTTATGTTTCTATCATAATATTCTTTAGACTTAGTCTTAGATGCTTGTAAATTACTCCTAGCTACCTGTCGAATATTATGTAATTTGGTTACTAAGTCGGATAAATATTGATTATATGTATCTGAATGGGTATCGGCTAGAGCGTCGTCACTCGAAATAGGTCGCGCTAATCTACCAAATACTAATCCATATGGTGTATGTTTAGTGCCTTCGTGAATGCTAGTATTGTAAGAGAACATTCCACAATAGGTAATATGTCTCTTAACTAATACTTTGCACTAAATTGCCTTCGTCGTGGAATATTCTGCGAATTGCAACAACTGAATATATAACACAGTGTGATTAACCGTTGGTTCCGGGATTTCACACTCTCCAACATTCAGCAATGATAAGGTAGTTATATTTAATTGCGGACTCCCGATGTCATACCCAATTAGATCTGCGCCGTAAGTTACTGATGCTATTAAAAATATCGACCATATAATCTGTGAATTGATCATCTTGTTTTGTTGGGTAAATCTCATAAAATCAGACGTGATTAGGTTTTTATTAGATTATGATGTTATAGGTGATCTTTTTAATCTATTGATATTAACTACTACTGTTTTTTCCTTATTTCTAGCTTTCGTTTGAATATTGATTTTTACGTTATTCTTATTTATCATTTCTAATACTTCATGGGGGCCTGTGTACTGATGCTAATGCATTCCACAATAGGTAATATGTCTCATAACTAATACTTTGCACTGAATTGTCTTCGTCGTTGAATATTCTGCGAGTTGCAACAACTGAATATATAACAAAATGTGATTAACCGTTGGTTCTGGGATTTCACACTCTCCAACATTCAGCAATGATAAGGTAGTTATATTTAATTGCGGACTCCAGCAGTCATACCCAATTAGATCTACGCCGTAAGTTACTGATGCTATTAAAAATATCGACCATATAATCTGTGAATTGATCATCTTGTTTTTGTTGGGTAAATCTCCTAAAATCAGACGTGGTTAGGTCTTTATTAGATTATGATGTTATAGGTTATCTTTTTAATCTATTCATATTAACTACTACTGTTTTTTCCTTATTTCTAGTTTTCGTTTGAATATTGATTTTTACGTTATTCTTATTTATCATTTCTAATACTTCATGGGGGCCTGTGTACTGATGCTAATGCATTCCACAATAGGTAATATGTCTCATAACTAATACTTTGCACTAAATTGCCTTCGTCGTGGAATATTCTGCGAATTGCAACAACTGAATATATAACACAGTGTGATTAACCGTTGGTTCCGGGATTTCACACTCTCCAACATTCAGCAATGATAAGGTAGTTATATTTAATTGCGGACTCCCGCAGTCATAGTCATACCCAATTAGATCTGCGCCGTAAGTTACTGATGCTATTAAAAATATCGACCATATAATCTGTGAATTGATCATCTTGTTTTGTTGGGTAAATCTCATAAAATCAGACGTGATTAGGTTTTTATTAGATTATGATGTTATAGGTGATCTTTTTAATCTATTGATATTAACTACTACTGTTTTTTCCTTATTTCTAGCTTTCGTTTGAATATTGATTTTTACGTTATTCTTATTTATCATTTCTAATACTTCATGGGGGCCTGTGTACTGATGCTAATGCATTCCACAATAGCTAATATGTCTCATAACTAATACTTTGCACTGAATTGTCTTCGTCGTTGAATATTCTGCGAGTTGCAACAACTGAATATATAACAAAATGTGATTAACCGTTGGTTCTGGGATTTCACACTCTCCAACATTCAGCAATGATAAGGTAGTTATATTTAATTGCGGACTCCTGCAGTCATACCCAATTAGATCTACGCCGTAAGTTACTGATGCTATTAAAAATATCGACCATATAATCTGTGAATTGATCATCTTGTTTTGTTGGGTAAATCTCATAAAATCAGACGTGGTTAGGTTTTTATTAGATTATGATGTTATAGGTGATCTTTTTAATCTATTGATATTAACTACTACTGTTTTTTCCTTATTTCTAGCTTTCGTTTGAATATTGATTTTTACGTTATTCTTATTTATCATTTCTAATACTTCATGGGGGCCTGTGTACTGATGCTAATGCATTCCACAATAGGTAATATGTCTCATAACTAATACTTTGCACTGAATTGCCTTCGTCGTTGAATATTCTGCGAGTTGCAACAACTGAATATATAACAAAATGTGATTAACCGTTGGTTCTGGGATTTCACACTCTCCAACATCCAGCAATGATAAGGTAGTTATATTTAATTGCGGACTCCTGCAGTCATACCCAATTAGATCTACGCCGTAAGTTACTGATGCTATTAAAAATATCGACCATATAATCTGTGAATTGATCATCTTGTTTTTGTTGGGTAAATCTCCTAAAATCAGACGTGGTTAGGTCTTTATTAGATTATGATGTTATAGGTTATCTTTTTAATCTATTCATATTAACTACTACTGTTTTTTCCTTATTTCTAGTTTTCGTTTGAATATTGATTTTTACGTTATTCTTATTTATCATTTCTAATACTTCATGGGGGCCTGTGTACTGATGCTAATGCATTCCACAATAGGTAATATGTCTCATAACTAATACTTTGCACTGAATTGCCTTCGTCGTTGAATATTCTGCGAGTTGCAACAACTGAATATATAACAAAATGTGATTAACCGTTGGTTCTGGGATTTCACACTCTCCAACATCCAGCAATGATAAGGTAGTTATATTTAATTGCGGACTCCTGCAGTCATACCCAATTAGATCTACGCCGTAAGTTACTGATGCTATTAAAAATATCGACCATATAATCTGTGAATTGATCATCTTGTTTTTGTTGGGTAAATCTCCTAAAATCAGACGTGGTTAGGTCTTTATTAGATTATGATGCTATAGGTTATCTTTTTAATCTATTCATATTAACTACTACTGTTTTTTCCTTATTTCTAGTTTTCGTTTGAATATTGATTTTTACGTTATTCTTATTTATCATTTCTAATACTTCATGGGGCCTGTGTACTGATTTTGTAATTTATGAATTTTCCCACCCTTGAGTAAAAACACAAAATCGCCCGGTCTTAGAGTAAGAGGATTTATGTTTCTATTATAATATTCTCTAGACTTAGTCTTAGATGCTTGTAAATTACTCCTAGCTACCTGTCTAATATTATATAATTTGGTTACTAAATCGGATAAATATTGATTATATGTATCTGAATGGGTATCGGCTAGAGCGTCGTCACTCGAAATAGGTCTCACTAATCTACCGAATACTAATTCATATGGTATATGTTTAGTGCCTTCGTGAATGCTAGTATTGTAAGAGAACATTGCGAACTCCAACAACTCATCCCATTCATTTTCGACATTAGCATACTGTTTTAAATATTGGGCTAAAACATGATGTGATCGTTCTAGTGAACCATTCGATTGCGGATGAAAAGCTGTGATTTGGCATTTTTTATCCGAAATTTCTTTGCTATACGTTTTATAAGTATACTAAGAAAATGTCTACCTTGATCCGTTAGAATCATTCTAGTTGCTCCGAATACGCATATGAAGTTTTTAATAAATCATCTGATATAGTTTCCGCAGTGGCGTTTTTCAAGGCGACGCCTATAGAATATTTTCTAAGTGCGTCTTGCATCGTTAGTATGCATTCATTTCTGGAACTAGTTTGAGGTTTGAGGTAAAGGTCCTACTATATCTAAAGCTATTTTATCAAATGCTGTCCTCGATGTGTCAATGATAACCATAGGGTTTGTTGTTTTTACACGAACTAATTTCTTTAATTGGCAGTCTAAACAATTACGTATAAAATCCTGTATATCTGTTTTCATATTTTCCCAAAAATAATATTGTCTAATTCTATTGAATGTTTTTGTAACGCCTTTGTGTCCACCCATCATTGACGCATGATATTCCTCTAAAATTCTTTGTGTATTTTCTTGTCCTAGGTATTTTACATCACCGTGGCATATAATTAATTTAGTATCAATTCTATTAAAAACTTGAGCTAATTCATTATGTACTGTTTCCCATTCAACATACTTAATTTTTTTTTATTTACAAATGCTAATCGATCGCAAGTCTAATTCCCTTAATAAATTTTCTAGTTCATTTATTACATTTTTTATTATTTTAGCCGAATCTACAAAATTTTTGCAAATCTTTGGTACTATCAAAGCTATATGATATTTTCCGTTTTTATTTGTATAACTAATTTTCCCTATTTCTAATTTTTTAAACTGGCATATTTCATGCCTGCCGGTTTGAGAGTAAGTGTTGAAAGACCTGTCAACCGGCAGGAGTAGACGGAATCAGAAATGAGGGATGGAAAGAGGGAGGGGAGAAGATTGGCAAGAAGTTAGAAAAGGTCTTAAGAAGAATATGGGAAGGAGAGGGATTTCCAGAGAAATGGAGAGTAGGAATGGTGGTCCCAATTTGGAAAAGAGTGGGAAAAAATGCAACGGAAAATTACAGAGGGGTGACGTTAACAAATACGGGATACAAGATATACGCAAGCATCCTGAATAAAAGTTTAGTGAAAGAGGTAGATGAGAGTGGAGGATGGGGCAGGACGCAGGCGGGATTTAGGAAAGGAAGAGGGACAATGGAGAACGTGAAGATTCTGAAGCATTAAAAAATTAATCTTTTTGCGAGAATCTCGTAACGTATTTGTTGATAGTATCTGTCTTAGAATGTCCAGTCACCGTGTCTTGAGAGTCCACTATACATAAATCGAGCCAGGAATGTGATGACTTTGTATGAAATGTTACTCCATGTGGAATGAGTTGCAAGGAGTTTTCGTCAATAAAGTTTCTAATAAACCGAGCATCTTCAGAGTTTGATAGCTGATTTGCATTGAAATCACCAAGTATAACTTTGGAAGAGTAACAGTGCATACAGCTCAATAGCTTATCAATGAAGTCATTATCTTTGGTAAAAGGAGCATGCGGAGGTCTATAGACTACAGCTACAAAGATAGGATTTCCGCCTGCAAAAGACACTTCACAAAAAATGTACTCTGGAAAACCAGGCTGTCCCCGCCATACTGTGTTTGATAAACACAGAACTTTAGAAAAGAGAGAATTGTGAATAAAGAGTGCAACCCCGCCGCCATGAATATTACGATCATGTCTAAGGAGAGTATAATTTGAAAGACTTACCAGAGATGTGTCGATATGTTTATCCAATTTAGTTTCAGTCACAGCTATTACGTGAAAGTGCGGTTTGTCGGCTAAGTAAAATTTAATCATCTCAATTCGGGCTCTAAGGGAATTAACGTTAATATGACAAACTATAAAGTTATCTTCTGTTCTTTTCTTTTCATACGCAGAATGTAGATCTTGAGATTGGTTAGAATGAGATAGAGTAGAAGAAGAGGGCTGAAGATGAGATAGAGGAGGTGATAGTGAAATGGAATGATGTGATGTAGATGAGATATGAGAAAGATGTGATTTATGATTAATGAGAACTCGCGAGGCAGTTTTGAGATCACTTATGTCTAACATAAAAAAGAATTGAGATCCTCCTTCGTAGTGATGAGAAGTGGTATATCTTCTTAGAGAGAGAGAGAGAGAGAGAGCGAGAGAGAGAGAGAGAGAGAGAGAGGGAGAGAAATGTTTAGTTGGGCGATTCGTATATGACTGACTTCTCCGGTGCGGTCTCGAGTCGAGAGCGCATCGGAGCTCGTTGTCGCATATCTTCCAAACTGTGGAAATATGCTGATGGTGCATTTCCGTCGCTCGGCTTCGCCGTGCGAATATGCACCTCGTGCATATTCCCAAGTTGGCGAAGTTCAAATATTGCATTTGTATGTTGGACAGGTTTTTTTTTGGAAATGGGCCAAGGAGGAAAAATACATTAACTAAAAATTATTGCGTTAGAATGTGCCCGTTTTCTCTGTCTACAATTATTACACAATAATTGTAGGAGGGTACGATCTACCGATCGTAACAGTCAGGTACGACAAAAATTTTTTCTATCTTTTATCATTCAAAATGACGGCAATACAGCCCCTCCACGTGAGCCAGTTTTTCCGAGATGCAAAACGGCTGGAGGTGTGTTAGGCTTCCTATTGGTCTGAAATAAAAAAAAATGATTTGCATTACTAATGAGTTTAGGCTTCGAATAAACCTATAAAAGTTAATAAAAAGTGTAGAATAAAAAATTCGGTTAGGTTTTAAAAAAAATGGTCAGATGTTCACCCTTTTTTTAACACTTTCTGTAAACAAAATCTGTAATATTTTAGGTTTACTCTAACGGTAAATATGTAGACTAAAAATCCTCAAAATTTCAGGTCGATCGATCAAATACTTTTTGAGTGACAGCCGTAGACATTTTTTGAAAAAGTGATTTCGAGAAAAATGCGTTTAAAAGTTTCAATATGATAAAAGTAAGCGTTTTTGCGTCTTACCGATCAATCAGCGCTCCCAGGTGCTTATGTTACTTCCGAAATAGATCCCGAAACTTAAACGAACAATACAAATGATCTCGACTAACCGAAACTCAGAGAGCCGTGAGGTCGAGGAAGGAACAAATTTTAACTAATAGAAATTATTGGTACGCTATAATTAGAAAAGAAAACATTTAATTAACATGAGAAACGAAATGTAAATCCAATTACAAGGATAACGGAACAATGCAGTTATTTAATAGCCAAAATGATTAGAGACGTTAGGTCGTGTGTCTTTCATACAGTATTTTCCAAATACGTCAATTCGCAAATTAAAATTGTATATGTTTATTGAAACCTTACAATACAAAAAGTAGGACCTTAGATATTCGCAAAAAACCAATGAAGAAATATAAAAAATCAGTATTTTTTAAAAGTCTTTATTGAACAAATGTTGCGGAATTCTTTATTTACTTTTGTTTTTACATTTTTTTATCTTCTTCCATACAAAAACTCGGTCATTCAGAGCAATCCATTTCTCGAAAAATTTTCGATACAATTATTTCCCCTCTATGCAGAATAAAATTTGTTGTTCAATTTTGCGTATATTCTATTTACTTAAAACCATTTACTTATTATTAATATTTACATTATTTACAATTATTAAATACAATTGAAGGTATAGTTATTGCTAGAGCTATGAAACTCAAATGAAGATGTCGAATTAAGTACACGGGTTTGACTACTTTTCGATTACATATCCATGATTCATATTATACTCTCAACAGTTCTCAACAGTTATTCAGCCAACAATTACAATCCCATGTAGGATAACCGAATCTATACGCAAGAATACGACGTTTCAGTTGCCTTTCGATAGCTATCGAATGTAATTAAATTCGATACACTTCCTCCTGCAGAAGGACCCTAGAGATCCGAAACGTTGAGGACCTTTTCCATCCTTCTTCATGTTTGCAGGCGGAGGTCGGCATTCGGTACCAAATTTTTTATTATTTTATTTGCATACCAAGTTTTACCAAAATCGCCATATGGAACATTTTTAGTGTCACTTGTGTCAGCTACCGATGTCTTTTGTATCACTGAATTCGTGAACAATTTAAATTTCGATTTAAGTTTAAAAAGTACCCTTCACAAGTTATTATCTTCATATCTTCATCTACATTCATTAAAACTAGAATTCATTTATGCCAAGAATGTTACGAGACTCATGTAATGATACAATTTCATTGTGTGTCAGATTTAAGGGAAAGATCATGCATAATACGATATAAAGTATACGATTTCCGATCGTTGATTTTAAATTATTAAAGTTTATGTGCACTGTTAACATCTCTATGTTGTATTTCAATTTCCGAATGTCTTATTAACCCTTTAAGTCCCAAATGTGCACAATTTGCACATGGATTTCAGCATCGTTTTATGTATAAAATAAAAATTAAAAAAAAATGGAAACATCTATATCCGACTAGTTTTGAGGTCGCTTTTTCGATTGACGCTACTGAAATTTTCGAAAAATGACGTTTAACACAGTTTTTTTACAAAAATACTGAAAAAACTCGATTTTTTTGCTATAATTTTTTTTTTAAATGCATTTTTAACTACGATACCGGCTTCAGATCACCTTCTAATCTGTCAGAAACGTGTTCCCGGTTGTTTTACTTCAAAATTATACATTCACATATTTTGATTTATTTTGTTTTTCGTTTCAAAATGGCGTCTGAACGTTGAAAATTTTTGAAAGTGGCGAAAATGCTATTATTTCGGATCTGCTAGGTTTTCTTTGTAGTAAAATCGTACAAATAAGTTATTACGAGTTTTGTATGACCTATTTTGATTTACGGAAGCAGTAATATCCCATAAAATCCAATTTCAAGATGGCGACTGTCATGTGCTCAGTAGAAATACGTGTATTTCGAGACAACCAAAATTGGTGTGAAATTTGCTAATTACCATCTCGTAGGTTACCAGTCATCGCTAAACTCAAATCTTGAGTCAGTTTACCGAAATTCAAAATGGCGGATCCAATATGGCGGACCCGTTATGTAAAATTTCATATTTCCGGAATAGGAAAAATACTATCGTATTCCACTCAGATTTTCAAGTCAACATTATTCTTAATATTTTTTTGATTATATAAATGGTTTTTGAGAAAAAATTATGAGATAATAGGCTTCCCGAAATTATTCTGTATTGTTAGTTTGTATCAACCCGCTATTTGCTGCTTACAGTCCACCTAACTTAAATATTCATATACAGAAATTCATTACAAATATAGTTTATGTTGGAGGGGATCGTGGATTACTCTAATCGCGTTTGATCATCATCAATGAGAAATCTGGGAGGACATTTTTCCCGTCACCAAAAAAACCTCTATGTCTTCAAAACAAATGTAATTTGAAATAGCTACTGGTAGATTCTGCGGTTTTATTACCGTGTGTGTATTTTGAAATAAGCAAAACACGTTTATTCGAATGTCTGAACAATTTACCGCAAAAGTCGCCGCTAGGTGTTGCCGTGACTCTCGCCACTTTTTTGTTCTCGCTGTAGAAAGGAGTTCTATGTATACATAAGCAGTTCGGCTGGTTCCATCGAGAACGATATTTCTAAAACAGCCGTGATCTGATATTCTGAAAATTTCATAGAAAAACGATGCACAAATAAAAAAATATACAAAATAAAACTATGAAAAAAATACATATTTTTTTTTTTTTTTTTTTAATGCAAATATCAATAAAGTAAGATTACAATTTAATGTCATAGAAAAGCATATGTCTAAGCGTAAACATAAGTACAGGTGGTCAGTCAATGATTCAGTTATTCGCTTTGTTTATCACAGAATTTGATGAATCATCAACATGTACAATTATTGTCTTCTAGTTGATACATTAGGATACATATCAAAAGAATATAGCATGGAGACTCCAGTTTCATCCTCTAAGTATATTTTAGTTGCTGAGTGAGCACTGAGTGTTAACCAGCATGTTGGAGCTATAGCTTGTTTACTGTTCATGACCTCATGTGATTTTAAGTGGATGTATTGGGGTAATTGTTGGCACATTTCCACATTAAGGAATTGATCAGATTTTAAACACAACGAACCCCATTTAATAGGAAACTTGTAATCACATTGCCATCGGTAATTCTTATATAATGGGAAGAATGCTGGTTTATTTGGATCAAATTCACAACGCCATGCATTTATGCTACCTGGAATAGTACACAATTGGAACAGCACTTCATGAAACAGCATATGCTTAGTGAAAGTAGATGGAATGTGGACTAAGAAACCCATCATTACCTTCAACTCACCAGGTTGATGTTGGGCATTGCGATTCAATGGTTTATATCCTAATTTACTACAGATCCTAGATGCAGCATGGTGAATATGAGTTTTCAAAATATAATGGCATATAACCATCAAGACCACCATAGCAATGGATCCGGCCATAGCATGCTTTAAGTGTGAATTGATTGTATCTGTTATCACTTGACGGATATCAAATGCATTTAAACATGTGTGATTGCTAGGCAATAAAAAGACTTTTGCACCATTAGTCACCAAGGAAGCATTGATCACTGCAGCTTCACTATGAGTTGGTATAGATGATAGGGCAAAGGCAGACACAAGAGCAGATTTATTCAAACGACACAATCTGTTTACAAATATAATGATGGCTATAGTGACTATTAAACCTCCTATCCACAAAATTTTCTTCCAGATACCACCAAATAGTGTATCCAACAAATCACTAGAATAAACAATATCAGTCAATGATTTCTCCTCATCTCTGAACTTATCCATATCATCTCGAAAAATTTGACCATTAACTCTATTATTTTCCTCCAGCATTGCCAATGTTGCACCACGAGCCAAATTTATTTTGGTAGTGTCTTGAATATTATCAATAAATCGCTGAGATCTGATTTGTGGGATTTCATGAGTTATATTAGCTATATGCTATTCCTGCCCTACATCCATAACAATAGTTGCATCTTTATTGGAGGAACTCCCGTATGTGTACACATCGGGAGTCAGATATACCCCTTCTAAATCTAATTTAAAAGCATTTGATATTACTAATCGCGTATACAACGGAATTGTTATGGAGTTTCTACCATAATTCTGTCCACCTTCCTCGCGGTGAGAATCGGGAAACTTTGACTGTTATATTCAAAGGCAAAGGACGGGCTGATAAAAAGAAATTGAAACGAATAATATCGGCAAGGCTCACCATCTCATAATTTTTTTCTCAAAAACCATTTATATAATCAAAAAAAATATTAAGAATAATGTTGACTTGAAAATCTGAGTGGAATACGATAGTATTTTTCTTATTCCGGAAATATGAAATTTTTCATAACGGGTCCGCCATATTGGATCCGCCATTTTCAATTTCGGTAAACTGACTCAAGATTTGAGTTTAGCGATGACTGGTAACCTATGAGATGGTAATTAGCAAATTTCACACCAATTTTGGTTGTCTCGAAATACACGTATTTCTACTGAGCACATGACAGTCGCCATCTTGAAATTGGATTTTATGGGATATTCCTGCTTCCATAAATCAAAATAGGTCATACAAAACTCGTAATAACTTATTTGTACGATTTTACTACAAAGAAAACCTAGCAGATCCGAAATAATAGCATTTTCAAACGATATAAATTTAAAATAAAAATTTTCAACGTTCAGACGCCATTTTGAAACGAAAATGTGATATGTGAATGTATAATTTTGAAGTAAAACAATCGGGAACACGTTTCTGACAGATTAGAAGGTGATCTGAAACCGGTATCATAGTTAAAAATGCATTAAAAAAAAAATTGTAGCTAAAAAATCGTTTTTTTTTCAGTATTTTTGTAAAAAAACTGTGTTAAACGTAATTTTTCGAAAATTTCAGTAGCGCCAATCGAAAGAGCGACCTCAAAACTATTCGGATATAGATGTTTCCATTTTTTTTTAATTTTTATTTTATATATAAAACGATGCTGAAATCCATGTATAAATTGTGCACATTTGGGACTTAAAGGGTTAATTAGAAATTTGCAATCCCTCTTGTTAAGATTGTAAAACAGGAAAGTGTTGCTTTAAGTGATATTCTTGTATATCCGTCGAAAATATGTAAATGTACGCGTAAAGATCCTGACGCATGTGTTGTATTAAATCTTAAAAAGTAACATTGTATTGCTTCGGTTATGTACGAATCTATGTAAAATAAATGAAACATTTTTAATTGTGAATAATAAACCAATGCAAACATATAATGATCCCTACAACTTTCATAATCGGTAGTAATTTTATTCCTAACCTAACCTGCACCTTGCCAGGAGTGCTGAATTCGGATCAAGAATGCATTTACTTAATGTGCTCAAAGGTAAGTAACTTGACTTTCCATATTTATCGTTGTATTATGACGCGGAAGCATATAGTAGATTATTATTTATTATAAACGGGCATGTCGAATTTGCGATTAATTGAGAAATAATTCATAGCTATTTGATTTAGTATAATACGAGTCAATTTCATTAGTAAAATTAATATTCCACATTCTAGACATCTTTGATTGATGTTGGGAAGTAATATGGTTTCAGAAAAATGCCTTGATGATCAACCTTTTTTTTTATTACTTTTTACCATCATAACTCCTAATATTCTAATATCAGCTATTAGATTATTAATGCTGGCTTATAGAAAATAAAATGAAAAATACAAAATGTATTACTAACATAATTAGTGGAGTGCAATTAGATTTTGATTTGGAAAAAATTCCTCGTAGGGCAAACATTGCAGATATCTTTTCATTAGCTTCTCAGGAATGTGCACAGAAAAGTTTACCTCTCTAAATGAAACAATAAATAATAAAAACAGCCTAGGATTTCATATAATAAATGTCAAATTATTTTTTTTTAATTTCGGAAATTGATACATGGTTTAGAATCAGCGATTTAAAAAAAAACACGAAATTATTCAAATTCGACATTACAGCAAATTTGTCCATGTTTTCAACATATGCTTTCGATTTAATATTATAATTTTGAAAGGATGTATGGCTTTGCAGAATGAGCGGATTTACAATATTTATAATACGCTTCATGAATAGGAATTGCATGATTATATACTACTGAACAACTCTCAAAAATATATTGTTTTATAATTTTTAATTCAATATTTACAACTATTCTCATGGAAGGTGTAGGAGAAGAGACGATTTCGGACCACTTTGTCTCGATGTTTCTAACGCATTGTGAATATATGTTACAATATACGTTATTTGCCTTTCTTTGTTTGTAAAGTACATCTTGTCAGAATTGTACAATCATAAATAATATAAAAGTACTGGACAATGTTAGTTTTTTGTTCCTTGCAACAAAATATTTGGGACACAGATTATAAGTACATCGTCAATTTGATCGCATTTTATACAGTAAATCGGAACATTGTAAACAATGCAACTCTGGTAAACAAACTTGTAAGTGAGTATTTTTGTTTTATATTAATAAAAATATAATTTTCTTATGCATGCGGCATTATTATTCAAAAGTAATAAGTTGTCATTGAATCTGTATTAATTTTGACAAGATTAACACTGAAATTTAACAAATCCGTAGTTGTTTTGGGTTGTTGACATTTTTACTGCTGTAAGTACCGATTTTTTATCCCAGAAGATGAAATTCAAATTATGGTGAGAAGTAGCAGTGAATGTAATAAATAAAATTACTCATAAGAATTATGTTTATAAATTGAAACGAAGTACTAATTAATGCTTATTCGCGATGAATATAGGCTTCGAAATGATATGATACGAAAAATAATGTATTACATTATAAACATTGTAATTTAATGACTTTCGTCGATTGGACAACAAATGACGAAATAAATTGGGTGCGGGTCGAGGAACCGACGAATCAAAAAGCCGAAAGTAAAAAAACCGACACTTAACAAAAATGACTGTCGGTTTTTGGACCTGTTGGCTTTTCGATTTGTTGGTTTTTCCACCTGCACCCATAAAACTTTATTTTTTACATAAGTAGCAGTTCATTTTAACGCCATACATTGCTGCTAACGTATTACGATAAAACAATTATTTGGTGTTACGTATACTCGCATATATGACCACAACCAGTGGGACATTGACGATTGGAGCGGAACCACTCGTTCATGTGGGTTACGTGTCCGCCATGTGTGCAGCCCTGGCACCAAGCGTAAATTCCTCTAACAACCTGTACATACGAGAAAAAAACGTAATTATTTATTCAGGGTAAATATGAAAGAAAAGAAAAATGATGTTTTTTTCTGGTCACGAACTTGTAAAATTCGTTACTATATATTTTTCTTGTATTTTCATCAAATTCACATTTACCGACGCCGCATTTTCATTTAAATGTTACTGCTCTAAAACGGATTCTGTAAAGTTGGGTATATTTGTTAATCTGGAATGACCATTAAAGAGAGACTTTTGGCAATAACTGCCTGAAATACAAAACGTTTCGAGGTACGCGAGTTACAGCGGCGATGTAGTAAACAGCGGAATTGTAAAATCTAATTACAGTAGGCCCCCCCCCCCCCCACTAGTAGCATGGTCGGGAACTTCATTTCCGACTAGTAGCAGTTTGAGGGAAGGCAAGTGACTATAACTGTAAGTATTTCGGAGTGCAGCATTCCTTCCCATATTCTAATTTCCCTTATTTTAATTTTTGTTCTTCTCCTATTCTAATATTTCCTCTCACGCCTTCTCCCCACCACACCTACTACTTTCCTTAGAAGCACATATGGCACATAACTGCGCATGCGCTGCGAAAGAGAAAGAGAGAGAAAAAGCGAAACAGCAAACGTTTAGTGGGGGAGAGGAGAAAATTAGTATAAGAGAAGAAGGCCGCCATCTTGCCTGACTGGACAAATTGGAATAAGAGAACGACTACTGTACATACAGTCGAACCCCTCAAATTTAGACTCGAGCAACCTCACAAATTTAGAGAGTCCATTCCTTGTTCCTTGTTCCGTTACCCCCTCCAATAGATACCGCATGGCGGGTGAGCAGGCTGTGCAGAAAGTGCGAAACAAGCAAAGAGCCACAAAAGTGGTGGGCTGAGTGGTGTAGTGGGGGTTGAAAGCGATCCAGAGGAAGAGTATAAATTTGAGAGGTCAAGTTGGGGAAGTGAAATCACCAGGGTCTAAATTTGAAGTGTTCAACTGTACAGTGCGACCTCACACTATTGAAACGAGAAGGGGCGGAATATTTACCCCCTCTCTAGAGACTATCTTACGGCGTGCGCATGCGCATCGGCAAATATTCATACATATGTATCGCGTAATATGGCAGTAAGACGGGAAGCTGATCTTTCACATGTGATAGGTAGAAATTTTCATTAGTGTGAGGGTGCCACTAGTGTGAGTTTCAATAGTGTGAGGTCGCACTGTAGGTGCAAGGCACGTAACGTGACATCATACGAAACTCACATCGGGTTGATGGGGGGGAAGACACGAAAGGAGAAGTGCTACAAGTAGGAAGCGAAACATGCTACTAGTGAAACGAGGCTACTAATGGGGGGGGGGGGGGGGGGGAGGAACAACTGTATCTAAAAGGAAAGAAATAATTTTTACGGTTTTTTAATTCTCGATGACCGAATGTATTCTAAACAAATTAAATTTAAATCCATCGTTCTTTTTTAGATATGTTGATGACATTCTAACATGTATTCCAGATGACAAAGCAAACCAGTTTTTAAATGAAATTATCAATATTGATCCAGAAAACAGGCTTAAATTCACAATAGAACGAGAAAACAATAAACAAACTGAAAGTTTAAAGCATGATTGGTACCACAAAACAACGTGGTCCGGTAGATATCTCCATTTTGACTCTGGTCACCCAATGCCCCATGAAATAAGTATGATTTGTCTTATTGATTGTGCAATTATATAGAATTTCACCAAAAAAATATGATTATTAAAAATATCTTACAACAAAACAGTTACCCAAAATCACTAATAAATTAATCATTACGTAGAAAACGTCGTCTGCATTTAAATTCAACCAACAATAACATAAGAAACAATAATAATGTACCTTCAAAAAGTATTAGTTTTCCATACATTAAAGGGCTAACTGAAAACTTAGCTAATATTTTTAAAAAACAAAATATCTGGATAATTTCAACGCCGTTCAAAACTAACATCGCGAAAATTGAACAGCGAAAAGACACGTTACCTATTGTGAAGCAAAGTGGAGTCATTTACAAAATACCATGCTTTCAATGTAATAAATTCTAGATAGAACAGACCTACAGACCTCTTGATTCTTAAATAAAAGAACATAAAAAGAATATTTTAGTCAAAAATAGTGAACAACATTCTGGTTTAATTTTACTTCGATTGGAAACTGGTCATGACTTTGATTACAAGAATACAAAAATTCTTGCAAAAGAAAAAAACTGGAAACAAAAATACAATATGGAAAATTTCATTATCACAAAAGAGAAAGAAATATGCCTTTCCTTTTTAACCCCTTGACTGTCAATAACGAAGATCTTTGTCATTTTGGACTTTTCCCAGATTGCCAGAAAAAGGAAAATCTTTGTCATATAAACTAGACTAACAAATTCTGGAATTTATGTAAAATAAACCCAAATCAATTTCTAGACAGTTTAAGGTGTACTGAATATGATGGCGTTGTCCATTTTCATAATCGCTGTGCCACAAAAAATATATAAATTCACAAAGATGGTAGTTTTCACAATTTTTGCAAAATCTTAGTCATGAAGTATGACATTGTGTTCAATCAATTTATGAATAAAAATTTTATAAAACCGCTTGAAATTTATTGCTCGGAGGTTTTCAGGGTCGCTGATTACGAATGTGAAGTCAGATTTTGGAAATTCGAAATGTCGGATCCAATATGGCGGACACTTTTTTGAAAAGTCTAACCATTCTGCTTGAAACTTGTTACTCGTGGGTTTTCGACGTCGCTGATTACAAATCTGACGACATATTTTGAAAATTTAAAATGACTACAATATGGAGGAGAATTTTTCAAAAAATGGAACCATTTTGGTTGAAAAATTTTCAAAATCTAACTTCAAATTCTTAATCAGCGGTCCCGAAAATCCCAGAGTAACAAATATCCAGTGAAGTGGTTCGCATTTAGAAAATTTGTCCACCATTTTGAATCCTCAAAATCTGACTTCAGATTCGTAATCAGCGTCCCATAATACTCCTATACACCAAGTTAAAGTAAAATCTAACCAATTTTTTTTTCTAATTTTGGCATTTTTTTGTGAAATGCTCGTAGCAGTCAAGGGGTTAAATTAATAAGTAAATCAAAAGTAACCTATTAACCCGTTGATTCTCAGTACTATACGCAAACACATACACATTCTGTGTCCATGTTATAATATAATATAAATACGAACAAATTTCTGCGGTTTTTCATACCCTCTCTGAAGAGGTACCGTATTAGGGTCGAGACATTAATTTTTATTGTTTACCTTCCAACAGCTCCCTATTTTATTTATATTATTTACGCTGTCCCTTTTCCTATGCTAATTTTTGTTTATAATCAAGAAATTAATTTTTATTAAGTTTTATTAAGACCAGATCCCAACAAACGAAAAAGAATAAGATCGAATTCAGATAAGACGCTTCCAATTCGGTTTCTTGACGTTTCGAATTGAAAAACGTCAGAACCTAATTCAGAGTTCATCAATTTAATACATTCACATGAATTTCTGAATATCTGAATTCATTTTATCCGTTGGGTAATAGGAAAAATAAATGTTACTTGTCCGTGACAGGCAATGTTTACCTTCACATATATTATTATCACTTAGTTCCAGTGAAATTTATTACATTTTAGTTCCTGTTTCCATGTAAAAACTGTTAGTCAATGTTCTTTAGGTTATGTTTATGTTCTATTCGGGTATTATATGGGATTAGAATGTAAAGAATTCAAAGAAAATGGTCTATAAACCAAAATAAAACGTATTCAATTCGTTTTAATTCTTTTTCGTTTGTTGGGAAAATAATCAAAACTCTTAAAATCCTCTCAAAACTCTTAAAATCCTCTCAAAACTCTTAAAATCCTCTCAAAACTCTCAAAAATTAAAATTATTCTTAAAATCCCTTAAACATAACGTGGCACATAACCTGTAATGAGTGTGCAGTCACTGGGACATTACATATATACAGTGGCCCTCCCCTTATTTTAACTGCGTCCTTTATTTTAACTTTTTTTCGTCCCTTATGTTAACTTCTTCCCCTCGTGAGTTCCCCCACCATTCGCCATTTGAAAGTGTACAAAAGAGTGCGGACTGCTGTTTGCGCTTGCGCATATAGGTGAAGAAGGACGCCACTATATCTCCTCTCTCTGTTTTTATTCTCTCATACTGCCAGTGGTGAGGATGAGGGGAAGCGGTAAAATAAGAAGCCGCCATCTTCCTTGACTCGAAAAGTTAAAATAAGGGGAGGGCCACTGTAAGTGTGCAAAGACTAGGATATTTTGATTTCCCGCTTTATTTGCGTCATAAATAAAACTTACTGAATATTATAATAAAAATTATTCCGGAATGAGAAACTAGAATGATCAAACTTTAAATATATGCAAGCAGTTTGTCCTATGAATAGAGTTTTACGTTGTAACATTTTATTTAAAATAAAATACGTTACAACCACTGGGACATTTACCTTACTCAACTCGAAGACGGTTTAGAAACGGAGAATTACGGATTCGTAAATGTAGTTACATTTTCCGACACGCCATCTTTCCGGCAATGGAGGAAGCTAAGGAATATTTCTGTCACAGATTAATAATCTGTGTTTCTGTGCAGGTTAATTTAGAAGAGTCGCTGCATGATAATGTATCCAATAAATGACGTTGCACACGGCGAGCTTCGATTGCGTTCAACCCAAAAGTTCTTGCACCTCGTGGTTTTTTGTAGGTAGGCATGTTTTCATATTTGTCTCGTTATTTTAAGCCGTAAATGAAAATAATCGATATAGGGAAACTCGAAATATCTTGATTTTTTGCATTTTTTTAAAGGTTATTGTAAATATTTTCATCAAAATAACGTTTAGATATAGTTTTGTTTTACATGAACGTTTAGATTTTGACTCTAGAAAGATAATCCCGAAAGTTTTTTTATTACTTTTATATGTTAAAACTCAAAATATTTACAAAAATACGCAAAAAACGTATTTTTCTGTAAATATAATTTGTCTCAAACATTCTGCGACAAAACAACTAAAGAATAAATTAAAGTATACAAAATTATCTGTAAAACTAAAAGAAAACATTGCTTTATCTCATTTCGTTCCAAACTTAGAGCCTTTCGAACATGCGTTTTAAAGAAAATATCTAGTACAATTTGTTTCAAATTTCACATATTGTTCTACAAATGTCGACGGACAAATCTGAGCATTCTTACAAATACCATGCACATTAAAAAAAATGGAGTTTCTGTGTAACAGATGTGCCTAAATCAAGGAAATTTTCTTTAAATTAAAATATTAAAAAGCAAAATTGATTCTGAAATATTACTTTACTTAAAAAAATAATTGAATTAATTGAAATTGATTTTTGAAATCCTTTCAATGTAAATTAATTTAATTTTGTTTGTTTTATTTTATATGTTTTAAGTTAAAAATATTATCTATGCATTTTTTGTGTGCATGGTATTTGTAAGAATGTACAACACCGAAACCTCTAAAATATTTAATTTCATCTTGATCAAGTAACTTTATATATTTTGGTTTCTGCCATTTTGAATCAGTCATTTTGTATTTTCAAAATCTATCAGATTCGTAATGTGCGACCTCGAAAACCCCCGAGTACTCAGTTTCATCTTGATCAAGTAACTTTTCATATTTTTCGTCGGCCATTTTGAACTCGCTATTTTGAATTTTCAAAATCTATCATTGGATTCGTAATCAGCGACCCAAAAAAACCCAAGTAACAAATTCCAGTTGTTTTCCGCGACAAGAAAATTGTATTTTTCTAAGGAGTAACATGCGATGAACGTCGAATAAACATACGTAAAATCTGTATTCTTCAAACCTTTATAACTTTGTAAATATCTCAATAAACGAAAAAGTATACGGAATCGACATTTTTCATTCGGTTTCTTTCTAATGGAGTATTGATTATTCGAGATTCTTATTCGAATTTATACTATTTTATACGATCTGTAATTCGCTTCGTGCCACAGTGGATCGAGAGATAGGGGAAGCCGGACATGGGTCTTAAAACGACTATTATGAGTAACACCAAGCATGTTTTTAAGCGCAAACATTAATTTCTATGTTTTCAAGTTTGCTAATTACGAATCTGACCTCAAAATTTAAGAATTCAAAATGGCGGATTCAAGATAGCCTAAAAAAGTAAAATCTAGTCTCTTAAGGTGAAACTGGGTACCCGGGGGGTTTTCGTAATCGCTGATTACAAATCTGGCTTCAGAGAATTTAGAGAATTCAATATGGCGAATTCAAGATAGCGAACTAAAATGTTATTTTTTTACGATACTTGCAATTATTAGCAGTTGAAATTAATGTAGATTATCACTTAATGATGTCCCGAAGGAAATGCAATGCGTACATTTGCGCGGCAATGCGAGGCATTTTTTTAAATCATGTTTAAAATTTCATTATCTTTATTTTCGTTAACTGTAATCTTAATAACTCAATAACTCAAAATCTAGAGCTCATTTTTATAATCTGTGGGGTGGTTTTAGTACCTTTCGAAATACTTAATGAAACATGAAGACCTTATTTTTCTCATCTATTATGTGTTTACTCATAAGTATAATTAAATGTTTTGAATATTTAAGAACATTTTTTTCAATCTTGTACTCAACGACTACTTTGAACTACTCTAAGTAATTATAATCGAATATTTTAGCAATATAAGTCACATATAGTGATAGATTAGCTAATAATCATCTGAACTATACATACTTTCTCACACTTTCATTTTTTATGCTATGTCCGGGCTTATACTTTAGTTCGATCCACTGTGCGTGCGTGGCATTGGAGGGGATACGTAAAACGACAGCAGCGCTCGAGTAGCAATTCCCGGAACTGCGTCCCCCGAGTATATATCGAAAGCCTTTGATATACACAGTAATACGACATTTTTAATTGAAGTTTATGAGTATATTGCAGTGAATTACAGATATAAACGTATTCAGAAATTCGTATTAGACTTTTAATGAAATATTCTTACGGTTTACGTTATCCAAATACAGCCTTTCAATAGGCCTTTTCACAATATGAAATGCGCAAGCACGAATTCAATTGTTTCGTATAGTTTTGTACAGAAAACGGAAAAGTTTCGTACAGTTTTAACATTGTTTCGTAGCGCATGCACATAATAATTTGCCCGAGATTTATAATCTCTGATTTTGTTTAAAATGAGAAGATCTATATTGCACGAAAAGTCAAATAACCTATGTTTCTGACAGCTCTTGAAGTGTAAATTATGATGAGTGACTCCAAAAAGAACAATGTATATTGTAGTGTGGTTGACTGCAAAAATACACGAAATAATTCACCAGGAACAGAATTCTACGCTTTTTCAACGGCGAATCCCTTATTGCCTCACAAAGTGGAGCGCCGAAAACAATGGTTGAATTTATTTCAATTAGAACAGTAAGTTTTCGATTATAAGTATTTTTATTTGATTTTTTATGAAAAAATAGCAAAAATCTTTTGTTTACAGAGAAAATGGACTGCCTTGGATTTAATATATTGTATTCACACATTACACTCTGTCAAAACAATTATTACAAAAAATTGTTTTCCTTCTGTCCTCTATCAATCTACAGTAATTATCGGGGTATACAGTTTCTGAAAATGCCACTGGCAGCGCTACTGGTGCCACACGCGAAGCGAATACCAGAATTGAATTCATTCGATCTTATACGATACCGTATTTAACGCATTACAAAAATTGATTTGTTGTGGCTTAGAATAGCTTCAAATTCTGTTAATTTAATCGAAGAATTGATTATATCGTTTTCCGTATCGTGTATACTTTAATTTATTCTTTAGTTGTTTTGTCGCAGAATGTTTGAGACAAATTATATTTACAGAAAAATACGTTTTTGCGTAATAAAAATCTTTCGAATTATCTTTCTAGAGGCAAAATCTAAACGTTCATGTAAAAAAAAACTAGATCTAAACGTTATTTTGATGAAAATATTTACAATATCCTTAAAAAAATTGCGAAAAAATCAAGATATTTCGAGTCTCCCTCTATCGATTATTTTCAATTACGGCTTAAAATAACCGCGAGTCAAATCTGAAAATATGCCTACAAACAACCACAAGGTGCAGCAAACCTTTATAAATAAATCAATAAAAATCACTTATTACCGATAGTTCGCCAATTTGCGTTTTTTAGCGTAAATTCCTATCTTACCAGCGGAGTATTTTAGAGCACCCTTAGAGAAATAAGCTTCTTCCTATATCGGATAGATGGCGCATCGGAGAAAGTAACTAGGAATTTTCGATTCCGTAACCATAGTGAATTTTCCCGCCAATCGCATGTCGGGCGCCATGTTGGATATTGAAATGAAATTAATTTTTGTAAGTTTACGAAGTTTTTTGTTCGATTTCCAATTTTAGAATTTTGAGATTTGTTAAAGAGTTTGTTTCCATATGAAAATAACGCTATAAGAAACAAGTTAACTAAAAAAATGAAGGAACTTGAAAGTTTTTTTGTAGTTTACCCTACACCAATCGAAACGGCACGTAAAAAAATAATCTGATAATTTTTAGTTATCTTTTTATGGGTTTTATTAATAGTCGTTGAGCATATGAAAACTGTAACTGTTGAAAAATTAAAAACACGCGCTAAGTAAATCTGCCTATTTCTGACATGCTTAGATATAAATATGAATTTTGTATCAAAAAAATCTTATCGCTGTGTATAACTTCAATAATTGTATGTTACATTAGATTACGTTTAACTCTTGACTTTTTTCGAGAAATTTTCTTTCCAGTAATCGATTATATGTACATGAAACATATATTTTGTCGCAATTAAAAAATAGTTTGTGTGGTATTTTTAATTCATTGCACGATTAATAAAAAATCTAAGATTTAACCCATTAACGCCTGAAATAACAATTTTTAAACTTAATTTTCAATCAACTATTTCGTATCAAAATCAAAGTTGAAAACAATTGAGAGGTGCGTATCCTACTGTTTTCGAGGTCGTTCTTCAAGATTCCCAGGTCAAAATTGAGTTTCAGCCATCAGAAATTCCAATATGGCGCCGAATATGAACAAAATTTCCAAAAAATTGGGAATTTTTTATACTTATCAATTTTTTTCGAGCTATTAGAATATTGGAATTTTATTGAAACCTTGCATAATGGTGCATAAAATAGTTGAATTTTAAGAAAAAATTTTACTTTTATACCCTACATCATTCTAACGACCTCAAAATGGCTGAAACAATGAAAATGTCTTTGAGAAATTTCTGGACGCTCTAACTCAAAAACTACCAACTTTTTTAAAAAAATGCTCAGAATGAAAAGTTCTTAAAATTCATCAAGCGATATAGTGGAATTTTTTCAAAATTTTTTGATGACATTTTGAGACATTTTTTTTCAACATTTTTTTCAAAATTGTAATTTATTTACAAAAATTGTGAAAAAAATTTAGTGTATTCTCTGATGAATTCTAAGAGTTATTTGTTCTTTGCAATTTTTTCGAAAAGTTGAAAGTTTTCGAAGAAATGAATTTCAAATATTAGGATTTTTTCCCCCAAAAACTATTAACTTTTGGAAAAAATTGCAAAGAACAAAAAACTCGTAGAATTCATAAGTGAATACACCAAATTTTTTTCAGAATTTTTCATAAATAAATTATGATTTTGAAAAAAATTTTGAAAAAAAATTTCTCAAAATGTCATGACAAAAATCTGAAAAAATTCCACTATATTTCTCGATTAATTCTAAGAACTTTTCATTCTTAGCATTTTTTTATAACAGCATGTAGTTTTTGAGTTAGAACGTTCAGAAATTTTTCAAATAAATTTTCATTGTTGACGCCATTTTGAGGTCGTTACAATGATGTGGGGTATAAAACTAAAATTTTTCCTTAAAATTGAAGTATTTTGTTGACCTTTGTTCAGAGTTTCAATAGAATCCCAATATTCTAATAGCTCGAAAAAAATTGATAGGAATAAATAATTCCCAATTTTTTGGAATTTTTTTAAAAGTTCGGCGCCATATTGGAATTCCTGATGGCTGAAACTTAATTTCGATCTCGGAATCTTGAAGAGCAACCTCGAAAACGATAGGATACGCACCTTTCGATTGTTTTCAACTTCGATTTTGATACGAAATACTTGATTGATAATGAAGTAGAAAAAATGTCATTTCAGGGCTTAATGGGTTAACCCTTTAAGGATCAAACGTACAAAAATTTGACACGAAGTTTGTCAGTATTTTTTAGTATTTAAATTCAATGAAAAAAATTGTGGTATATACGTCTCCAATTGCTCGAACCCCGCTCTTTCGAATGGTGGATGGTAAAATACTGTCAATTTTAAAATGAACGAATTACAGACCATTTTTTAAAAAAAATCATGAGATTTTAAAAGTTTTTTTCATTTATCGTTTTTTTTTATCACTTATAGCATTACTATGCCTCAGTTCGGTATAAATAACGTGACAAAAATGTCTAAGCTTCAAAATGATGATATATGTTTTTATAACATTCGAAATGGCGATCCCGAAAATAGCGTCCTCAATGAAATTTTCTTGAAAAATTTGAGAACGCTCTGACACAAAAATTATGAACTTTATAAAAAAAATGATTTTTTGGAATTTTTTTAAAAGTTCGGCGCATTATTGGAATTCCTCAATTTCGACCTCGGAATCTTGAAGAGCGACCACGAAAACACTAGGATATGTACCTTTCAATTGTTTTCAACTTCGATTTTGATATGAAATACTTGATTGACAATGAAGTAAAAAAAAATGCCATTTCAGGCGTTAATGGGTTAATGTTCGATAGAATGAGAAAGTGCGTAAAAGACGAATACGTTACCTGGTGACAGACGGAGCACAAGGCGTGTTTAGACGAGTGACATCGATCGCACAGCCACGCAGATCTTTGTAAAGGCTTACTACACGTCGAACAAGTAGCGTGTATCGTTGTCGATTGTTGATTCAATTGAGAAATCGACGGAATCCAAGCCATTTGGATTATCTATAACAAAATGACATTTGTGCAATTTTTACTTGTCCAAAAACGTCCATAATTCTCGGTATTTACCTGCGTAGCGACTTCCCATAATTGATATCTTCCCAACATGTCGATGTACTCGAGCATCCAATGCTCCTGTACGGCGAGTTCAATTCCAAGGTCTTTACGTTTGTCACCAAGAACCATTAAAATTGAAACTGCCGTTTGAAGATCTCGCATTTCCACATGATATCGAAGAGCCTTCTCGACAAGATGCTTCGGATCCCACGAAGTTGCTTTCGGCACGGCGCTTACGATCAACTGACAAGACTGATCGTCCATCATCAGCGACATTGGATCTTCGTTGAAATCAGGTGAGTGTTTTCGGAATTCTTCCGGTGGTGGTGACGGATCTTGAATTTCGTGTCGCAACGGAAAAGCTTCCGTAGGCAACGTCCAGTCGCTGTCGTCTATCACTATCCGATTATCCATGTAACCGCTGCTATACTCTATGGTATACGGGTCCATGTCGTCTTCCCCAAATATAAAGTCGCCTTTGTGCTGTCTTTTGAGCGAAAGAAAAGATCGCCTGTAACTCGGTACAAACGATCCTGTAAAGATTTGATTTTCCAAAGTCTCGTCGGTTTCGGTGTCGTCACCGCCGCTAGTCATTTCGGGTGGATCACCTAATTCGATATTGATCATAAATAAAGTAAAAGTAATACATTTAGTTAACCCATTAACGCCTGAAATGACAATTTTTATACTTCATTTTCAATCAAGTATTTCGTATCAAAATCAAAGTTGAAAACAATTGAGAGGTGCGTATCCTACTGTTTTCGAGGTCGCTCTTCAAGATTCCGAGGTCAAAATTGAGTTTCAGCCATCAGAAATTCCAATATGGCGCCGAATATGAAAAAAATTTCCAAAAAATTGGGAATTTTTTATACTTATCAATTTTTTTCGAGCTATTAGAATATTGGAATTTTATTGAAACCTTGTATAATGGTGTATAAAATAGTTGAATTTTAAGGAAAAATTTTACTTTTATACCCTACATCATTCTAACGACCTCAAAATGGCGTCAACAATGAAAATTTATTTGAAAAATTTCTGAACGTTCTAACTCAAAAACTACATGCTGTTATAAAAAAATGCTAAGAATGAAAAGTTCTTAGAATTAATCGAGAAATATAGTGGAATTTTTTCAGATTTTTGTCATGACATTTTGAGCAATTTTTTTTCAAAATTTTTTTCAAAATCATAATTTATTTATGAAAAATTCTGAAAAAAATTTGGTGTATTCACTTATGAATTCTACGAGTTTTTTGTTCTTTGTAATTTTTTTCCAAAAGTTGATAGTTTTTTTGGGGAAAAAATCCTAATATTTGAAATTCATTTCCTCGAAAACTATCAACTTTTCGAAAAAATTACAAAGAACAAATAACTCTTAGAATTCATCAGAGAATACACTAAATTTTTGTCAGAATTTTTTGTAAATAAATTACAATTTTGAAAAAAATGTTGAAAAAAAATGTCTCAAAATGTCATCAAAAAATTTTGAAAAAATTCCACTATATCGCTTGATGAATTTTAAGAACTTTTCATTGCGGGCATTTTTTTTTAAAAGTTGGTAGTTTTTGAGTTAGAGCGTCCAGAAATTTCTCAAAGACATTTTCATTGTTTCAGCCATTTTGAGGTCGTTAGAATGATGTAGGGTATAAAAGTAAAATTTTTTCTTAAAATTCAACTATTTTATGCACCATTATACAAGGTTTCAATAAAATTCCAATATTCTAATAGCTCGAAAAAAATTGATAAATATAAAAAATTCCCAATTTTTTGTAAATTTTTTTCATATTCGGCGCCATATTGGAATTTCTGATGGCTGAAACTCAATTTTGACCTGGGAATCTTGAAGAGCGACCTCGAAAGCAGTAGGATACGCACCTCTCAATTGTTTTCAACTTTGATTTTGATACGAAATACTTGATTGAAAATGAAGTATAAAAATTGCCATTTCAGGCGTTAATGGGTTAATATACTAACCGATTCCTGATTGATCAGCATTACTTGAAATGGACAGCGGTGATAAATTTAACGTTAGAGAATTTACCGCATCTTCATTCGAATCTTGCGACGTATTTACATTTGCGTTGCTGATAGGAACGTACAATGTTTTTATTATAGCCCATACCGTACCGATCTAAAATTCAAATAGTTTGTAAAGGTTATTTTTAAAAATATCCAAGAAACTTACGTCACCCCTGCCAGCGTTACTTGCTACATTAGCGTTATGATCACAGACTTCGCTCAATCGTCCACTCATCATATATCCCTCCGCACAAGTCTTGAACCAATTTGGTTCACTATTTTCAATCGCTGTAAACTGGTGCATGAGACTCGATGCCATACAAAATGTATCGTTACTCGCAGGTGTTTTTCTGAGAAATCAAATCTTGTTATTTGTAATAAAAAGCAAGAAAAAGTATCTTACCTTATAATATTTGCTAATGTTTTTACAGTCGTAGGAGTACTAACGCTTGCTTTGCAAGCATACGCGACATCGCCCTTAAAATTAAGAGCAATGCTTTGAGGATTTGCTTTACTGGCAGGCCTTGTCGCGTCTTTAAAACTATGATGATACAATGTACAGTCCTGAAATGTAGATTTATTAGTATATTTCTTAACCCATTAACGTCAAGAAGGACACTTTTTTCACTTAAATTTCAATCAAACATTTCATATGAAAATCCAAGTTGAAATAAATTGAAAGGTACATGTCTTACTATTTTCGAGGTCGCTCTTTTCAGTGCTGTTGTCAAAATTGAGCTCTCTTATTTAGAAAATTAAATATGGCGATTTAAATGTCAAAATGACGCGAAAAATCGAGTGTTCTTTTTTATAAAATATTTTTTTCTCATCAAAAGAATATTTGTCGTCGGAAAATTTCTTCATTATACGTGGACCCAATAGTTATAGTATTAAGATACATTTTTTTAATATTTAAAAACTAACATGGTGATTACAAAATGGCGACTCTAATGACAAATTTCTAATTAAAACTTAACAATTGTTTTTCTTGAAAACTATAGACTTCAGAAAAAATTTTCTAAGAATAAATACGTTTTAGAATGAGTCAAAAAATCCTCTCAAATTTTTTTAGATTGTATTGTTATAATTTTTTATTTTTCAAAAATTCGAAAAATCGTAATTTAAAAAAAAATCATTTGAAAAATCTGAAAAAATGTGAGAGTATTCTTTGACCAATTCGAAGACAATTTTGTTCTAAGGAAATTTTTTCTAAAGTCTACAGTTTTCAAAAAAAAAAAAATTATTAAACTTTTCTAGATTTCAATACTAGTAATTTTTTTTCTTGAAAACTGTAGACTGTAGAAAAAATGTCCTTAGAACAAAAATGTGTTCAAATTGGTCAAAGAATACTCTCAAATTTTTTCAGTTTTTTTGGACGAGTTTTTCGAAATTCGAAAAATCGAAATTTAAAAAAAAATCGACTTTTCCAAAATCGAAATTTAAAAAAAAAATCATTTAAAAAACCTGAAAAAATTCGAGAGTATTCTTTGACCAATTCGAAGAAATTTTTGTTCTATGGAAATTTTTTCTAAAGTCTACAATTTTCAAGAAAAAAAACTATTAAAAAAATCGAAATTTAAAATAAATCATTTAAAAAATCTGAAAAAATTCGAGAGTATTCTTTGACCAATTATTTTCAGATTTTCTAAATGATTTTTTTTTTAAATTCGATTTTTCGAATTTCTAAAAAGTCGTCCAAAAAATCTGAAAAAATTTGAGAGTATTCTTTGACCAATTAGAAGACATTTTTGTTCTAAGGAAATTTTTTCTAAGGTCTACAGTTTTCAACAAAAAAAAATTATTAAACTTTTCTAGATTTCAAGACTAGTAATTTTTTTTCTTGATGAAAACTGTAAAATTGAGAAAAAATTTCCTTAGAACAAAAATGTGTTCGAATTGGTCAAATAATACTCTCAAATTTTTTGGACGACTTTTTGGAAATTAAAAAAAAAATCATTTAAAAAATCTGAAAAAATTTGAGAGTATTCTTTGACCAATTCAAACACTTTTTTGTTCTAAGGAAATTTTTTCTCAATTCTACAGTTTTCAAGAAAAAAGTTTAATAATTTTTTTTTTTTTGAAAACTGTAGACTTTAGAAAAAATTTCCTTACAACAAAAATGTCTTCGAATTGGTCAAAGAATACTCTCACATTTTTTCAGATTTTTCAACAGATTTTTTTTTAAATTTCGATTTTTCGAATTTTTGAAAAATACAAAATTATAACAATACATTCTGATGGAAATTTTTTCTCAATTCTACAGATTTCAAGAAAAAAGTTTAATAATTTTTTTTTTTTTGAAAACTGTAGACTTTAGAAAAAATTTCCTTACAACAAAAATGTCTTCGAATTGGTCAAAGAATACTCTCATATTTTTTCAGATTTTTCAAATGATTTTTTTTTAAATTTCGATTTTTCGAATTTTTGAAAAATAAAAAATTATAACAATACATTCTGATTTCAAAAATTCGAAAAATCGAAATTTTTAAAAAAGTCCAAAAAATCTGAAAAAATTTGAGAGAATTGAGAAAAAATTTCCTTAGAACTAAAATGTCTTCGAATTGGTCAAAGAATACTCTCAAATTTTTTCAGATTTTTTCAATGGTTTTTTTTTTAAATTTCGATTTTTCGAATTTCGAAAAAGTCGTCCAAAAAATCTAAAAATATTTGAGAGTATTCTTTGACCAATTCGAAGACATTTTAGTTCTAAGGAAATTTTTTCTCAATTCTCTCAAATTTTTTCAGATTTTGTGGACTTTTTTAAAAATTTCGATTTTTCGAATTTTCGAAATTATAACAATACATTCTGAAAAAATTTGAGAGGATTTTTTGACTCATTCTAAAACGTATATATTCTTAGAAAATTTTTTGTGAAGTATATAGTTTTCAAGAAAAACAATTATTAAGTTTTAATTAGAAATTTGTCATTGGAGTCGCCATTTTGTGATCACCATGTTGGTTTTTAAATATTTAAAAAATTTATCTTAATACTATAACTATTGGGTCCACGTTTAATGAAGAAATTTTCTGACGACAAATATTCTTTCGATGATAAAAAAATGTTTTACAAAAAAAAAACACTCGATTTTTGCGTCATTATGGCATTTAAATCGACATATTTAATTTTCTAATTAAGATAGCTCAATTTTGACAACAGCCCTGAAAAGAGCGACCTTGAAAATAGTAAGACATGTACCTTTCAATTTATTTGAACTTGGATTTTCATATGAAATTCTTTATTGAAATTGAAGCGAAAAAAGGGTTAATGTGTAAATTTCGTATAAAATACCCTGCTTGTCGATAAGAAGACTTGAGGATCTCCTCGCCACGCAAGTCCAGTCGGAACATCTTTGTGTTCATTGAAACTTGCGAATGGAATGTAAGGCCTTCTTACATCCCACACATTGATACTGCAATCGACTACCAGAGCACTGCTCGCAATGTGATACTTTCGCTGCGGCCTCCATTTTATCCTCCCGACTGATGCGATAGTATTAATAGTATGATCACAGCTAGGTTTTCCAGTTAAGTCCCAAACCTTGATAGTTCTGTCCCTCGACGCAGTTGCCAGCCATGTAGCTTCAGGATGCCAATCGCAGGCAAAAATTGGTCCACTATGAGCCGTAAACTGTTGAAAGTATCGATCAGGCTTTCGTACGTCCCATTGTTGGACTGCTCCGTTTTCGGAAACGGCTGCGAATGTGTACGGTTGATGAGGGGAAAACTGTACATCCCGCACAGACTCCGTATTACTGAAAAAAATTGTTTTAATCTGTGTATTTTCTCTAAAGAATATTAAGTTACCTGTAAAATGTTTTAATAGCCTCTTTTATTCTTAAATCGAAACATTTCATTGTTCCATCTTGAGAGCCGGAAATTAACCACATAGGCTCTGTCATGTGGAAACTGACTTTGTTGACGGTTCGTTTATGATCGACAAAGACATGTTCTTGTTTCGATCGTGACGGACGATTTAAGTTCCATACCACAACGGCTCCATTCGTAGCAGCCGTCGCCAGAATGTGATCTACGATATTGATCCATAATTAATAAAAATTTAACTAAACATTATTCAACGTACCATCTATTAAGTTCCATGCTACGTCATTGCAGGAAAAGTTTAAATTCAAATTTTTTCCTACTCGTAAGTTGTAAAACTCCTCGAAGCGATCTTCCAGCAGTGTGAATATTTTGAAAACTAGACAAATAAGATAGTATAAAGATTTGTTAATAATATTGTAATATTTAAGCAATTAATTAGTACCATTTCGACCAGCGATGACAACTTGAGAATTGTCCTTATTGAGTGCTAAGGCATTCGCTGGAGCACCTTCTTGCGTAATAAACACAGTTTTTGCTGTCATTTTCATGATTCTTGTTTCATTTTAGTATTAAATAGTTTTACAATTTTTAAGAGCATTTGAAATCGTCAGCGGAGGCTGTAATTTCGGAGTTGAAAGTTTGTAAACATAAACAGAGTTTGAGGTGTTGAGGTTATGTTCACCTCATGGGGATTTAACCCCACGTAAACACGAAACATGACAAGTGCGTAATAAGAAAAATAATGAGGCCACTTTTACTGAAACCAGAAAGAATTACACGTAAATTATTTTATTTAATTATCTGGAAATATTCGGTGTTAAATCCACAACTCTCCACTAACGATAAGGTGTACATTTCCATAGAACTGCACTTTGCCATCGACTTGTTTTGACTGGTTTTGACGGTCACAGACACAATGGCGGAAGTCACTAAAGTGCAACAATACAGTTCACGTTTTCAATGACATGTCTTGGCATTGAAAAATTGCAAAAAAATCATTTTAGACGTCAAATTTATACTTTTCTTCTTAGATCTGTGATTACCCAGAAAGAAAAAAAGAGTTCAGAATGATTTCAAAATGTGCTCTGAACACGATGTCATTATGAGCTCTTTATGATCTCATTTTTCAGAAAAACACTGAGAAAGTGGGACATCTGACTTCTTTTAGAGCACATTTCGAAATTATTGTGTACTCTAAAAGAAGTCAGAAAGTGCGACATATGACTTCTTTTAGAGTACATTTCGAAATCAATCTGAACTCTTTTCTATTTTGGTAACCCTTTAACATTGACGACTTAAATAAACATTTATTTACTTCAATTTCGTATAAAAATTTAAAAAAGTACTTTTGCTACTATATTTTGCGAGGTCTTCCCAGATAACATAATAAAAAGTGCGGAATGATCTCGTAATGTGTTTTATAAGAGGTCAAATGCTAAGAGCTAATTGAGGTCATAATAAGCTCTTAATGACATCATGTTCAGAAAACCCTAAAAAAGTGGGACATCTAACTTGTTAAAGAGCACATTTTGAAATCATTCTGAACTCTTTTTTATTTTGTTGTCTGGGAATGTATATAATTTTTACCTGAGTACTTTTTACCATTTTTATAGTTATATTGGACGGTGATTATATACAATAGAATTGCGATCATACAATAATAATACAAAATTGTGATAATACTTGCCAGATAACGTAAAAGCACTCATTTTGTCATTGTAACTTATAATCTATCCGTCTGCATATGAAGAAAATATTACGCGATCTCATTTTTGGATTCAAAAGCCACCTAGTCTTTGGAAGAAACACAAATCTCAACTCTGGGAATCCCTTTACTATATATGAATAGAACATAAACATAACCTACAAAATAATGGCACACGAACTAAAATGTAATCAATTTCATCGGAAAACTATGTAATAATAATATATGTGAAAGTAAACAATGTCTATAATGGACGTAACATTTGTTTTTCTTCTTTCTTTAGAATAAATATTCATAATAAAGCGTAGCGCATTAAAACGAAGTTTTCCGAATTAAAATCAACGTGAATATATTAACTAGATGAACTTTGAATTTGGTTGTGACGTTTCTCAATTCGAAATGTTAAGAAACCGAATTGAAAACGTAATTTCTGAATTCGATCTTATTCTTTTTCGTTTGTTGGATTTCGTTTTATAGATTAACATAATTTAGACCTCTTCAGGATGTCTTTTTGAAGATATATCTTTGGACTGAGCTCTGGACGACCTCTTTAAGAGCTATGTGCTGTATGGGAAGTCAGATGTCCCACTTCCTGACGGGTTTCTGAACATGATGTCGTTATGAGATCTTTATGATCACATTTTTTTTAGAGTACATTTCGAAATAATTCTGAACTCTTTTCTATTTTGCTGTCGGAGTAACCCTTTAACATTGACGCCTGAAATGAAAATTTGTTTTCTTCAATTTCAATCAAGTATTTCGTATCAAAATTTAAAAAATTGAAAAATACGTTTGCTACTATTTTTTATGAGATGGATCTTCCCAGATAGCAGATAAAAGTAGATAAGAATGATCTAATAATGTGTTCTACAAGAGGTCAGATGCGTGAAATTAGGAAGTTTTTCTGAGCTCAACCTCAAGAGGTTGTCATAATGATCTTATAACGATATCAATTTCAGAAAAATCTCATAATTTGACACATCTTACCTCTTGTAGAACTGTGAGATCATTCTAAACTATTTTTTATTCTGCTATCTGGGTTGAAGATTTTGAGACAAAAATTGAGTTTCACATCTGTAACAAATTCCAATATGGCGTCAAATTCGAGTTGTCAAAATATTGAGATTCTATTGAAACTATGGATAAAAGTGCATACAATACTTGAATTTTAAGAACAAATTTTACTTTTGTACTCTGGAAAATGGCGTCGCATCGAAAATTTCTTTGAAAAATTTTTGAAAGTCAGATGTCCCATTTTCTTAGGGTTTTCTGAACATGAGTTCATAAAGATCTCATAATGACATCAAGTTCAGTAAACCCTCACCGAAAGTGGGATATCTGATTTCTTTTAAAGCACATTTCGAAATCATTCTGAACTCTTTTTGATTTTACTTCCGGGACTGTAACTCAAGAACTATGAGTTTCTTTGGAAAAATGGTAAGAATAAAAAATTCTCAGAAATCACCGACGAACATACCTGATCTTTTTGGTAAGAATTACGGTTTGATATGTAACCTGTTTTTTAAATGTTTAACATCTAAGTAGTTTGCATTCTCGACCTCTCAATCTAACAAAAAAATACGGCAAGCGAACTCAAAATATAGTTTATTAAAACAAAACCGCAACCGCAAATTTCTTTTTCATAAATATAACTTTTTTTTAAACAAAACTTCAGAGAAAATTAATAAAGCTTTTGATGATTTTTGGTAGGAAAGTATCTTTCAATAGAATAAGAATATCGGCCTAGACATTTTGAATGGAAAATTACAATTAGGGGGTAAACTACCTCTCAGATCAGGCTGTTGCTCCCCTTAACCCATTAACGCCCAAGGGCCACTTCTTGTGTCAATATCAGTCCAGTATTTCGTATCAAAATCGAAGTTAACAAAAATTGAGAGGTACATATCCTACTATTTTCGAGGTCGCTCGTCAAGATTTCCTGGTCAAAATTGAGTTTCATCCATCGGGAATTCCAATAGTGCGCCGAATTTGGAAACAATGTTCAGAAAATTGGGAAATATTTATTCTTACCAATTTTTTTCGAGCCCTTAGAATATTGGGATTCTGTTGAAACTCTGAACAAAGGTAAACAAAATACTTCAATTTTAAGGAAAAATTTTACTTTTATACCCTACATCTTTCTAACGACCTCAAAATGGCCGCAACAATGAAAATTTCTTTAAAATTTTCTGGACGCCCGAACTTAAAACCACAAGCTTTATTAAAAAAATGATAAGAATGAAAAGTTCTTAGAATTTACCGAGAAATATCACTGAATTTTTTAGATTTTTTTTATGACATTTGGGGAATTTTAAAAAAAATTTTTTTTTCCAAATTGTAATTTGTTAACGAAAGATTATGAAAAAAATTTACTGTATTCTCTAATGAATTCTAAGATATTTTTGTTCTTTGCAATTTTTTCCAAATGTTGACAGTTTTCGAGAAAATAAATCCTAAGCTATAATATGGACTTAAACCATAGTTATGGGCTTAAACCATAGTTTTACAATAATGCATTTAAATATTAGAAGTTTGGACAAGAATTTCGAGGAATTAGAAATGCTAATTCACGAATTAAGTGATATCGACATACTCATATGCACAGAAACATGGCAGTTGAACAATTTTCGTTTATATAGCATAAATGGATATGAGACTTATTACAACGACGGTTCGCTGAATCAAAATGATGGAGTTGTCATCTATGTGAAAAAAGAAATCCCTCATGACATAGAAGTGGTCCAAATTGGTGACATATCAGCCTTAAGATTAAATTTTATTTCTAATGGCCAAGAAACAATGATAACAGCAATATATCGATCCCCGTCCCTATGTCCGTTTAGCTTCATGCAACACATTAGACAATACTTAGAAAGCTGGGATTCAATTAATAATCATATGTTAGTGGGCGATATCAACATCGACATATTAAAGGACACTGAAATTTCAGAAGAATATTTAAATATGAGCAATGAATTTGGATTTATTCCCGCAATTCTAAAACCAACTAGAGTAATGAATGGAAGCAGTACATGCATTGATCATATTCTACTGAAAACAGACAGACAGAGCGAATTATTTGATTCAGTTGTACTAAAAACAGATATTACGGACCACTATTCCATTTTCCTACTGATGAGGAATAACAAGAGGCTACCAACATCATCTATAAACAAAAAATTACACCCACTGATAAATTACAGTAAAGTGAAAACTCTTTCTGAAACTGTATCTTGGGACGTTATATACCAAAACTCGCATCCTGATATTTGCTGCCAAACACTTCTTGACATAACAGAAAAAATAAAGATAGAGTCTACTGAAACCGTGAAATGTAATGAAAGCAAACGGAAAACATGGATTACAGCGGGTCTGATTAAGTCTATCCACACGAGAGAGTTACTAAGAATTAAAATGATAAATCATACTACTCCTGAAACTGTTCAAATATACAAAAAATACAGAAATCAATTAACATCCCTTCTTAAAAAAACGAAACAAAAGCATTATGCGGACAAGGTACTTAGATATAAAAATGACTCGAAAACTTTGTGGAAAGTAGTAAGAGACTTAACGACAAAAAAATCTAGCATTATTTCGCCATCGCAAATTCTAATTTCTAATGGGGAGATCGTAACAAACAAACAAAACATTGCGAATGAATTCAACAAGCATTTCTCCGGTGTTGGTGAAAAACTTGCAAACAAGATTCCCAAAGTATTAAACAAATCCTTTGCACCTAAAAGAGAGCGTGGTACGTTTTTTATCCAGCCAGCATCAGAGACAGAAGTAATGAATTACATCAAAGCTCTAGAGGATAAAAAAGCTCCTGGACCGGATGGCATTTCTGCCAGACTAATAAAAACTATGAGAAATGGTATAGTTACACCTATAACTCACATAATAAACTGTATTTTTACAAGTGGAATAGTTCCAAAGAAATTCAAGAGCTCAGTGATCAAGCCAATTTTCAAAACAGGAGATCGTCGTCTAGTAAATAATTACCGCCCCATATCATTGATATCTAACTTAGCCAAGATTTTCGAGAAATGTATTAAAGAGAGGATGGTCAGTTTTATTACAAAGAACAAGATAATTAGCCCTGCACAATTTGGCTTCCAAAGTGGATTATCCACAACAGATGCCCTTGCAGAGTTATCCAAGACACTTCATGGCAACCTCAACATATCCAAACCAACATTGGCAATTTTCATCGATTTGGCCAAAGCTTTTGACACACTTGATCATGCCAAACTAATTGAGAAATTAGAATACTTAGGTTTCAGAGGTCTCGGTGGCCAACTCATTACAAATTATTTGCAAAATAGAAGACAAAAAGTTATATGTGATGGATACTACAGCCAGGAGTGTATGATTACTTATGGAGTGCCACAAGGCACTATTCTGGGACCGATCCTTTTTTTACTATACATTAACGATTTGTATTCTATAAATCATGCAGGAAAAATACAATCATTTGCTGATGACACGGTAGTAATCCTCGAAGCTAATACCTGGAAGGAATTATCGCAATTGGCATCCCAGAGTTTTATTTTAATCAAAGATTGGTTTAATTACAACTCCCTTACAGTCAATGTTGATAAAACTAAATTTATCCCGTTTGGGTGCTATGTCGATAGCATACCCCCTCAATTACAGTACATATATGTGGAAAACGGAGAAAACCACGAAAAAATATCAAGAATAGATAGTACAAAATATCTAGGAGTAATAATAGATGCAAATTTGAAATGGGACAAGCACATAAAGAACCTGCTAAAAAAATTAAGGCCGCTACAATTCCTATTCAGAAAACTACGTGACATTCTGGATACCAAATCTTTAATGCAAGTTTACCATGCATTATTCCAATCTATACTTCGATATGGCATAATTTTGTGGGGAGGAGCTTATGACAATGTCATGAGGAAAGTTGCTTTAATACAAAAAGCAACTCTAAAAATAATACTCAGGAAGAAAAGAGACTACTCAACGGAATTACTATTCAGAGAGACTGGCATTTATGACATTAGAAACATCTTCTACTTTGCTGCAACTACTCAGATATTCAAAGCAACTGACAACAGACGAGTTATGGGAATCACCAGAAATGCTGCAAATCGAACTCTGAAAGTGCCAAGAAGAAACTCGGAGGTCGGAAGAAAATGCTTCGACTATTCTGGAACACTTTGCTACAACTCACTACCAATATCAACAAAAACAGCCACCAATCTTTTACATTTTAGAAAAATACTAAAAAAATGGTTTGGTAGAAGTAACAGTGCAGAAATTGCTAATAATTTTAGAGACAGCCACTCATATAAAAGACATTTACTTTAAGAGACAAGTTTGGTTACATATATTGTGTTATTATATTATGTTATTATTTTAATTTTATTCGCGTCATTTTATGTAGCACGCACGCGTTATCTCCAGAACCACACACAAGTGCACATTTTGCACTTATGTGGCTATGCATAACCATAAAGACTTTACCAATAATATTAAGGATTTGTATTATAAAATCTGAAATAGCTGTATTTATAAACTTATACATGTAAATATGAAACTGGAAAATAAATATTATTATTATTCTTATTATTATTATTATAATATTTCAAATTCATTTTCTCAAAAACTTTCTCTTCAACTTTCGGAAAAAAATACAAAGGAGAACAAACTCTTAGAATTCATGAGAGAACACACTACATTTTTTTCAGAATTTTTCGAAAATAAATTACAATTTTGAAAACATTAAAAAAAAAATTCATTACAAAAATCTAACAAAATTCCGTGATATTTCTCGATGAATTCTGAGAACTTTTCATTCTTACCATTGTATTAAAAAAGATCGTTTTTTTTTAAGTTAGAACGTCCAGAAAATTTCAAAGAAATTTTCATTGTTGCGGTCATTTTGAGGTCGTTAGAATGATGTAGGGTATAAAATTAAAATTTTTCCTAAAAATTGCAGTATTTTGCTCACCTTTGTTCAGAGTTTAAATGGAATCCCAATATTCTAAGAGCTCGAAAAAAATTTGTAAGAATAAATATTTCCCAATTTTGTGGACATTTTTTTCAAATTCGGAGCCATATTGGAATTCCTACTGGCTGAAACTCAATTTTGACCTCGGAATCTTGAAGAACGTCCTCGAAGGAAGAAATGAAAGAAAGAAAAAATGTCCTTTGAGCGTTAATGGGTTAAATATGTTTATCCGCCGCTAAAATAAAATAGTGTGTCTCTTAGTTTTTCATGTGTTACAAAATTTCCAAATTTCATATAAATCAGAGATTTACACTTCGGAAGACTTAATTGAGGGGTTGGGCCGAATAACGGTATAACTCGAAAAATGACATTTTGAGAAAAACGAGAACAACTTGGGTAACCACGTAAAAACAGATTATCATCACAATACGTTATCAGAGGTATTAAAAATGTGTGTTAAATACACCTATTCAATGTGATAAACATGACTGACGTTTTTTGCGCTAACAAAATTTTATTTCACAAACAACTTAAGTCTACATATAATATAGGTAATACATAATGATCTCTTATATTATATATAAGATAATATATATAATAAATAATATATTTTTTATTATTTATATTTTTTTTTTACAATATATATATATTTATTTTTTTATTCTTTTTTCTTTTTTCTTTTATTTCTTTTCTTTTTTTGTATTTTGAAATATTTAGAAAAACGTAATAACTTGAATTGATTCTTTTTTTTTAGTTGGTTTAATTCGAGTTATACCGTTTTTCTAGAGATCAAATTTCTCTATTTAAACATGTGTTTTTCGCTGTACATTTCACAGAGAAGGTGTATTTTATGTTGCTGATTCGTAACATGACATTAATTCAAAAACGGATTAAATCGAGTTATACCGTTATTCGGCTCAACCCCTGAATTGTTAGTATTGGTCAGATAATAACCTCAAATTTTGTTATAAATTCGAAAAATGGAAAAAAGTCGTATAAAAAATCTGAAAAGATTTTTATTCTAAATAATTTTTCTGTAAAGTCTACTGTTGTACATTGAAGCAGTCTTTAAAATCAATATGGTTTCTAAATTAATAATCGTTTTTCATGGAAATTAGACTCTTTAGCTGACAATTCCATAGAAAGATGTTATAACAAAAATTCTGAACAAATGTGAGGGTATTTTTTCCCAGTTCTAAGACATTACTGTTCTATAAAAATGTTTTCTAAAGTTTTCACAGCGTTCAAAAAAAAATGGTTTATAGAGGTTCTAAAGGGCTCCAACGATAAGGTAGGAATTTTCATTAAAAAATTTAATAAAAAATGACTGAATCGATTTTTGAAAATTCGGGTTTTGTAAGGGGAATTCTAATTGCTATATAGTCGATTTCCTAGAAAATACCAATTCATTAATTGAGAATTCTCGAGAATCTTCGGAAGTGATTTTTATTTATTTCCGAAAATTCTCGGTCAGTTCTCAATTAATGTATTTCATATTTTCTAGGAAAGTGACAATAGAAATTAGAATTACCTTTACATAGTCATCTTTAATTTTTGTTTTTTAGTAAAACTTCCTATCCTACCAGCTCCCCCGATAAGTGGGAATTTTCGCTAAAAACCGCAAATAAAAAATTATTGAATCGATTTGACAAAATCCGGGCTGTGTAAGGGTGTTTCCACTTTCTGTATACGGACGTTTTCAAAAGGCCAAAGAAGTTAATTAAGAATTGACGAGAGTCATTGAAAATAACTAAAAATCACCGAATTTCAATAGTTCTCCTTTAATTCCTAATTCATTTCTTTGGCAGTTGTTATAGTTGGCTCTATGTATAGTAATTAGAGCTACCCTCACAGTTACCGAATTTTGACAAATTGATTCTGACATTTTTAATTTTTTATTTTCAGCATAAATTCCTACCTTACCAGCGGATCACTTTAGTGTATCATTTATGACTTACTACCTATAAGTGTACCTTTATAAAGAAAAAATTGTAGAATGTATTAGAGGAATGGATTTTACAGAAGTAGCAGTACTACTCGATCCAATCAAAAGAAGTCCTTTTAACCAAGATAAAGTCAGACTGTCCTGATTAAGTCAAATTTAACACTTTTCGCAAAAAATTGACTTATAAGACATACTTTCAAGCCTTGAATACAGGTCTCAAATTACTTAAATGTAACCTAAAAATGCCTTTAAAGTTCTGCGTTTTCAAAGTCGTACATTGGGATAAAATTAGCAAATCTATAACCAAAATTGTTACGTACCGGTGGTACCCACATTATATGATTTATTCTAATAAATTAACCTACTATCATTTATCCAACGTGGGAAGATGCACGAGGTGCATCCTCGGACGGAAGTCGAAGTACACACTCAGCATAATCCCACGGTTGGAATGAAATTTGAGGACAAACTCCGCTGCGCTCTCGACTCGAAATTGCATCAGAGAAGTCAGTCAGATGTGGGTATATAAAAAGCAAAAACGTCTTCTTAACATCAACGCCCTTCCACCAACATCACTCGTGCTGTTACGATCGCCGAGATCGATCAACTAACGTGTCATCAATGAAGATAGCTTACTGGAATTTCACACTAGTCTATATTATCTACGTGTCACTCGTTTCTCATGTGAGATTCACCATCTACGAGCACCGAACAGTACCGGTACCTCAGATTTTCACAAATCAGTCAAGGTCGGCGCTTATAGTACCATCGACTCAGTACTCCGGCATCACGAATGATCGAGACAAGTATGTTCGATTAACCAAGGATGTATGTCGCCAATGTAAAAAGAGTGATGAGATATACGTATGTCTAGGGGAATTACCGTTGCACGAGATGGATCGCGACAGTGACTGCGAGATACGCATAATTGCTGAGGTAACCTTCAGGACTTCGGCAACGGCGACCTTAGGATTAGTAGACAGCAAACATCATTCTGGCTCAAGCTTCGTACCACAAATCGCTGGCTATACTCCATACCGGTCGCAGAACGTTGAAGGATCATTTGCGGCAATGAAGTGATTGCCACCTCATTGCTGAATGGCACGGGTCTCATCAGTTTAACACCTGGTTGCAAGGCGCAAATGGGAAAGATGACACTCGTCGCATCAAGAAGACTGGATTCCGAAATAATCATGGAATATCGGGGACCCGGAAGACTCAACATCATTAATCTGCTTATATCCAGGGCTTGGTAAGGGCAGTTGATATAGGTGAGACTCTTAGGGAAGAGGATGCCAAGTTAGCCGAATACCACATCACGACCAACGAGTTCGAAACCAGCATCAAGTTCGGCGAACTTGTGAGTCGAGTTCGCGGCGAGATATCGAGGACTAGGAATAAATGAGCGAGTAAAAATCGTAGAAGGATTTGCTATCTATGGCGATCATCTATGATGCTAATAGTGGTGATTGCTGCCATATATTGGAAATGCCTACGGAGGAACAATGTGTTTACTATTCGATCACCGCTGCGAAGGAAGGAGAAACAACATCGAACATCACCAATACCGAAAGTTCGGTATACTAAAGACACTAGGGTAGTAGAAATAGGAGTGGATAATACGGCGGCTGATATATGGTCGAAATCCGATGAAGGACGTGCGACGTCATCAAAGCCAATTTCCACCAGCCAAAATGTGGAATTAAGCAAGGTTTAACTTCGAATTAAGGGAAGTGTAATTAGTGCGGAGTGCACCATTTGCACATATTAATGTTTGTTTACACAGGTTATGAATACATTCTTCATACCGCAAATTATCGATTGCGTAACAGTTCGAGAATCGATAGTAAATACAATATCCGCAATTGCCTATTGGTCGACATTTCATCTTACCTAAATAAGGACATTTTACTGAAAGGTCGAATATTTTACTTTTAGGTCAAAATCAGAATAAAGCGTCCGGCATTAATAGACACCATAACCTAACAAATTCACTTTTTAATAATTAATTGAGTACTAAAGTTTTGTTTAATGCATAAATTTAAAGAAGCTTAATTTTGTTTTTATAATAATTTTACTTTTAGTATATAAATCAAAACAAGTTGCTGCGAAATTAGGTCAAAAAGAGGGAAAAATTACCGAAATATTATCAATTTTCGACCTATTAAACGTCCATTTTACCACATTGAGACTACGACCTAATGGAAAAAATTCCTTCATTGCCAAAATTTCGACCGACAATCACTATAATCACTTACCGTAATTCGGTGGAAGGTCGAAAACAGAAAATTTCGTCCTATTTTGTTGCTTGAAGATGCAATTGTCGAAAATTGAAAAACAAAATTGCTCAGATAGCAATGCGTGAGTCTCACGTTGGCCTCACATTTGAGATATCATTTATGAGGTTATGAATACATTCATTTATACTTATATGAGTGCTTATGAAGGTTCAGGGGAGAGTGAAAGGTACGGGAATGTATTGAGTATACGCCAAAAAGCTCCGTTTCTGTATGAGTTCAGTAGAACTTCACTTTATTGCCCTACTCAGGGTTTTGCCTTTCAGTTCGTTGTCCGACAAATGTGCATGGATTCTTGCGCACCTTCCAGCCCGCACAATAGGCACAACACTGGAATTACAAAAGAGGGAAGAAGAATTAACCTTAAATGCGCTAAATACGTGAAGGGAATCTCGCTAACAATGTGAAAGCGCTAACAAAGCGAAGGACAATATAGTGAAGTTCTATTGTATATTGTGATGCTTGTAATTATTGGCTAAGGGTTGGGTTGAACGCCTGAGGTCCAGAACGCTAGTATTTTGCGCATGCGCAGATTCTTCTATAAAGCAAAACTATGTGACAATCGTATTCTGGTTGGACGACGCATTGAGCACTCACATGGAGTCTAGATGTGCATTTTAATCTCATTTATGAGTTTCATTATGTACCCTATGTGAACTCGTTGCTATCTGTGTGCTTAAAATAGCCGTTTATTACCTGGAAATTGGAATAAAATATCAATTTTTCAAGTATCACTCTCACTCATTTTTGAAACAGATCAAAGTGTAATTTCTGAGGTCTGTTATTGATGTTAAATATTGTTATAGCGAATATATATAATGCATCATGGTGCTCAATAGGTCCTTCTCGTCCTTGCATACTTGGTATAACCATCAGTGATGGATAGCGCGAGTAAATCGGGTTGTTATTTCTGGTTGTCGCTACAGCCAGAATAGCCAGGAAATAACAGACACGAGGAGTGTTAAGTAAAATATACTGGCAGTTTGGTGGGAACGTCATTCGTTATCGGCTGCACCCACGCCGATTAATTTTCGGATGTGTTATGAGGGGTTGAGCTGATAGCTATCCGTTCGCCCGATTCGCTGATGATCCGTTTTATAGACGCGCATTAATTTCGTCACGGCGATTGCTTGCGCATTGCTTATGCTACTGTTGGCCAAGTAGAGAAATAACGTCGTTACACGCGTTTAGTTGACTGAGTTTTATGTTAATGTTTCAAAAATTTCCCGAAATGATAAAGTACTGATCTGAAGCTTTAGTTTTAACTCTCTCTCTCTCTTCAAGAAAGTGCACCAAAATGCACATTCGAAGCAAGTAGTGTTAATGTGCTCAAAAATAATTAGGGATGGAGGATATTCACACTGAGAAAAAAATCCATACTTAAATTGGCTATATCACATGTACTTGGAAAAATATAGTTAAAACTACTATGAAAACTAGTTAAATTACCACTTTCATAGTCGATTTTACTATAATTTTGTTACACCAACTATCTCCTCATAGTTCAAAAAAAGAACTATGATTTAAATAAATATGACAAACATAGTTAAAATAACTATAATATAGTGTAGTCCTCAATTCACATTATGTCTCGTAGTAAATCTTTATATTTACTATTATTCATAGTTAATTAGCTATTTTTTTTCGAGCCCATGGCTCCCGTTATTGAAGTGGATTTTCATTTGGTCATAAGAAGGACCGTCATTCGTCAAGATATGATAATACATGATACATGTCGTATACGCACGTGCATATATAGACTAGTTACACAACATTAAAATTTGTGTATATAAAGGCATTGCATAATACATTTTTTAACTGGCTAGAGTGTGACATTCACAAACTTAGCGCGGTATTGATTTTTTGTTTTACTCTTTGTTTTCTTGTTTATCTTAAACAAAGAAGGGAGGAAAGTGGACTTTTCATATATCAAATAAGTAAGTAAGTTAATATAGGTATATTTCTTGACCGCTTTAATTAAATATACAATTAAGTTTTTCACGGTAATACGGTCCTTTTACTAATTCTGAAAAGTAAACAAAGAAAATATGACGTAACTGGGATATCAGTTCACGTCTAGCGCAATAAATCATTCGGTACTTATATGTACAAATTTTGAATCACCTACTATTGGATTTAATATTAAAAACCATCCCTCTAGCGCTTAAAATTAGAACTATTGTCAAAATGCGTTTCGCACCAGGATGCCATGTTGTGCTCTTCAGCAGGGCTTATGGCATCCTTGCCCTGGACGCGATATTTTTAATTTTAAGTTTGTAAATCTAATTTTCATTTTATACTGCATTAAATGCCTTTCATATATGCTATGATATATATAGTTTACGAATAAATATTGACTCGTTTCCATATTTTTTATACAGTTTCTCTCGTTCAAGGTAGTAATTTTCTGAAATGACTATTTCAAAATAGTTGAGTCTATTTGACTATTATGATAAGTAGCATTTTGAATCATGAAACAATAGTTAAACTTTACTATTTCAGAATAGTTATTTTAACTATTACCATGCCTAGTCCTCATTTCACAATATGATTCATAGCAAAAAAATGGTCATTTCAACTTTTTTTTTCTGATCGCAGATACAAACAATAATAAAACCTGCAATCGATGCCAGATAATTTCGAACTAGTTTTGTTGAGGTCTGAACTTGGAACTTTATATTCTAATGTAAAATATGTATCTAATAAATTTTGCTGGAAATTTTTGTTTAAAGTTATTTAAAGAGCCAAATGCATTCAAGATTACGAAAAATAGAATCGAGGGTCATGACTCCGTGATCAAACCATGTGACCAAACCATGCAAATTTTGAAGGGAAGGGGGTGACCTAAATTCGCAAATCTTAACAATCATAAGCAGAACGAATTTATTGGAGTTAATATTAAATATAACCTGTCGACATGAATTTATTATCAAAGACAATTTATGTTATCAAAATGTAGATGTGGATAAGTTAGTATAACATTTAACATGTGCAAGATGTGCATCAACATATATGATTCGATTAGAACTTGGAATTTTTCCTATCGCAGTAGAGATTTTAAACAGAGCCCTAAAATGGGTGATTCGTGTTTTAAGAATGCCCGACTCTCGGTTACCCAAAATTCTATTATTAAGGCTTAATGATCTGGCTCGTATCCATTCTGAGGTAGACTCTGCGAACTGGGTACTACAGTTAAATTCTATTTTGGACAGTCTAGGGGCAAGTGAACTTTGGGAAAACTTAAACGCAGACCTATGGGAAAATTTAAGACCTTCTTTAGTTAATAAATTTGCGGAAATCTGTAGAAAGAAAGATCTTAACGCCTACTTCTCGTCAGACTCTCCACAACTACCAATATTCCGTCGTTACTCTGACTCGTTACTAAATCTGTACCCAAAACGCTCGTCCCTGGACTGTCTAAAAGTCAAAATACAAATTCGTTTAGCGACAGTGTATTCTCGTTCGATATTAATCGGTGGCTTCAGATATACATATGATCCAACTGCTGCTTGCTCTTTATGTAATTTAAATTCTTTAGACGACCTAAAGCATATTCTTTTGAATTGTCCTATAACCGAATCTGTGCGCAATCATTTTTTTTCCGGAAACTTTCCTAGGGCCGATTACCTTTGAGCGTAAGTTCATAAGCTTAGTATGTGAAAATTATGTACATTCGGCAAATCAACTATATGCCTATGTGAAAGCGTGTTTTATACGTCGAAATTTTATGCTTGGTATTTAACTTTCGGTCCGTCTTAATATATCTACTTACGTTTCCAATTCTTCTTATTCCGTTTCGACTGTTTGTATTATTGCGTTAATTATTTTTCTTCGAGAATATTATTATTTTTGTAATTTTGTAATTATGTATCCGATTTTCGGAACTCATTCTCTATGGGTAAAATCCCTATACTTGAGAAATAAACTTATCTATCTTATCTATCTATCTATAACATTTAACATCACGCATCTAATTAGAAAATATTATTTACTTATTGTCATCTCGTGATAGAAAAAATCTAGCTATTGGCAAGACTGCAACTTGGTTCAACCCTTTTCTTTCTAAAATGCCCTAAATTTTACCTTTATTTTACGACTTTCGTTTTTAGGTAAAGAATCAATATATCATTCTGGAATAATCATGTCTTTTATATTTTTTCCTCATCTTTCCAGTCATCCGCCATTTTTTATTTTCGATCGATTATATTTCGGAAATCGGACAACTAATTCGTAATCAGCGAACGTGAAAACCCTTGTATAGTAATTTTCATGAAAATTGAAGACTGTTAGAAAAGTCTGGTCGCCATATTGGATCCGCCATTTTGAATTTTGAAAATCTGGCTGCAGGTTCGGGTTTAGCGACTTCAGAAAAATGCATATAAGGAGTTTCAAGAAAATTCGTTTCGCCACTTGCGCTAGGCAATCATTGCAAAATTTTCCTAGCCAAATACGGGGTTAAAACCGCCATCTTGAATCAGCCATATTGAATTTCGTCTTTCTAACGTTCCTTTTATTGTTAGTATAACATATCTTTTAGTATAACTATTTTTGATACCAGATACAGAGATCTAGCACGATCGGAATACGGATTCATGCTGAAAAACACAATTATTTGAAAAGAAATCCTCGAAATTCGCGACTTTTTTACGTTTAGGCCGCCATTCTGAAAAAAATGGCGGCATATAGCTTTTCATCACGAAAAAGGAAAGGCAGGTATGTCATCTTTAACTCAGTTTCTCCATTAAAAAGAATTTTTAAACAATTTTTGAAGATATGTTTCTTCTATTTCCAATAAAATCGATTCTCGTTGAAAATTTTGAAAAAAATTTATTATTTATGCAAAAATGTTGCAAAATCAAATAAATCACTTTTAGGTCATTTTTAAAAATTTTCAGGAATTTCTCCATCAAAATGGCCATGTTACGAAACAAATTTTTATTAAAAGTAAAGACCAAACTTTATTTTTGCTTGAATAAGTATGGAAATTCCGTTATAAACGAGATAATCTATTTTCACGTAATGTTGAACAAGACAATCAGGTTTATTTACAGCAATCTTCGGGGTTTTTCCTTTTCCGTATATCACAAGTGCAGTCCTTTTTCTCATGGTGAGAACAAATTCTATACTTCTTATACGCCATGTCTGTAAATTAAAATTGTCCGTAAAGAATGACTTAATCAGAGGGACTATTCAGTTATACGTGATACCACGGCAATTCTGTTGAAGGAGGGAAGATGCAACTTACCTTTTTTGTTACAATCAAGATCGGTAACTTGTTTGGCATTAGGCAAATAGATTCGCTAGTTTCAAAAAAAATGAAATAATATATCTTACATAAACGGTAGAAGGGGGAAACACGTACACCATCAAAAATGTTAATGACGGCACTTTGGAAATGTAAAAAATCTGTTCGTGATGTTACCGTAGATATTAATGTGTATTAAAGTGGTTAATGTACCAATTTTGTACACTTATTTTCGTTAGATAAATAAAACTATTCTGTAAAAAGAGATTTTAATTATTGAACATTTAATATTTGCGGGTTACTAATTATATAATTATATATATGTATCTCTTTAAGTAACATACTAGTTCCACACAGCATATGTCTACTTTATTAAATAAAAAGTAAAAATTGTAATATAAAATAATATCTCTGACTTTGATCTGATAATTTATAAATTATTAACTTAAAAATTTGTGTATACTTTTAACAATTCCTCTAGACCACACTGAGAATTTTTGCAATAGTAAATTTTACTATAAATATCATAATTTATGGTAACATGATAGTAAGAATTACTATTTTTTTAATAGTTCTTGAAACAAAATCTTAAAAATCGAATGACATATTGCATAAACATGTGATGAAATTCAATGTAGGCATGTGATATACTTAATTTTGCATGAGAATAGGACAAAATTACTTAATTGCTATTAATAGTAGGTACTACTAATGTTAACATTGATTTTTTAATATGTGAAGATGAAAAATAATACTTTTCTGTCCTAGGACGTAAAATTGAATTTTTCGGGTCGAGAAGAAAGATATTTTTTATACATAATGCGTAAAGTGCTGCTTTTTTTGATATTTTTCAAATGCAAAGATAATATTTTTGTATTTATATTATTATAATATAGATCATCAATCACATATATATATATATATATATATATATATATATATATATATATATATATATATATATATATATATAGATAGATAGATATGTAGATATCAATCACACATGAATTAGGTTTATTTTTAATATGTAATGTATATTGTAAAGAGAAAATGTTCTTCCTCAATTTTCGCTTTATTTTGAAATCATTTGTGGTATATAAATTTATCCTAATATTCATCGATAGTAAAAAGTGCAATCTAGGTTTATGTTTACAATTCATTGACAGGTAAACACACCAGAAATGGTAGTTTTCGATACAAGGGCGTATGCGTAAAGAACTTTACACACACACACACGTGTGCCGAAATATTGTTTACGTACGGCTTTTTCGTGCGTAAAGTATAATCAAGTGCGTAAAGTTTACTTGAGACGTAACACAGTGATTGTTTAGTTTTTTGGAATATGGTTACGTTTATCAGTCATTGTCGGATGTCCCTTTATAAGTCTAACTTGTTTTAGATTGTTAGGATATGCTTTATTATGTTCAATAACTTGTCCTTTTAATTTGTTAAATAAAGAGCGTTGTGCTAAAGTGAGATCAGCAGAAAATTTGTACTCTTTGGGCAGAGTTTTCCAATTTTTTAAAACACAGGACACTTCGTCATTGTTATTCAAACAGATTAGAATCGGCCGAATCTTACCAGAAGTGTATTTGCCGAGACGTTTTATGCCTTTGATTTGAACGCATAATTGTTCAAAACACTTCTTGATAACGGCTTCGTCTTCGTCAGAATTATTTACGTCAGGTACATTAAAAACTACTAGGTTACTTTCTCTTTCTAATCTATCTCGAAATTCCTTTACTCCTACTTCCAAATCTTGCTCCAGATTACTATGTGTCTTCAACGTGTGGGAAATATCTTCCTGCTGCCTCTTAATGTGGTTTGAGCACCTTGATAGTGCTACGATATTTGATTTATTTTCTTTTGCACGCTTGTCTATTTCAGCTAACTGTGCAGCAAAAGAATCAAGTTTTTCGTCAAGACGAGTATCAGTATTAATCAGGTCTGATATCGATGTAGTAATTATTGAATCCACATTTTTTTTACTTCGTTGATAGCATTTGATAAATGCGTTACTTTTTTATCTGTCATGTCTAGTCGTGACGATAAAGTAGCAATTGACTCTTTTATTTCAACGTTAATGTCAAAAAGTTTATTTTGATTAGAACGAAGTCCCAATATTAAGTTAGCCAAATCTCTGTTCGATATATCCTCTGAATAGGAGTCATTACTGTTATTACATTCGGCTTCAAATGAAATAGTCCTAGGTCTCTTGCATAATTTAGCATTCGGTGGAGCTTTTGAATGGCAAATGGGTACTCCATCTTTGAAACCCAACAACGTGACACTATCATTTAAGATACCAGAGTCGACAGTACATTCATTGATCATTTCAGTACTATTGTCCATCATATTATTATGCTATGTCAAAAAGTAAGGTTATGTGAACACGTGTTTCTTAGCACTCACTCAAAATCATGCAATTGCAATTAATAAAACTAAAAGATTTTCACTGCACTTAACACAGATAATCAGATCTTCGATAATAAGTGGTATAGGGCCGACAATAAATAATAAATAATAATAAATTATAATTAATATAAAAATTAATTTTCAACTAGTATGTGTACAATAGCGCTACCGTTTACTTACCGTTTACTAATATTATAAAAATGTTCAAAAATGTCCTAAGAATTCTGGAAACTTGTAGTATATTCCTGAATGAATTTTAAGCTTGTATTAAATTATTTATAAAACTTGCTCATTTTCGAGGTAAAAATTAAAAATATATTGTACATAATTTAGCGATGTTAAAAAAGAAGTGTCAAGAACAAAAAATTCGTATAACTTATTATCAGCAAGGAATATAACAAATTTTTGTCGGAATTCTTCGGAAATGTTTAAAATTTTCAAAAATTTTAATTAATAAATATTTAATATTTTCCTCAAAACAATCTGAAAAAATGCCGGTGTATTCTTTATAGCGTAGTTCGTCTTTTTTCCCGGACACTTTTGTGGAGAAAAGCTTGGAATCCTTTATAGAATTCTCGGAAATTTTCATTTTCAGCATTTCTTAGAGAAAGCTGATTTTTTTATAGTTAGGGTATCCTTAAATATTTTCAACAAACTCCATTTTGGGAACCGCCGATTTGCATTTTTTTAAATAAGCTTCGCCATATTTAATCCAAGGCGTTTTTGACGTGTTATTGATACACGTTTGAAAAATTGAAATGCGGAAAATTAATAAAATATGTTAATAAGCGAAAAAGTTGTAGCAAATATGCAATCATTTGATGGATTTTTTTAGAATAAATATCTATGTACTTGCTTAAGTTCTGAGAATTACCTATGTTATGGTTTACAATGACACAAGAAACCTCTACGTCATCGAAGTTTGATAAAACTTTTCCTAATTATGGTATCTGGATAAAAAGGTACAAATGATAATCGCGGTGCTTAGTACTACGCGAGCAGCTGTACAGACTAGACGGTTAAATTATTGTCTGACGTAAGCAGCGGAAATTCTCTTGGGTCTCGACAAGTAACCGGAGTTGCCACAAGTCCAAAATAACTTTTTTCAAATAAAAATTTTTAAAATGAGCGCAATTGGAAGTGAATCCGTCACCAAGAATAATAATGAGGAATCAAACACATTACCACATACAATACATTTTCTATTCATTAATTTGGATCGGTTTTTATTAATTAATTGCCTTTAAATAATGATCAAGATGAGTCAGCATAGATATAGTTTTTCTTTTTTTCCTTTCCTAATTAAATAACCCTTCAATCATTTGGGAATTTTTTACCTGGGTTCTCCATAAATATCATGCATGTGGGTATCAGAATTCAGTATTAGTTTGTATACAACTCCTTCCCGCCAAGCCTCACTGAAGAGTTCAAGAGTGGAAGGGATTGAACGAAACGCCACGCATGTATCTTTTTGAATTTTAATTATTAGTATATATATATATTTTGTATGTCTATACAATTTTGTTTGCATATTTATTTATTTTTTTGCATGTTTATGTATAATTTATTTTCAGATTTGTGTACTAATGTCATTTTTCTTTGTTTAGATTGATTATAATTGCATGCTAACCAATCATATTCATATACCAGTTTATTCCAAATAACTGTTAAATCGAAATTGTAGTATAATATAAATTTATTAGTCTTATAATTATGAATGACGTAATTTTTTCATTTTGCATTATTTTTTATTTTTCATCTTTTTCCTTTTCTTTTTTTTTGTTATTATTAGTCGAGATTATAAATGTTTTAAAACAAAGCCTAGCGTTTGGGAAGCCAAGTGATTACACGCAAGGTGTTTGAAATGTTTAGAGATCATCAAACTGTAGCATTTTAATATCTAATGCAATTTTATAAACATCGTGGTAGGTCATAAGCCCGGTTTAAAACCAATTTAATTTTTATAATGTTATTTGCTAATAAATATCTAACCTTTCACGCCCAAATGTAGACGTTTTTTCCCTCAAGTTTGACACTATATTTTTGTATTTAAACTATATGAGTAAAATTTGGCAATAGTCATTTCTTATTAGCCAAGAATCGTATAAGTTTTCTAATTTCTCAAATAAAAAAGTTTAATGATGTTTATAGCTGGCAATGGTATTATAATATCTCTGAACGTCATAAATATCATGTAAAAAATGAATTCGCTACCAGGTAGGGAAATTTTGAAAAAAATTTCCAAAATGTATGATGCAAAATGTCGAGAAAAGTAAATTTTTATTTGTAATCACTTAGCACTATATAAACATGCATAAACTTTAATTGGATGTTTTTTAAACGCGGTAGACATTGATTTTTGAGGCCAATGATTATGAAAATGTTGTCGATTTATACAAATTCAAAGTGGCGGGTCCAAAATAACGAACCAAATTGTTAAAACTTAATCTCATTCGCACAAAGATACCACACTTTATAAAAATCCACTGAGGTTTATGATTTTTTACGCAGGGCTATGTTGCGTCAAATGAAAATTTGTATCCCCATTTTGTACATCCTACATAGAATTTTTTTTTTTGTAACACCTCTATCTGGCAGCAATTCGTTTTTATAATTATGACGTAAAAATAAAAACGAATAAATTTTTTTTTCAAAAAGGAGGTACAAGTTTTTTTTACCTGAAAAAATTACAAAATTTTGGCGTACACCATTGGGAAGAGTGATTCTTGGTCAATAAGTAATGGGCATTGCAGACTTTTACTCATACAGCTTAAATGCAAAAATATAGTGTCAAAATTCATTATTAAAATTGTACATTTGGGTGTTAAAGGATTAAAATTCAGGCTAGCAGATATTTATATCATAATAATAATCTGTGAACAGCAAGTTTTAATTTGCTATTACAGTGGCGTCTTGAAATTAATTTGATGAAAAGTTAGGAACATGGTTGGACGAATATATTCACTCATGCATACGGCAACTGTGTAGTTTTGACGAATATAGTCTAGATTATGCACAGGAGAATTGAAATAATTTTAAAAATTAAATAAAAACTAAGATTAATTACCATTAAGTACTTGATTTTTAATTAGCCAAAACTCATTTATAACCAAAATGATTTTTTATTCGTATTCAAATCCTTTTGAATCGACAAGGCTCTCGCGGACTAACTTCACTCTGATAATCTACTTGCTTTGTAACCTCAAACGTCATTAAAAAAATCATTATTTTGAAATCGTTCAATTTTGAAAAGTATATTGATCTCCACCGCGAAACATGCAGGATAAATTAAAGGAAGGTCAAATTTAACTAATGATAAAAAAAAAATAAAAATTAAAAAAAAATAAAAATTATTGATTCACTTTCTAGAAAAATATAGATTAAAAGTGTGAAAAATTGACATTCGACACATCACATTTAAAATCTATTTAAATAATCATATTTAAATAATTCTACCTTTTAAACACAATAAATTATAAATTTAAACATTTGTGAACAATTATCAAAGAAATAATTCGTTCTCTTAGTATTTCTGTATTATTTTATTAAATGTTTCCACCTGCTAAAATGACATTTTTTCGGTGCGTATCAACTTGCAAATTAAATTTACGACGTAATCATGAAAATTGTTTTAAAATCATTGTCGGGTATGTATTTGCAGAGCATCAAATATCATTTCTGTAAATTATTAACGTTTTTTAAAAATAGACGCAAAGGCTTTAGGTGAAATATAATGGAATGACCCAAAACTTTTCCTAATTATGGTATCTGCATAAAAAGGTACAAATGATAATCGCGATGCTTAGTACTACGCGAGCGGCTGTACAGGCTAGACGGTTAAATTATAGTGTGGCGTGAGCAGCAGAAGTTCTCTTGGTCTCGACAAGTAACCGGAGTTGCCACAAATCCAAAATAACTTTTTTTTTTTTAAATAAAAAAGTTTTAAAATGAGCGCAATTGGAAGCGAATCCGTCACCACGAACAATAATGAGGAATCAAACACATTCCCACATACAACATTCCGTAAGTTACTTTAATAATTAATAATTCATCATTACAATCTGAGTTCATAAAAGAGAAGGGCTTCATGGGTGTAAAATTGAATTTGCAAACGAATACAAAACGTGGTTACACTAACTTGTTGGTTAAAATTTTAAAGTCATTTATTAATACTGAAAGTAATGCTATTAGTATTCATAAGATTAATCGTTGTTGCCCTATTTGTTTAGTTCAGGACGAGTAAATTATGCTAATTTCATATATTATAAGTAGTTGCATTCAGTCATTGACAATTTAATTAATAATCGTTTTGCGTTTTAGGCAACGTAATCAGCGAACGTGCAGCAATCAAAGCCACGCAATTGTTAATATTGGATAAGAGGAGTTCCGTGCGCGCGTCCATTTCTGGACAAGGAATTGAGGAGCGAATTAGCCAGAAATTTAAAGATGAGTCGTCTAAGTGTTAAAAATTGGTTCATTTTGAGGAGAGCACGAGAGTTTAGACGACCATCGCCAATACAACGTAATTCTGTCAGTCATCAACAATGGATTTAAACTTGACGTCTTTGAAATTTGACTCTAAGGACGCAAAAAAAAACGAAAAACAAAAAATTGTTTTTGACAAATTATAAAATTTCCCAAAAAGGATTTTTCTAACCTAACCAAACTGTGCATGCAAACTGTATCTATCTAATTCGACAATCGACTTTGTAATATATTTAAATAAAACCACGATCTAATTTAAGCTGACTTACCCTAATCATACTTAATCTAACCTAACCTAACCAAACTGTACATGCAATCTTGCATACATTTATTAATGTTGTCGATAAATAAAAAATTAAATTAACCCAACTTAACTTATCCATTCTTATTTACACCACGAAAAATAATCGTACCTTTTATATATGTATTTATCTTTAAATATACATTATAGAAAATCTGAATTTTTTTTACAGTATTATTTTTTCTATGCGTCGTTCTAATATGAACGCGACGCGAAATATTACATTCAACGGGAGCATATATTGCCAGAAAAGTTTATTATACTATTGAGTAAGAGAAAGAACAAACCCCACCTGTTATTCATATTGCAAAGTATGAGAGGCGTTTCGCACTTGGTTGTGCTCTTCAGCAGGGAACCAGCAGCCGTACCCTGGACGCGATCATTTAATTTATTTATAATTTTATAAATATATTGATTATTTGGAGTTTTTGGGGAGAAAATTCGAATAATATAATACATTTAGCATAGAGATTTGGAAAAAAACTTTCAAAATCTTAAGAACCAGTATAACATTTATATATATGGTAGCACGTCTTTATTTCACGGACAAATAATCACACGAGAAAATATCACGGACATTTGATCACATGTCAAATTATCACAATGATAAAATGTCTCGCATAAAAATATCACAATGACAAAATATCACATTAATAAAATATCATACAAGTAAAAATTTTTTCGTACAGCCATATTCATTTATGCATTATCAGAAGTAAGCGGAGTTCTAACTGGTTAGGTTAGGTTAGTTTTAGGACACGCATATGCTTTTAAACATTATTAGGAGTGGGCAAAATTCCGAGTAGTTAAGTTAGGTTAGTTTCATGACGTTGCCATTTCTCTGTCTCTCCCATTTTAGTACAGTAAAACCCCTCTTACTTGAACACTCGCTTTCTTGAACACCCCGTCTATTTGAACAAAATAACCTCGTTTATTTGAATGATTTCTACTTCCCCTTACCCCCACAACTCGCTCTTACGCGGATGCAAATTCCAATGCGCGTGCGCTACTCATGCCGGACGGGTATATTGCGCGAGGAGTGGGGACAACTGTAAGAGTTTAAATAAACAGGGTTGGAGGGGAAATGCTGGCTCGACCCTGTTCAAGTAAGAGAGGTTTTACTGTATAAGAATTTTTATCTAAAATAATTCGCAACAATAACCAGGGTCAAATAGTCTGATGCCAAAAACGGCGGAGCCAAACTAGGGGGACCAAAATGACGGCGACAAAAGACTAACGTGAATTTCCGTATGTAACGTTCAAATTTGTTTGGACTGGTTTTTTGTCGCAGTGATATTTTTGTTTATGGTTATTTGTCCATGTGATATGCTGTCATGCGATCAATTGTCGTGTTCTATTCTATCGTGTGATTAGTTGTCATGTGAAATAAAGACGTGGAGCCATATATATATATATATATATATATATATTCTCATATAGAGAACAATAGGAAAGCTCGTCTTGTATAAAAAAGTAAAATTTCTTGGTATCGACTGCACTTGTACAAAATGTAAACAAAGGAATAAAAGAAAACAAATATGCGTCGTTCTAATATGAACGCGACGCGAAATATTACATTTCAACGAGAGCATATATTGCCAGAAAAGTTTATTATATTAAGCACGAGTCGGTCAGAATAATGTTTCACACTTTTTTAAGGTACAAAGTAACATTTTGCATTATGCTTCGATGCAAAATCATTTTGATATTTCATATATTTAAAAAACTCGCGATTTTAAGAAATGTACATCGTGATTACAAAAACGCCGATTTTATAATAAAATAAGAATTTAAAAATGTCCGCATAATATACTGTTTTGAAATATGAAAAATATTTGTTTGAATTACATTTGACGGTGTTGAGAACTGATAAGCATCTTAATGAGTTACAGTTGTTTATCTTGTACCTTTTTTATTCTATTTCTTGACGAAATGTCATTGAAGTTTCAGAATTTCAATTGCTTTATATTTATTTAAAAAAAAATTTAATTATGTAAAGTGGTTCATTCAACAATTTAGTTAATTTGGGCGTTAGTTAATAATTCTTACAGAATTCATTATTTGTATTTCTGATATAGTTTATATTCTCCGTTTGACCAGTAGCAAAACAATATTGGGATTACGAGAATCATTACATTGTAGTTGCAATATTGAGATGTTATTTATTTATACACATATTTTTGTGTGCGTGAATCTGCTTATAAGAAAATTGGTTTATATGTATTCTTAAAAAAATTTTAATTATGTAAAATGGTTCATTCTTCAATTTTGTCAATTTAGGCGTTGGCAAAACAACAATAATAATGAGATTAAGAGAATCACTATGGGGAGATGGATTATTCTTGCCAATGTCACTAAAATGAACTGCGGATCAGTATTTTTGGACATTGTATTGAAGGCTTATTTTTATGAAAACAATCTAAATTTTAAAATATTTATTTTTGAATAATATTTTAATTTTTTGAACGTTAAAATCCTCGTACTAGTCAGATATCAGAAAACGTCTATGACAAAAAATGTGGACGTCCATTTCACTATAATGTTTCTTCGAATTCGATGCATTTTTATCTTATATTAGATAAGCAATCAATAAATTGCTTGGTAGTATCAAAATATTAATAGATGTTGTATTCAATAACTTAATTTTTTGACATCTGCACAAAAGTTAATAAGTTTGTTGGAAATATTTTTTTTTTTCATTTGCGAAACCCCTTTCATAAAATTGTTAATAATGGATCATAAATAAAATATTTTAATAACAAAAAATAATACTGTAAAAAAATGCAGATTTTCGATAATATATGTGTAAAGATAAATATATATAATAGGTGCGATTATTTTTCTTTCACTTCAATTCTATGATTTTCGATTCTATCTTTGATCAACTAATTTAATTTTAAGTACAAGGTCTATTCGAGCATTTCGTGGAAATGCATTTGAACCTCATTATCTTCATTTATCAAAATTCTTTATAATTTTATTTTTTATCGCGTGTGTGTGTGCGTGTGCGTGTGCGTGCGCGTGCGTGTGCGTGTGTGTGTGTGTGTGTGTGTGTGTGCGGGCACGCGCGTGCCCGCGAGATACGTATAATAACAGATTTTGATGACTATTTGTGCATTGAATAATGTGCAGAATATGGGAATCATTTTTTCGGAAATAAGTTTTACAATTTCGTTCGCCATGTTGGATGCATGGAATTTACGTAATCAAATATGTTATGAATTTCGTTCGAATATACTACATTGCAAACATTAATTCTATTACAAGAATATTGCAAAAATTAAACATTGGAAATATTAGTTTATTAAAGGGTTTGGTTCTATTTACTAATAATTATGTGATATTAAGTATTATCGATAATAAATTTCGAAAAAAATCAAACTTACCAGATTCTACCATTTTCGGGGTCGCTCTTTCGAGTGGTGAAGAGAAAATTGTAAAAAAATCAAAATTTATCTATGATTTTAGCATATATAATTAAAAAAACAAGTTTTTTTCAGGGCGTATTTCTTACAAATATCGAGTTTTTGATACAATATCGTGCTTTCAAAGAGCTAATAGTACATTATGCACCAAGGCCGAAATTTTCGATTTTCGACGAGTATGAACTTTGTCATCATACTTCGAGAATCATACTCGTTGGAGAACGATATTTCGGACATGGTACGTACTATATTTTTTAGTTCGACGGCACCGTGGCTCGGTCATTCTGATCGGAAGATTTCGGCATAGGCCGCGAAATAGGGTTTCGCGGCCGGAGGACTAAAAATGTTTTTCTAAAGACGTCATTACCAATTGATATTAAGCACTCGTACGAAACCATATACTTATCTGCATAAGCCCTTGGTAGGATTCTAAAAACGCATTGCGGTGGAATGCGTGTCGATATGCCGAAATGCTGTTGCGTTTTGTGATATCTGTGTAATTACTATCGACATTCCGAGTACTATAAAAGTATAAACTTAAATAGTAGTAAGAACATCCGAATATTTTGTATATAACATGAATATATTTTTCTTGTATTATTATTGTAACGTAAGAACATAATTATATGAAAATGTGTCACAAAAGTTAATATTACTATACTCTTTGATTTTATATTTTACAATATTTATAGAGGATTTGTTATTTATAAAATCTGCATTCTATTATTAAAACAAAATTTCGTAGTCAAGCAATATTTTTAATAATGTAGAATAAAAGTATAAATGATAGAAAAGAAGTATACTTAAATATAATAAGTTATTATAATTATCAATTAGTGTTGACATTAAATGTACGGAAGAATTATTAATATTACATAATTTAACCCTTCCTGATTAGTAATTATTATAATTAGTTTGGTTAAAAGCACTGCTAGTCTACGAAGTACTTAATTTATATTTAAATATATAATATCTAAACGAAACTTCGCAAAGTCGGCAAAGTTGCAATTTTTGATATTAATAATGTTCGATTCGAATATTTAAGTGTCACTATCAATATTATAATTAAAAATGTTAGAATAAAAATATGAAGACTTCACTTAACAGATACATGACGTGATTTTAAAATGTTGAAACGTGATTGCTCAAATATTCTTCAAAACCGTATTGTGGAAATTTTTCCATTTATTTTCGTTTTATTTTATTAATACTGACTGTTATTAACCAATATGTTTGAGACAAACAAGATGGCGGCGCCTTAAGTCATATTTACCCTCACCTCCCACTACTTGAATTTCCACTTGTCACATACGCACACACACATACAATGGTACAGCGCGAACCTTTGAACCAGCGAATGGGAGAATCTCTCAGGGGAAAAATATGACTTAAAGGAAAATAAATACAGTAGAAACCCGCTATAAGGAAATGTTTCGATGCAGAATATTCGCTATACGGAATCCCTTTCCATCTGAGTGAGCTATTTCCCCTCAAGTTTCAGAGAGGTAAGCTCGGAACCAATGAGATTCCGGTAGTGGGGAAACATAGAGTTACTTGATGATGTTCGCCACGCCTCTTATTCCTTATACTGAATAAAATCATTTCCTTGTAGCGAGTGAATTCCTTATAGCGGAGTTCCTCGTAGCGGGTTTCTACTGTATACGCGTTAGGGGGGTATATGACTCAAGGCAGAGATTATAGTAAGGGAAGATGACTTAAGGAGGGGGGACTACTGTCAATTCGGACTCATATTTTCGTCACTAACTTGTAGCTTCAATTTTCGGTTTATTGACGAGGGAAAAAGTGCAAAAGAAACCGCATTACTATGACAACGTCGGGAAATCGAACCCCCCCCCCCCCCCCATCCCCCCCCCCCCCCCCCCCAACCCCCCCCCCCCCCACCCCACCCCCCCCACACCCCCCACCCCCCACAACCCCCCCCACCCCCACCCCCCCCCCCCCCCACCCCCCCCCCCCCCCACCCCCCCCCCCCCCCACCCCCCCCCCCCCCCACCCCCCCCCCCCCCCACCCCCCCCCCCCCCCACCCCCCCCCCCCCCCACCCCCCCCCCCCCCCACCCCCCCCCCCCCCCACCCCCCCCCCCCCCCACCCCCCCCCCCCCCCACCCCCCCCCCCCCCCACCCCCCCCCCCCCCCACCCCCCCCCCCCCCCACCCCCCCCCCCCCCCACCCCCCCCCCCCCCCACCCCCCCCCCCCCCCACCCCCCCCCCCCCCCACCCCCCCCCCCCCCCACCCCCCCCCCCCCCCACCCCCCCCCCCCCCCACCCCCCCCCCCCCCCCCCCCCCCCCCCCCCCCCCCCCCCCCCCCCCCCCCCCCCCCCCCCACCATCCCTTAGTTATTAAAATATTGGCTGGTTTAATATCCCGATGGATCATCCGCTTCTTATAATGAAGATAAAATAATCCATTTAATATTTGTTTAAAGATGTTTTTTATCTGTGCAAGTTGAAAACCTACGGTCCTCACCAGTTTCTCCAAATTAAATTCACAATATTCCAGCAGGATAAAAAACGAACCGTTTCCACCTGGAAAAGTAAATGCATGTTAGTTCTTGATTTCATTGTGAAAGTCTCATTAAGTGCATTTTCAATTTGATGAAACTCACCATTCTCTCGACAAACTTCATGAAAATGTACAATGTTTTCACAGCCCCTAGCTAATTGTAAACAATCAATTTCTCTTCTCTCGAATTTCGACATCTACGAGTTAAAACATTCGATTAATTACATTCAATGCTATATATTTTTATGTTAATTAAAGTTTAGTACTTACTTGTTTATCGCTTCGCATAAATTTAATTTTCTTCATAGCATAATATTTATTCGGATTTGCCTTCTCCGTAACTTTGTAAACAACCCTGTGAAAAAATATATTCACATTAGAAATTCGCAGAAAATGTGTAATGTACAAACTTACCCATATGTTCCTTTACCGAGTTCGTTGATAATCTGATACTTTGTTTCAACAGTAGGACAACTTGATAAGGACATAATGAACCTAAAAAATGAATAAGTTATGGTGTTAGAGGTCTACTTGGATGACTGCCTGTCAATCCAGAGTGCTAGTTGGAGACTGACTGAAATCAAATTTGAAAACACTCTATGTAGGAACGGTAAACGGTATAGAAGGAAAAGCAAAAACAATGAAAGGGAAGGGGAAGCCCTTATAAAAAAGAAAGGGCATGGTTTTATTTTCCTTTTCCCAGGTAGCTGGTTCGTGATAGGATTATACTCCTACCAGCCTTTTCCGAGGTAACTACTCCGGGCCAAAATCGAAAAAGATATTTATTGTATAAAAAGTATATATAAATTATATATGAACAATTGTATACAGAATTGGACTTGTATAATGTTTATATAAGTTACTGAAAAGTTTTTGATGATTAATTCTAAACTCGCAGTTTATGATAAAGAAAAATACTTCAGATGATTTTTTTGAAATATGTAGCTTTTTTTTAAGAAACATTTTGCATCATTTTCTAAAATAATACTAAATCAAAATTGTTGCACTACAAATTAGCGGTCATTTTTCGTTATTTTAATTATACAGTAAAGATTTTAACAGAATTGTTACGAAAGTGTCTTATTTTTTCTTATTTTTTCGCTTGGTAAAAAAAATAGTCTAGATATGTTTAATGAACTAGATTTATTATTAAATAATCTTTTATGCACTTAATTATTTATAACAATTACTCGCCAATATCATGCGCTATAGTTTTTAGGTAATAAACTGATCAGAATTAATTCTAATACACTTTTAAAATATGTGTAGTGATTTACTACAGACCTACAAAAAATGTGGAAAATCCAAAATACCAGACCTTATTACCTGTGTATATTTTGCTTCGCTGAATCCTAATCCTAAGGCTCATGAAAACGACTACTCGGGGGTTTTTGGGGTCGCTGATTACGAATCTGATGTTAGTTTTTCAAAATTCAAAATAGCGGATATAATATGGCGGGCGAAAATCGCATCACTTAAAAAAAGTCGGGCGTTAAAGGGTTAATCAATCTGAATCTATATCCAATGTGTTCCAAATCAAGATACGACTAAATAACGTAAAATCTAGATATGTCTGGACAGATCTGTAAGAAAACAATTACGTACATACGACAGCGACCCGCACCAAACTAGTTTTATTAGAATATTAACCTTCTGTAAACATGTTTCACTCTTTCAAGAGTGAAAACTGACTCTTTAATTTTCGTAATATAAAAAATTTAGAGAGCACGTCATTGAAATTGTAATTCAATTTAAAGCATTTAGTCAGAATGCATAATTCAGTACTAATCATCTTCTCTTGATTTCTTAATGACTTATAAAAATAATTTTTCTATTTATTAAACGAAAATTATCAATTCGAAAAGACTTATAATGATATAAAAACTTATACCTAAAATGGCCACTTATCCACCTTTATGCAATCCTGGGCGAATGGTGTTTGTTTTTCCGACTCCTTTAGCAGCACTTCCCGTTAACGAACAACTGAATAAGGCTTCGTTTGTATAAATAGCCATCAAAAGAGATCTAGCTAAATCGGTCTGTTTCTTAGCTGCATTTCGGACATTCAGCAGTACCGATTTTCTTATGTATATCTCAGAATCTGGTACCAATTCAACATTCTGTAAAAAGCATAATTTATATTAAAAGATTCATCATATCTACAACATCGCATTGAAAAAGAATATTTTTATAACAGCCTCTATTTGTGCACTGAAATGATAACGAAGGAGGTGCATGAAATATTTCTAGTTTATTGATAGCGATGTTTACGTTTATGTGTACAAACCTTATCGTCGTCCTTCGCGTACTGCAAAGTCCAAATGCCATCATTGTCTTTATCATTCGGTGGAATTAAATTAGAGACATCTGAAGAGTTAGGTTCTTCAGAATTGAAGTCTGAAACATGTTTGTCTTGGTTGTCATTATTATGAGAAGCTTTTATGAGTTTCAGTGGACAACGGACCTTCGTGTAATAAAAATATAATATATTATTATTAATTATTTTATGCAAAGGAAAATGATTGGAAATGGAGAGGAACAACTGACAGATGTGGAAAAAAAGAGAACTCAGTCAAAATCGCATATGTGGGATCATGCGTGTATAAATAACTATTTTGTTAAGAGAATATTTATTAATATTACAGCCATAGAATGAGTGTGTTTTTGAGTGATTCTATAGACAGGAAATAATAAAAAATAAAGATAGACACGTTGAACTCTATGTCAGGTTAAAGAACCTGTCATTTTACACGTCCCTCGAGAATTCCGCGTTTTTATTATTTCCTACCTATAGAATGACTCCAAACTCACCCATTCGCTAGCTCTGATATTAATGAATATTCCCATAAAAAAGATTTCAAGGATAATCGCCCTGGTAGAAATCTGTCCATTTTTCCTATACCTTTAACATGGTGAAAACAATAATTGTACAATTCTTGGCTAAAAAATGGACAGATTTCGACCAGGGCATTATTAAAACCTACAACCTGGAGTAAAGTTTTCCTCGCTTTTTGACGCGCTCGCGGGTCATCGATTTTCGTGATCTCTTTTAACCTATATTCAGTTTATAAACATCATATCATAATTATATAGATTATACGCACTATTTTGTCTTCTATAATAACCGGATGGGTAGACTCTGTTTTGTAAGATTTTGATGGCTGTGACGTATAAAAAGTAAATATCAATCATGTGCGTTATTACACAATAAATATTGAACAAAATATAGAAAAACTAATATTACTTTGTTGAGATTAATAATTTCAGTGGAAACTTAAATTTCAAATGAAGAATTCATCAGAATTTCAACTTACGTCACTTCTTTTTGCAGAAAACAGTGATGAAGTTGGGGGGACATACATAGAACATTCCGCGTTGAATCTTGGTGTTTCAATATTTCTGTAGTCCTCTTCCTTGCTCTTATCATATATTTTCCCATTTTCAATTTCTATGAATTTATCCAATTTCTGTAAAAGATGAAGCATCATATTTAACATAACAACAAATTCATTTAAGTATTGTAACTGTCCAGATACCTAAGAGTTCCCTATAAATAATGTTTTTTAGGAATAAACCGGAAGAACACAATTTTTTCCCAATTTGCAGTTTGGTTTCGACGAAATAGCCTCTAATGTCAGAAAAGTCAGAATTGAAATGACGTTCGAAGTTAACACTAAGGCGATTTCGATACGAAGGAGAAGTAGTGAATATTTTAACAATTCTGAGTTCAAAAAGCAATTAGTTGGTCACAAAGAGGAGGGAGAATATAGTCGATATTTAATTACGTTGAAAATGTTTAAAATCCTATAGGTTAAATAACCCAGTAGAAAAACACAATTTAAAATTATACATTTTGACATTTTGAAATAGCATAAGCATGTTCACTATTTGGACATCGTACTTTATACAATTCCGAAAAGCATTTAGTGCCAGGTCGGTGAAATTGAAACTTTTATTAATTATGCACAGACTATTTCACATTGTAATCAAATTAGTAATGGAATTAAATTTGTACATCTGATTTTTTGATCTGATATTATCTAGAATTCGTTTGTTAATTACGTAAACATTAAATTACTTTTAAATCACTTACATCCATTAGTGATGTCAATTTATCCGCAAATATTTTATTGTTTGTTAACACCGTGCATATTTCGTCTCGTATGTTCAGTACTTCGTTTAATTTGATTGTACTTATATCAAAAGTTGTCTTATTAGATTCTTCAAAAATTTCGTTTGATAGCCTTCTCTTCAATTGTTGTTGAACTGGCTTCGTGAATACCTTCAAACAATTTAAACGTTCAAGATCCGCATCATCGATTGCAGGTGCACTTACAGTAAAACATATAACATATAAAAATTGATTTAACTGTCACTGCTTTCGAACGTTAAGACGATTCTATTGATATAAAAAGATTATACGTTAGTAAACAATAATTGTTTGCAAATACTATAGAAAAGACAACAGTAGTATTATAATGCAAAAACAAAAAAATGACAATGTCTGTATTAGAGTTCGAAAATACGTCGTCTCCAGATCGAATAATAATCTTAGCTACGACAGCAATGACAACAAAATTAGCAGTGGCTAAACTACATTTTCTTTTAGTGCACGTCAAATAAAAATCTTAAACCTGATATATATCATATCTTCAATATAAATTAAATGCACACATGAGGAGAGTTAGGATACATGAATTTATTTATATACAATAATATCGAAATCATTTTCAATTTTACAATAATTATAATAACTTTACGACATTAATGTTATATTTGTATATGAGATGTTTATTATGCAATATGATATGCTGTATACTGAATATTATTGTATATATTTCAATGGAATATATCGTTTCTACATAAATCCATGTAATATTTATATCAATATATAAATAATTTCTGAAAAATATTACTTTTTTAGCGTCTGATGAATTTTCAGCCTCAGAGGAATTTTCTTCCTCGCTACCTTTGCTGTCTTGCTCATGTTCAATTACCTTAAATTATATATTGAAAAATTTAATTAAAGATGGTATTATTCTATACTAATTAAATACATTAATTCTTCAACATTCGTATATAAAATAATGGCAATCTCAGAAAGTCAGTAATAAATCAAATTGTAATATACGTACTATACACTGAGACAAAATTTTTATACCATTGACGAAATGTGAGGTTGGCGGTTATAGGTACCAAATATTTTAGTCCATCCAACTTAATTTAATAAATTCAACTAAATGGTTGTTAAGTATCATGATTGAGTTGAATTGACTAAATTCAGTTAGACTGACTAAAATGTTTTGCTGCTAACCGACAACCTCACATTTATCATAACGAAATTTTTTCTCACTTATAACTATATTAAAAATGATTTTAACACGATTAATGCAAAAGTACAATTCAGATTACTGGGCATCTTCACAAATAATTTTCTATTCTGGACAAGATTATTCTATCTATTTTATATTTTAATATCTATTTTGGGACTTTATACGCATATACGTACCATTTCGTTACTGTCGCTACTATAAGATTTAGAGCCGTCGATATTCTTTTTATCAGTGACAATTTTAGGCGTTTGTTTTATCAGCTTTTCTGTTTTTCCACATCGCTGCGTAATTTGAATTTTACATCGTTAGTTTTATAAATAAACTAATTTTTTTCCCGCGAAAAACAAATTTTACGTAATTATACAATTTTTATATTATTTTGATGGCATATGAATATGTTAAGCTTTTGTAATTTGTGTTTCTGGGAAGAGGAATAAATATTATTCAATAATAATTTAAACAGGGAGATACCTTTCGTTCATTATCACTATCGGAAGTATAAACCTCGCAGTCCGACACTTTCTGTTGTTTTTTCTTTTTTATAATCTATAAATTTATAAGTTTAAATGTTCCATTACTTTCAGAAGGATTTGAGATACAAAAAGAAAATTAAATAAAATATATCCATTAAAAAAATATATATTAATGGGATCATTATGTATAATTTAAAAAAAAATCGAATCTGGATATTTGTTACTTATTAATAATTGTGAAATGATAATTTAATGCAAGTGAAGAAACTCTATTTACGTTCATACCTTCGTCATGACCTCATCACTGTCTGATTTAAGAACTACGTCTTCTGTATCATCTTTAATATACTTCCCCTTGCAGTACTTCTTCTTACACGGAAAAAACACCCTGATTGTTATAACCTTAGATATGGTTGTCTTGACCATATTATATTGATAATTATGTCCCTTCCATACTATGGTTACACCAGCCATTCTATGGTTGCTCTAACCATACTTTTTGAAAGAGCTTCTATATGCAAAGTTCTCTTTACCATAGCAATGGTCGACCTATCAATACTTTAATTAACCATACTTCTTTGGTCGGTACGTCCAAACCTGTTTTTTCCGTGTACGTTTTGGTGCCTAAATATATGTGTTATATATGCATTGTAAATTAATACGTAATATATTATATGTGCATACCGTTTTGCAACTAAGGTTATTGTAGGTTATCTTTTTCTGATTTTTTGTCCGGTCCGTCATTTCCTTCTGCAAAATGCTTTCGTTCTCTGTTAATATAAATTAATAAGAAATAGTCACTTAAAATGTAGAAACATTAGGTAGATTCTGCCAGTTATTCAAATTAACCTCTTTATAAAGTCGCGAACATACGTATGAGGTTATTTATTTAGCATTTTGTTAATATAAAAAGTATTAATTCATAATAAAGATTTATAATTATCATATATTTTTTAATACTTACTACTGAATTTTAAAATGTTGCCCTTATATTTCTTTTGGATTTTCGATCCTTCAGGCCACATGAAGGAAATCGTTTGTCCAACAGCAAGATTTGTTCTCTCGTTGTAAATAATCGACTGGCCATGTATAATGCACAGCGATTGATCTTCACATAGTATTAAATATTGCAATGCACTCATTTTAAATTTTTTCAGAATTCACGACAATTATGTCAAATTTGATTCGAACACAGCAACAGACTGAAGATATTCACTTCTAATTTGACACACGATGTAGCAGATATACTAGTGTTTTCATTGACAATTTTATTTCTTGAATCACTGTAATGTTCTTGTATAAATATAACAAATAAAAATAGTGAAATAAATTCGCACTACAATGCCTTACCATAATTACATCAAGACAGGCGCCGTAAGTATGAGATTCTATGTGATTTCATTATTTTTATACTTTTTGCAATTTTGATATTTATTAGTGTATTATTTTTTTGCAGAAATGTATTCCAAGATCCACAATTAAAAGACGGCTTAAAAGGCGATTAGATGCAGAACTAGAAACAGAACCAGAATTTTATTGACTAGCAAGAAACCTAAACATTAAAGAATTGAACATATATTACAAAATTATTTTTTCAAAAAAGCTATTTTTTATACTGAAAACAAAAAGTAAAAATGCTTAATGCGTAATATTTTTAAAAAACCAAAGTATTGATGACAACTTTCTTGTGATATTATATTACATTTTGATTTATTACTAATTGTAGTAACAGTACTGATATTAATAACAGTAGTAATATATGATATAGATAGAATAAATAAACTCACTTCAATTATATGGTAATATGATAATTATATTGTTAATGTAGGAATTAGATGACAACAGCATCGAGTATAATTTGTCGGATGTTGAAGAAACTAATTTTGACGTCTTTGATCCACCGTTTGAAGAAACGTTTTCGTCATTTAATGATGAAGATGATGATCTACTACTATGGAATCTTGGGAATTGTGAACATTCCAGCAATACAGAATACGCATGACTGACCCAAAAAATCTACGATAATAGCGATGTAAACCTTGGACAGTTGTTACTTTTTATTTTAAAAATTTTTATAAGTAATTCATTAACGAAAAGGTCGATATCTTCTATATTAGAACTTTTATCGATGGTACTTCCAAAACCAAATAATGTAATCCCGAAGACAAAATACCAATTACTAAAATTATTAGATAATTTACTACCTAAAAACGGCGATTTAATTAAAAAACATCGGTTCTGTGAATCGTGCAGTCAGTACTTGGGAGAATGGTCGAATGAAAGTATTGAATCGTGTTTGAAATGCAAGTCTAAAAAAATAAAAGGATTCTTTGTAGAATATGATTTAAAATCTATTTTAAAAGATTGTTTCGAAACGCGAGATCTTGAAAAGTTAATTGACGACTATAACGTTTCTGAAGATACTCCAGATCATATTATTGCGGATATTACATCAGGACATGAGTATAAAAAATTGAAAATTGCTGCTTTAAAGGGAAAATACGTTATTTGCTTATTATGGAACACAGATGGAATTCCGGTATCAAATAGTTCTGGTGGCAGTCTTTGGCCAATTCAAGTTCAAATAATAAATGTAGCCCCTAACCAGAGACGGAATTTTCAGTTTGTTTGTGGGATGTATTAAAGCAGAGAAAAGAAACCCAATCTTAATTCTTTCTTATTACCTTTTTGTACAGCTATGCAAGACTTGTACGATAATGAGATAGACTGGTATAGTAAGCGGCAAAATTGCATGATCCATAGCATTGTTATTGCTCCCATTGCAACACTGGATGGACCTGCTAGAGCTGCTGCCCAAAATATTATGCAGTATAATGGGGAATTTGGTTGTTCATATTGTGAGCACCCTGGACAGAGGTGCGAAACAAGAAGTGGATTTAATAGGATTTATCCTCCTTCCGAAGACTGCAATGATAATCATCCAATGAGAACAAATGAACGCATGCTATCTCAAGCCAGAAGGGTTAATAACAACGACAATGCTGTTCATGTAAAGGGAGTGAAGGGTAACAGTGTATGCTCTACATAACCCTTTTTTAATCTTGCAACGTCTTTTGTCCCAGACTATATGCATGCCATACTTTTGGGAGTGATGAGAATGCTCATGGGTCTATGGTTCGATACAAAAAACAGCGATAAGCCATTTTATATTAAAAAAATATATCGGGATGAAATTGATAAACAGCTATGTAATATACAACCACCAGATTATGTTACACGAATACCACGAAAACTAATTTATAGAACGTTTTGGAAAGCTTCTGAAATCAGATGTTTTTTACTCTTTTATTCTTCTATTTTGTTGAGAGGAAAATTGAAAAATAAATATTATCAACACTACTTATTACTGGTTTTCGCCACTAGAATACTTTTATTAAATTCAATTCATGAAACCTGGATAGATTTGGCAGAATCGTTGATAAACCTATTTGTTTCAAAAATTCCTTGTCTTTACGGATATCATAAATGTTCATTTAACATGCATCAGTTGACACATATGGCCCAAAGTGTCAGAATGTGGGGTCCAGCATGGGCATGGTCAGCCTTCACATTTGAAGATGGATGTGGCTATTTTACAAAAATTAGTCGTGGAACAAATAATATCCATGTTGAAATACTCAACACCGTCAAAATCATCAATGCTTACTGGATAGCAAAAGAAAAAATAGCCCTTGATATAAGTCATGAAAACACAGTTGAAGATGGCCAACTACTCGGAAAACCAATAAATTTCATTCTGGATGAATATTTTACTGAAATTTGTCGTGAAATAATATTATCTAAGCATCTAATTGTTGACGACAATAAAATTATTGTATACGCTAGGTGTAGATTGAAGAAAATCATATATACGTCGGAACAATATAAGCAAGAAAAAAACGCAGTAATTGTTATATTTATTGGAACAATTGTAATTTATTCGGAACAATTGTAATTTATTCGGAAAAATTTAATTTTTTATGTTGGTAAATTTTTCTATATGCGCAGTTATTCGGGAATACACTCGATGCACCGCAGATAATAAATTAATAATCCAGTTTGAAACAAATTGAAATCTCTCTAGTTATTTACTCCCAGTGAGAAAAACATATAATACTCATATTCTTCCAATTCAAGAAATCGAAGGAAAAGCATTGTACGTTTCAGAATATATGTGTTTACCGTCAAATTTATTTGAACTTAAGCAATAAGTGAATATGCTGTAATTATTAATAATATTGTTATAAAAATGTACAAATATTGTTATGAGTTACAGAAATTTGAAAATAAATATTTATTGAATGTTGAATGAATATACTAATCATTATATGTATAATGTTGTATATTAATTTCAAATCTGTTACCACCACATTTCTATCCTATTTTGTACAATATCGAAGCATGCATGTAATATTATTTATATATAAAATACACCGATTTATCTACTTAATCTAATAAATAATCTATTTTTTCAGTAACTTATATAAACATTATATTGGTCCTGTAAAATTCTCTACATCCAAATGTTCATATATAGTTTATATATAATTTTTACACAATTAATGTATATATTTTTTTATATATACATTATATAAGTCCAATTCTGTATACAATTGTTCATATATAATTTATATATACTTTTTATACAATAAATATATATCTTTTCATACTCCAAGGATTACACAAAATATTGTTGCCTTCTGATCTTCGTAAAAATTCGCGTTTTAGGATATTATTTCTGTTTTCACAAAAAGTAATCAAGAAGACAACGAGTTTGAAGTGATCCGCATTTCAAAAAATTCGCCGGATATATTGGATCCGCTATTTTGCATCTCCTGATTTTTATTTTTGCATCGCATTCTATAGTATAAATGTGAAAAAAGATCCAAAAACCGCGATTTTTTAAACCTTTCAAATTCAATTTGATAAAAAACTAGGTCCACATCAAGATCTCGGCATAAATATTTGGATTCTGCGGAAAAATCCTATCAGAATTGACCATTACTGGTAATACCATTTTTGTTTGCAATTAATAGATGCGCTAAATGCCTCAATTCGTTTTTTTTACCCGTTTGACTTTAATTTTGTTCAAAACTAGGTTCAATTGGTTTATTTGGTGTACATATTTAGATTCTACGGGAAAACCTTATCACAATTGCCTCTTACTAGCGATACAACATTATGTTTTATTGTGAATGGATGCTCCAAATACCTCAAATCGAATTTTTTACCTCAATATCTCAAAAACTAAAGTCATTTAGATATTTTGACGGTTATATTTGCATTTTAGGGCAAAAATCCTCATAGGATTGATTCTCAGTGGTGAGACAACAGAAATTATTTAGGCTATATATATATACGAAATTTTGGCTAAATTAAAATGTTGATATCTCATCGCCAAGGTAACGTAAGGGAAAAATAAGAAAAGGGAATTAAAGAGGAGACTTTCAGCTTCTCATTCGTGGTGGTTTAATTTCTATATATACATTTCTCTAAAAACTATGCTCGATTTACTAAAGTCATTTTTTCGTATTAGTTTTTTCTTTTTCAATCCGCTCCCATTTTTATATATATAGATGCTTAAAATGCCTCAAATCGGATTTTTGACCCTTTTGAAGTTCAATTTGGTTAAAAACTAGGTCCAATTGGTTATTTTGGTGTACATATTTGGATTCTGCGAGAAAAATCCTATCAAAATTGACTCTTACTGATGGGACAACCACATTTTTTTTTACTGTGAATAGATACTCAAAATACCTCACATCAGATTTTGTACCCCTTTGACCATCAATATCTCAAAAACTAAAGCGAATTGGATATTTTGATGCTCATATTTGGATTGTGGGGCAAACATCTTGACAGAATTAACTCTTACTGGTGAGGCAACCGCATTTTTGTAGACTATGAGTAGGTGCTCTAAATGCCTCAAATCAGATTTTTGACCCATTTGACCTTCAATTTGGTTAAAAACTCGATTCAATTTGTTTTTTTGGTGAACATATTTGGTATCTACGGGAAAATCCTATCAGAATTGACTCTTACTGGTGAGGCAACAGTATTTTTGTTTACTGTGAATAGATGTTCAATATGTCTCAAATAGGATTTTTCACCCATTTGACCATCAATTCGGTTAAAAACTAGATCCAATTTGTTATTTTGGAATACATATTTGGATTATGCGGAAAAATCCACTAGGGCAACATGAAATTCTTAAATTTTTTGTTGGGCTGTATTATGTAAGGAGGAAAACTGTTTATTGCATCTTTTGAGTGAATTGACACAATCACTCTATAATTTCGAGGTTGGAGACTAGGAACAGAAAATACATTAGAAACATTCATTTGAACATCATGTAGAATGTGCAATATGTATACATAATAATTGAACGAATAAAATCAGATTTATGGAATCTATACTTACTAAATTTTAATCCTATTTTACTCCTTTAACGACGAAACGTGCACAATTGGCACATGAATTTCAGGATCGTTTTATTTATATAAACATTTTTTTAAATAGACACACCTATATCAGACTAGTGTTGTGATCGCTCTTTGAAATGACGATGGTCAAATTTTGGAAAAATTACGTTTAACACATGTTTTTTTAAATGCTGGAAATTCCCTGATTTTTGAGATGCGATGTTACTATGATATCGGTTTCTGACAACCATCCATTATATATTTTGAGAAACGTGTTCCCGATTGTTTTACTATAAAAATATCCATTCACATATTTTGAATTTTATGGATGTGGATTTTCAAATGGCCCCGAAGCGCCAAATTTTTTCGAAAAAAGTGGAATTTTCCGATATTCTTGACGTAAGGAAGAGAGTTACAACATCAATTTACCAATTAACGCTAATGAGTCCATAAATTTTGCTTTTACTTAAACGATAAATGTAGTAATGAAAGCTGCAGTTAACATCGATATAACCCTATGTCCTAATGTTTTAGAGGTCGCTATACCCAGGTTAAATTTTTGTTATTAGGACAATGCAGTGTAATGGAAAATATGGATAAAAGTAGATAAAATACTTGAATTCTAATAAAAAATGTTACTTTTTTATGACAATGTATTTTAAGGTTACCAAAATGGGACTTGTTTGAAAAATTGAATTCCAAAACAAAAATACACAAAAGTATCATTTTTACAAAAAAATGAGGTTTTTATGACAAATTATTAACAAAAATTTGATGCCTCGAAAGTTTAAAAACTTAAGAAAAAAATTCCAGTATATGACACGGTGAATAGGTATTTTTTTAACTTTTCTTGATTTTGGTTCTCTTCAAGTATTTTCAAAAGTTGATAAATTTCGAAAAAATGACGCCTAGAATTCATCAAGGACTTTACCATAATCTATTCAGAATTTTTAGTAAAATTTGTTAACCTAACAAAAAGATTAAATAAAAGATCAGAAAAAACTCCCGTATATAACTTAAAGAATTCTGAGAAATTTTGATTTTTAGTATATTTTCGTCAAAAGCTCGTAATATAATCTTGATAACCTTTACCAAAATAGTCGGAAATGGACCTTTTGAAACCTTTTCCCAGCTAAATGTATAAAGGTGAAATTCATATAGAAATTCAGCAGATCTACTTATTAAGAGGAGAAATTACCGAAATCCAGGCAGTATTGCTCTTCAACGACACTACAAAATAAATCCAAGAAATTCAATATTACTCAAAAATTAATCAGCTTTCCATTGAGCCTGAGTGGGTCTATTTTTTTCGCCGAGTATACTTAAAGAAATAAAAAATATGCAGCGAACATTTTTTCCGATGTCCAGCGAGAGCAAAACTTCATATGCTTTGCGTGACTTCTTAATCGATTTTTATCAAGATAGAAAATATTTTTCGTCACACCAGCACGAAAAGTCCATAGTTCCGAGCGGAAAAGGGGGCGGAAAGTGCTTGATTGCCGCCCGCTGTGATCAAGATGAGCGTCATCAGGCAGAAAAAATTTTCCTCTCGCTTACAATCTGTTGACAGTTTTTCATCAAAGACAATCTTTTATGCTGTGAAGATAATTGAATGTGCTTGACAATCTTGGACCACTTTAAACACCCTAAAGGTGAGTTGGACCTTTCTTATACGGGTCTTACAAAAAATAATATATTATTTTTTTTCTTTCGATTCCCAGTATATCACAATAATTTGTTGGCACCCTAATAATCAAATACACTAAGAAATCATCTTAATTCCGACTCATTTTCAAATGTATTAAAGAATCTACATAAATACTACTAGTGTTTAAAAAGTATTTAAAATATAGTAATAAAATAAAAACGAAAACGCTACTTTCTCAATCTCTGAAAAGAATGTGCAGGCAAATGTACAGGACGAAATTCTCATGCTACACCGAGCAGCATTCTCACGCTGCACAGTTTCAAATGAAATCACGTCACAGCTTTGATTTATTCTCCCAAGAAGCATATGAATAAGTGTCATTCAAATAACGTCTAACAACCCAAACAATATTACTCGAGTCGGTACGAGAGAATTTCATTTTTGAATCACAAGGAATGCCGTAGTGTCATACTATAAGACCGTCAAATATTTTTCGCATTCCCGTCCAGCAAGGGCTTACAGACGTGTATCTATATTCTGGCCAGGAATTTCTCGAGTACTTGTATGGAACTTTGACTAATAGATTGAACATTCGTAACTTAATATCTGCTTTTCGTTTCAAGACGATTTTAACGACACCATTCAATTCGCTCTATCGCGACATCCCACGTACAGAAATGCGATAATAACCGAGAGTGTTTTTTTTTTTAATTTATTTAATTTATTTTAATTTATTTTAATTTAATTTAATCCATCCAAAAATGGTAAAACTAGAAAAATTAAAATGTTGAAGTAAAAAATTGCATAAATGTTCGAATTTGTTTTAATGACCCTTAATGAATAGGTGGTTAGCGTAACATTGCAAAGTTGATAATGTATCTGGTTACGGCAAGTCGCGCGTAACGCAATCGAAAGGTAAACGACAATAAAGAAGCAAACAAATTGTAAAATACGAACTTCTGTTACTTTTTAGTTTATGAGAAGTCACTGATAAATTTTATTTAATTTGGAATTATCGTGAAATTGATTCGATAACGGAAGTTATTCGATGATAAGCTAAATGTTGTGGTTGAATTACTTCGCCACTTGCAAGGAAACAAGGTAACTAACGGTCCGGGCCATAAATTTGGCCGTTTTCTAGTGTTTATCGTTTTATTCGAAGATAAGCAATATTGACTCTATAAATAAGACTGCATAGATGCTTTCTATGTTATGTTATACATTGGAAAATACGTGATTGTCATTAACGAAAATGGCAATCACGGAGAAACCTTGTCTATTATGATCATACCATAATTTAGATGCCATTTATTGGTATTGATTACCATTACACGTGGTATTAAATACCAATAATCGGTGTGCAATACCCATGTGTTTTCTCAGGACATTTCTGTTATCCTTTTGACGTCCAAATGTACAAAATTTTGCAATGAAGTTTATCAGTACTTTTTGGAATTAAATTGCAACGACAAAAATTTTGGGTTAGACATTTCTTATAAGCATTTCGACCTGCCTTTTCAAATGGCATTTCGGAAAATACTTGAAATCGCATCTGTAATGACGTCTTGTAAGCCACTATCATGAAGATACTAAAACTTCACTTTTTAGAAGCGTGAATACACACGAGGAAGGATTGCTTCAAATGTACAAGGGGATTATTGTTTTAATTTCGAAAACGAACCTCTTTAAATGAAGCACTTCATGGGCTCAAGAAAATGGCGCAAAATAAGTAGAAAGAAGACACGCGGAGCTTCGATAAATGGAAGGTCATCTATACTTTTCGTCTTCCTGTCTCATGATCTTTTTTTCCTTTTCGTCAGTCTCTCTCTCTCTCTCTCCCCCTTCTTTATTTTCTCCATTGCCCCACCTACGCGATAGGTTGCAGACACGAGCGTTTATGTCTACATAAATTCTCATTTGAAGACCGATAATAAAGTAAGTAAAGAGGGAGATGGAGGTGACACGTCGATGTTGGTTCGGCAAACATATACAGTCCGATGCATAGATCACGAAGAGAGTTGGAATCAGAGTGAGAAGACACGAAAGGGTCGAAAGACAGCTGAATTAAGACAGAGAAAGAAGTAAAAGAAGAAAAGAATGATAGAGCTTTTAAATTTTGTACTTGTAAGAATGTTCATTTGATTTTCAATTAAAAAAATGTGTCAATTTAAATGATTTTATTAACACTTCTATTGGATTATAAGAATGTCAATATAGATGAATAGATTTCATAGTCGATTTAGGGTTGAGAAGATTTGAAGAAAACTATTGAAAACAACGAAGATAATTTTACGGGTTTGTTACCGACATTTTGTTGTCTAAGAGGGAGAATTGTCAATAATATCAACATTGTGTTTACGAGGAAATTATGTGTTACATTCGAAAAATTATGCAGGCCAACAAAATATATACCCTGAAACCGCACTATACTCTTTCGAAGGTTTTTGATGGGCTAAATCGAGATCTGGCCCTAGAATTGTTCTATCACGTCAAGATTTTGAAATATCCTAACCTAAATGTGCATAAACACCTTTATTTTCTATTTTCAGTAAGTTTTTTTTTATGGAACAAAATTTTTGTTTGTACGTTGACAAAAATGAGATTAATGTGGTATTAATCATCTCTTTTAGTCATTCCGATACGAGATTTACACATTGAGTTTTTTTTTCAAAGCTCAATTATGATTTTCATATATTTGGTTAATGTGTAATTGTATAAAAATGATTATCAAAATGAGACCAATCTTCTTGTCCAGAATTGTTTTATCACGTCAAAATTTTGAGATATACTAACCAAAAGGGAACAATATGTATGCTCGTACTTCGGCAAAAGCCAGATTAAAATGCATTCATAAAAAACCGTATATGTTTCGGAAGGTTTACTATGTACTGAATCCAAATCTGGTCACAGAATTGCTGTGTCACGTAAAGATTTTGAAATATCCGAATTTAAAAGTGCAAGAAACGAAAATCATAGTTGTGCCTTGAAAATCTTCGATAACACGATAAAAAAATCGTCTCGTGATTACTAAAACAGCATTTTAAGGGAGCATTCTAAAATGAACGTTTTTTTTATAATTTTTGTCCTGGAAACTACTGCATATAATCGAACAAATGTTTTTTTCTCTAAAAGATATAATCTAATAGATTAAAACCCGTTTTGTTTTGTGGTAAAAGACATTTATTTATTCATTTATAAAATACAGTTCCAACATAGAAAAAAAACTGTTGACTGCTGGCGCAGGCGATTCCAGCTATCCTATTGATCTAAAGCAGATTTATATTGTCGCCACTATATCCGGTACCTCAACATTTTTTTTTCAAAAATAAACAAAATGGCGATGATTTTCATGAAAAAGAAAAAAGGTTCACTTTTCTACACCATAAATAAATGTGAACTTATTGATCCGACAAGAACAATGGAATATACTTCTGAGGGAGCATTTTGAAATAGAATTTTCAATGAGCAATGTATGAAACTAAAAAATCGCTGTGACTTAATTAGGTTCGACCACCTTTTAAATAAGCATCTTTTAATTTAGTCTCTCTACGGATGTGCATTATATCAAAATAAGACGTAAAAATATGAAATACATGTACTCTAAGCCAATATTAGCAGACCCTTATCTCATTCAATAAAAATTGGCGATACTAGTTTAATACTATCAAAGACCTTCTAATACCTCTGAGCGCAGGAGCAGATGATTACACATCGAAAAAAGGGCTTAAATTAAGAACCAAAGCTAATTTTAAAATGTAATATAAATTGGCAGACGTACTTTCAAAAAATGTGGAAAATATAAACAAAAATTATAATTCCAGATTATTTAATTATCCAAAATTGTTAAAATTCCTTATGTAGCGATTCTCCGGTTTGTTCAGATCACATACCTAAGCCTGTGTTATCAACATATTGTACCCAGTCTTCGACGTGCTTAAGAGCGTCTTGATTTGATTGAAAGGTGTATTGTAAAGATATGAGAAAATAATTTTGGAATATTTTGAAAAAACGAGTAGCTAAGATTTTCAATTTTTCATATTTTTAGTTTACAGACCATACCGAATAAAGCTGCGAAGCCGGAATCTAGGTCCATTGTCATTAAGCACAACGTCGAGTCAAGACAGGTGTGCGCGATGGATGCCTCACCGTGGGTAGCACTTGAAGTGAGATTCAAAATTTGGTCACTCCGAATGTTTTAGAGAATCTCATTTTTTTCTTTTTGCCATAAAATCTTGAAAAATTCCCTCATCATGATACGGTACTGCAACATTAGGTCGTGGTCCAAAGTATCCGGCGTAAAAAACATGGCCCAAAATGTCTAAAACCAAAATATCCATCGACAAAGTATTCGAGGAAAATATACGCAGAAACAAAAGTATTATGCGTGTCATATCCATCTCTTCCAAAGTCAGCCATATCATAATATTTAGGAATCACTAACTTATCTTCGCCAAACGTAAATTAGGGTATCTCTTTAGGAATTCTTACCCATTCCTATCATGATAGTGTGATGACTAATTCTTAATAAGATATGAGCACAATTGGAAGGGGTATAGGGATAAAGTGTACAGCACTTCTTAAGCATCTTAGTACAATATCTGTACTGTGTTCATTATTGGGTTATTATCCTTTCATATTGCTGTAATGTTTAACAAGAGGTAGATGAAGTTCAATTCGCTTTTGAGATGTTCAGTTTGTGTACTTTGAGCAATTGTTAAATGTTTGTTGGCTGTCCCTCTGTTTTGCTATTTTGAGTTTACCTACTTCCATATTTCCTTACAGACGTTTGGGTAGTACATCATTACAGATGTTACCATTAACAGTTATTTCCAGACCAACATTTTATATGCGATGGTTTGCTTTTTAATTATCATCTCCCACTACATCTCCCACAAACAATCTACCGTCCAAATGTTATTAAAATCGGTTCTGCCAATTTGAAGATATGGAATATTTTCTAAAAAAGTTAATAACTTTTAAACAAATAAGAATTTTGAAAAATTCTTTGGAGGAATTATTAGTGGTATTACGGACCATCAAAAAACGTAGATATCTATCGTGGGTAATTTTCTTACCCAAAAGAAAATTAGGGAGCAGTAGTTCTTACAGGAATGCAATTACAATTATGAGAATTCGTGTATTATTTAGCAGCACTGTTACTTATTTGCACATTAGGTGATTGTCATAAAAGGGTAAACTTTCGATTTGTTTTGACTATGTAATAAATACCATTACTTAAAAATGTATTACAAGAGAAAATGTCGACTGGCGAAGAAAATGTCTTAATTTAGTCATTTCTGATGGTATTGAACTGTAAACAATTCCCAAAGTCCAATCAGTAAAAAAAAAAGGCTGGGAACAATTGGAGTAAGAGTCACATTCTACTGGCGTCAATAGCTGGTATACCCGGGAATTCGGTTTGTTTGCAAATATTCCATCGCCAGCGCGCATATTTAACGCAGGAGAGAGAAGCTGCCTGCTTAATTGTATGCATTCCCAGAATCCGTGCGGATCTCTCCCGTAATGCCTGCGTATTGTGCCTTGTGTTTGTACCTTTGCACAGAAACAGAGAATGACAGAGGGTCCGTATCGACCCTCTTATTTACTGCCCTCCTTCACATAATGCGCAACTATTGGGATCTTTAGGTTCGTTCATATACTTCCTATCTTTCTTTTTCGCGTCTCCAGCTTCTTTATTTTGCCTTAAGCGTTTCACTCTCTTTGGCACTATTTTTTTTTGTCGCGTTGTAACCCATTGTTCTACTCGTTCTATTGTAACTATTTATCGCGCACTATTTCTTCGGAGATTTATATTTGTTTTGGGCGAGGTCATAAAGTGCCCGAGTCGAAATCGATGACGGGATTTCTAGATTATGTGGGGTTTTATCGAATCTAAAATGCAGATTTTTCAATCTGTCTGATATATATGTCTGTTATCATCCATGATGTTTTCCTAAAAACAAATATATTATAAAATATAAAAATTACAACCTTCCTGAGTTTTGCAGCGTGTATTTGGGGTTTTCTTTTAAGTTTCACTGAGTTTTTTAAAATGAAATTATTTCATTTTTTTTTTAATTTGTTGTTAATCGAAGAAGATTAACAACAGTGAAATTAGTATATTATGTAACAAGGGCGCAATTACCGATCTTCGACGAGTGCGAAGTATGTCGCACGAGCTAAGCAAAGGTGACTATTACATTCGTCGGAGATCGATCTTTCGCCTGTGTTCCAAACGATATTTATTTATACTCCCGGAGTGCTAAAATAGTACATTACGATTCAAGGGTGCGAAGTAGGTGAATTGCTCGGACAATGCAGTTCTAAATTTCTAATCAGAATAAATACAGTCTTCCGAGATGCTAACGAAGTTAGGTAAGAATTGAATGAATGAATGAATGTAAACACAAATCACCATTTCTTTCCTTAAACCAATTTTGTTTAAGAAATTGAGTTGCAATGAATAGCGAAATGGAGAGTTTCTGATAGATGGCAAACAATCAGTTTACCTGCCATTCAATTATAAATTAATAAAATATAATAAACTAACCTAAAATAAAATGTATTTATATTTTCAGATAAAGAAAAATGATAAATCGTTTTTCCACGAAACATGTCAAACCGATCTGAATTTTTCGTAAACAGTCGGCAAGTTTTCACGCGTCGGCTTTCGAGGGGTCCAGTGCTCCTGACCATTTTGTTCCCGTGGGTGCGAAAGGAGGATGTCGTCCTGCGTCCTGACACTCTTGATGGAGTGGTCTCGAGGCAAACGACGTTAATGTCGAGCGAGGCCTGATGTGAACGAACGACGAGCTATTTATCACTCTCCTCCAACGGGAAGCGTCCACGGGTTAAGATGCTCCCAGGGTGCGGGCAAATCGGCGAAATTCGGCAAATGCATTTTCGATATGCCACTCACTTTCATCCAAAATGGCAAGTATTTCTGGTAAAGTGAAATGGAGAAATATAATAAAAATAAAAAATATATTATTTTACTCATTACATATGTTTACAGCGATTTTACCATGCACTGGTTAGTAATTTTGTTGTAAAACAATATTTGCATTTTCTGAATTTGAAAATGGTTGTGTCAAATCGTAAATGTTCAAATGATCTGTCAAATTAATAGCAATTTGGTATTGGCACGACACACCTACGATTTCTTTCGATATACTTTAATACAGCTCGTATACACATCGGACGAAATGACGTTGCCGTTCTTATCTCTAGCTCGTTCTTGGCGTGAGGGAGCGGCCTTGACAGGGCGGCTATCGCAATGGGACCGGTGGGTTATTGGAGGTCCTCAAATGGCATCGAACAAGGTTTTGTCCAACGAGGGGATTGGGAACTGATAAGATGTACTCCTTTTCATTTCAAAGTCACATATATCGACGCATGCAATCGAGTATAAACTTCCCCAATTGACGTAATCTAGGTGGTCATTACAAATTTCCTGCGCTTCCATACACATGACAAGTAAATGGATGAGAAGCTTTCGTTATCAAATTTAATCCTATTAATAAAAATCTGGTTGTTTTAATTCAGTGATGTCATCCTACTTCAAACTTCTAGTACAAACGAAAAGGTGCGATAGTGAATTATATATGTATCTATAAAAAATATTATGTCCGTCACTGATTATTTAGTTCAAAATTTATACAAATGTCACACGCTTTAATGAAAATATTTTATTGAAATAAGGGTAATATTTTACTAAAGCTAAATTTGTATTTTTGTTAATAGATGAACATAGTACAGCTTAAGGGTTCGAAAAAATCGGGGATCTTCTGAAGGTATGCAGGATCTTATAAATTCGAATTAATCGCTTTTGTTGGTACAAATAAACGACTTTCCTGCTTTTATCTTTCAGGCTATTCATGTTCAGTTAACGCACTCTGGAAATTGGATACTTGCCACTAGTTCTCATTATGATATGGATTAAAAATTAAAACTTTCATATTAAAACAAAACATAATAGAAAACTCGTTTTTCGAACCTATATTTCGTTTATATTTTGAAACGCTTCAAAAAAATGTAGATAGCGGGGTAGCTAATTATGCGGTCTGGACGAAGTATTAAATTTGGTCACTTCGGGCATAAAAATTACCCTATAGTTTTTCATCAAATGTCGACGTTTCAGACCCTAAGGAACCCAAATCAGCAATAAAAAAATTTGTGTTCGTGATCTTGTACGTGCGTACGTCCCTTTTTTTTAGTCTCGCGATAACTCGCGAACGGATAAGCGTAATGACATAAATTTTTTTTTAAAATACGTGTCTTGGTATAGCTTAGATCTAATTAGATTTTGGCGCAGATTCATCCGTCCATTACTAAAAAAAATTAGCCCCAATTAAGTTTCTTCGTAGTTTTTTGCATTTATTTTGAAAAATACAAATTTTATTAAAAAATGTTTGAAACAAAAAGATAGAGCAGTAAATTCTCTACAAAAAAGGTTATATGCATTTTCTTCCTAAAGTCAACGATAATACCATAAAAGCTGGTTTAAAATGTTTATGACTATTGTCTGAAAAAGTATTGAATTTGGTCACCTCTGCAAAACAATTACCCTATAGTTTTTCATAAAATTTCGACGTTTCGACCCCCTACCCCCAGGGGTAGCCTTCGCCAGCCCCTCGGGCACGGTGATCACCTACGGGCGCGTAATTTTTTTACGCCCTTGATACGAAAATAACTATTTCGATATATCTAAAAGATATCCGTCACAGATCTTTTCGAAACTTTTAAGATATCTTTGATGAATTATATGTATATATATAAGATCGTAATGATACAGACAGTAATTAGTAAAACACACTAAACATGTAATATGCATCGTATAGTCTATTACAATACAAGTGCATGAAGTAAGTGTTTTGCAACTTTTATTTATTAATACTTCGGGTGGCCCTTTGTCGGGGTCGAAGTTTTGAAAATGCTCATTTTCAATTTTCATACATATGGGAAACACTATATTGTTGGTATGGGTAACATATCTATCGAAGCCACTTGGACCTAAATATGATTGGACCCCCAAAATATCAATATAATTTTATAATATAATTGAAAGTTGTTAGTAAAGAAACGAGTATTAAGGAATAGCCGATTCTCTAATGGGTCGAAGTTTCTGAGCCAGCGAAACGAGAGAGGCACCACGTCAACACTAGTCTTTATATTGAAAATTAATATCCTGCTCATTCTCTATTCTCTATAAGTTGATAATTATCCAACATTTTTAAATGTTTAGTGATTGACATCCTCCAGCACAAATGGAAAATTAATAAATTCTATTTACCGAGTTGTAACGTATTTTAATTCTGGATATCTAGCAAACACCTTCATTATATTTATAACATTTAATATGAGGTGCATACGGTCGATGGACTATATCAAAATAAAAACAAACTACAAATGTAAACATTGGGGCTCCGTTTTGTTTATTTAAAATCTCTTTTTATACCTAACCATCACGTAAAATGCAGATTTTTCACGATCGCCGTTTTGACGAGTCCAAGCGAAAACCTGGGACAAAACGTGTATCTACAATAGACATTAGTTATTTATTTTGCCACTAGAGGAACACACAATCCACTGTTCGTTAAGTCCTTAAATTTATATATAAGCAGCTCAGTAAATCGAAAATTCTGTAGCTAGCAAAATTACAAAATCTGGCTTATACCACTTTCTGCAACAATTACATTATTTATGATAATAATTGTTATTTTTTACAATTTAATGATTTTACGAAACTTTGTGATTATCTTATTATTGTGGTTGCTTACGATGTTAGTACCATGCTACGCCCGGTTATGGTTTTTACTTTAAAAATACATGATTCATAAAATGCAAATATAGCCCTCCTTACTTTTGTAACACCCTATGCGATAGAGCGGTCTTTATTTATTTACAAAATTTAACAAAGTGCTAAATTATCGCAATTCGCAAGCCAACACAATAAAGTTTTGTTTAGTTGAATGCACCGACAATTTATTAACGGTTTTTAACGTAAGGAATTACGAGACATTTGAAACTGTCCAACACTTTTTCCTGTTTTGCGAAGCGTACGAGCACATGCGATGTTCTCACTGAGGATTCATTACTGATAGCGCGGACTGCTCGGGAAGGTATCAGGAATTTTTAGAGCTCCTTACTTATCCTAGGCCTCAAGTCATAAGATCGATTTATATATTTATAAGTAGAGCATACAAGATCCGCAAGCTAGCTTTTGTATCCGATCACTGAGAACTTTACTCTGTATTATTAGGCATTAGTGTGTGAATTTTATATCTCTGTCTAGTTTGAATGATTGTTTTATTTTTTGTAACACTCTTAATTTTTAGTCGCTCTCCAATTGTAACTCCTTACAAGACGTAATTTCTTGCAAAGGAATAAATACATACGTACAACAACTTTCTTAATCCCTGTTGTTATTTTTGCCTCCGATGATAGACGTGGTAACCTTTCTAAAACATCTTTCACTGATTGTCTCCGTTGATTTTGAAAGATTTGGTTGCAATTTCTTAATTGCATTTTTGATGAATTCTGGTATTTTATAATGAGGCAGTTTATGCCTCTCTGGTAAAGAAAATAGGGCTGTAGGTAGCAACATTCTTCGTAATGTTTAAGGCGTTTTAACCTTTCGAACACTTCTAAAACTGCGTGCGAAGCTTAATTTGGAAGGATTTTGTTGCACTTTCATAATTGCCTTTTTTATACATGCCGGTATCTTGTAATATGGCAGTGTATGCCTCTCTGACGACGAAGAGAACAGGGCCTCCAGCTTACTGAAAATGAAGAAAAATAAAAACATTAATATTTTTATACATTCGTAATTTAACATGAATTATAATTAATATTAATTAATCATGAATGAACTAAGAATGTTTTTAAACGCTTGCTTAATACATGTTTAGTTTTGAACTAGATAACAAAACTAAATTTTACTTACTTCTTACGTACACTTGTGTCCGATTTCTTTTTCTAATTCATTTTAATTAATTGTCCTCTCCTCAATAAATCTATCTGACACCATAGGAGTTATAGTATGCGATGAGACCTGGGCTTTCGGATCACTATCCCATTTTTGTTGCAGTAGATTCAAGCAAGAACTCTTACAAAAAAAAGTCTTTTAAAATAAAATCGAAACGCACTGACTGGGCCAAATTTACAGAAAATCTCGAATGCACTTATTATAAGTTTTTATCTCTAGAATTCGAAAATTTAACACCCTCAGAAAAATACAATCTGTTTGTAAATGACATTATCGAAACTATCAAATCATGCTATCCGCGACGAAAAATTCCAAAACGCCATAATGCCAAAAATCCAGTCCCATGGTGGGATGCTGACTGTGACAAAGTAAAAAGACTTCGCAAGGCTTCATATAGAAAGTGGGAATGTACACAAAATATAGAAGACTTAATCAAGTATAAAAAAGCATGCGCCATCGCTAAACGAACATTTAAAAATAAAAAAAAGGAATGCTTTAAGAATTTCGCTGAAAGTCTACAATTTACGTATGGAATAAGTGCAAAGTCTTTAAAAACAGATGGGTCAAAATCAACTCCAAACACGTGTCAGAAAACTTATAACTTAGCTACAAAGCAGAAGTCGCACTAACAAAAGTGAGCCCTCCGTGGACCCAAACCAATCCAGCGTGGTTGCCACCAAGTCAAAATAATGACTTCTTTGACCATTATATTGACTTGACAGAATTTAACGTAGCCTTAGATAAAAAAAGGATAAAAACAGCACGTGGCATGGACGGTATTGATTTTGAAATTCTTCAAAATCTATCCATAAAATATAAGCTCATCCTTCTGGATATTTTTAACGCAATGTATTAAAATAATGAATACCCTTCGACCTGGAAACAATCATTTATGCATTTCATACAAAAATCTGATGGTAAAAGCTTGCGACCAATATCATTAACTCCTGCACTGCAAAATTGTTCGAGACACTCGATAAAAACAGACTACAATGGTGGGCTGAATTCCATAAACACATTCCAAATAGCGAACAGGGTTTCAAAAAGGCAAATCAGGTATAGACAATTTAATGAACCTATCGCTAAAAATAAAGGAAGCCTTTTTAGAAAAAAAGCAAGTTCTCGCTGTATTCCTGGATGTCCAAGGGGCTTTCGGTAACGTCAATTCCGACATTTTGAAATCGAAACTTGCATCAATCGGCTGCTCTAAAAAATTATTATATTTCATCAAACTCCTAACCTACGAACGGCATATTTATTCAGACCATACAGGCAGAAACTATAGAACAACCCATAAAGGCGTGCCTCAAAGAGGCGTCTTGAGCCCTCTGCTGTACATTCTTTATGCATCAAATATATTTAGCAATGTACAAAAATCTGTACTAACCTCCCAGTTTGCAGATGATATATTCATAAGCGATAAAGATGTATTCCCTATTTTTACTGATGGGAGCAAAATCAACGGCTTTAACTGCGTAGGCTCTGCATGCGTCCGTAGAGACGGCAATATGTGCAAAACAAAATCGATAAACAAATACGCATCTATATTCATGGCGGAATGTATCGCGATTAAGGATGCGTTAGAAGTTGCCGTAAACATGACATCTTGTAACATCCTCATTTTCTCCGACTCTCTAAGCGCATTACAAAAACTCCAGTCTTCTCATATCAATATAAAAACTAACTGCTACATCCTGGATATAAAAGAAATGTACAACAAATTCAGATTTGAAAATCCAAACAACCACATTAAATTTTATTGGATCCCCTCGCATTTCGGAGTCGGAGGCAATGAGGATGCCAACAGCCTGGCGAAAAATGTTACTTCCTCCCATGAAGTAGTTGAAATAATAAAAATCCCCTTTTCCGACTTCATTGAAAGCTTTAAGAAAGAAGAAAGTAGTCTAACAAAGACCTTCATTAATGGAAAATGTGCTAGAACTGGCTTTTCGATTTTTCGAAAAATCGCTCTGGCTCCTATTGCATGAATCTCAGCCATTTTTTGCGACTGGTACAACTTGCGGTTTATTCGAGGAATTTAATCGATCCTGAAGAACGAAAAAAACAACTCGGAAAAAATGCAACAGCCGATTTTCGATTTTCCTTTAAATCGCTCTGGCTCATTTTCTATGAATCTCTCCCATTTTTTGCTGCTGGTACAACTTCCCGTTTATTCGAGGAACGTAATCGATCTTTAACAACGAAAAAAAACAACTGAAAAATGTGCTAGAGCCAATTTTCAATTTTCCGTAAAATCGCTCTAGCTCCTATTCTATGAATCTCTCCCATTTTTGCTGCTGGTACAACTTCCGGTTTATTAAAGGAATGTAATCGATCCTGAAAATCGAAAAAAACAACTCGGAAAATGTGCTAGAGCCAATTTTCAATTTTCCGAAAAATCGTTCTAGCTCCTATTCTATGAATCTCTCCCATTTTTTGCTGCTGGTACAACTTCTCGTTTATTCGAGGAACGTAATCGATCTTAAACAACGAAAAAAAACAACTCCGAAAATGTGCTAGAGCCGATTTTCAATTTTCCGAAAAATCGCTCTGCCTCCTTTTCTATGAATCTCTACCAACTCTAGTTGCTCGTGTGACTTCATGTAAAAAATAACTCTTAAATAATTTTTACCCGATGCGAAGTCGAGGGTGAGAAACATATTCGTTAACATTTTACGTATAAAAGATAATTTAACTTTCATTTTTACTTTCAAACAAGCGATGCAAATTTGTTCTTAGTTTTTAACAAAATTAACGATTTAATATATTTCTTTGAGGTAACATGTTACATATATGAAGCAAATATTGTAAACGCATTGAATATATACTGAATAATAACTTTTAACTGTCTCGTTTACATGAATTAACGTGAATTTTTCGTAAAAATTTATTCGAATAAAACAGAACCTGTCGTTTAAGAGTGGTTTTATCATTTAAACGATCAACGGAATGAGTGTATTTTCTCTTGCGGGAAGATAGCACATGATGTTGAAAATTACGATAATAATTCTGACGATGGCGATGTCGATGTTGAAAGTATCCCTGGTGATAATGGCGAGGAAGATGGCGATGATGAAAATGACGTGGTTGAAGGTAACGGTCATGATGATGATGATGATGATGATGAAAATGACGTGGTTGAAGGTAACAGCCATGATGATGATGATGATGATGACGATGATGATGATGATGATGATGATGATGATGATGATGATGATGATGATGATGATGATGATGATGATGATGATGATGATGATGATGATGATGATGATGATGATGATGATGATGATGATGATGATGATGATGATGATGATGATGATGATGATGATGATGATGATGATGATGATGATGATGATGATGATGATGATGATGATGATGATGATGATGATGATGATGATGATGATGATGATGATGATGATGATGATGATGATGATGATGATGATGATGATGATGATGATGATGATGATGATGATGATGATGATGATGATGATGATGATGATGATGATGATGATGATGATGATGATGATGATGATGATGATGATGATGATGATGATGATGATGATGATGATGATGATGATGATGATGATGATGATGATGATTATGATGATTATGATACTTATGATGATGATGATGATTATGAGGATGATAACGATGACATATAATTATATTTTTAGTTGTGAAAGTTTTGTTTTTTATTGTAATTTTATAAGTTAATGGTATTTAGTTCCATTTATACAATTGTGCAGTTAATTACTTCGACCCAGACCTTACACGGAAAAAAGTCCGCGCATATACAGTCAGGGCAGCGCGTGCGCTGGTAATTAATAGGGATACCGCCTTTCCGTATCAACAATGGTGCACCGACCATGAGAGTACGGCGCTGTGAGCGCCACTGGAAAGAACGAACCCTCTCCATTTAAATGCGAGGCTGAGTGAGCATCAGTTTTTTGAGTGCACACACGGGAAAAAATTTGGATTAACAGTTTCTCCACGAATTGGGATTCGTATCTCTCGATGAGTCATCGAGAACAGGCGTCGCCATAGTAATGAATTCTCTATCTTGGTACCGATGATTCTCCAACGTATATCGAGAGCGTTTCTCTCTTACTGGAGTAGCCGGTACTCCAGCCTCGAAAATGTGGTGTTGCAACAAATCGAATGTTCGATCGGACATGCTTTGGTGCGTTATCGAGCTAATTTTCGTTGTAATATAATAAAACAATTCTTTGATGCGGATAATAAACTTAAGCTAAAAGTTAAGTTCAAACTTTCGGCTCAACTTCCCGGGAAAAAATGAATTGTATATAATTGTATACAATTACATACAAATTGTATACAAACTTATAATAATCTATACAAATGTATACAGGTCTATATGGATTTTTCGTCTATAGAATTATATACGATGTATAGAGTTGTATACAAATTAATAAAATTATAAGTATATAATTGTATACAGTTATATAAAGTTTTATATAATATTGGAAAACGGTGAAATCTCGGTAAACTTTAATTTGTATACAATAATATACACTTGTATAGAAATGTATGCATCTGTATATGTTAATATCAACTTGTATCGGCATGTATACAGTTGTATACAAACCTATAATTTGGTTAATTTGAACATTATATTTAGTTTATACAGTATATTTCGCATACAACTATATACAAATGTATATAATTATAGTAACTTGTATATACTTGTATACAATTGTATATATTCATATTAATGAAGGAAGATTGCGGTTACTTGAAATTTTACAACTGTGTACCATTTTATACAACTGTACAGAATTGTATATGAAACTAAGAAATGCTATCATTTTGCAGACGTTTAATTCAATGTTATATATGAAACACTATATAACTTTATATAACTTCATACAATTGTATATATACTTGTAGTAATTTTTATTGTATTCGCGTGTATACAGTTCTATACAAAAAATAATTTGATTAATTTCAAAATTCAATGTAGTTTGCATACTAGTGTATAGAATTGTATACATATGTTAATAGATAGTCAGAGTTACCGACAGTGTTTCTCGCAAGCGCATGAGTCTTGGGCAATTACTTTATAAGGAACCTCCAAAAATGTCGACAGAACAGCGCGCGTATGATGTGGTATGTTACACATGCACCGCGTGTGTGTGTGTGTGCTAGTACGTTGATGTCAGTATGGCAATCATGAAATGTTGTAAATTGCGAATGTGGCGCGCGCGCATGTGTGTGTATTTGTGTGTATGTGTATGTCATCAAGTTTTTCTTTACGAATATAGCGAACAATTATATACAGTTGTATACAATTACATATTATTGAATAGTAATGTATACAGTTTTGTAAAATTGTATAGACGATAAATTCATATACAATTGTATACAATTGGATGCATGCAATTCTATACAATTGTGTACAGTTCATTTTTTCCGGGGTTTTAAATTCGTCTTTTCGTTTGCGAGGTACAGCATTTACAAAAAAAATGCACAGTCGATTATTTTTTTGTTCATTCGCTTTTTACGTCAGTACCATTGAGTTAACGAAGAAAATGCAGTACCCTTTTGTGGAGAATTTGATGCTCTGCCTTTTTTATTTAAAACATTTTTTGTGTGATTATGAGTATTGTTTATTAAAAAATGCAAAAAAACGTATATTTTTTAGGTGTTTTTTAACCGACCACCTCACAATCTTGTATGGATCGACTCCAAAAACTAATCAGATCTAAGTTAGGACGTATGCACAACATCACGGACAAAAATTATTTTTCTTTTTCTGGGATCTTTAGTCTGAAACGCCGACATTTGATGAAAAACTATAGGGTAATTTTCTTGGCCGAGATGACCAAATTCATTACTTCGTTCGACCTACGGTCAGGGTCGAAGTAATATTAAGTGGCTGAATTTAAGGAATTATTATAAATATATACTTTAAAAAACGTAATTGTAGCAATTTTATTGGATAAATATATGGATACTTAAAATTTTGTTATTTTTCTAATCAATTTTTTATGTATTGTTATCTTATTCTATGAATATTCTTTGTCTTCACCGAGTCATTTTCTTCTTTGGTTTATAATATAAAAGAAGTCATTAAAATATATGCTTACCCACATGGTAATAAGAAAATATATTCAGCCAAATCACTGTTAACAAGTGTAGATTGTGTTGATTTTCGAAAAAAATTTTCTCAGTTGCATAGATTAATTGTCCCTTTCCTTACAAAAAATGTATATACTTACTTTATTTATAAGATGTATACACTATATCTTGATATAAACGTATTAAGATAATTACATTGGAGAGGTATACGGATATTTTCAAGTTTTTATTGTAATCGAAGTTTTCATGTTTCTAATAAGTTTTCCAGCCTATTCAACTATTTATCATCTTCACATGGAGCATAGAGCACGTACCGTTCTAATAGAGTAAGTAAAACCTTGTCCGTCATCGAGCCGCGCTTTTCCCAAGTTGGAGTGTGCCATACTCCAACATCGAACCAGGGCAATCCCATGCTTCTGGAAGAAATCGAGTTGGCGTCGCTCGATCACCTATCGAGAAGCTGTTAATCCAAATTTTTTCCCGTGCACGAGCATCAAGATTCTCATTAGGGTTACCAGACGTATTCATTTATAACCGGACGCTCTAACTCTAAAACTATGAGCTTCTATAAGAAAATGCTAAGAATGAGTTGTTTTGAAAAAGTAATTTATTTGATAATAGGTGTATAAGAATCATTCGGCGTTGCTTAATACATATTTCATAATCATGTTGAATGCATCGATTGTCCGGATCAGTGACATGTTGGATGAAATAATTTCACACCAATTTTTTTTTGACGTTTCGATGACCATGTCCATTATTATCAGAACTAAATAGTTTATTAATTATGAATAACAACATTAATTTAACAAAAATAATATTGTATATAAAAAAAAAAATAACACACCGCGTAAATACTTAATTAATAAGAAATTATTTCATCCAACATGTCACTGATCCGGACAATCAATACATTCAACTTGATTATGAAAATAAAAATAAGTAATTTATTTGATTAATTTTTTAAATTAATTTTCGTTTAATATTTTTGTTTGTGTGAGTCTCATATCCATGAAATGTGACAAATGAAAAGAAAGGAGTTTTACGCAAAAATGAAAACTTTTTCACAAACGTAAAATTAATCGTATTCTTGAAAAAATTATGTTTTTTTACACGGGTTAAAATTATAATTTATTTATGAAAAATTCTGAAATAAATATCTGTAATGGCCAGTTGGTGAGAAATAAAATGTGGCAAGTTTTCTATACACAATGTAACAAAATCATGGATTATATTCGATACCTTTGTTAGATAAACTATTGACAGTTTCTGTGCTGTTTCAGCATAAAAAAAGTACTCAGAATATTTAACACGAATAACCTAAGTTCATTTTATCTAGTTTATAGACGTTAATTTAGGTAATATTATGTAGATGTTTTTTTTACGATAACTTAAAAATTGTCTGCACACTTTTGATGTAGTTTTTGTTCAGATTATATCCATTTTTGTAGTTGTGGATTAGACCTTTTTGAGCGTGATTATATTAGGAAAAAGAGTGAATATCTTTCAACACTTTAATACGAGTATAATCACGTCGTCATCATCGTCATCTTCATCATCGTCATCTTCATCATCATCATCCTCTTCGTCATTATTATCATCATTATCATAGCTATTGTTATTATTTTCGTTAACAATTTCATCAATTACTTCGCCGGAGTTTATATGCTCAGCATAGGGCACATAGGTTTTCTTCATAATTTTCCTGAAATGCCTAATATAATTCAATCCGATTTTATGGTTACTAGCGGCAGAAAATAATGTAATTATAAACGAACGGGAAATAGTGATCTTATAACCAAACTTAACAATGTAAACAGACGACACATATCCGGCGAATATTCGCGAGCTACTGATTTCCAAGAACGGCGGGAAATGAAAAAAATGACAATCGTGAAATGTAAACATACCTTGAGGATTGTAAACAGTTCGCTGCGTTCGATACGCGCCCTTCTCGAATCCTCATTTATTTCATACATATTTTGAATAATTTTGCTGAATAGTTATTAGGTAGGATTTTTGGACAAATCTGTGAGCAGTTTTAATCCATTTAATTGTATTCAGTAATCAGAGAGTTTTGTAACAAAATATTGATTTTATCATTTGTGTCTAGTTATTGCCTAGTTTATAAAATGAGGAGAACCTCCTCTGCATACTTCTGGCAAATATATTCGTGAAATTTCATGCAAATGTAATTGAATACATGCAGTTGAAATGTAGATTCTTAAACTGTATTGAAATTTAAAACTCGACTAAACCGCGTTTTTTTAAGCATCAGTGTGAACAAGACGTGCTCATTTCTCAGTGCTTCAGCTAAGCTGCGGTCGAGGTCGAAGTTTTGAAAATGCTCATTTCCAATTTTAATATAGGGTGAATATGCCAATGAATGGACGACTACCAATGAATGGACGATTTTCTACATATTTCTATTTCTTATGAATTTATGATGCACAACATGCAACAAAATACATATTTTTATGTTCTTTGAACATTCAAAACAATATTTACAGTACTATTGATCTTCCAGTGTTTATTATTTTGTAAAATCAAAGTAAAGTTTTAAAGCCATCTAAAACTGGTACTGAAAACGTCATATTTGATTTAACCCGTCTATTCATTGGGGTTTAGCGGATTTTTTTACAAACGTATGAAGACGAGGTTAATAATTAAATAAAATCAAAGGTTGAACTACACGGTCATAAAGAGCAGAGTCTAACGATTCTAATGGTGGTATCATAATTAAATTTTCATAAAAGAATTCAAAAGTTACAATCGATCAAAGTGTGAAAAATGCTTAACCGTCCATTCATTGGCATATTCACCCTATTTAAGGAACAAGATATTGTTACAATATATGTATAGAAACTACTCGAACCTAACGATGCTAGAACTACCCTCTGCCGCCTTCTTTCCTGGCAGTGTTAAAATGGGAATATTCCCGGAAGCATCAGCCTTTCGTCAGGGAACTGCAATACGAATTTAGCCAAAATTGTAGGCACCCGGGTCGAAGGCATCTAGTTATTATTATAATTATTGGATATTTGTGTATTTGTATGCCCTTTACATTGCTGTCCATATCGGTATCTAACATCTGACAGATACTAAAAACTGTATATAATCCATCGAAATACAATTGTAAATAATTGAAAAACAGAGAGAGAGGTGGCAATTTGAAAACCAATAAAGTTGATAACCTCTATTTATTACATGGTTTTAGAACAAACGGAAATAAGTTACGAATTCTTGACTAGGAGAAAAAGTCTAGGTTAAGGCAAGCAACCACTTAGTGTTCTTAGATCCAGATGCAACATTAATTGGTTAAATAAAATAAATAGAAAACTAATCAATTAGTTTATGTATCTATTTCCTTAGTTACCTTAAACAATTCTCTGCCGGCTCTGAAAACATTAAGCGATTGGTTATGCAAAAAAGTCATATTTCCATGCACGATATCAATATATTTATTAATCAATTACCGAATAGTGTTTGGCCTAATATTTAGCCAAATGTAATGTATAATATTTGACGTTGAGAATAAACAAATTTGAAATTAGGCATTCATGGATGAAGAATTTTACTCGATCATTCTCTTTTATTGAGTTCTTACAATCGCCATAGTGAAAAGCTTACAACGATCTCATAAATAAATTGCCGAGCTGTACTCAATTTTTATTTTTATCTCATATTATTATCTTTTAAATTATATAGACCTTTTATAGTTCAATTTACGTTGAAATGTTTTATTCTGTCGATAACAACTAATTTGCAGGTAATTTTGTTCAATAACCAAGAGAAATAATTTTATGAACACTTTCGACATCAATAAAAATGGTGACAAATTATATTTGAGACCGTTCGGATGTACCCGATCCCAAGAAAGTGTCCGGCTGTTCGCGAAGATCTTGGTGAACATCCTATATAGTTGGTGGACAGGAAAAGATACTGCACGACGTGGTCATCACTGATGAGCCAACCCACACCGGACGACAGCTACAAACAGGACAGCACCGGGATGCAACAGGACAAGACGCCGCTTTTTGGTTCGCTTCGCCGCGGTATCAGGATTGTAAATCCAGGATTTTATTCGCTCGGTATCGAGGTTTATAGTGTCCTCAGTCGACAGCAATGTGTGCTTACAGTACGTGTGCTTGAGTTATGTCCGGCATCCTACGGGAAGACGTTTGTATATCCTCCGGGCCGCTTTTTTGTGAGAACTGTAGTGTCAACCAGGGACGAGTGGGTAAGAATTGAACTCGAAAAATACAAATGTTCAGGATTAAATAATGATTATTTCTTTCAAAAACACATCTTATTGAAGACAAATATAGGATGCAGTGGAATATTTACGGTTTTAAACCGTGGGGATGATAAAGAGCCGATGCCGTGTGGAAAATTGTAATGTAACACTAGATACTGTATATAGTAACAAGATAGTTATTGCAACGCTTGAGTAGATTTGTAAAACTATACCATTCCAAGAATCATGAAAAAAAATGTAATACTTTATTATGTTTTCTAGTTTTATTGCTATAAAACTGCCCAAGCCCATAGTGATAAGAAATGTAATTATATCCCTCGATGACTTAAAATATACATCTATGTTCCTATCCTTGCAAAATGCACCGCAATCGACGGACATACCATGCCGACTTCCCTGTGTTGCTCATAGCTGTCGCTGTCGTATTACTATATATTTTCAGCCCCTAAAAGAATCGCCAAAGCCATAATCCAATATTTTCGAGGTCGCTCTATCGATTTATGCCATTTAGAAAACGGAAAGACAATGTCCTCACCCTCATTTTCTTCAATTAAAAAAAATAAAGGGTAATTTTAAGGCTATTTTTTTCAAAAAAGTGCAATTTTCAATGCGTAATACACCATAAAATTCAGTGAAATGACCAAAAACAGGGCGGTCGAGGTCCATAATAAAGAGTTATGATATATACTTATTTTATTTGTTACATCCAATGGTTGCAAAACCACCCTTAACCCGTAATAGTCAAACGGAAACAAAAAAGATGAATTGTCGGAAAATCGTAGACTTTTTGAAAAATTTTTGTTGAACAAAAAGTTCTTAGAATCGATCAAAGAATGTGCTGAATTTTTTTCAGAATTTTTTGAATATTTTTAAAATTTTTCAAAATCCAAAAATTGGAAAAAATTCAAAAATTCTGAAAAAAATTCAGCATGTTCTGTGATCGATTCTGAGAACTTTTTGTTCAGCGACGTTTATTCCGAAAGAGTCTCATTTTCGAATAAAAAATTCCTGAATTTCGACCATTCGAGAAGTTCCATTTTTGCGTGTGCGTGTTTATATGCGCTAGAAAGAAGGCTACGAAGGAGGTATACCATGATTTCTTCGAACCGCTAATTATGTTTTTGTCGGCAGAATTATAGAATTTATTCTATGGTAAAATATGGTAAACTGTAAATTTTAAAAATAAATTTCAGAAATAAAATTTGACACGCTATCTCATCTATCTCTAAGTCTTATAGTACTGGCTAAAGACGTTGTATACAAAGCAGCAAAGGCAAAAATGGAACTTCTCGAATGGTCGAAATTCAGGAATTTTTTATTCGAAAATGAGACTCTTTCGAAATAAACGTCGCTGAACAAAAAGTTCTCAGAATCGATCACAGAACATGCTGAATTTTTTTCAGAATTTTTGAATTTTTTCCAATTTTTGGATTTTGAAAAATTCAAAAAATATTCAAAAAATTGTGAAAAAAATTCAGCACATTCTTTGATCGATTCTAAGAACTTTTTGTTCAACAAAAATTTTTCAAAAAGTCTACGATTTTCCGACAATTCATCTTTTTTGTTTCCGTTTGACTATTACGGGTTAAGGGTGGTTTTGCAACCCTTGGATGTAACAAATAAAATAAGTATATATCATAACTCTTTATTATGGACCTCGACCGCCCTGTTTTTGGTCATTTCACTGAATTTTATGGTGTATTTCGCATTGAAAATTGCACTTTTTTGAGAAAAATAGCCTTAAAATTACCCTTTATTTTTTTTAATTGAAGAAAATGAGAGTTAGGACATTGTCTTTCCATTTTCTAAATGGCATAAATCGATAGAGCGACCTCGAAAATAGTGGATTATGGCTTTGGCGATTCTTTTAGGGGCTGAAAATATATAGTAATACGTCGTTGAACATTGACGGACAAAACGGACACTTTGGGACGAAATGGGTTAATGAAAAAAAAAAATTGCCTGCGCCATCTGCAGGTCTCCCACGATCTATCGATAATCACGAACGCATAGAAAAATTGTAGAGGATCTCTGACTGAGTTAAAGCGTTAAATTTATGTTTTTTAACGTACATTCCTACCTTATCGACGGATTACTTTAGAACTCCTATAAAGGACGTACTCACGTTGTTTTGAATTATTTCAGAGGTTATTCCCCGACTGAACAATCTTGTGTGATTATTGTTATGTAGAGGACATTAAATGAGTGTGTTGCCAGTTTTGAAAAGAAACTAGAGAATTTAAATCGTTATTTAATTACTTAGTTTTAATAAAAATTATAGTAGAACAATGGCTATATTAAAATATAAAAAGTTATACAAAAGCATTCACGTTTCAATTGACCGCACCTTCTACGAAAAGCGAAGGAGTGGGGACACTCGAAGGACACTAGCGCTAAGGAGCAGATTAGTTCTACCGCCTCAGTAAGACGGCACGAAAAATTTGGCAGTGTCAGTGGCCAGAAATCATTGTTGATCTCACCTGTAACGGATAAAACATTCACTTTACATCCAGTCATGTTGTAATAAAGAATACCTTACTCGGTCGGTGAAACCAATTTCAAGACTGAAATAAGAAATAATTCCAATCAAATGATTGCTATAAGAGAGTTCCACATTACTAACCGACTGGTTCGAATTTACATCAGGAACAAGAATACACTCCTGAAAGTTAGCAAAAACTAACAGAGATCTCTTATGGAAAACGACATTGATTTAATAAACGATAATAATCCATTTTGATCTCGGATAAGAAGGCAACGTTTGCTCATAATGTTTCTTTTTATTGCGAATCGTATGACAATGAGTCAGCCGTCAGGGTGGCGAGATCGGCGTTCAATGCCGTGAAATTCCAAGCGTAAGCGTGTGGAAATTCAAGTTCGAAACCGGTAGTTTATCTCGGATATATTATGCGAGCTATTGAGAATAACGCCGGGCAATTTGAACTCGCGGAGTTTCACTCTGTCGGCGAGGTTATTTCTGGCTAATTGGATACTCATTATTTTAGGATAACTGCTCGGGGCTGAAATTAAACGATAGCGAGAACGAAATAATGTCTTTGTGCATTGTAGAACATTCGTTATCATTGAGTGCCCATTTACGGAGGATTTCTACCTAAATTTCTTTGGTGAAATAGTATTCTTTTTCCTTTACCGGCATATTATTGGTAAAATATTTAAATGTCTTTTAGAAATTAATTGCGGATAAACTAGCTGATAATGTCGATGCTAATCGATACGATGTCTATTTTTTAAAATAATGTGCGGCTTCTTTTATTTTCATTCTTGTCACATAAAATCTGTTTGGTGTATATGTACCCTTCTAGCAAATTGTTGGCTGACATTAGAAGCGGATTGTAAATTATTGTTATTTCAGGAAGTTTAGAGTGTAAAGAAAAAATCGACCTCAAAATTATTATATCTTAAGGGTGCAGTGTTATTACAATCGACAAAAAATAATAAATTCTTAGTAGGAAAACTAAAAAACATAGGTAGGAGAAACAGTCCAGTTTTTTTATTTGTTTTGTGAAGAAGCTTTCAATTGTTACAAATTTCTTTACGCATATTTTGAAGTAGAATCGAGTTCGCGTCGATTAGGGTGTAAACAGGAAGAGGTGTAAATGTTTTAAAAAACATCTGAAAAAGACAACAATTTCTTGTTTAAAATGGGTGTTGTTAATAAATAACCAGAAATAAACCGTTCGCTTACAACAAATTTGTTTTCATTTTGCCCATTTTTTGTTACTTTTTTATTAATAAAAAATCGAATATGTAATATATGGAAGTAATTATAGTGGATTACTGCGGATTCAAAACTTAATTTTTGTCATACCCGCATGAAAATGCCACCCTGGCAAGAGGGCGGAAAGAATATGAATGCCGCCTGGGTACGGGCGCGAAGCGAGCGAAATTAAGTTTTTTTCCGCGTTTACAATTTTATGACTATGAATTTTCTATTTTACTCCTTCAGTGAAAATTCTTTGAAAAAGGACTAAATTTCGCGAACGTGGAATTTATTCATTATCCGCGCGTTGCAATGCTGTTTTTCTCTTAAAAATTATGCAAAAATCTAAAGCTTATCAAGAAAATTATCGAGTACGTATATTATTTCGAAATTCACGTAACTTATGAATCAATCAATAAAATTCGAATCATAAAAGTTAACATGATATGAACACAGTAAATAATTAAATTTAAAACTTTTTATTTTCCAAAGTGACCTTCTTAAAAATCTTTTAAATAAGTGTTAATTCCTAAACCGGGTTAGAATGTTTACTTCAGCTATTTACATAATTTCAGCTTTGAACTGCAGTTAAGATTCAAAAAGTATATTTTTTTTTGTAAATTTTAATATTTTGCATAATTTTTACAAGAAAGATAGCATTACGATGCGAATATTATGAATAAATTTCATTTTCATGAAATTTTAGCCTTTTTTAAAAGAATTTCGATTCAGCGATTGAAATTGAACAATTTCTAAAAATATAACTCGGGAACAAAAAGAGTTTCGACTTTTACAAAGGCCGCACAGAGGTCGGGGAGCCCATTTTTTATGTGATAAATTAGGAATACTGCTCCCATTTTAATGAAAATTGGGTATTTAATTCTTTTGTCTCGCTGAATCCGAATACAACATTTTTTATGACACAAATTTTAATTTTCACAGTTGAAAACTGTACACAGATAGAAAAATATTATATTAGATAACATAGTGATGATACCAGATAACATATTGATGGTACTGGTTACCATCAGCATGTTATCAGGTAACAACTATTTCTCTCCGTCTAATACTAATTGTCACTTTTGGATGTCAAATTTAAATTTTGACAGTTCACAGCTGCCAAACTAACTTCTAAAGTTCTCTGTCACTTTTCTAAAAAATTAGACATTCTTCCCAAAAATTACATTGATTAGGTTTTGAGACTTGCTGACCACGAATTTGATGTCAAATTTAAAATTTGATAGTTGACAGCTATAAAACTAAGTGTCACTTTCCCTAAAAGTAATTAGACATTCTTCCAAAAAGTGACACCTATTTGGGGTTGATTCTCGATGATCGCGAATTTGAGATCAAATTTTAACGTCAAGCAACTGTTAAAATAAGTGCGAGGATTCTTAAAAAATAATCACAGGTTCAAAAAAATACTTTGCGGATTTATCAATCACGGATATGGGGTAAACTATTCACAATGAACATTAATTTATTATGTATTTATTTAAAAATAATTTAACATTTAATATGTAATCAAGAAAAATAACTAATAGTTTATAATCAAATTGTTATGAACAATTGTTACAAGCAATCGACCAATTTATAATATTCCATTCTACAATAGATTCGGAGGCTAAAAATACGAGGATAAAATGTGTGTCAAGGAGTAAGTGGGAGTGTGTCAAAAATTGCGAAAACCGACTTTTTTTTGTTTGGGAATTTTTATCAGGAAAAGTTGTCGTCCTACGTGAAAGTTACTAAGAAACTTTTTTGTTCAAAAATATTTTGTCCGTAGTAAAAAGATCAAATTATTAAATTGTTTAAAAAATTGTTATAAACAATTAACCGACCACTTTTGCGCATTCCACCTTAAAAAAATTCGTGTTCAGTGGCCAAAAATACATATAAAAAATATTGTTTCAAGTGGGGACATTTGAAAGGTCTTGGATTGAGGTATTTTGAAAATTTCCCAGCTAAGTATAAAGTATGATGTAAACGTGACTGCACCAATTAAAATCTTTATTTATGCACGTCAAAAGATATCCTTTGAGTTTTTCAATCGCTCCAAATGATTCCGATATTATGACACATTATTTAACGCGTATGAAAATAGCGATCACAAATTTTTGTCCAGTAGTGTATAAGACACTTCCTCTGTTTTAGAAAAACAATACAAAATGTATGACTATTTTTATTTTAAAAAAATCGGATAATATGTTCCTCTTTATTACTAAATTTTCTCTTAAAATGTATAAATATTTTCCCAAATATTCTCTATAATTTGGATATATTAAACTGTACATAATTTAATGTAATTTTTAACCAGATATCGCACTTGCCGTAACATGTATTTTACATGGACGACAGCGCGGACAGATTTCAAGAATCATTTAGCAAGATTTGGGGTTCGAATGGAAAGACGATCGTAAATCTGGAGCAGCGAGTAAATCAGAAAAGAAAAAAGAACTAAAAAACATCACTAGGCATCGAATCGGAAACATGGTGCGGGTTGACAGGCTCGTAAAAAGATTGCGAAGAGAGAAATACATGAAAGACACTGAATCGATAAATATCGATCAAGAAGTGAATCGAGGAGGACTGACGCGATGCAGTTCATGTGTCAATCGGACGTTAACATGAATCAACAGCCTATTGTTCTTTAGCATTGTCTACAATTATAAAAAATGATCAGATCTCTTTTTACAAGTTCATCTGTGTAATTTGTATTCAGTCGACAGAAAAACGATGACAATTACATTTGAAATACATTTTCAAATTTTACGATTTTATAAATAATTATCGACAACATGATGCATTACTCAAAATGAATATTATACATTGAAGAATTAGGTATGATTAAAATAATTGTTTGTGACTTACCAAAATTAATTCGCAGAATATTAATCGCAAACATCGAATCTCAATAAATATTTGGTAACCCGTCTAATTGTTATGGTAAAAAATATTGTGTCAAAATATTATAATAACAAATATTACGATAAAATATATTACGAGTAAAAAATTATGGGTAAACAATATTGCGGTAAAAAAAATTACCTAGCCTACTTTTAATCAATATTTATCAGTAGAACTTCTAATAAAGGTTGTTTTTAATCCGTGAAATATGAATAAAATCGTTTTTGCGGCGATTATTGATTGACTTTTCCAGTATAACTGAAATAGTAAACAGTCGTTTGAAAAACAATACAAAGGTATGTTTATGCCTATATCTTTTATAATGACGTGGTTTTATTTGATTAAATCGTAACCAAATTTATACTAAAAATATTATCTCCGACCCCCATGGGGTAGCTATTGGCCCAACTGCGATCTCCCTTTTTTAAAGTTATTTTTTGTATTGAATGGTATCAACTGCATTTTCACTATGTCCAGTTTTCATTATTTACAGTTTTTAGTAAGAAAGGGTCGAGGATATAAACGTAAAAAAGACATACTGAGAATAAATTTTAGTAGGTAAATATTGACTAAATATGAGGTTAGAAGCTAAGTAAGTATTTACTCAATACAATTACATATTGGTTTTTCCAATTGAATCATGATACCAATTCAACAAAATTTAGTCAATTCAACTACAGTGTTTGGTTGCTAACAGGCAAGCTCAGGTTTAGTCAATATTACTAAATTTTGGTCTTAGAACACATATAAAAATATGTAAAAATCGTCTATAGTTCTGTAGAGATGTCAAACACCTACGCGGAAAAAACATTACGATTATGACTACCTAAGATATGGTTTTCTTGACCGAATTATATTGATAATTATTCCCTTGCATACCTATAATTGATGGGACCATATATCTCTTGAAAGGATTTCCTATATGCAAAGTTCTCTTTTCAATAGTAATCATCGAGTTAGCAATATTTTATTTGAAATGCTTCTTTAGTCGATACGTCCAAACTTTTTTTACCGTGCACAAAAGCGACTAATACACGTATAAAATGTATGAAAAACGTCGAATACAGTGCAAAAAATCAACTGAAGCATGTATAGAACGCGTTAAAATTTCGATTAATACATGTGAACATAAGTGTAAACATCAATGTAAAAATATTTCTATTTATAAACATTTTTTTCTCTATTTTCATAATTTTAAATTTAATTAACTTTATACAAGGAGGTCGGACTAAGAAAATATCGAAAAAGGAAGTTTTTTGGTTTGGACTATCATTATTCACACAAAAAAATGTTAGAAGCTTCATTAATGGAGAACAAAGTTTCTAACGTATATTCTTTTGGAATTAAAATGGGATTTGTGATAATCGTTTTGAATTTATGCTTTTTATGAACAAAACCATTTTGGAGGTTGGACCTTAATAAGTTTGATTGGAAAAGTTAGTGCAAAAGTTATGGCCGATGAAATCATCGAATTTCTTGACCGGTTAAATTTCAATATTAATCATGAGAAATTTTAATAAAAATGAAATATCCTACAACAAAAGAAACTTAAACAGAACGTAAATTTTATCACTCCAATCCTAAAGAATTTAAGGAATGCCAGTAATGAATAAATTTCATCACATATGCAGTTAAAAATTCCAGAGCTGAAAAGTTGTTGATACTAAGTTTTAAATTTTACTTGCAATAGGCGTGCATATTTTGAATATCGATAATTAATCGATGAGATATATTAATATAGCTGTATAGGAATTCCTCCGTGTGCGACAAGATGTATCCGAAAATCGTATTTTGCTGAGCCATTATAAATATGAAGATTTAAAACATGGTTTGGACGTCGTCATCCTAAGTATTTACTAACGCAGTTCGAGAGGTTAATAGGTTTTTTATGGTTGCGCTCGATGCGAATTTTACTGTCCGTCTTGGTTGAAGTCACGTGCTACTGGATATTATAAAGACCGGTCGATAACGTCGAAAGTCTCCTTCTCCATTCATGTGTTAAGTCCTAAGACATGTCACGCTTTCGCGCGTAATCATGGGACGATAATATTCGCATTATACCAAAGGCTTTCGGCTAGCATTCCGTTTGATGACGATCCGTTTGGGAAGAAAAAGTTATCGTAAACCAACATGTCCTATTAATTCAATCTACCGAGGTATTTTTTATCATTAACGTCAATTTCAAGTTGTCAAGAAGTATTTCAATCATACATTTTACTCGAGTTTAAAAAGTGTTCACATCGATTTGATACACTTTTTATTTAATTTTGGAAATACATTTAAAGGAATTACCTAATATAAATCGAATTGAAAAAGAGTAGATAAAGATAGTAATACTTTGTAGGACGAAAATTGTATAAAAATGACCTATACTTTGAAAATTTAGTAATATTTTAATAATTTTGATTTCGTTTTGACCTACTTTTAATTAAGTTTGTTAATCTTTTGTTTCTTATTGTTTCTCTGCAACTACACAACTGTGTTGGGTAAGCTTGTATATATTTCTGTAATGGTAACATCCCATACAAAACATTTTCCTGAGGACATTCTCAGTAGAACCCCCTGAGGAATTTAACAGGGTAATAAAAGCGTGGACAGTTGAACGTCCTGAAGAGTTCCTGAAGAGGTTCGCATGAGGATGTGCTTTAGCGGATACAACTCGAGAGCTTTAATCAATATAAAATACAATAAAGGAAATAAATACTTAGATGATGTCTTCGTAGATTGATTTAAAAACGGACTCCGACTGATTTGGAGTATATCATAATTGCTTTCCAATTTTTGATGAAAAGTTGTCGGGGTCCTGAAGTGATGAAGAAATCACTTTCGATATCTCGACTAAAACATTGGTGTTTTTATATAAAATTCGCGATTCGATGCTGGAATAATCTTCAAATTTGACCTCAAGGTCATAGTCAAGGTTACAGTTGGATGAACTCCTCTAATCCCTGTAACTTTATATAAAACGTTTCTCGATACAATCAAACTACCCGAAGAGAGGTTTAATCTACCCATAGATTAAAAAGGTGGTCCCTTGTATTGGTTTTGAGCTTCATTTCAATGCACTCATTCCACGTTACCCGGACATCAAGTTAAGGCCATTTTAAAATTAAATGGAAGGGATGTCTGATGGTAAATTTCAATAAGAGTGTGTGTATAAATGTCAAATTAAGTTTTCGTATGCTTCGTGTACCAAAAATTCATTACGGATGTAATTTTTAGTGAATTTTGTAGAAATGTATAACCATTTTTGGTACATAAAGCATGCGGAAATTGGGTTCATTATAAATCCACAGATGCCACAGTGCAAGGTAGTCTCAAAAAACAGAATTTCGACGGAGTAGGTCCACTGCAGGTCCTTCACAGATTCGTCACGGAATTAACATTATTGCGCGGGTGGTTTTTCAATATTCTTGTTAGGTTAGGTCACTTTAAAGGTCACTTCAATGTAAAATATTGGAAAGATTTGTGATGAACTTGAAATACAAATGCAGAACATTAATCCTCCTGCTAGCTTACAAATTGTGTTTTTTTTTGGTCATGAGGATAATACTTATTTCTTTCAACAAAATTAATTCCCACCCTTCAAGATGCTACATATCGAATATTGCAAGAAAATAGAACAACTTTCAACTGATGCACAACAATCTGAAAGTTACTTATCAATTGCAATGAAATTAATCTGGGAAGTAGAGGGAAGGACATTTTTTAGGCTCAAAGGCCGATTGTTCAACATCCACATGTTGCATATTACGTTGCACTAATGACAATAATAAGTTACGACTATTATCGTAATGGAATATAAAAAACAGTATTTTCGTTGGTTGGAATTCAAAACAAGCTTATCCCGTAGTTTCACTTCGATTTGACCTTTCAATGGCCTCGCAAGGATAGTGATTCTAAAAAACAATACTCTCATTATTTTCAATTTATCAGCAGACTATCAGTTTGAACTAGAAATGACCTCTATTCGACCTGAAGAAGACGTAGGAATAAACAACTTTGTGATTCGGATTCAGCGGTCATAAAAATTTACTTATTTATAGAAATTTTGGAAATTTGAAGTCGAACTTCGGTGAATAATAAACTTGCGAATATTGTGTTAACGACCTATTTCCAAATGATTAGATAGTCGAAAAATTTGAATTATCAACTGCTTTTAAGTCGTCGACTATCAAGGGAGTGTAATTTATTACAATATCACTTACGTTTGGAAAAAACGGAGGATATTGTTCAGTCGAATAATTCGCCTATCTTGCAATGTGATGGAAGGTTGAAGTATGAATGTTAGTTAGATTGTTTTGAAATTCTGAAGAAAAAAGGGAAAGGCTTTCTGATTCATTCATTCCTTACGTGTCCTAGAGGCCAAATAGAGGTCAACTGATAGTTTCGTGATAAATTCAAAGTGATAAGAATCTTTTTAGATCCACTATTCTTGCAAGGTCACTTAAAGATCATTTTAATGTCAAACTACTAGATAAACTTGTTTTGATTTCGAACTAGCGGATGCTGGTTTCTATTGGATATTTAAATACAACTTCCTATTAGAGGACAATAAAAGTCGTCCATTACCATGGTTATTAGTGTAAAGCATCGGCTTTTGATCCTTAAAAATGCTGTTTACTCTGCTTCCCATATGAATTTGACTGGTGTGGATCAGTGGAGAATTATTCTATTTTCTTGCAATATTTGATATGCAACATATTTTCAATTAATTTTGTTAAAAAGAAACAAATATTATCCGCATGATCAAAAAAACATAATGTGTTAAGTATCCTTTTCGTTGTTTAACTTCAGCAATAACTTCCTGAGCAATGATGAATTTTCAGGTTAAAATATCTGGGTAATTGTACTATACTGAATTCGTAATTGAAATGCACGAGAAGAAATTTTCTGCGGAAAATTCAGGCCAAATCTACAGTATGATATTATGTCATAATTTCAATGTTTCAGTAAAAATAAAGATTTATATAATGTATGCGCCATACAGACTTTTAACGCTCATGACTAAAAACGAGGTATTTATGCAAGTTTTTCAAGAGCTCTACCGTATAATTACGATAAATTTTAATACTGCAGAATTTTTTTAATTTCTTAATAAACATATACCATAAAAAAAGTTTTTTTATACTTAAAATTTGGCGCTACGAGTCAAGGTGCTGTCCTCAAAGCAGCGACTTTATGTCAGTGTCCAAACATAATTGTCCAAAAATATGTGAAACATAAATGTCTATGACTGTCACAAACATAAGATATGACAAATTTTATATAAATGATATATACAGGGCGTTTCTCCGATAGCGCCACACCGGTGTCCTAGACAGTGAAATGTCCAGACCATGAAGTGTCCAAACGATGTAGTGTCCAAGACGATGAAGTGTCCTAGATGATGACATATCCAGACGATGACATGTCCAGACGATAAACTGTTTAAACGATTAAGTGTTCTAGACGATGATATGTCCAGACGACGAAGTGTCCTAGACGATGAAGTATCCTAGATGATGACATGTCCAGACGATGAAATGCCCTAAACGATGAAATGTCCAGACTATAAAATGGAAATTGATGATATGTCCACACGATAAAGTATCCTAGACGCTGAAGCGTCTTAGACGATGAAGTGTCCAGAGCATAAAATGGAAGATTATGAAATGTCCATGAGCCAACACCCATGCAGGATTGGGCTGTCTTTTTATTTCTAGAATTTTTTGGAACATGTATAAAACTCATGTCAGATATTAAACGTTTTCGGAATACAGGGTCTTTGTCTAAAATCTGAACATTGGATCAGTCAAATTTGAATCGTCTATTCCTTGAATATTCAGAAACAATAGTATTAGTCGAATTTTGACACTATTCTTATGTTCAGAAATATGGATTCCCAATTGTCATACATATGAGACATTTAAGTGTCTTACTCATGAGACATAGCAATGTTTGCATTGTAGTCTGTACACTACAATGTTTGTGTGTTTTCTGTTTTGCACAAGAGTTATTAAGCATGTAGTAAGAAAGCTTCACGCGTCCTCTTTTCCATGTAATTCCCGGGACATATCATAATATTAAAACAGTACACGTTGGTCATTAATGAGTTAAGTTTCGGAAGTGTATAGTTTTTAATTGATGTTTGAGATTTATTTGAGATAGAACAGCGTATTTGCATATAAATTTAAATAAATACCGAATATTAAGAGTTTACTAACAGTTTTTCATTACATATCCTTTCATTTTCCATCAATATCTGTCAAATACAACGAAAAAGAAAGTATTTTATCTTGCAGATATCGAAAAGGTCACTACATTATGCCTTACATGTCTTGGAATTTTAACGTCAAGCTTCAGAGAAGACCGCGGAAGTTGAAAAAGTTTGTGTGCTATGTAGGGTTCGGGGATGGAAGGGACTTGAGAACTTATAGAAATAAATTCAATTGCAAGAATAATTATCGGTGCTTATCCGCGATAAAGTAGGATATTCCTCCGCCGATAATCGTGACAGGTACCAATTACCTTCATAAATGAGAAACATTCAATTCAATTTTCATAAATAAGAGCTATTCAAATGAGAAAGCGAGAATTCGAAGGATTGGAAAACTTCAAAGGGGGAATGGAGGGATAAAACGATAAGGACGAAAGGACGACGAAGTGGATAGCGAAAATGGAGAAGTTGAAATAAATTAATGAAGGAAGGAACTTATAAAAGGATCTACGAATAATAAATACGATAGTAATGAACGATGATGAAAAAAGTCGCTTACGTTGGTTCTAAGTCTCAATTTACGAGGAGATCATGTGTATGCAATTGCAGGTGTATAGATACCTTAAACTACATTAATTTTACCTTTTAGAGAAATAATAATTAAGACTTGAAAAACCAAGTCACAATGATTTTTTGTTACGTTTGTATAAGGCTAAATCGGTTTTCAGTTTATTTCCTATTGGCAAATGTCTTCTGATTTAAATGTTAATTTCTGCATCAAATTCGAGTTTTATTTATTAATGTAATGTATTATTCAATATTTGTTCATAAGACTATCATTAAACAATTCAATAAAGCTCTTATTCATATTATGCAAGTATATTTTCATGTTTGTAGTAATTTATTTTCTCATATGGGATTTAAAATCCGATTTTGCGCCCACATTTGCGGGAGTAAAATGGCATTTTACTTATAAACCAAAACTTCCGATTTTTTGTTATAAATTTATAAAAGATTTACTTCATTGCAATGAAATAAAGTCAAAATGAAGTTTTTGATGTATTTGTTTACGGGGAGTCCCAGCCCCGTGGTACAGAGATAGTTTTGAAAAACACTTGTCGAGGAAGGAATCGTATTAGTTGATTGAAAGTTATCAATTGCAGCCTAAAGCATGAAAAGATAATCTTCTTATATATGTTAATCTATTCGCGCAAGATGGTCTTATGGCGCAGAAAGTTTCGCGCGTTTTAGATTGGCTGTTCATCGAGAGTTGTGGGAATGTCATAGTATGAGTAACAAGGTATATCAAAGCGCATGCCAGGGAATGGTTTTCTTGTCCTCAACCAATTGTAGAGTTCGAGAATGTGAATTTTATGTTTTCTCGAACTCGGCGATTGCTTATATTCACTAGTAGCCTACTGCGTATCCAGTATTTGGTATACCTTGTTTCTTATATCATGCGGAATGCTATGTTCCTAAAATCGAGCAAGGTGCAATGCCAAATAAACGAGGAGACTATGTAATTTCGGTAGGTTACGTAGATCTTTCAATATATTTTCCGTGTAGATCTGCAACTTGTGCCTAATTGCTATAAAAGTGCGTGAAGATTTTTTTCTTTTCGAGTATCGTGTAGTATAAAAATCTGTCCTTGTCTAAGGTCTTATTTACATTACATCTTACTTTTAGCCAATTTTCTTACTTAATTCCAGATTTCAGTCGCATTTCTTGTACTAATTGAAGTATTATCTTTTCTCAGTGTTCATCTCGTCTATCATGGAATAAAATTCCGATTTATAGTAAACTTTGTACATTTTTTACGTTTCGACCACTTGTTGGTGTTGCAAGCATACACATTGTAAAGTAAATCGTCATAGAAACATCAAGCTCATTCCAAGTGCATAATAAGTATGGAAAGACTGTGATTAAGTCGGTAGAGAATAATCGAAAACAAAAACTGCTGAAAGAAAAATGACAGAAGGAGAAGAAGTGTAGAAATGCTTGGTCGACATGAAGCGAGAAGACGAATCAGAGTGGCGGTAGTTGAGGAGGGGGACTGGGGCAATGGGGCCGGGGGGAGGACGGCGGCGGGTTTTGGTGGCGGGGTGGTGATCTAAGCGATGCGACAGCGGGGAGTAAGCTGGATATATTGCCGGCTGAGAGCGCGCTGTTTTCAACCAATTATTTCTACTTGTGGTTGCATGACGGGTACGGGGCCGTATATATAGGCGGTTCGGGGGCGGCGGGAGGACGAACGGCGTATATACCAGAGAAAGAGGCGAGTTAATGCCATAAATACATCAGCGTTATGGATGCCAGCAATTATATGAGCCCCGACGAGGTGGAGCGCCGCGTCGGTATATATGATATGATCCCTCGACCGAATGCCTCACCTCGACTAACCTCACCCCGCCGACTGGTCCGGTTCTCACGTTAGATCTCGGTTACCCGCTGCCAATCGAATTATTTCTATCTGTCCCCCCGACACTTGCGTACATGCCGATCGTGATCGACTGGCACGTCATGGATCGTCGGTAGCGCGATCCTTCGATCTCTGCTAGAAACGTGCGATTTAGCTCCGTTCGAGATCATCGCGCCTTCTCTTCATTTTGTAGGGAAACTTGAGTGTATCTCAAGTCTCGGTGAAAGTGAACATGATATGTGCTCCATTTATATTCTACTTTATTGGACTGACGTTGCTGGCAAGCAGGATTTCGAAAACGGTTTTTACCGCTTAGTAACTCAGCTGATCTTTTAGCGTAATATTTGTATTTCATCTTATTTAACCAGTTTCGTATAACTATATTCTGTCCCGATCATAAGAATCATTTCAATCTGGGTACATTCCGATTGGAATTTAGGTGTTTTACACATGGAGTTTTACTTTTCGATACTTAACCCGTTAAGACCACAATTGTAGTTGTCGAAGTTTGTTAGCTCATAAAACTGTGGTAATGATTATCGAAATATCATATGCGACTATTTTTCGATATACTGTTTCCTTTGGAAGAGGTTTAAATGCCGAAAAACTACAAAAATTTGTGAATTCTTTACATATAAGTTTTTAAAACAGCCCGGTTTTTGGGTCGTTGTTATTGTTACCTTTAATCAACTATCCTTTTTACATAAAACCTTTTAAAAAATACAATTCAACCTCGAACTAAAACGTGGCAGGATGATAAAAAGTGATTTTGATATATCGAAACCAATATGGCGTCCAAAATGACCCATTAGCCGGTAAACAATAATGATCACATTTTTTCGTAAAATTGACGATATTCTAATAAAAAATCATTTATTGAATGAATTCGAACCATCTTTAACACTTTCAGTTTCATAATGAAATCAGTGTGCCTGCCATCTGTTTCGACGCCATTTTTTTATATTTCTCCAATGCAAACCAAAGATATTTGTTTGATTATCAAAGAAATACAATTATTTCTTACACAACTACTGCACAGAATATACGACAAATACGAGGATGGTTTTCTAACATAATTATCACGTTTTCTAATAGTCTAAACACCATTTTGTACTCCGTTTTCACTTACAATGAGACAAATCGACCGTGTTGAAATCTGTTTGGTTCTCGTACGATGCGAATTAGTGATTATTGAGTGGGCGACCTCTCTGTACCCGTCGATACCTTGGCAGGTTCTATTTTAATTGAAGGCTTCTGGAAGATGGACGACACAAAACCGAAAAACGAAAAACTTGGTCGTTAGACACGGAACTCTATACAAGGAGAAAAGTTTAAGAAAGTCGTATCATTAAGCTGTATCATAGGAGACAATTTATATTGGCTTTTCGCACTGCGTTTTTCTTAGTTTGATATGACAGTCGTCTCAAAACAATACAAAAGCAGTCTCAATGTTTACACGCGACTCATCATTATTTCCAATGACCCGGGAGTAATACTTGTAACATGATTTGGAACGACAGTACGCTTCCAATCTGAGCCACCGTTGTCTCTAATTTGGCGCTACTGTACTACTGTAGGCAATACCATTGTTCTATTAAACTTCTCGCAGTGTATACCCAGTTTGTTTAATTCTGTCCCTTCCGGTTTTTGTTATCTTTGTCTTTCACATACAGTGATACATTTGAATACAAAGAAACAACGAGAACCGGAAGGACAGAATCAAGGCAGCTAGGTGTAAGAGCAATTTCAAACCAAATTCTCAACCGCAAGGAGGCGATAAGTGATCTGTCCTTAGTAACCATGAAACACCAAACTTGACTACTTGCCAACGGACCTCAACTGGCTTTTTGTGTTTAAAAAATATGCAAACCAAAAATTATTTGTATTAGCAGATTTTGCCATTACCAACTTGTCTCAGCGCTCGGCTGCGGCCGATTTACGCAAGGTACCGCATTCGATCTGCATTGGCGCAGGAAAATCGCAGAAAACCTGTACCAGGTTCCATTATGAGAATTCACAATGTTTATCCGTTGTATTACCAACATTTTGTCTACAACAGGAATAGTATATTTCGTTACAAGTGCGGGAACGGCGATTTACTGCACGACTTCCTTGCAAAGACAGGCCCCACACTAAAAAAGGTGCGGGAAATTACCGCGTAATATTAGGAAAAATAATTACTTTTTGATATAATCGATGTAATATGAATAAAAATATTCGAGATGTAATGCACAGCCATTTTGCTCGAATGAAGGTGACGAAGATTTTGACAATCCCTGTAATTTTGTAATGTTCCTAATTTGAGTAGTTATATTTTATAGATATTTAATGTAAGATATAAAGTAAGGTTAAGGGTATGTTGGTATTTTTTAAAATATACTTGTAAAATAAAATACAATTTCTTTAATAATTTAGAGAAAATTATTCATACCTCGATACTAACAGAACAGGATTGATTTGTTAGGAGTTCGGCTTCAAATTACATATTGAGTTGTCGAGCACACCCACGCGAACCTTGGTGAAAGCTTGGTCAAGTGGCGCGTGGAGGTATTATTACTACCCAATTATAATCTTCACACGCGAACACCCTCCAGAAAAGGAATATTTTAAATACTATTCCCGAATGAATAGCGGGAGTTTTATTAACGTGTAATTAATTGAAAAATTAAATATCATATTTAAATTGTATAACTATTAAAAATTGCCTCAAAAGATATAAAAATAGTAAAAAAAATAATTTGTATTTCGTGGTTAAAAATGCGATTAAATTTTAATTAAACATTTTGTGAAAGAATGAGAATAAAGAATAGGTCATGATAGATTCACTAAATCTACGAATGTATGAAGAATGACAAATGGTTCACAAATTATTCATCTTAATTAAAGACATTTTATTAATACTAATGGAATTAAAATTAATTTTATTAACGGAAGTAAAAGTATACTTAGATTTCAGGTTAGAATATGATAGTCTCAAATCAAACAATAATTACTCCGTTTAACCCATTGAGTCCGACATCTGAGGGGATATAATAATTATTTCAGTTTTTTTAAATTTAAGATAGCGGGTCCAATATGGCAAAAAACATTTCAAAAATTTGACGAAAGTCGCTATCTTTTGTACAACGTTGGACTACTCAAATATAGGTTTCTCAAAATTTTAAACATTTTTCTAAACCTCGGGATATAGATATTCACGAAATTTTTGAAATTTTGTCTTACATATTGCATCCATCATTTTGAATGTTGATAAACTGACATCAGTTTCGTAATCAACGACCCCGAAAATCACCGAGTATTCAATTTCATGAACTTTACTTTAGTTTTTAAAATATTGTCCGCCATACTGGAATCGTCATTTTGAATTCAAAAAATAAATATCGAATTCGGAATCAGCGGCTTCGAAAAGATAAGTAGCAATAATTAACAGTGAAATTTAATTGCCGACTTCTTCGGAATTTAACTAATCATACAAAAGTGACGTTTTTAAGCTTCAATTTGCTTGTAACGAAAACAAATAACTAAAATGATCAAAGGACGCTAATGTTGACAAATATAAACCGTTATTACTTTAAAAATGAAAAATAAGGTCACCAAAATAAGAAGGCTGGAAAAGACGCCACTATAGTGGGACTCCCAGGGTTAACAGATTTTAGATATTCACTTACTTGAAACAAAGAACATTGTTTTCAAATACAAGTAATAAGTTTAACCCATCGAGTGGTCGAGGTTAAGTAGATCTATTTTTAATTAAAGAATACGGATTTTTTAAATAAACAATTTATATAGAAAGTAGAAGTAATAATTCATAGCATCAGCATGCGACGTTAATTTCAGCATTGACGGTAATACCTTAACTAAACGATTAACTAAATTTAATATACTATGAAGTTGCTTGTTCTCGTACCATATGGCGGCACTAAAACTGTTTATTTAGATATTTAATTTCCTATTTGACGATATTGTTACTTTTTAAATTTATTCCGGTCAAATGTTTTCTTGCATTGTTGTTGTTGAAACACATTAACCCTTTGAAGCACGGTGTCCTTTTTGTAATTCATTTTCATTATTTGTGGGTTGATTAAAATTGAACTTTAGTGCAAATCTTTTAAATCATTACTTCGATAGTATAATTATCAATGTAACAAAAATTAATATTTATTTATAATTATTATGTTAAATTGTTTATAATGACGAAGAATATGTAAAAATGACCTGTGTTTTACAAAGAATGTATGCTGATAAGAATGGGTCGTTGAAAGAAGACGAAACTGTGTACTCGTGGGTTTTGAGGGTCGTTCATTAGGAAGCTAGCCTCAAACTTTGAAAAAAAAATGGTAATCCAAGATGGCCGACCGAAATTTAAAAAATTCCTTGATCTAGGTGAAACTGGGCATTGGGGTTTTCAGAGGTTGTCAAGCAAATTGATAGTTCATATTTCATAGTTCGAACAAGTAACTATTTATATTTTTGTCGCCATATTGATTATGACACTTTGAATTTTAAAAATCTGAGGCCAGCCTCGCAATCAGCGATTCCGAAACCTCATAATACCCAGTTTAACCTCGATCAAGTCACCTTTTATAAATTTGATCCACCGTCTTGAGTTTTTAAAATCTGTATTTAGATTCATGGAAAATCCCCGAGTACCCACTTTCAGCTTGACACGATAACTATTTACGGATTTGGTCCGCCATGTTAGATTCATTATCTTGAATTTTGAAAATCAGAGGACGGATTCGTGATCAGCGACTCCGAAAATCCTGGAGTAATAATTTTCAGCTATTTTCTGGGTAAAGAAAAATGTACATATATATTAATATTTATTTTTCACAATTTTCAAAATGCTGGCATTTTGCCTTTTTGAATGTTCGTTATTATAGCGTTATATATTGTTCTGAAGTTTCCGTCTATTTGAAACCTTCATTGGAGTTTTTTTAATTTATTTACTTTTTTCCGAATCTTCCAAGGTAAGCGTAATAATATTGTAAATTCTACTCAATAATATGTTTGTTTCTTTTTCATTACAAAATGCATTCCTAATCTACAATTCGTATCACGTATAGGATTTCCCCGCTGTTATTATTATTTAATCGTCGGAACCACCCTTTTGCTTAAATGTTTGCAAATATAATTTAAACGTAAGATTTGCGAGGGCTGCAGATGGTCTTCATAGATGGCGCCAAGTACAGCAGTGGTCATGAGTCAATTTCCGCCAGACAAACAATATTTTCGGAACGTAAACAGTCAACGTGGTTCGTCTGACCAACAGCAAGCTGCTGCTTGAAAATGAAATCGAAAAATTGTTCACCGGACGGGGATCGAACTCACGACCTACTATTTATTAATTTTCATTAATTTTTTTTATTAAAAAACTTTAGTTAAATTTAAAGAAAAAACAGTATTTAACTAATACAATATCAATAATCCCAATTTTATTTGTTACCAGTAACAATTTCGATTGACCGATCACAATCTAAAAAAAACGCGCTGCATATATAAGCGCCTGCTTATAGATAACAAAAAATCGACTTTGTGTGGTTGATATGATTGTTACCGGAGGTCATAATACCTTTGTCTGTTTCAAATGAAAAATATTTGCCTCCTTCATATTACTAATAATATATTTGTTATTAAAAAATAAAGTTACAAAATAAGTTTTGTTCGTATAAATCAAGAAATTTCCCAGTTTATTTACGGAATTTGATGTTAGATTCAAAATCAACGACCCAGAAAACCCCCAGTAACAAATTTAATCCAAGTAGTGTTATATCTTGAACCATACTGCATCTGCCATCTCGTATTTCGAAAAACTAATCTTAGAATCGTAATCAGCGATTTCTAAACCTATGAATAACTCTTTTCAAATGGATAGAAAGAAAAATCCCTGACTGAAAGGGTTAACCTAGTCTACCGTAACTTAGCCTAACTAACCTAGACTTCTAATTTTTCCTTTTAAATAATGTTTTAATATTTCACATTTGATTCGTTAAAAAAGTGCAAAAATTATGACAAGCATATTTATAAAACTGAACTAGGCTAAATATCTGTTAATAAATATGTGCTAAATATATGTACCCTATAGATTCATAGTTAGCAGATCTGGAACTAGAAGTCGTTATTAATATATTGCATTTGGCATATTTTTATAATGCGTCTTTCCTCCAAGGACTTGTTACTTTCATGCTAGGGTCTGAGAAAGAATGTAACAAATGGAGAGTTCGCGAAAAATTCCTATTATGGACTAACTAGCTATTATTGACCCGTTAACGTCAAAAGTGCACATTCCGCCTGGTACGACTTTCGTCGCTTGTTTCGTTGCAAAATAATTGAAGTATTTATTTGTAAAGTAGCTTACCAACTATTTTCAAGGGTGCTCTTCGGAATGGCTTGGTCAAAATTTATAAAAAAATTAATGTTTACACTAAATAATGCCAAAAATATCTGAAAAAACATCAATTTTCTGAAGTATTTTTTTTTAATTTGAAATTTATACGGGAAAACGGACGATAGGCGAATGGAAATGTACATGAAAAGTGCATTGTCTGTACTGAAAAGATATGACAATAGAATTGGTTTATTTCATCATAGAAAGTCCAAAATGGCGACTTTTTTGAAGATAGATTTCGAACGTTTTCGGAGATCGGATTTTAAGGGAATTCTTTCACGTTTTCAAACAAGTAAAATTATTTTATAGGTTTTTGGGGTCGCTGATTACGAATCCAAGCTCAAAATTATGAAATTCAAAATGGCGGATCTAATATGGTGGACAAATATATCTGGATCAGGATGGATCTTGGTAGTCGGGGGTTATTAATTTTATAGATATGAATAAACAAAGGTTACAAAAATAAAATAACTCTAAAAACAATTAAAAAAAACAGAAAAAACAAACAACAATTTTAAAGCAAGAAAAAACAACAAAAAATAAATAAAAAACGGGTTAATTTTTTATTCAAATTTTATTTGCAATTTGATGATATTTGCTTTCAAGCATAGCGAAAACAAAACTTTTCCGTCGTAATGTTGTAATGCTAGCATCTAAAATTTTGTCACTTTCCTCCTCGGTCTCCCCTACACAAAAATGACTTAATACAGAAGCCGTCATATTGAATTATTTTAATTAATCATATCATCATCGTTCTAAAAGCTGAGTTTCGACATATTCATATCCGCAAGAAAATGTCATTTTTTGCTTAACATATTTACTTCGAACCTTATGAGAAGGTTAATTAAGGTTGCAGTAAGATTATCAACCTTAAGTCAAGCTTATTTAACTTTACTGCAAGGTTTGATGCTGTTAGGGTTCTTAGTAAATATATTTCATTAAAAGAAGTAAATTTTTGTCAGTGTTATAATTTTCATATTTTGTTTTCGTGATACAAAACGGAAGAAGGCTTAAACCCTCAGGATTCGGTGAGGTCAGACACGAATGATGCAGTTGCTTCGCCCTAGATGCGTCAAATTCTACTTTAAGCACGGTGTGTAAAATATGAGTTGCACATTTTCTGCACAAAAAAAAGATTTATATTGTCATTGCAATTTAAGCTACAATTCTATTATATAAACAGGATAGATGCGATCGATTGTTAAATTCAGGCTTTTTAAAAACTCTGGGCGGAACATTTGTAAACGTCTCCTCCTCGATTAAATGTCGCAAGAAACGAAAGAGCTGGCGCACGAAAAGGTCTCTCGCTCTAATTAGAGTTCACTATCGACTCGAATCGTTCGCGTTTCCACGGAATCGTGAATCTATACGGTAACATATATCCAGGAGCCACCTGTAAGTGTATATATATGCGCGAGCGCGACTATGAAAAGCGTGTCCCCGTAGATAATGCTGATAATGAAAGACAGCGGTGCCGTCCTGATTTAATTGGGACTCCTGAGAATTAAACGGAGACCGGAGAAATCAGAGGAGAAAAAGGGAGAAGGCGAAGCTGAACGAGAGAGAACCACAGGACCAAAAGAGAAATACACAAAAAGGCAATCCAGAGAAAAAGAAACTCCGAAAAGAGATAAAGAGATTAGACTATAATTACTATCTTATTTCCGCATTCGCGTTTAAAATTATAAATATTTAAATACGTGAAAAAAATATAAAAACATCCCGTGTTGAAGCAATAAAAAATTAACTCGAAGAAATAAAATCCTGATCTCATTTTTCATGTGTACACAGAAATTTGGAGTCGACTGACGTGACTTTTTTTCGTTACTTGTGAAAAACGTATTCTGACATCGTGGATTTATTTTCATACTTACATATATTCATTAGTAATCTTTTTAGCCGTACAGAAAGAGCTGAAAATCCCTATACAGTAGAGATCCGCTATATTTACCCGCTCGGTTCCTCCCCTTCCTCTTCCATCTCATCATATTTACCAAAAGAAGGGGAGCGCCGCTTCTCACACTCCTCTTAGAAGCGTTATGTTCGTGATGACACTGCAGGCTCTTTCTGAGGCCCCAGCCCGCAAGATGGGGGAAGATGAGAACGGTGATAGGTAAGTATAATGAGACGAAACCGGGCAAATTTGATGGGACATAAATGTAGCGAGACGCAATTATATCGGGACTTTTATGCAGTTAGGACATACAACCTTAGAAGTAGGTGAAGCAGATGCTCTGTTCCAAAATGAAATAGTTACCTGACCTATGGGTATATAGTAATGACGACCATAAAATGTTATGGCAATCGTATTATAGTTGTATGAACTATTTAAATAGATAATTCCCCGATAGAACATGAATTTATTCGCACATGAAATTATCAACTAATCATGGATAACACGGAACTCGATGGCATACAAATAGCAAAGGAATATAATACATGCTGCATAATCTCTGCATTTCACTGTCCGTGTATATATTTATGTACCAAACGACCCAAATTTGAACATAAATATGCCCACGTAAATTCAGCCGATAATAATGCTGAAACTGCATAACCTGATACATCGATGCAATATATACTTATAGATCGCATTTGGAATACACACACAAACACGCATGAACGCACTTTGGTATATTGATGTGTGTAGACAGCGCGCCGACCTGAGATTTTGTCATAAGTTGCACGAATATTTATTTTAGATGGGCGATAGATTTCTTTGGGCAAGTCTCACGTCGAAAAATCTTACTAAGCAATTGTTATTAGTTCATGTTTTCGGATGCCATAACAGGTCGTAAGTGGTTGCAAGGGAAATAAGTAGCGATTTCCGAATTACGAATGAACTTATGCAAATTGCATTCAGAATCTTTGGACGCCTGTGTACTTGGAAGGGAAATGGTACAGCATTGCTCTACCGCTATCTGCCTTCAATTTAATTATTATGGATCCTCAGTAAAATTTTTTCTTGTGATATGACCATATATGTATAAACAATTGTGATTTAATACCTTTTACCTTTACCTTTTTTATATAACAAACAACAACGTTCACATGTGCAAATTTTACGCAAATTCTTCTTCTTCTTCAATTTATTAAGCTTGATTACCTTAAAAACTATACTTAACACATCTATACAGGAATCATCGCACATGTATGGAGTGAATTGTAAGGGAATAGTTGCGACAACTACAAATATAGTCTGAGGTGAGACCATAAATAGAGATAAGTTTCAGAGATAAAAAATAGATTTTTACAAGATTTGTAAAGTCTTTGAGAGATAATTTAGTGATCTCGGAGAGATGACCACGGGATTTTACAATGATTTCTGCAAGATGTTTGGGAGATAACCCGGTGACGTAATGAAAAAGAGGAAAATTTCTACACTTTATAAATAGAAGCACGAAACATACTGATGGAAAAAACGCTGCATCGAAATTATTGCATTATGTTTGACCAAATTAATGTGGAAGATTTGAAAATTGTAACCTGCCGCAACTCCTGGCACGTCGATCCTCCCACTACTGTGCTGGAATTCTGAAAAAAATGAATATTTCCGAGAAATAAGTTGAAAATCCACAAAATCCCGCTTAAAGAGCACATAGAGGTTATATTTTATTTTTTTCAAAAGAGATTTTCAATTCAACATTCTGTTTACGAAGGTTGGACCGAAATTGTCAAAAAATAATCTGCCGGTTTGATGTTGGATTGGACTCGCAATTTGTAATCGCGGTTGCTCACGTTTTTTGTTTTAAATGGAAGAAGCGAAATTTTTGACAGTTTATATCGAATCTCCGCAAAGAGTTGATTGAAGTGAAACGTTCTTTTACAATAAATAAAATAAAACGTCTATGTGCACTTTAAGGCTGTTTTCGTGAATTTATTTTTAATTGATTTTTTGTGAGTATTCATTTGGTTTTTTTCAGAATTCCCAGAAAAAATGGATGCGTTGATGAACCACGAGATGAGGCAGCTTAGAATCTTTAAACTGGTGATCTACTGTATTGATTTCATCGGAATTGTTGCTTACGCTTTCTCCAGTGACCGTCGATATAATGCAGAAATTTCGATGCTCGTGTTTTTCGACTATTTTATTTTGTTCCACCTTTTATAAATCATATAATGTTTCCTCCCTTTCATAAATATCTTATATGGAAACGGCATGGCTCGTTCCGTCTCATAAGTGAGATGTCAGCGAGACTGATGAATGTGAGTTCTCTCAAAGATCTTTCTAATTATATGCATCATGGGGTATATAATAAGTGAAAATTTCATATAAAATAACAGGGAACTTGGAATACAACATTTGTTGCACACCAAGGTACTATCCTGGATTCTTTCGATTGTAGGTCGAATGTTCTACCAACTGAGCTATTTATGATTATTATTATAAAGTCTCCTCCTCTCATTTGTGTTTGAACCGGATCTGGATGCGAATGAGTCATGTGCAATAATATGAAAAATGTGGATCAGATGTAGTTTTTTCACAAACAGAAGAAACATACGTAGGAGAAACATTTTGTAACTTGAATTTCATACAGACTAATAAAAGGCTTTATAGTTATTTCGTAGCTTATTTCCTACACTGCGTTCAGAAATATGTAATTTTTTTGGGAAGGAAACAAAGACCACAGATAATTTTGGAAAAAAATTGTATAATGAATTTCGTAAATGGCATGTAAATTTATCCACAAGAAGAGTTTTGTGAAGAGTAAAACAAGTATATGACGAGTAAGAACTTGATTGACACTATGAGACCAGTTCTTGAATATGTCCTTTATTGGAAATAGTACATTACATCCAGGGCCTCATTGCCGCGAGGGCAATGAAGGTATCGAGAAGTGCAAAGAAAAAGGCCGGCGGGCAGAAAAATGCTCGAATGCCTGTTCAACATGCACCTATAAATATTTCCCCTATCAAAAAAGTTTATTGAAAGACATCATCCAAAATACTTAAAAGGTTTAGGGTATTGGAATTTCTGAAAATGAATGGATGAGACTTTATACGAATATAAGACTCAAGTATTTTATCCACGGCTCGTTCAGGAGGAAGTTGCATTTCCAGTTATTTTATTGTTAGGCAACCATGCTTCGCACATAACTTATTCTATTACAATTCGCGGACAAAACTGATGTTTGATGGGATCGTCAATTAGAAAAGGAAAAGAAAAATCAAGGCATGGAAACTAAACTAAAAGAAGACACCAGGAAGAAAATAAATTATAATAGCAGAAGAAGAACAAAGAAGATTACAACGATTTTTTTATTATTTTTTTTCAAAATGTCAAAACAAAGTTATCTTTTAAAGATCAATGCAAATCTATAAAGACCAATGTAAATGTTATTATATAAATATATAGTATACAAAAACATATAAATATGAAAATATAAAAAATTGCAATCTTAGCAATAGGGTAGGATATTAAGGTCATCCTTGTCACAACCGTCCCATAATAGTCCTTATACTCAATCCATTTATTTTTTCAGAAATCATTACAAATACTTCCGTGTTCTTAAAACAAAATACCAAAAAGTAAAACTTCAATTTTAATCAAACCTAGTTACACTATTTGAAATTTTGTGGGAGAACGAAAATCGATGCCGGCGATGCATCAAGTCGAACCTCGGTGCACCTTACCCGCAACCAGTGTTTGCCAATCTCTGGGCTGCGAGGCGACCTGTAAATCCCGCGAATTGCCCATTGAGCTGGTGGACCCGGGCTATTATTGCCATCACCGGGGATACTAAATGACGTCGGTGGAGAGCGCTTAGTCGAACTAAGGACGGCATAAAGTTGCGTGTACGAAAATGAATGTTTGCCGGAATTTATTATTGCCTGGTCCGCGTCGTAATTCAAAGTCCGGTTGGCGTTATCTTCATCAGCGAGAAGCACCGGCCCAGAGCGCCGCGTGAGCCCTTCGCCGTCCTTCCTATATACCTTCATATTAGGAGGCCAGTTCGCGTATCCTCGACGAGCATCCGAGGGATAAGTGTGTTCTAGGGACTTGTGGACACCCTCGTCCCTACCCTATACATATACCTGCTGACTGCCATCTCTGGCGAAGCGCCTCAGGAGCGAGTAATTCAATTACTGGACGCTTTCGACTTTGTATGCATTTTGCTGGCATCGATTATCACCCGGTGGCGCAGCGTCAAAATATCCCGTGCGACCATGAATTATCGTCCAACGATAACGAGACCGAAACGAACTTTCGACCAACGTTCTAAAAATAATAGCTGGTATTTACATCATTTTGATAGAAGTGACGCAGTGTTGTTAAGAATTAATTGTGGAAAAAGTTTGTTTAATATTGCAGGCGTAAAAGTCGACTTTGCGCCCTCCAATTAAATCTTCGGGGGCAAATCATCGGACCTCATCCCTGTCGTGTTAAAAAATATCGTATGAAATATCAATCTCCTCAAGTATGATTTCTTACGCTCTGGCACTCGTCGGGGATTGTTAGTTGTGTCCTTGTTCCATAATACACTATTTGATATGTGATTAAAAAAAATTAATACTCCGACTGTCAATTATAGGTTATTATCTCGGATTTTCCTTTCTTCGTAATTGGCAACAGCTCTCACAATCTGAATATCCAATGAATCCCTTCACGAAAAATGATTTAATTAGGTAACTTGTCTGATCTCCAGATACGGAATCGGTTTGGACACCTTATTAATTGTCAAATTATACTATTCATACAAACAAGAACATTGTCGGTTGCTCTAATTAATTTACCGTGTTGAGCACATAGCACTAAGCGAATGTTTACAACAACTTATCACTCTAACACCTCACTCAAATATCTTTTCTCTTGAATTTAAAGGGAAATAGAAGATTGGGGACCACATACTTGGTTTTAGAAAATTTGTTTTTCTAACCATTTCCTTATTTACCTGAGCCCAAGCCAATAAATTGACTACGACATCTAGTAGGTGGTTGTATAAACTAAGGAAAGGGGAGTGTTAAGCAATTATGTTGGTGCCATCGAAATTAATCAGTTGTTCATACCAATTCCATACTTGGAGCCAAGCTTAGGTCTTCTGATCAATACATTTTTTCCCCTATTGATTTATTTTTATTAATCTCTGACTCTTAAGGTCACAAGTATAAACAAATCAAAGTGGATACTATTTAATTTAATCTGTTGCCACTATTTTCTTCGTTTGGAGAACGTTCTTTAAAATATATCATTGCTTGAAAGTTCTTGGACTTCTTTTATATATTTGGACTTCTGTAACAAATTAAATCAGCTTGCATTGATTTTGAGTCTTTCTGCGAGTCTCGGTTAATATATTCTTCAATATGCCTGTTCACCAGCCTGTTCTGAATTATGATTCAAATTATAATTGTTTTTTAATTGAGATAGAATACAAAAAATCCATTCAACTAAGAGAACTAAATAAAATTCCTAACCTAACAAGAACTGTTGTAGTTAACCAGACATTTGCGGACTTTTCTGTGTATTGTTTCCGTATAAAATAGAATTCCTATAAAGCTCCTGTGTTGTTAAAAAATAGAGCTTCTTGGAAGCTCACAGAATCTTAGAGGAACTTCATTAAGTATATATGATTTTTAACAATTTGAAGTCTCTGCCAACTTATTTTTTAATTCCTACGAAGTTCCGGTGATCATGGAAAGTTATTTTAGTTGTCTTAAAAAATCGGTGTGCAGCATGGTGCTTTCTTCTGTTCACAATATATACAACGCCCCACTATTAGAGTTTTATTTTTGCTAAAAGACGTTTTTCTTCTTTATGACTTTCTTTGTCATAGAAAATCATTAGTTTAGTGTTGTAGTTATGTGTTAGTCATTAGTATAGGTTGCGGACATGGTTTGAGATAACAGATAAAATGTTTACATGTCATGGAGATGGTGTAAACAGATTCAAATTGGGTATTCATTGGTTTCCCGATCTTTGATGGCAAATTCGGTACCAAATTTTGTAAAGCAAGATGAAAGACTTCGACCTAGTTAATAAATAGATATAACCAATACTGTAAATATACAGTAGGCAGCACAGTGCGAGTTAATACCTCGAGTTAAAATTATCAAAACATTATCAACTTGTTTTAATACAATTTAGACAATGTAAAGTAGTAAACTAATTGTCAGTAGCTTAATCTACAATCAACAATAAAAAAATTTGTGTCCGTGATCTTGTACGTCCGTACGTCCCGTTTTTTTGTCTCGCGATAACTCGCGAACGGATAAGCGTATTGACATAAATTTTTTTTTTAAATACGCGTCTTGGCATAACTTGCCAATTCTGATTAGATTTTGGCGCAGATCCATCCGTCCATTACTAAAAAAAATTAGCCCCAATTAAGTTACTTCGTAGTTTTTTGCATTTATTTTGAAAAATACAAATTTTATTAAAAAATGTTTCAAACAAAAAAGATAGAGCATGAAATTCTCTACAAAAGGGTTGTATGCATTTTCTTCCTGAAGTCAACGATAATGCCATAAAAACTGGTTTAAAATGTTTATGACTATTGTCTGAAAAAGTATTGAATTTGGTCACCTCAGCAAAAAATTACCCTATATTTTTTCATCAAATTTCGACGTTTCGACCCCCTACCCCCCAGCGATAGTCTTCGCCAGCCCCTTGGGCGCGGTGATCACCTACGGGCTCATAAGTTCTTTTACTCCCTTGATACGACAATAACTATTTCGATATATCTAAAAGATGTCTTATAGTATCTAAAAGATATCCGTCAGAGATCTTTCCGACACTTTCAAGATATCTTTGACGAATTATATGTATATATATATATATTGTATATATAAGATCATAATGATACAGACAGTAATTAGTAAAACAATAACATATCTATCGAAGCCACTTGGACCTAAATGTGATTGGACCCCCCAATATCGATATAATTTTATAATATAATTGAAAGCTGTTAGTACACGAACGAGTATTAAAAAATAGCCGACTCTTCACTGCGTCGAAGTTTCTGAGCGAGCGAAGCGAGCGAGGCACCACGCCAACACTAGTTGTATTTTTGAAACTAGTTCAGAGTATTATTATGACTCATAAAACAATAAATTGCGCCAATAATCAAGATATATAATTGTGTATAGGTCGTGTACCAGACAAAAGTGTTATTTTTCAACAGAAATAGGCACAGAATTGAGATGAGATTAGGCACACCTTATTCCTTGGAGTATGTCACTTATTATATCATAAATTACAAGTTCCCAAAGCACGGTGCCATAATATTGTTTGCTCCAAAAGTTACAGTTAGAAATTAACGAAAATTCAATTTTTCATAACTTCACTGCAAGCGACTTTGGACGCATGTCATTCTTATTAAGATACAGGCACACGTATTTTTCAAGTATCTTTGGCGTTTATAAAGTGCAATTAATCAACCACATGATTTTCAAATGAAAAGAATTCACGTTCCAAAAGTTACAGAACATTTGCACGATGTAGTTTATTCAAATTTTATGAGCTTTCGTGTTTCCTATGGATTTTTAATCAACAAGCATGCCAAACAAATAACTGTACCTTGAAAAGCATACCCTTTTTAGTAAATAGCAATGTTTTATAAATAGTTCTGTACAGCTTATGTAAGTGAATCGTACAATATCGTAAAAATCAAAAGTTCTGTGGATTTGCCCATACACCAAATACGTATTTTTTAAGGTTGAGCTGTATGGGATGGTTGCTACTGATTCCATCCAAGTCTCTGGACTAAAATATTTCGTTGATTTCAAATTTGTATTTAATGTAGCAATAATTCATTTAGCAAAACTTGTATTGCTGTCCTGTGTGATTTTATTTCGTCGCCACCATTTTGTGTCTCTGGATAGGTAAGTAGGTTTCCCGTTACCAGACATGAAGTTTTCGAGAGTGACGTTTGAGAAGTGTCTACGCCATAAATTTTCGAAGTAAGCGCCGTTACGCGAACGTTTGCAGGATAGATCGTCTCCATCCAAGTTGAACTGAAATCCATGTCCACTTTTTCTGTTCGCTCCAGACGTTTCTAAACTCGCTGCACCTTCGATAGGCGCGGTATCCGATTTCCTCGTATCTGGTTCACGCGGGGAGGAATATCTCATCTCCCGCCATTACCCGTCGTCTGATTTATAGCAATCCGTGGAATTTTTAGAACGTCTTTCAAAGATTCATCCTATATACCTGCTCAGCTAAATATAATCGAGCTGGATTTTACACGTATAAATAAATATTCCGTAGCCGCGGTTCTTGCGTGCCTGCCATCGGACCCCGATCTTCTGCCGCGGCGGCGGATCGAGCCTGAAAGATGGCTCCTGGTTTATGAAGATGACAGAAGGAAACTTAGATATGGTAATGGGCGTAATCTATGGTGACGGTCGCTCGTGAAGTCGAGTATCCTTCCGAGAGGGAACTGCGGCGCAGGTGATATATTTGTCGGTTTCTGCGCGCTGGCACACACCAGAATGAATTGACGAGAATTTCTTTTCGCATTCGACGAGGGATTATGCTAAATGAAATTAAGTTCTGTTGAGACTTTGCTTCTTCTTTGTTTATTTTCATGCGACGACTTGGCTCGTAAATTTCTAATGCCTAAATAAATAATTGCCCCTGAGTACGTACCAGAATCGAACCGTTGTATCGGATGATTCATATCATGAAACTTCCTTTTTTCAAGATATATGAGCAAGTTTAACACGCTGCATACTGATTTCTCAAGTATGATGAATAATAGAGTGTGCAGGAACTCGAAGAAATAGTATAAAATATAATCAAAATTCATAATCACAAACTGCGTTTTATAATATAATCATAACTATGGTTACAATCCGGAAATATATAAATATTAGATATGTCGTTATTAACTATTTAAATATTTTGTTTCTGATGTTTCTGTCTATATTTTTTCGTTTACCCTCAGTTGTACCACGTTCGCACCGACCTGACGCGGAAGATTGCTTCAGTTTGAGAACTCAATCCAGAGATGGTGCCACTGATCACATAATATTACTTCGGTTGAATTTTGAAATCAATTTTTATTTAGTTTATTAAAAAACGGGCTTGTGAATAATCTGTTTCTCTAAATCATTTTATGCGATTGTCATAAAATAAAGTCATTTTTTTGTAGTTGAGTCGTTTACAATAAGGTTCATATTTTGCGTTTTATGGAAATAATTTTTAACATTTCAAATAGTAATTCTAAATCATGCTAATAGGCCATATATAATAATATGAACTAATTAAGTAAATTATTAACTAGTAAATAACGAATGATAAATTTCAGGTAATTTAGAATTTTTCAAAACGAATATTTGCGGGTTTATTTTCGAATTTTTTGATAAAATAATTTTCTATTTCTTTCTTTTATTTTATTATTTTAATAGCTAAATTTGTACATTATTATAGTCAAAATTGTGCTCCGTTTCAAAAGGATGAATAGTTAAACCAGTGTAATATTTCTCATCACCCCATACGATGTTAATAAGTTCTTTTACGTGTTTCAAGTCTTTTTTCAGTTTGGCATATGTAAATTTTATCATAAAAAGAATAGGATATTTGATAAACAACGTTGAATTTTTTTAAGTTGGAAGGAATTGTTATAAGGCTTAATTTCACCAATATTTTTATTTGTCGGTTCGATACTAACCTTATATTTTCTTCTTTTAGGCAGTTGTAATTTCTCTGTGATTTATTTCACATAATTAATGGCTGAAGTGTTTAAAATCAAGCTGTTCTGAGTAGATTTTTTTCTCCAAAAAGTTATAGAAATCATGTATTTTTAGCAATTCTATAACGTGTTTAGGATACCCATTTTATAAAATAAAATATTTTTCTTACTAGATCTAAGTTTTTTACCCTATATCTTATTTCAGAAAGTTTAATTACACGATTAATTAAACTTAATCTCACACTAATTTTATATTGATAAGGGTGATTGGAAGTAAATTGTAAGTAAGGAGCTACCCAGGTGTCTTTGTGAGACCAGCCTTTGTTTTCTTTCCTAATAACCTGTAAATCAATAAAAGTCGTTCCGATTATTTTCGGAATTGCTATTCTAATTTTATTAAACTGTTAAGAGTATTTATAATAACTTCTTCATTACTTTTAGGATAAGCTAAGAGTAAATCATCCACATAACTCAAGTAAAAAGGAAGCTTGAAATGTTACTTATTAATAAGCAATCCTTCCATGAATTCCATAACCAAATTGTAGACAATGGGGGACAAAGGCAAACTATTGGTACTTCGTATACTTGTTAGTGATATTGTCTATGAAATACCAACATGGTATTATTTAAAACCAATTTTAAACCCTCTTTAAATTTGAAATTATTAGTAAATAGGTAAAATGCTCTATTTCGTTTCATTTTCGATCTGTTGTATGTAATATAATTTCTATAGAAACATTGGTAAAGGGGAAAATTACGTCAAGCAACATAATTTTATGATCTAAGGTGAATTAAAAGATTTAAGTTCTATCCTTAAATAGCAATCTAAAATATATGAAGACGTTTTCCTATAACATTACTATATATCATGAAAAGGTGTACATATAGTTATAGTCGTATACAGGTACAGTTATAGTCATATGTAAGTTAGAACAAACTTCAGTTACCCTAATTTATTTTGGTATATTGTCTGTATATTACTATACCATAATATTACGCAGTAAAAATATTATGCCAAAAAAAAAGCATGTATAAACTTTCGAATCATGAAATAAATGTATTGTTTGTACCTGTAAATTTTGATATTGTGAAACACTGAACGCTCCCACTCTCATAAAGTTTTCCAAAAAATACAAATACTTAAGGTTAGGTTAGGTTATGTTAGGTTTGTTTACCATTGTTACCGGTTGGCGTGATGATTGTAATATTTATGAATATTTATATGGAATTGCCCACACTATTAAGGTATGAAAAGATATTGATATAAAAATTCTCGTGGTTCAACGTAGTAAATACTGTAGTGACTTTCAAAGAAGTTCTTTTTTTTTAAACATATCAGTAACTACGTGATTCTTCGCGAATAGCTTCCGTTTACCAAGATTCCCAATATTCTGGCAGCCAATAAAGTGGGCAGGTCAAATATGTGCACTTTTCGATTTTCAAAAAAACTTATTGGGTAACAAGCAACTTTTTGGTTTAATTTAATGATAATTATATAAAAAACTATACATAAATTGTTATAAACTGAAGGTTAACATAAACGCCACCTGCGTGCAACATGTCGAATTAACGAGGTAATAAAAATCACTAACAGCAAACTGATTTTCTTAAGTTCTTTAATAATTATTCGCAAAATTAAATGTTCCCATTTTACTACTAATTTGGTGAAAGTTTCCTAAAGCGATACTCGTCTGTTTCCGATTCCATGATAATATTAACAATCTGATTCTTTTTTTTCTTTTGGGAATAAAGTTAAGAATCCGATTTTACAGTTCTCCTCCAAAAATGCTTTTGGTACGCAGTAAAGTCTATATTTTCTATGGTTTCTCTTGTCGATTTCGAGGAAACTCACTCAAAGCTTTTCAAAGGTTTACAATGATGATTCAATAAATTAAATTTCAACATATATAAACATGTTACAGAGAATTATTAGCACCCGCCTAAAAATAACATGAGAAAATTAAAAATAAACATCACTTCCATTGTATAAATTATGACTAAATATTGGCTAACTTGTTCAATTGATAGTTTATGGAAAATTAAAAGATTACAAGAAAATATTGTGTCCTCTGCCATCTCTGGCGCAATAAGACCTAGGTCATCTTAGAAATGTAATAATCTGGCCAGTTTAAAAAAATTACACTGTAAAAATAAGGTGTCTCAAAGAGTCTTACTTTCAAAGAGTGAGAAACCAACCAATGTGTCCTATTTTAAGAGATTGTCTTTCTCTTGAAAAGAGACACTTGGAGACATTTTGTTTTTGCAGTGAAAATATAACAATTTCGTGGATCGTATTTATATATGCTTTTTAGGCAGATTTTATAATAGTTTTGACGGAGTTTCAAGATAGAATTACTTAGAATATTTAACTTGAATTACGTAATTAGTATTTGTCCAGTTTTTAGTCCATAATTAAGATGCTATTATTTACATGTTTTCTTCTTCACAGATAACCTAAAAGTTGGATGTATTTTTATACTGTTACTGCGCAGTTTTTATCTATTTTTTGTACTGTATTAACTATGACTTTTTAAAGCCTAATTTTTACTAAGAAATAGTATAATGTATCTAGAGCGCAAAGGAGGACCCCGAGGACTGCAACTAGGGGCTTGTCTCCGATTCATTCATTCTCGCCGGTGTTATACACGATATTTTTTGTCACACCTGTACATAAAAAACTACGCCTTTACAATGTCGGTGCAGTACGTGGCGGGTGCGGAATCGTGAAAAAGGAGAAGGGGGCGCGAATTCGCGAAAAGCGACCGCCGGATCCTAGAAGGCAGACGCGCTAAATAAGTTTCACATCGCACGCTTTAGCGGTATACAAAGACGTGGTTTTTGCGCTGGTGCGAAAAAAATATATTTTTTTTCATTCAACACGATTACTTCGTCATCTTTTAATACGAGTGTAATCCTCATCATCACTGTTATTGTTATTGTTGTTGTCAATATTTTCATCAATTACTTCGTCAGAGTTCATGTGTTCAGCATGAGTAGATAGGTTTCCTTCATAATTTCCGATAAATGCACGATAATTTCAATCGATTTTATTAACGTCTGGTCCACTCTCAGTAGAAAACATACATTTAAAACCCGTTTACATTACTATATCTCCCTGCAACTTTTAACAAATAATTTTGATAAGTTCATCACTAGACAATTACAGGATACTGTTTGATTATGTTATTCACTGATGCTAACAAGTAAAAACAAGTCGAACGTCCATTAAATTCAACCCAAGAGTTCTCACACCTCAGGTTTTTTTTCTAATATCAATTTAGCGGTGTCTCTCGGTTATTTTAACCCTTTAAGGACGAGATGGTCATATTTTACATATTTTCAATGCCGTATTTCTTTATTATTGGGTTAGCAAAAAAAAATTGGTAAAACCAAGAACAAAAAATTGGGGAAAGGCTTTTCATTTTATAAGCCAGTATTAAAAATTAATAACAAAATATAAACACCAAGAGAAGAGAACAAATGAGAAAAAAAATATTTTCGATTTTCAATTTTGGTATTTCAAATAATAATGAAATCAAGAATGATATCTCAAATATATTAAATATTTTTGTTGTTTATAACAGTATCGAAGTTAAACGAAACTTCGCACTCATTTTAGAATTGTAATTTGTCTTTTTTTCAATACTCTGCTTTAATGAGTTAATGGCATCAATTATTTTAATACTTTGTTCGAGTTCCTTGAAGTTTCAATCAGGGACGCCATTTTCGTTGGAATTTAATGATGGTAACTTTTAAAAGAGAGGCCTCTCGATCGCATACATCATATCATTCTGAGGGACATTTTTAGGAGATACAGAGGACGTCCAAATATCCGCGTCAATCGTCCAGTTATAATTCTCAGGACATTCTCAGTAAGTTAACAATATGATAAAAGCAGACATATAGATGTCTTGAGGAGCTCCTGAGTATATCTTCTAACATATGATGTATAGAAAACGATTCATGATGTATCATAAAAGCAGGTTGTGTTATGATTCCATCAACATTCATTAAATCTTAATATTAATTATTAAGCTCTTCCGATGTGGAGAATCCAGTGTAATAGTGGAATGATGTTTGCAGTCTCCAAAGGAACGCAATCGTCAATTGATGAATATGTACACTCTATTGAGATTAGGAAAAGTAGAATATTTCATTCAATCTGTTATAAAAATGGAAATTGAAAAATTGTTTCTTTGATTCCTTTATGATATTCTAACATGTGATGGCCATTAAAGGTGTGAAGATTCTTTCCTTCCTCCTGGATCATACTTTCTACGCATCCAGACTACGTACTTCTATTAAAGCATACTTATCTTTAAGTTCTATTTGGTACGTTCTACGGCCTGATGTACAGAGCACACATCCTAAAGAAATAGTATAATAGTCAATTTTTCCATTTGTACCAATCTCTGACATGTAATAACATTCAACGGAAGAATTATACCGCACGTATCCTCCATAATTCTTGTCAACAATATTCAAGTAAATACATGGACTTTCCTGTCTGTTGAACATCCTATGCGATACCCAGCAACTGCCACTGGTTGGGGAGCAACCCCCAAACTGAAAAACAGCTAAGAACTCGATGGAAGTGAAAGGAAGAAACGACAGAGAAGGAAGCAATGGGAGTTGAAGGCGAAAGAACAATGGGTTCCCGTGTTCCATATGGAAAGCCGCGCGTGGAACGATAAAGGTGCGGATGGTACGTATCAAAAAGGGAATCCGGGGTAAAGGCAAAGCACGACGCAGAGGACAGCAGGTGCTTTGTCACCACGAGAACGTATTCGCAGGCTGGTCCTCCTCTACGACCAGTTTCCCTCTTTTTGTAATCTCCCACCTCAGTGTCTTTCGCTACCACCGGTCCATATCCGCCTCGATCCGCGTCTTTCTGCCCTAGCGTCGATGTCGTCACTGAAATTTTGTCTTTTTGCGTACTTAATAATAAACCCTAGCGCAAACTCGACGACGTCCGGCAAGTCCCTGGCAGGGCGCAACATTCTAGAGGGCGGAGTATCTTTGCAAAGACAAGAGAACGTTTTTGTTTCGTAGTGACATTTATTTGGGCTACGGTTTCGTTTTGCATAAGTCTCGGTCCTCTTGCCAGTGCTTATGTGTCTCCCCATACACGCGAGTGTGTGGACACTGTGATATAAATCCTGGCGTGCAGGCCACGAGAAGACTGCCCGGTGGCTACCTCTTCGCATCCATGCGTCCACCTCCTTTTGGTCGCCACTATTCCCGTCTTTCTCCTTTTTCCATCTCTCGCTTTTTCCCCTCGGACTGGTTCGTTGTAACTCAGGCGCGCACTACTCGGTGCATCCTACTCTGCATATAATGCACCGTGTGCTACTGCATACCCCACCCACCTGCAGACTTACGCGTACTTCGGCGCGCGTCTCCCATGCTGAAAGATCGGTAACTTGCGAAGAAATGGTTTCTTCATTGCATTTTTCAAAATCGATATGAAGAATAACAGTTTGAAAAGGATTCTTCAAAGAAATCTCAATAGACAATATCCAGCATTCTCCTGAGTAGCACAGAAATCGAAATCCTCAAGACTAAGCAGAGATGCCAATATGTGAGAAGAAATTCAACTGAACTCATGTATATACACGATGCTTCAGCATAATGATGGAGATAATAAATACGTCCGAAATCGATTGACCCGATCTCTTTCTTCTTCATGATCGCATCTTCTCACTGATCCCGATGAAACAAGAGATTTTTGGGAATCAACAGATGTCCCTAGTCCCTTTGATGAAAGGAAAATGCTGCAAAGCGGGAAAATCTGGTAGAGAAGGCAGGATGCAAGGTTGAGAAGAGTCCTGACCTTGGCTGAGATTAACGTCCATGTTACACAGTCTCGGTACATTCGTCGAGCAGCTTGGTAGCTGCAGGTTCAAGGTCGCGAACGTCGCCAAAGGAATCTGCAGAGTTAGTTTCTCGCTTCGTTTCTTCGTCTGTCTCTTCCTCTTTATCTCCACTTTCGCTTCTTTTAATTAAAGAAACATATCCACCGTCGACTTTTTCGAGAATTTCTCAAGCGGAGGCTAAGCGCGTAATGGGCGATTCGTTTCCGTTTTATCTATTTCAAGATATTCGATACCCCGATCAACGATACTGGCAATTTTCAAGGGAAAAGTTCCAAGCAAGCGCGTTTAATTACGTTCAAGAGACTTATGTTTATATTACGTTTTTGACGTTTTTTAATTGACGATTGTACCGAGGGAGGTACAGATTGCACTCTATTCAGTATCTTATAAATCATCCAAAGAATTAATGCATCAAAAAACTGAAGTGGAGTTATTGATTTATGACCTTTTCATGGTGATTGAAATTGAAATTGTATATAATGATTATTTGGAGTTCACATTGGTCTTCGGTCGGAGATATAAAACATACATCCCTTCTAAGTTGGATAATGTAGAATGATTGTAATATGAACAGACGTAGAGAAAGTGACCATCCGAACAATTTGGAATGAGTTCAATTTATCTTCCTGAATTTTGCTCCTCTTTATTATTCTATTTCATCTTATATTTTATTATTACTACTTTAAGCTTACTCTAGTTAAGTTAAAGATCATATGCAGTAAAGAAGAAAAAACAGTAATTTAAAAGGAAAATAGAGTTCCTTTCAGTGCTTATTCTAATCCATTTTTATCATTTTGATTCAGGCTGAAAATGCAAGAAATCATTCGAAGTATTATTTGAATATTTTGTGCTGGTTATAAATTCGAAGGATATCGAATTTAGCTGCTTTATCAGAAATTTATTACTCTGGGGGTTTGGTGGTCGCTGATTATGAATCCCTTATTATATTTCCGAAATTCAAAATGATGGATTCACTATGGTGGTCCAAAATTCTAAAATTCTTAGTAAGAATTTCAGCGTTAAACTTTGGTATCTGATCATAGTCCCACTTTTAATAAGGGCTCTGGCCTCCGCCCGAAATATAACGTCAACATTTCAAATGGAGGTTTGTCCAACTAAGCCGAAATTTGTTACAAATAAGTTTGACTTTAACATAAACTTTCCATTTTATGATTCACGTAAACCTAGTTTGAGTGGAGTGCTATATACACTGTGAAGAACTCAAAGAATTATTTTCCGTATTGGACGATTTCAGTTGTTTATCCTTTATTCGTTGTATATTTTTAACCCTTAGTTCCGGCGGCTATTTTAAAGGTTTTTGCTCCCACTATCTGAGTCAAATATGTCCTAACGCTTGCAAATGTTTACAATTGTGCAATTTATAAAGTACAATTTGAATTTTCTCTGGGTCGAAAGCGACCCTGGAGTCGGGATTAAGGGTTAAGATATTAAGAGTTGTTTTAACATTTTGTCTTCCTAGTAATGTTATACACATAATAAAAATCCGATGGAAATAATTAATGAAGAAAATAAAAATTAGAATCATTACATTTACAACTGAAATGTTTTAAAGAAAGAGATTTTGTTTGTTTTTTTTTCATTTTTTGTCGGTGCATTCTGCTTCTGTCAAATTAGATCCAATTCGTGTTTAATTTTTTTTTATTTGGGAGTAAATTATTAGATGTTTTTGTACGAAAAGCGCTGTTTATAAACAATTAACCCAAAATGATAAGAAATATTCTGAAGATCGCCAGAAAAATGAAAAAACTCCTGAACAAAGTTTGAACCGACAACATGCCTAAAAATGAATAGCATTTTCTGGTTCCAGCTTGAATGGATGTGAATTTTATTGTCGGTTCCATATCGAAATTGAATATTTCGGAAATTATGTTAATGTGGTAAACTTTCTTGTACAACCATAGGTCCGATCATGAAGGATAGAGAAACGCATTAAAGAATGTGCAAAACTAATTAAGTGTGTCTGAAAATAAACTTTTTGTTTGCCTTTGAAACCCGAACTGAAATTTGTTAAATGCATTTAGAGGCTAAAAGCAATGGCGCTGACAGAAATGACCTAGCACGTCGAATTATTTAAAAAATTTGTTTAATCTACATTTTCACCCATATTGCAAGTATTTTTTAGACTAAAGAGGATTTACATTTATACAGTACAGAAATAAGTACATAGGAAGTGATACTACTGTTGTTCAAAGTAAATTCTTGTATTTTAATTTTTTAAAAACAAAAAATGACAAAAAACGTTCAGCTTTTAAACAAACATTCAATCTCATTTTTCTAGGAAATGTAACGTGATAGGGATATAATTTTGTAATAACAAAATACAAATGATACACAGCTTAGCAACGAGAAAATTGGTGTATAGAAAATGTAGAGAATCAACAATACAATTTTATTAAACAAAAATTATTATGTATCACTGGTAATAACGTATTTAAATAAAACAAATGCGATATTGATTGGGAAAAAGTCGTAATTTACTTGAAATTTCGTGCGGCGTTTTCTATATTGCGAATTGGAGGTCCATTGCTTTGACAAGAAAGATTAACTTATAAAGATTGCTAACCTTTAAATCTAAGGAGAAAGCTGTCATTTCTTGAAAAATGTTCCTTCTTCTTGTATTCTATCGTACATGTACAATTATGTTCGAAAACATCCCTCAGTAGACTCTTAGCTACTATAAAAAGAATAAAAAACACGCCCTTACAAATTCTTTGTATTTAGAGGTCAAATAAACAAGGCCATTTCTTTTTTTTTTTTTAATTATTGATTTCTTAATGTTGTTTTAGTATAGAAGTACCGATGTACCATATGGATGGTTAAATATATTTCTACAGTTTTGCAGAATGCAATTTTACATGCAAAATGTCTGTCATCAGCCATTTTCATAAAAGTTTTGACCTCCAAGTGACCTTCAGAATACTGAAAATTCCATCTTAGAATACCATGAAACTTTCTCTAAGCATCTGCACATCTATACAAAAGCAAAATCTTTAAGAAATCAATCATTTAAAAAATCGAGAAATTACCTAGTTTTTTTGACCTCTAAATAACAGAATAGCGGAGCGGAAGTATTATGCCCGAAGAAAACCACCGGGTAACTTTTAAGACGGCTGCTATACCAAAATAAAAGACGGATGTAATGCCAATTCGCCATTTGTACATAGTAAGGTTGCCGTCTCTTTCCTGCAATATCAGTTGTCTGTATTTAGGACAACTGCAATCCCAAACTAAGCCAGCCCACAAGTATCTCTTCTACCACCTCTGTAATCTTAAACATTGTACATTTGCTGGATCATCAGATATTTTATTTGTTTCTTGTCTAATGTTCTTAAAAAATAATTCTCCACGAATAGCTTAAAAACCGGACGCCATCGCCTTAACATCATGTCGTTTTTAAGTCAAGGTATGACTAAGACTCTATGTTTATCACTGATGTTTTTTTGGGTATTATTTCATCTTTGTTTCAACATCCACTAATCACTAAAGAATGTAAACCTTTCTGCAATGATTACAAGAAGTTTAATAAACTATCATTCAATTTTGTGGGTTATCTTTATACTTTCTAAAGTGAAAATTCATTTACTTCAAAATTTGTTGTCGTTCACATAGTATAAGTGAATTTATTACTTTTCAGTAAGCAAATCATATTATTTCTAGAATATATAAATTTTTCGCTTATTGAATGAGCATTATTTCTTTAGTTATTTCTTTAGTTATTGCCTATATATTATACAGAAAATAAGAGGTCATTACTATACATTAATATTTTAAGACATTATTTACAATTAGAAGTAGAGTTCTGATGTCGACTGATGCAACAAAGACTCCATGACTATCCAGGAAAAATCTACAACGTATTGACACCAAATCACGTAACCTCTCAAAATTATTTAGAAATTCCAATGTCTTGCGTTGTGACTTGTTTGTAAGAATCGATGAAAATATTGAATTTTACTTAAAAATATATTCAACCACAAAATAAACGAAAATGTCACTGGTTCAAGTTTGGAGAGTAGGGTCCAAAGTTACCAAATTTTGCAATGATGGGTTGTAAACGAATTTACTGCAATCTGCTAATTCTGACATTTGTTACTGCTTTGGATCCAGAAATTATTGTATTTACAGATAATGTTCACCCATATAAGTACCGTGTACTTTCTAATTGCTACATGACTGAAAAAAAACTAGATCACGACGACCTCCCAACTTAGAGACTCGGGGACGTGTTCGGAGCCTCATAAATTTTTCCACGTCGCTGCCAGCTCGCGGATGCTTTTCGACGATATCGAAAGTTTATCCTCTCGGCGACGCATAATGGCCCATTACCCCTTTCGCATTATAACGAACGCGAGTCTGGATGTTAATAGGGATACTCTGGTTTTTGCTCGACTCGCCGTATTACGCTTACGGGAGCCGAGCAGTCTCCCTTATAAGGGCCGTCCTCGTGGTATCTCGGATAGCATAATAGGACTCGCATGTTCTTTCCGTAGCATGGACCGGAGATCGTTCGCGTATATCATAATTATGCGACTTCTTTATCCCAGTACCTCCAATTGACGGTTGTAAACTCGACCAAGAACAATTGGTTTTGCGGAATGTTGTATTAATCCAAGTTGACTTTCCTCTGAGACCAGCATATAGGTTGATGGAACCGTGGCGAATCTTTGCTGATCAATGTTAGGTCCTAAATAAAAAATCTGTCACTCTGATATATCTTAGTTGATATCTTGAAAATATAAGAGCGGCAGTGACTCAGTCGGTAGAGTATTGGCTTCGTAATCAGAAAACCCTGGTTCGATCCCGGCCTCTGCCATCTGTCATCGGGACACCTTCGTATTTGTTTATAAGTGTCTAATAACGCCAAAGCTCAGGTGGTTCGGATTCCACCTTCATAAACTGTAGGTCTCGTCGCGATTTAGTCCCATATGGGTTCAGAAAAGTCGACGTAAAATAATAAAAAAAAAAAAGAAATCTTGAAAATACTTTGCCAACCAGATTCCTCCCTCTGTATTATACTATCCTAACCTCAACACAGACATAGTTAATAACACAGGCCAACAAGAAGTTATGTTGATCTGAGTACAAAATATAGTAGAGTCCCGGTATATTTGCCCTCTCGGTCCGTTATATTTATCAAAAGAAGGGGAGCATCACATCTCCCATTCTCCTCAGTCGCGTTATGTTCGTGACGTTACATCACGCCCTTACCGAGGCCCCAGCCCGCAAGGTGGGGGAAAAAGAGTGCGTCGACGGGTGAATATACCGAGATGGAACCAGGCAAATATGCTGGCATGTAAATATAGTGACACGCAATTATATTGCGACTCTAGGAGTTTTCTCGGTCGTTTTAGACATCCTCAGAAACCGGTGAGGAAATTCGTATTTGTAGCGATATACTGTTTAAAAATGAACATTATGGTTTTTTCCAGGTTAAGACCGTATTTTTTCCAGGTTTGCACGGTCGTTTCAGATACAACCTTAAAAAAATCATTAAAAAAAAAGCTGATATGTCAGGTGTCGGCTTTACGACTGTCTATTTTTGTACCCGCACCATCTATTTTTTGGCGTGTCAGCTTTTCGACTGTCTGTTTTATGACTATCGATTTTTTTGACCTATCGGATTTTTTATTTGTCGGTTTTTCGGGTGTACCTCAAAAATCGGACAAATCACAAAACAGACACATCAAAAACTCGACATTCAAAAATAAGACATTTCAAAATGTACATATTCGGAAAATGTAATTAATGATTGAATTCTAAGTAAACTCCATAAATAATTGTATGATTAAACGAACTTACTTGTAAGCGATGTTCAATCATGATTGTGTTCAGCCATTTAAAAGTAAACGCGTCTACAGTGAGAGATCCTGGATCTTTAAACCAGGAAACGGAAAGTTTACATTTTGTGTTTGTTCTTGTTGCAAATAAATACATTTGTGGTATACCCAGTTGCTGTGTTATAGTTTGAAAAGCTGACTGAGATAGAGAAAATTCCGTCTCTGGTTCAAGACGTGTGGATTTGCAGTCAGCTTCGACATTATGTTTGGAACGAATATATGAAACGAAAATCCAAATATTTCTTTGTTCACACCAGTCCCAAATTTGTCTTATTATATTGTTCATTCCAGGGAACTTAATACAGCCCATCTTGTTTATTAAGACAATAGAGGTAGTATTATCTACGCTCAACAATATATATCACAATTTCGTAAATCGTTTGCAAAAACTTTCAGGCTAAAACCCGGTGCTAGTATTTCTAGTGAATTGATGTGAAGTTTTCGTTCATCTTCGTTCCAAAAACTATGTCTACGTTGATATTTACAAAAACTACCCCACCCAGATGATGATGCATCCGAAAATATTTCAAGTAATGGTTTAAATTGTGTAATGGGACATATTGCTTTACCAATATTACAATACCACCATTTAAAATCAATTTGTAAATAATTAGAAAGAGCCACAGAAGCTTCAAAATCACCACCATATTTTTTAAGGGCTAAGAATTCTTCTCTCTCGAAATTTTTTTTGTGTACCCATCCATATTTTAGGGATGTGCAACATGATCCTAAAATACCTATGAACGCCGCAAAATTTCGAATAGTACATACTTTTAAATTGATAAATTTCGTAATTAATTCCTTACATTTTTCTATTTTGTCTTTTGGAAGCTCGATACTGATTTTTTCAGAATTATAAATAAACCCGAGAAATTTACATCTCGTGGATGGTATCATACAACGTTTTTCTTCATTTATTATAAAGGCTAAATTTTCAAGTAAATTACGAGTTGAATATTTTACGACATTCATCATAGGAATTTCCAAAAACAAGAATGTCATCCAAGTATATAACCGAAAGGTAACCTATCTCTCTTAATTTTGACATTACAGGTTTTAATAATTTTTTGAAAATAGATGGCGCAACATTTAGCCCGAAAGGTAAACATGTATATTCATATAAAGTACCTTCAAAATTGAATCGTAAAAATCGTCTATCAGATTTTTTAATTTTAATTAAATAATATGCGTCTTTCAGATCCATAGACGCCATGAAACATCCAGGAAATAGCATACGTTTTACTATTTTACCATCCTCGAACTTGAAATGTTCAGCCTGAATGTATTCATTAAGGCGTTTTAAATTTAAAATAATTCGGTACGATCTGTCTGATTTTGATCTAAGAACAATATTGGAAATAAATTGTCCTGGCGTTGGTAAACACGTATTTAAAACTCCTTTGTTTAATGAAATATGGATTTGTTCTCGAATTTTAATTTTATCTTTTGTAGACCAACGCGGTTCAACTATTGGTTTATGTTGAAAAACTGGAGGAGACAAAGGGATTTTAAATCCTGACACTCAACTTAGAATGGTTTCATCTGTTGTTAAAAATGTTCAGTTGTTCAAGAAGGAAGATAATCGTCCTGCGAAACAACTGACCTCTATTGTCTCTTTTTCCTGTACATCTGACGATGACGTAGGTCTTGTTTCATCGGTTGTCTGTTCATTGGAGTTTGTTTGCGACCTCGACTGAAATTGTTCCTTTTCCCGCCCCCTCTCGATTTGAATGATGTCCGGGGAGGCGGGTTGTAGACGTTTTTTGAATTGTTAGCTTTTTCAGATACTTTGCTGGGCGCTAATTTTAAATCCTTCGAAGATTATTGTAAAACTTTTGCAACTTTCAGTTTTTCGACTAAATCTTTACCAAACAACCACTCGCCAGACGTTAAATCTTTCAAGGTATCTTTAAAAGAAGCTTTAATATTTTTTAAAATTAAACTTTTTCGAATTTCGGTTTCGTCGTGTTGCAAGTCGGTTAACAATCCCATAACTCCATTCAATGGTTCTAAATATTGTTTCTTTTCCGTTGGATTATAATAAATGATTGAATCAATAAGTTTTCCCACACCGAATAGAGCACTTCAGATTTTTTTTTCGATTATTCTTTCGTCTCTTTTTATTATTGCAATATCTACTGTCGCCTTTACTTATAAATTTAATTTAGATGGTAACATTAAAGAACAATTTTCTAGTGGATTAAAATTTGTTAACAACAACTTTCCGTCGTCTGATGAAAGTCCTTTTTTAATAATATTTGTCCAAATTTTTGCTAATTGATCGTTAATAGCTGGTGCGAAAGTACGATCAGAAGAAAGGGGCTTACCAAATATTTCAAGAATATCTTCATCTATTCCCTGTGTTGGATGCTTCAGTTGAATTATTTATATCGTTTCCCTTCTTTTCTGAATCAACTTGATCCTTTTCTGAAGCAACTTGTTCCTCATATTCATTATTTTTATTTTGTTCAACAATTTTCATAATTTGATCATTATCGTCATCCTTATTAGATTGACTTTTATCCGTTTGAAAATGGTCCTCATCAGTTACAAAATCGGAAATGCCAGATTGATAGTTATCATAATAATTTCGATGATATGGGCTCGGTATACGATTTCTATATTTATGAGATGAAGAACCATGTCTGCGGTAATCACGATTATCCCTTGTCATATATAATATGAAATAACTGAATAATATGCATTCTTCACAATTATCGAATAATTATGATAACATATTTTCTGTACTGAATTACATGTATAACAGAGGTTGAACCTCAGAATACATCATTATTTTGATTAATCGGTTGAACCGAGAAATCAATCAGTGAAGGTTATACATAACATGTTAATATCACAAGTTAGTTGAACCAAAATGTGAATATAATTCACCTTAGCATATGAGCATTCAATTAAGTACAACAGAAGTTGAACCTCGATGTACATACGTAGAGAAATCTTTACAATTTCGGTTTTAAATTGCCACATAATGTAGCTTTAACCTAATAAACTTACGGCTTTTCGAATGTTTTTTATCTTTCCGTCTCAAAAGTTCTTTTTCTAAGATTTTTATTTGCTTTTTCAATTCATCCTCTTCAATCTCACTATCAGAAGAGCGATCGTTGTAGTTTCTTTTACTCATTTTTGTTCAAAATTTCTTTAATTCGATGTAACGTATTGGCACAAAGAAGAAGAATGACAGATTCGACAAATTATGTAACAGCTGACAAACGAAAAGAACTTTTTGACTTTAAAATTGTGACGGAATTGGTGCATCGCAGAAGCACTACACATTGATCTCGAAGAAGAGGCGCGTAACACAATCCGTATCAAACTGATTTGACCTTCAAGTGATCTTTTAATCTCTTGGTCAAACCTTTTTGATCTTGAAATGAACTTCCTGTGAGATGTCAAGGACGGCGACCCGATATTATTTTTTGATGTAGTGTGTTTTTTGAATGTCTGTTTTTTGAAATATCTGGTCTTTGAATGTCGAGTTTTTGAAGTGCCTGTTTTGTGATTTTTCGGGTTTTTGAGGTGCACCAGGTTTTTCGACTCGCAGCCGTCGTAAGGTTATATTCGGTCTGGGAGATACGTCCGAGTAACAAAGTTGCTCATCAAATTTGGTTGCTGTTACCTAGAATACACAATATTTTGTTTCGAGCTGACGCAGTCTTTCTTGAGGTTTGCCAAAAAATGACTTTTCTGTCGATCGCATCGTAGCAAAACGAAGAAAGGGACCATTTTGAAAAATCGGGTGTCCTGGTAATACCTCTTGTTTGGAGGACAGGACGACCGCTGCTCGATTTCCAGGAAAGCTTCTCACCGCGTGGATCAAGCAGGTTCGCCGCGTGCGGGGGAGGACGAAGACGATCCTCCCCGGGTGGAGTCCCGTGGAAGTCGGGAATCAGATGCCGAAGATCGCAGGAACGTACGGTAACTCGGCGGATGCTCGGGGCGATCTATACGAAGCCCCTTTCGATAATGTATGCGTCGTGGATTCGGAGAGAGAGACGATTCTCAGTGCGATACCAAAAGCTGGGAGACTGACTTTTGCGCCCGAAGTAAGGTTTAGCTCCCGCGGCTTCTGCGACACACGGCAGCGAACGCGGATTTCTACGTAAACTCGCTCGGTAGATAAGATCTCGTTCTTGGGGCCGCCGTTCGATCGCCTGCCGCACCGTGAACTTCCCTGGACCGACCACCTATATACTCCGCCAATTCGGTATAACACGTCGGCTTTTACTTGCCTCGATCCGAGAGCTCTCGATCTTCGAAACCCGGCGAACTTAGCCGGCGAGATCGCGGCGATTACAGGGAATTTCGGGGATATCGGCGAACGCGCCACTTGACGCAGTTGTCAGCTTTCGAGCGATCTGTTAATTGTCTTGGGACCCCGGTATAATTAACGTGATTTGTAGGCTAGCCGTTCTGCCTTTGAAACAATTGTTCTCCTTCCTTTTTGTTGTTTTTTTCTGATTGAGCATGGTCTCCATGTTGTTAATGTTTTACTTGCATTTATCGGTACCTGTTGTAATCTTCTTGTTGTTAGTACGTGACCCTTAACTTGTAAACAATATATATAGTCAAGTATTGAAGTAATGACACTCCTGAGTTTGCCCTTTTATATTTTATTTTTTCGCAATTTTTTATGGCATATGCTGTAAGATATTGTGTACTATAATAAAGGCATATCAAATGATTGTTTGCTATGAAGCTTCTCGGATCGCTGATTATGAATCCGGAGTCAATTTTTAAAAATTTAAAATGGCGGGCTCAACGCGAGGACGAAAATAATTATATAGTTTGAATTTTCGTGAAACTTCGTATCTTAGAGTTTTTGGTGTAGCTGATTACGAAACCCGCATCAATTCTTAAAAATTAAAAATGACCGGTAGAATATGGCAATATATTCAAACCGCCATTTTGAATTTTGAAAATCTAAGGACCTCGCAGGCAGCGATTTCAAAACCCTCCGAGTACCCACATTTATCTCTATCGATAAACTTTATACGAATTCGGTCTGCCATTTTGGATCTGCCATTTGGACTTTTCACTTTTCAACTCCTTTCTATGTAAAACAAAATGTATTCTTCAAATAGTTTACAATCGAAAATTGGAAATCGAAAATGGCGAATCCTTCACGAATATGAGTACTGTTTTTTTTGTCTCAAAGAATGCTAATCCAATGTCCGTGTCTAGTAATTCAAAATGGTAGATTCAATATAGTGAAAATTATATAAAATTATGGCAAAATTCACGACAATCATAACTCAAGAGATTTTTCTAATCGCTGGGTACCAGTCTCATGTCAGTTTTTAATAATTCAAAATGGCGTGTCCAATATGGTAGACAACCATTTCTAAATTGTTACAAACTTCATGAAAATCACTAATTGTGATTTTTAGCGCTAATACGAGTGTAAAGTTAGTTTTTAACAATTGCAAATGGCGGTTGCAATATGATGAATGCCATTTATAAAATTGTCGCAAAGTTCATGAAACTCACTAGCTCAGGTATTTTTGGGGCGCAGAATATGAACTTAATGTCAGTATTAAAAATCCAAAATGGTGGATACAACATGTACGGCACAAATGAAAGACTTGTCGCAAAGTACACGAAAATTACTTCTCGGAATTTTTATTTGGTCGCTGAATAGGAACCTGAAGTCTGTTTTTAATAAATAGAACATAGAGATTCCATTATAGCGGAGAAAAATGCAGCATTTGTCAGTTTCTAATTATTGAAAATGGCAGATCTAATAAAAATATCGCAAAAATTCATGAAAATCGCAACAAATATCAATTTGATCTCAGTTGTTGATATTTAAAAATGGAGACTCCAACATCTCGAAAAAAATATTTTATAAAATAATATTAATAATTGTCGGAACGCTCTAAGATCACTACTAGTGGGTTTTTGGGTCACGGAATACAAATCTGATATTACTTTTCAATATTTAAAAATAGACGCATCAATATGGCGGATACATATTTAAAAAATGTCGCAAAATTCGTGAAAATCACTATCTCGGGATTTCTTGGGATCGATGAATTCGAATCTAACCTCAGTTTCTAATATTTAAAAATGGAGAAACCAATATGGCGGACAAATATTAAACAACTGTTGCAAAACTCACGAAGATCACTACTAGGGATTATACAGGGTTACTGAAAACTAATCTGATGTTACTTTTTAATTAAATAAACAAATAATTTCTTCTAAGTAATACGGTCCTCTTACTAATAGTTAAGATGTAAACAAAGAAAAATATTACGTAACTGAGATATCACTTCACGCCCAGCGCAATAAATCATCGTGTACTTATATGTAAAAATTGTGAATCACATGCTATTGGATTTAATGTTGAAAATATCCCTCTAGGGCTAATAATTGGATCTATTGCCTTAATGCGTTTCGCACCAGGATGCCATGTTTTTAAAGATTGAAACGTTGCTACTCGAGTCGTGGAATACGAATTTGATATAGTTTTCTACTAATTCAAAATGGATGATGGTTCCAGTATGGCGAACAAACATTTTTTAATTCACGCGAATTTCGAATTTTAGTGAAAAAAAGAACACTCAACCTCTATTTTTGAAAGAAATGGAAAAAAATGCTATTTTTTATTTTTCAAATAGTCGGTTTCAAAATGAACGCGAACGAAATCATGTGCTCTAAATTTATGAATTTCGGTATTTTCAATGACTTTTTCGGGCTTTGGTGAGATTATCGTTTTAGGGGGTTTTCAGGGTCGCTGAACACAATGTCATTGTCAAAAATACAAAATTCAAGATAGTGGATCCAATATGACGGATGTCTGAATCAGAAATCACTGTTTCTTATTGAATAATACAGAAAGTACTCTTATGGGGTTATTCGGCCCGATTCTCATCGTGTGAAGGAATTGAAAACTGAGAATCTTAATTTATTTTGATTTATTTCTTTTTTGTAGTTTCTTATATTTTTGTTTTTTTATTGATGATTCAGATTACGGATAAAAGAGTATGCGGAGGCTCTAAATAAAAGAGAGGAAAACTTCACCCTAACAATAAGTGAAATTTCACTTCATTCATGCAAGGCAGAGCGACAATTCGCTTCAAATCTAATATTTCGAAATTTGCAACTGTATTGGAGTATTTATATGTATTCAGCAATCCCGAAACCCCTCATATAAGTACTTTCTATCTTATTCTATACGAAACAATAATTTTCGCCTGAAACATCCGTGACATTAAATTCACCATCTTGAATTTTGTAATATTGGCAATGAGATCGTATTCAGTGACGCTGAAAACCTCGTAAAACGATATTCTTACCTTGGAAGCATGAATGAGTAATTATAAATTTTGAAATTTAAAAATCTCCAATTAATGACTTCATTAGCGTCTATTTTGAAACCGACGATTTGAAAAATAAAATTTGTTTAGTTATGATCTTATTTCTTAGGCATCGAGAATACTTTTCTAATACTTTTCAGAATGATAGAAAAATGTTTTCCATCCATCAAAATATAGGAAAAGAGAAAAGAAATATTGAAATCTCAGTATTTTCCCCTAATTTATTTGAAAAACAAAGGCCAGGCGTCATTGTTTTAGATTTAGCGGCAATTGATTGAGCGACCTCGAAAACATAAGATATAAATAGTGCCGTGAAGAATATTACATTTTAGTAATACAGTTAACAATTAAAGTAAATGTCGAAAATCGGTATTATATATACTTCTGCTGATAGTACATAAAACATATGGAACAGTCGTACATCTAAAGAATCCATGGAGTTATATCCAACAGCTGATATTCAACCAACAAACACTGCCATCTAGCAAAATGTCATCTACGTACTTCGATAGGCAAAGCCAATATTTTAAAAAATTAAAAACAAAATTAATTTGCAAACTTATGCCGAAAAACTGATCTGCATTTATAGGTTATTATATTAGGAATAATAATTTTTTTAACTTTACAAGTTTGTTTCCTCTTTAAAAAGTGATGTTGCATTACATACACAGAAAAAAATAAGTCTTAAAATTGTTACATCTCAAATTCATCATTAGGTGAGGCTTAATTTCAGCCAAAAACTGCATGAATTTTCTTAAATTCAGTCAATATTTAGGCTTAAAGTCTTACTTTTAGGCAATAAAGATGTCTTTCAGCCTATATTTTGGTTTGAAATAAGATTCGTCTAACTTAGATGCCATAAGCTCGATAAATCTTATTTTCAGCAAAAATATCGTCTAAAAGTTAGTTTTGCCAACGAATATAGGTTTTGCTCACTGAAAGTAAGACTTTAAGCCAAAACACTGACTAAAGTTGAGAAAATTAACCTAATTGCCAGCTTTAAATTAACAATTTTAAGACATATTTTCTTCTGTGTAGAAGTGGAAATGTTGAATTAACTTTAGATAAAGTCGAACTCGGCTCAAAATGCACTTTAAGAGATTATTGGTGACTAAAAACTAAGGGTTATGTTATAATACCTAGCTGGCGAAATGAAAGCAAGCAGTACAATGGGGATTCAAGAGTATAATCTTACAGACTACGATGTCTTAATTGGCGAACACCTAAAACCCCTACACTTTGTTTTTGAATAGTTTAAAACCCCAATATATCAAACACCTTAAAAACCTGAGTTTGAAAACACAACAATTGAAAACTCCGACACATCAACAACATGGAGAAAACTGACTCCGCTGTATTAGCTGATTCATATCAGCTAAAATTTTCGGCTGGAATTGCCGAAAATATATGCAATTTTAGCCCATTTGATTCCGCTACTGTAGCCTTAACCCTACTCAATTCGCGCTTAGCTCTAAATTTCCGCTAGATTAGCAGATTTGTTCCGTTAAATTTGCGGACTTTTTCGGTAAATCTAGCTGAAATTATCGGCTATCCCTAACGGAATCCCAACAGCTGTCCCTATAGGATAAAATTGGTCGAATCTGCGGATTTTTCGGCTGATTTTGCTGATTATTTTTCTCCGTGAATGCACAGAAAAAAGTACTTAATGAAATCATTGTACAAAGTAAAACATGGAGTTACAAAAAATAGTTAAATTAACAATTTTGATAGTAAACGAGACCATCACATTGTTCCATTTCCTATTTCCTATTACTTAAATACCCATCACCACATAACCTCAAATGTACCGCAATTTTACAATAAATAGTCACATATTCTTAAGTGCAAAAAATTGCCATTTCTTATCACTGTTTCATATTCTGAAAAAGTGTCGGGATTGACAACCCATTTGTCGTCTAACTCGGTAAAAGCCGATTTTCTTAGTTGAATTAAATATTATCATTAACGATTCACAGTTTTTTTTTAATTTGGAAGCTGAAAAGCATACGTTTCTGACTGCCCATACCTAATTTCAATGAAATGAAAACTAATGAGACTACAGTTAGAAAAGGTTTGTAACCTTGACGAGGATTTTTCGATATTAATTAATCTTGGAGATTTTCTCTGATTGACGTTTCTAATGTAACGACGCACCGAATGCACTTTTGTTGAACGAGAGCAAATTAAAATTGACAGAGTTTGGTATGTTTCAAAATGTTTAATTTTGAAACAATGCTGGCACTATGTATTTTCTGTACCTTTTGTTAAGAAAGAGGGTCTGTCTGATTTGCTCTACCGTTTAAAACTTTAGGTTTAAATTAACTTATTTAAACAGAATATGTCAGTATTGAAATTAGAAAAAAATATTAGAAAAAACTAATATTATGTATACATTTGATAAATGTAACATTTAAAATGTAAAATTCTCGACCGCTTGTATTTAAACATATTGTGCGTATACTCGGTGTGACGGTCTGTATATTATATGTAGAAAAAGTTGTGAAATATCCTTCGGCGGGGAACAAAGTTCTGAAAATCAACACACCGAAAGACCTAAATTTCGATATAGCAAGGCTCCAGCCTAATTTTCTTCTCTTTGTCTTTGAAAATTTGGCAAAAGGAAAGCAAATTAAAATACCTTGGACTCACGCAATATCGAAATTTTAGCCTTTCGGGGTTTTAATTTTCGGAAGTTAGTTCCCCGATAAATACGAATTATCATAAACTACTAATTAAACTTTTTTTTATTACTAAATAAAATCCGAATTACTGATGATGTTTCTGAACTCTGATTCTTAATGTCGGAATTAATTTTTGTTGGCTGAGGTTGCCTTAAAGACAGTTAGTGAATCAAAGAAGTTTCAATTTGTAGATGATAATTCTTAGACAATAAAGTAGACCACATACGTTTGTTTTACAGAAACGGCAGTAATCCGATTCATTACTGTTGTCACATTTTTCTATTTCAAAACCCTGAATTTCTGGTTCAAAACAACAATTGTTAATGCTGCTATATTTACAACCGCAAGCTAAAATCCCATTGTAGCATCAGTATCTTATATTAAATAAACCTGCTGATTCACAAATTATTCACAAAGAACATTAAAATTATCGCGATTGTCTTACATTTATTTCTAAATAAATTTAACTTAGTACTAAAATTTCAAATGCTAGAATAACATAGCAGAATCTTTGCTAGAGCATAATACAATGACAAATGTTCACATTTTAAATTCTAGCATGATCAGAGGTCACATGAACATATAACGAGTAAAAACGGTATATGTAGTAAATTTAGCGTAAATTCCAAAAATGTTAAAACTCACATAATTCTTTCAATTTTCTCCCATTTTTGTCCAACGATTGATTTTAACGGGGCATTGAATTAACTTTCACACGATTAGATATAAATTCTGGAGGATGGAACAATATCGAGAAAACATTGGCAGATTTGAAAACAATAGGAAAAACATTCGACAAAAAAAGGTATGAACTCTTTACGTAGAGCTACGGTTCAGATGTGATTGGGAAACATTTCAATTTTTAAGGATCGAAAGAGTTGAAAACATTTCTCTCTCGGCGTTTTGTCTGCCATAATTTGGTATGAATTTCTTTTGCGATATATGTGATGTTTCTATTTCTTAGTAGAATTCTAATTATTAGAAAAATTTAAATGTAAAAATCCATACTTTTCTCATGAAAGATGTCGTAATACTAAAAGTACAGTTTCCGGGTTACTGTAAAAAATGTTGCTTTATATTTAACATTTAAAAATAAAACACGGTCTTAATATGTTTATATTAATGACCCCAAATTCTTTGCTCGTTTGATTTTTTATTGGTTTGCCTGTCACAAGATCCTACTTACCTTGTCAAAAGAAATTGTGACTAACCCTAAGCTTAACAGTTTCGAATAATTTTTTTTTAAACTCTACCGGTCCAAAAAGTCAAGGTTACACAGTATCTTGTCAATTTTCTATTTTGTGTGTTAAATTTAGAAAAATATCATTGACATTGCTTTTGTCAATAGTTTTACATGAAGACTTACCAAGCTAAAGCTAAGAAGTCCACCTCAAAGTAGTCTCGTTTTTGTTGATACGTTTCCCAAAAATGATATTGCTGAATAATAATGTAAGAGGTAAGTTGGGTAAACGTAAATGTCAATTGTATATTTTGTAACTTACCGTTGAATTGAAAAATTACATGATTTCGTTTCAACAATTAAAAATGAAAATATATGTCATATCTTATATACTGCAAAAAATAATTAATAAAATTCAGAATCACACAGATTCACTGTTTTGCGTTACTTAGCTTACTTATGAAAGATAATGTCTGAACTCATCTGCCTCTTCTGTGACTCTTCATATATCAAATTGAGAAAGTATACGAGGGACATAACAAAATTATGTTAATGACAATTTAATTTTAAAGAGTTGCCTACGAAGTAATATCGTTCGAAAATTGTAATTGTATTTTGTATAATTTTGGTCGACTTGGATGTCGGTGACCAAAATGTCAGTTTGCTTACAACAGTTACTTATTGATCTGAACAGAATGACGTACACACAGGTTATGTTTACATTCGGAATAATCTACGACCTTGAAAAATCCTTGAGTACATTTGGGTTCGCCATTTGGAATTACGAAAACCTGAGAATACATCACAAAACAGTCACAATTAGTGACCCGAAGAAGCCTCGTGAAAAAAATATCAGTTACTTTATACGGACAGAAAAATGTACCATTCAATTCTGTTTTTTTCTTGAATAATTAGAGTGCGAAGATATCTGAATAAACCATATATCTGTACCAAAACTTTATAGTATATATGCGAAAACATGTTCGAAGACTGAACAATCGTCAATTCCGGGAAAACGATGTTTTTTTTTCTAAATGCCTTTTTTCACATTAATTGTGTATAACAAACATACAAAGATAAAAGTTATTTCAATTTTTCACCAAATTCTGGAAACGTATTCTACCAAGCTTGTCCTATACTACATTCATAATTAGTGACCCGAAGAAGGCCCGTGTAGAAAATGTCAGTTACTTTACGCGGAGAGAAAAATGTTCAATTCTGTTTTTTTTTCTTTTTTTTTTTAATAATTAGGGTGCGAAGATATCCGAAAAACCCATATATCTGTAACAAAACTTTACAGAAAAGTTTTCAGTAAGAATGCCTGTCATCGATATGCTTGCATAAAATTCAGAAATATTTCGGAAAGTTAATAACTGCGATTGAAACGGCCCTCAAAGGGATAAGGTATTGGTACATAGAGCTGAAAATATGAGATATTTGAAATTAAAGGGAAATTTATCGAATCCGAAACAAAAATGACAAAACAAACAAAGATAATGATCGTTTCAGTCTTCGCATTCATACTTTCTTTCGCATTTTTGTGAACGACGGCCATAAAACTACTTCGAATTCGATATATATTTATATACGCGCTGTTCTTTACGCGACGGCATTGCAGCATTCGCTATAAATAAAGCGGAGTATTCGAAGAACAACACGGAATTAGCATACTTAAAAGACCATAGACGAATTCCCCAAAACGGACGCTTCGATCCTCATCGCGACAATAACTTATGCAAAAATGGCATCGGTTACAGGGCCCGTCGGAGACGCGCGCAGACTGCACGCAAAAGGCAACTTTAAACATGTCGGCTAAAAACCAACATAAAGTCTCGTGGTCGACGCGCATGCGCGTTGCTTATCCCAAACTCTTGACGTTTATGGGCCTGTATGGCGGTCGGTTGAAGCTGATCGGTTCATAAAGCATCCGACCGTGATTTTCTGCAGCCACAAATCAACTGAATTGGATCGAGCATGGTTCCAGAATGTTTCAGCGGTTTGCGGTGTCTCCATGTGCGTGGGTTCTCGATCCTTTCAAAGTCGAGCTTTAAACGCACATGTAAAGTACTCGACGATATTACGATTACTCTTAAATCAATAAAATTGTCATCTTTGCACAATGGACACCAGCAGATGTACTCGTATCGATGATGCAATAAAGATTGAGTAATGGGTATCAGGTGTTAATTTTTATTAATTACGAAGATTGAAAATTAACTGTGGAGATTGTTTTCTCTAAATTTTGAGATACCCCTAGGGTACTTGGGTCAACTCATACAGCATACTTAATGGCATGTATCTATAAAGATCAAAAAATAAAATTGTTCTACTATAAGTAGATACCTCTAGTCATTTTCATTTATTACGTAGCGAAACTGTCTTGCCTTATTATCTCCTACTACTAGAACTCTAGTAAAAAATGAGTGCTATGTTGAAGAAGGAAGGTATAGACCAAGTTGTCTAAGTAGATTTGATACACCATTTTTGAGGTTTTTGTATATGGTAATCTGTCCTTCTGGGGTTCGATATTTTCTACGTCATTATATAGGCATAGAAAGTAAGCGTATTTTGTATTTTTTATGTTTCTTTGTAATGGTTCTGTGACTCCCGCAAAGTACGGAAACCGAGAATTTTTTAAATTCGTATTGTGATCATGAATATTACTAATTGAGTTGTTGCAATATTCATTAATTTTCTTCTAAATATATTCATTTATTAATTGCAATGGATAGCCATTCTACAATAAGGTTTATCTAACATATTTAAATTTGTATGCCTCAATCTTATTTCAGAGAGTCTAACCGCTCTATCAATTAGACCGCAAATTACACTTTTTTCGTATTGCAAGGGATGAAGTAAAACATAAATATCTGCTTGACCATGTTTCTTTGTGCGTTCAATATGTACCAAGAAAACTATTATTTTTCCTGATAATATGTCTAAAAACCAAATTGTGCTGTTCGTTTCTTGTTGTTGTTTGAATTTGATTTTGTTTGTAAAGCTATGAATTTTATTGAAACTATTAAAAGTCTAGAGTATATATATAATTAAATAAATTGTGTTATTATGTATAAGTATATATATATAATAAAAAATATAAAGGTCGGCTTTGTCCTACAAATTAGATTTGTGATGGTTACAGCAGTAACCTCTTAAAAAAGAACGCAAGCCGTTCGAAACGTCGAGGAAAACTATCACCAATCTAATTTGTAGGACAAAGTCGACCTTTATATTTTTATTATGTAGTATTATGTAGTATACTTCATGGAAGCCAAGCAAAATGTCATCACCATATCGTACAAAGAACGATATTTTAAATCTCAGTTTATTTGATAGAATATTCTCTAAAAATTCCATAGTAACATTGACAACAATAGGGAATACGAGAGAGCACATGAAGGCACCGTATAATCGTTTGTAAAGACGATTATGGAAAGAGAATATTAAAATGTTTAATACTAATTTTAGGCCGGCTATAAATTCGATTTTGGAAAGAGATGTTAGTCTTTGATTTCTGACCTGTCTTTATCAACTACTTATGATGATGTCAATAAAAATATTATTAAAAGTCGATACCACATCTAACTATATTAGTTGTATTTTTACTGAATAATAAATGTTTTTAGTTTCTCTCTGCAATGCCAACTATTATGGATATGTGCAGATATTTTTCCTATGATTTTGTTAAAGATGTTTGAAAAAGATCTAGTGAGATTGTATGTAGAAGCATTTATAGTTGACACTGCTCATCTGAAAGGAACTCCGCCTTTGTGTACTTTGGATAAACCATATGTACGTGGGATTATATTAAGTTTTTTCAAGAAAAAATCTTCAAATTTATATTACGATCAATTAATCAATTGATCTACTCCGAAGTATGTGATCGGATGATGATGATTTTTATGTCGACATCACAGGCTGCGATACAGTATGAATCTCCTAGTACACCCTAAGTAGCTAATATCCTACAGAAGATGAAAGGTTGTCGTCATTTATGCTTTTCCTTGTGAGATACTCTTTTAACCGATTTTATCAACGTTCCTGTCTGTTTTATATAATTAAATAAATTCACTGGTAGAATCAGTGAAATCGATTCAGAGATTGAAATTCAGTGACTGGTTCTTTTTTCTTCGATGGCAATTATCTTGGTCATACTGAAAGTCTTCTACACCCACGCAACACGTTAATGGCAGTTCGTGTTTCAATATAAAATGTTTCGACAACCTACTTATTCCACTACTGACTTCGTTCCCTAAATTGTAGCCTGTGTGCTCCTGCTGATTTAGTCAGTAGTATGGTATAGGCTGCTAATCAGCACATACGTACTGATTCGCAGAGATTTTCTCTGATTTAAATTTAGAAAGCATATAATTGTAACATCTACGACGCTCCATTTCGTAAGATTTGTAAAGTTTCCAGATCAACACAACAGTTCATCAACCAATTGAACAATTCATCTGCGGACAATTCATTACCCTCAAAGCTGAATCGTTCATTTATAATATTAAATAATTTTAAGGTTTTCAAAAAAGAAGAGTCTTTGATTGAAAGATTTGACACAAGAAGTTGAGCGCATCGTTTTCCTTTCCAAATGTAAGTTATTTACTGACATATGGGCAAAGTGTTCCTGGCTCAAATTTTGGATTTCAGTTATTAAGTTCCGGGACCAATTCTAATATGACTATGTGTATAAATCATAATAACTAAAATTCAAATTCGAAATTGTAAATCTAAAAATCTTTGTTATGAGATCTCATTGAGAAATATAAACATTAGTTTGCTTTCTATTGCGGGTCAACTTTTATTGCTTAAACACTTACCTTAGATAAACGAAAAATGATATCGACCTATCAAGCTACCTAATATACTCAAATCATTTGCCCGTGTAGTAATTGACTATATTTAATTCACTTTTAGAACAGTGAGCTCAAATGTAACAGGTTTCACTGTGTCTTCAGTGAAAAAAACCGTTTATACAGTAAGTACGTTGTAAACCGCTTATTCAGCAGTGAGTATGTTTTCACTGTTTCAAATTTTGAGACTCTATTTTCATACTTGCTAACTAAACTAATCAAAACATTACGGTAAGTCAAGTCTATTTTAATCCAGTTTTCCTATACCAGTAACGGAAAATTAAATAAACAGAATAGAAACTGTCTAGAAAGTGGTCTCATTTTACTGGAGCGACTCAACTTCTGTAGTGGAATTTACTAATTCCTTAGTTAAATTAATTATTTTTTCCTTATCTGATATAAGGTAAATTAAGAATCCAGATTGCATTAGGTGCAATAATTGGTTTACGTTTAGATAGAAAGAGAGCTGGTAGACTAGTTCTTAGAATAGTCTCGTGAGATAACAGAGGATGGCTATTGGACGATAGTCCGACGGGGATAACTGATATGGAATTATGTTGACAGGTGTCATGTGCATTTGTAGCCAATTTTTTAATTACTCTTAAAATAACTTAGACATTTTTGGAATTCGCAGTTCACCAATCAAATTAATTACGAGTGTATAACACAAGAAAGTATAACTTATCACAATACTTGTATTATGCCAAGAACCGACGACCACGCTTTCGAAGACAAAGAAATTTCTATAGTAGCAACAAATTTCAGGATAACTATGTTTTTTAAATTCAAAAGAAAAAGTCCTTTAGAAGAAAAGAAACCGTCGTGATACACTCAACGATGCCCTTAAATCACTCGTAGCGGAATCCACCCGCTCTTTTCTTCTTTCTCTTTCTCATGGGATTGCAGCTTCCTGTCGCTTGCTCTTGAGCAGTCCCGATGAAAAAAGGATAGATTTATATTTAAGGTCGGCTCGAATCCGCGCTCGGCATTTCGGGGATTCCAATCGACGATCGGCCGTACAGGATTCTATGCGATTTTTTTGGGCACTATTCCCTGTATTCGCGCCTCCGCCTATAATTATCTCCGTGCTGGATTGTTACCGCGGGCGGGTACTTGGATTTCTCAAGTTCCAAGGGAAGATGGAACCGATCCGTCTTTTGCACACGTCGCTTTTTTCAGGGGAAGAAGGGAGAAATTCAGGGCGATTTATCTGGGCCATTAATGCTGTTTCGAGTGAGTCGTTACGTGTGTCAGATTTTTTTGCGCGGTCCTCGCAGTGAGAAAGAGATGTCAAAAAGAGGGGTCTCGTCGTTATTCAGAGTTGCGATTTTGTGCCAAACAATCGAGTTTTTGCTCTTGACGATTTCACACTTTATAAAGATGAAACATTTATGGGTCAATTGAAAAATTTACTGTCCACTGGAGTACCATTTACACTTTTAGTGGGGCTACTTTTGTTTATACTTTTTACACATTCTCTAAGAACTGATCGATGTTTTTATCATTTTTATTCAAAGTAGTTCTAAAATCCGTGTATTTGTTAAACGCGAATTGAACTCCGTATTTTTAATCGTTCAATATGAAAGTTTGCAGGCTACCATAATTAATTAGACTTACTTAGATGAATCTAAAATTGTTCTGCTATTTCCATATATAGAATATAGTTACGCAATAGAATTATTTCGGGAGGTGGAAGGTTCTGCTGTTATAGGCAACTTGAGGATATCCAAACACACTTGCAAGTTACTAACACGTGCTGTGTAGGCCCACACAAAAAAACGGTCTGTACTTTTGATCATACATATATTTTTTGATGCTGAATCCGAATTTGAAGTCAGAATATGAAGTTCCGGACGTTTTTGGAGAGATAAACGCCAAAAACCACAATTTTTGGCGGTTTTAACGGGTTTTAGAAATTAAAAAAACAGAGTGTTACGGAGATTTTGACCCCATATTTGGATTCTACGGCTCAAAATGCATGGGAAACCATATTTTAAATATTTAATTTCTTTTAGTTGATTGGCTATCGTCTTGTGTGAGTAAGTTTTTCGAAAGACTTGTCAAGAACCGTTTGCAATGGTGGGTGAAAACCAATAGCATTTTCTCGTCATCTCAATCTGGATTTAGAACAGGCAGATGACAACTTGCATAGACAACTTGACCGCATTGTTGTTAACTATCGAATAACCTTTTTCTAAAAATAACGAAGTTATAGCAGCATTTTTAGATGTAAGAGGAGCTTTCGACAATGTCAATCCAGACTTTCTCAATAAAACTGATCTCGCTAGGTTGTTCTCTAAAAGTTGTACTGGTAATTCACTTTTTAACGGCAGAAAGAAATATATTTTAGAATAAAAACGGAACAACAATGCTATATGGATAAAATTATAAGGGCCTCCTACAAGAGGGCGTTTTGAGTTCTCTCCTATATTTAATTTATGTTTCGGACATTTTACGAGGCGTCTCAAGTAGTTTATCAGTATGGCAATACGCTGATGACATTGCTGTTTACACGACTGTAACCACTCCAAAAAATGCCAAAATATAGAGCAAGGCATCAAACAAATTAAAGAAAATCTTTTTAAAATGGGACTCGGAATTGTGTTCAGATACTGCGCAAATCGTTGTTGACTCGCATATTGTAAAATCTAGCAATTCAGTAAATTCTTTTGGCATATTGTTTGATTATGAACTGAAATTCGATAAATATATTGACTATCTAAGAGAAGTTAGTTTCAGAAGAATGAACATCATTCCCTGCACAAGAGCACCGAATTTTTCAAAAGTTACCACATCCAACAAAAAACCCACTGTTTCATAAATTAAACTTAAAAAGAGATTTTATAACTTGGATAAATAGAGCACGAGAGAAATCACTACCACCTGCCGGCATCCTTAGCTCGCATTGGATTTGCAATTGATCATAGGTGTTCCTGCGGTCATGAGACGGAAGACCTAGATCACGTATTTTGGAAGTGCCCAAAATGCGAATCAAACCGGATGAAAATCTTAAGAGAGCTACGAAGTTTACAATTCCATACACCGCATAAAATGAGTACCTACCTCGCTATTCCAAACGTCACAGCGTTAAAAATTATCCATAAGTTTCTTACATATCACGAATTGCGTCTCTGATTGTATAGACTGTATTTAAGTTATATGTATTATTTGTATTGTAACCCTGCATCAGGGTTTCATAAGTTAATAAATAGAAAAAAACCCAGGTATAGCTTCGAAAATTCTAATGCTACGTTGAAAACTGTAATTCTTCGCAAAAATAGTAAAATGCTGCATAATTTTATTTATATATCGTTTACACAAATTGTAAGGAAAGAAAAATACACTACGGGGGTTTTTGAGGTCGCTCAAGGTGGATACAAGGTCAAATACAACTTAGTGGACCTACTAAAGATGGGTTAAAGTTATTGTTTTTAATAAATTGCTCAGAAACGGCCACTTCCAAACATACACAAAATATGTAATATACATCTAATGACATGTTTTTATTTGAAATTGATCGTTATAAAGAATTTTAATATGATATGACCACAAGGTTTTTGAAAGACGATGGAAACAGGATGTAAGGCGCCAAACAAATGCCTGAGCGTACGACTCGGCCATTTCGGACTTTCTGTCCTTCTTTCACGCATCGTCATTTTTTCGTTTTATATAGACTCTTATGCGTTTCGTTGCCTATATTGCGTCTTTCCGTATATTTACGATTGAAACAAATCAAACGTTATCAAGCATTCCGTGCTGGCGATAAAGAACACAGAGTAGTCGCGGAGGTATTCAAGATTCTCCGCTGACGTGTCTTGTGAGGATCTTCCGAGGAAAGAATTCTAAAAAGCTTTTTTGACAGATATTCGACATTTTTTAAGTTCTTCAATAGAATTTCTTTAGTCATTTTCTTCCTGAAATGTTTATTTAAACGTAATGACTTTTGAATATACTTCCTTAATCTGCCCTTAAAAAGTTCTAATATCGGAAAATATACTGGGATTTAATACACGAAGAGAAAAAAATGTTGTAATATATAGGATTAATGGAATTAATAAGGTGAAAATGTAGAATGTTGCCTCTAAAATTACGATTTGAAATTGTAATTATTGATTATTATTTTTAGGATGGAATAAGATTATTTTTATGTTTATAATGGTTATTAGCGATTCGATGTTGAACTGACGGGTGCGGGTCGAAAAACGGACAAATAAAAAAACCGACAGGCCAAAACATTTCAAAAAATGACTGTGGGCTTGTTGATGTGTCTATTTTTTATGTGCCGGCTTTTTGACTGTCGGTTTTTTGACTGTCGGTTTTTTGACCTGTCGGCTTTTTGATTTCTCGGTTTTTCGATCCGCACCCGAACTGACGAGAAATTTTAGCTGATAATTTCAATAATATATTGTAGTAATTTTAAACTTCATCAATAAATTCTTGGTGTAAACGATCTTTTGAAAACTTTAAAGTAATGCTTCTAGAATCAGCACCAGGGGTAATACAAGTTATTTCACTTGGACCGCCTTAAAAATTTCATGAAACCTTAAAAATATATATACAACATAATTGGAAAATAGCTTCGAAATATATATACTACAAAATGAAAATAAAACGTATTTAAAAACAAAAAATTGTTGAATTATTATTTTAAATTTTTTACATAACAAACGTTCTTTAATAACAAACATGTTTTTTTTTATTTCATGGCAATTACAGTTTAAAATGTATACAAAATCAAGCACAATTAGATCTATTTTAAATCTTTGCGTCGAACTTAGAGTCTCCCGACTTTATGAATGTCTTCTCGGGGTGCATATCAGGCCTTTTAGACGTCGTAGAACAGTCTTCTACAGTGAGAGAAATGTTTGTTTACAGTTAATGTAATAACTTCATAGTAAAGCTAACAGAATATAGATTTTGATCTTAAGGTAAGGTACTTTATCCTGAAGTTACCGTAATCTCAGATTTAGTTCTTTGTGCTATGTTAATAGTTAATATGATAATTTTAAATATTAATGTTGGGTCATTACGGGACATATTTACCCGCTTACAGTTTCGCCGAAACAGAGATAAACAAACATACACACGCGCAGTTACTCGATTCTCTGTGAATTTGTCGACGCATTGTTGACATGTACAGTTCAAACGACAGAATTTAATGTACCCAGGTGGAAAGTTTTATATAAATTTTATAAGTAATTGGTTCTATAAATATTTGATCAAATTTCAATTTTTATATAAAGTTTTTAAAACATCGGTGTAGAAGATGAAAAGGTTATACTCATAACGGAATTAAATTCAGTCATTCATAATAATTAGATCTAAATTCTATCAAAATTTCAAAATGTGGAAGTCTTCTCGCTAATCGAGAAAACATTAAGAAATGCATTGAACCGGTAGAAAAACTCTGAAAAACGAAATTTCGTTCTAGGACTTCTCACACAATTTCTTCCACACATCGATCGAGGCTGAGAAATAAACCGAAAAAATGGTAGAAATCAAACCCTCAATGATGCCTGGTGAATTCGACCGCAGTGGTTCTTCGTTAACCCGAGGTTCAGCTTCGTTGCGAAATTAATCATAACCTCTGCACAAAACTATACTAAAATCTCTTGTACGAAATCATAATTCTTGATGAAGAAAAAAGAGATCACGAAAAAAGAATACATAGCGCAGATCTATTTTATTTTCATGTTCACTTTTATTTTACAATTTCCAATGTGACCTACATTTTACGGTTCAAGAAAATCAACAAACCTTAGCAACCACGTTGCCAAAGATCCTGGTTCAACTTCAACCGATCAACGTTGAAGCTGTTCGACTTCGACTCGAATCGAAAGAAAAAAGAATGGTGAATTTTTTGACGAGTCGAACCTCTGCAAAATGTACATCTCACTGGAAAATATAACAATTTGAGAAAAATAAACCACTGCGACAAAATTTACTGGACATCGATGATCGAGTTTAGTTTCTACAAATTTCCAGTACCGTTTCTTTTCCCGTCTTGCTTGATGTGTTGGAGGAACTGAACGAACGATGGTAGAACATCAGATTTTCAGTTTTTGCCACTGATCCAAGGCGATTCATCTTCTTTTCTCGATTACTACAAAGATTTCGACGTCTTGACATTTTGACAGAATATGGAATATACAGTTTTTATATAGCAACTTTATACAAATTTTATAAAACTTTTTCACTTAGGTAAGCTTTATTAACAGTTAACGAACGCTCATTGATGTTAAAATAAACGAGTTAATATACAATAAGATTGCTGACATGCAGGAAAGTGCTGGTATTATCGTCTGAAAGTTATCTGTCGTTTCCCTGGAAAAATGAAGCGTTAATGAAGTGTGACGCTATCGTAAAAATGTCCAAATTCACACTTATGATACGCTTAACACTCTCCTTAGCTATCTGGCAAAAAATCGAAGAGTCGTTAAGCATACCTTAAGCATTTTTTTTTGTCCAAATTCACTCTTTGTTAACTCTTTTGGTACGCTTTTCTAACGCTTTTCACACTGCTTTGACACTCACTCTTAAGTAACGCCTCATTTTTACCAGGGTTTTGACTTTACTGTTACTGCTATAACTTTACAGTTAATGAAAGAGCCTTGAAATTAGCTTACGTTAACTATTAGTAAATAATTTCTCTCAGTGTAGGCTGTGCCGTTTGTGTTAACTGGGATATGTCGATATTAATACAGTCCTAGCTGCAATGGCTATTTTTATCTATCAAATCATCATTATTTTAACATATAAAATCACCAATTCGTCATCATTTGCTTCATTAATAAAAAATACCATTCTTGACATACAGTGTCCTCTTTGTGATGTAGTATCCATAAAAAAAATATTTCTTGCGGAACGCGACTTACTCGGTTTGAAATTTCAAAAAACGACGAGATTAAAGCGCGTCTTGATGAAAAATAAAGGCTCGCAAGGAAGAAATCCGCGACTCTGGAGTGTATGTATATAAATTCGCATATGCGAAAGCACCGTAGATAAGACTCGCGCGACATCACGTGGAGGGAGACAGTAAACGATCGAGGGGCAGGAGTATATACTACACGCATTTGCGTCCGTGTGTTCAGACACGCACGTGTTTTTAATTCGACGAGGATAACGCGTATCCACGGCGATACGCTCGCGCGAATGCCCGTGCGAGTATATACGCATAATCGACAGCGTGCGCAAATTTGCATATTCGCAAGCGAGCCAAGTGCCGCCAACAAGACAGGAGGCATCGAATGTTTAATTCAAGATACTACGAGTGGACAAGGGAAACCGATGGTGCAGAAGGGACGTTTGGTAGGATCGGATAGCTTCAGTGATCCATGATGACAAACGTTTAAAAAAAGGCATCAGTTATAAGAAAATCAGCTTTTCTGGGATGATGAAAACTGAAATTATAGTGAAATTGTCGACAATTAGTCAACTTTGGCATTCTGTATAAGATGCAAGCACAATCCTCTGTAACAATTCCCAATCTACAATGAAAATAGAATTGACCCAAATATTTAAGACGTCCATTAACCCTTTAACATCCAACAATTTTTTCATGAAATTATCCTGGCGAAAAAATCGGTTTGAAACTTAAAGAATTTCTTTCCTTCGCAATCTAGAAATTGTCGCCGATCTAATCCTAGTCGTTCCAAATGAATCCGAGATTTACCTAGACAATTACTTAATCCAGGTAAATCCGGCGAATCCTATTATAGATTTCGATCCATTGGAATCCGACTTAATCCCACCTATTCCGAAGTTATTCGATGGATTCAAATTCAGAAATTATTAAATTAATTAGAATCCTGCTGAATACAACTTAATCCGACCCATTCCAAAATTATTAAATTAACTAGAATCCTGCTGAATCCGACTAAATCCGACCTATTCCGAAATATGAAAGTACTGCTAATTCTGCTGAACCCGACTCATTCCGAAATTATTCTAATCATTCAACTCCTGCTAAATCCTACTTAATCCGACCTATTCCGAAATTATTAAATTCGTTATTCGACGTTCATGGACGAATCAATTCACAGGTGTTGTCAAATTGGTTGTAAACCTAATCAATAAAATTGGACACATGGATTTTGTGCATTGATAGATCGGACATTTCGAAATACAGACGTTGATTCGATTCTTGTTTTGTTTTGGAAAAAAGACTCGAATATTCTTTGAGGTCAAAAAGGCCTGTAGCTAAGAACCTCCAATTAGTTGTCCATGAGGGAACCTTGTGAATTTTGACATTTTGTCGTGTTGGAGAATTTCATCCAGTAAGGCAGTGGTATCGATTATGTGTAATATTGTTGTCGAATATTAGAAAATGTGAATACATTTTTTTAATTTAAGGAGTGAATTACTTTGATTCAGTCCATTTCGAACAGATAAAGAATATCAAGTTGACCATGAAAACAGCCAATTCGAAAGATTTTCAAAGATCAAATTAGAAATGCTTTGGCGCTCAACACCGAAAGGTTATTAGTCAACTGATTAACCCAGATCTTCAGTTGTCTGATACATAAAGAAATCTGAGTAGTTATCGGTTTTCCTTTCGCCGATTGTCAGAATACTCTACTCCGCGCGGGATTCATCCAAGCTTTCAACCTGAAGGATGTGGGCTGCACTATCAGCAAAACTTAGAATCAATGCTGAAAATAAACGCATATTTAGTAAGAAAATACTTTTCATAGGTAAAATAAAAATACCACGTTCATTAAAACAATGGACAGAAGACACGATAGAGCAATTACTCAAAGTTCATTTAGTTGCGCATCAAATTTATTATCTAAAGCTTAGTGCTCGAAGTAATATTGAATGAGAAGATTGATGACATTTGGAAGGAGAATGTAAAATCATGATGATGGCTGGAGTTACTAATTACTTCGACAGCCTAACAATGCAGTTTTATCGCATAAGAAGAGCGCAGTGGCTACTATATCAACCAAATCATGATTGAAATGTTAGGTCAGTTTGTTATGAGAATTGTGATCGGGTGTACCGGATTTATGCGTTGACTATGGAATCGAGTGAATACTCAAAATGCTAAGAATTTATATTCAACAATCTACTGAGTTACTGATTAATGAGGCTAAATGTGTACACATGCGTACATGACCTTAACTGAAAAATTTGGTTATTACAGTTGAATTTTTTGGTTCTGATAACTACAACAATTCCTACATTCAAACGAACCGATTAGGTTATCACAATGAATCGTTTGGATGCATTTATGGATCCGAGTTCAAGTAAATCAGTTTGAATAGATAAAATAGTACTAGTAACTGACTTTATTGCCGAAACAACTCATGTCAATAGTCTGATACCAAACTGTTACTTCAGTATTACTGATAATACATCATTTTCGTCCATCTTAAAACACCTTTACTGCATATAAATGTCTTTAAATAAGCGTTAAAATATGGCAACATAAAATTATAACTCAAATATGAGTTGTAAATTGGCGCCGATCAGTGGAGAAACAAAACGGAGCGAAAGTCTAAATAAAGTCTTCAGACAAATTCCTCGACAGTGGTCCGATTGACATACTTAATGAAGAACGGTAACTCATTCTTATGCTGTGATTTTAACGAGGGGCACCACGCGTGTTCTCTCTCGCGCGTGAGTTCGATGTCACGCCGCGAAGAGCAGCGGGTGACTACCCACACATTCCCTTTCGATATATCGCCAAGTCGTGCTAGAGCATTCTCGATCCCACCGTCTTAATTATGACCTTCGAAATTATTTACGTCGCGATGATGCATGCCCTTGTACGCATAACACGACCCTTGAACTTGCACGCGATGTCCAAAGATTTCTCCTTTCGGATGGAAATGAATATTATATCAGTGTACAACATTTGAATTTATGATAGCGGTCGAAATAATTTACGTAGGTGATGTATGACGCGATTCTGGCCTACCGTGGTTAAATATTAATTTTATCATATTTGAAATTTGTTCTATGACGTTTGATATATCTGGGGGCTCATAATTTGTGATAACTACACTCTAAATTCCTTGGAGTGAAAATAACAAAACAATAAAATTGTTCCATTTACTATTTTTCGGTACTTCAATCATGCGTACATAACCTCAAAAACTATAACCTTCCATTTTGTTAATTCGACTATTTACATATGTTGACATCATTTATAACATTTCTTCATGGTTCCATTAATCTTATTTCTCTATGTGTATGCGGAGTGAAGGAGTAGTATTGAATTTCGCAACAAATACAGTTAATATTTTCATTTCTTTTAACCATCCACTTAAGGTAGTTAGAACTGGCGTTATAGTATGTTTAGGGAAAATATTTAATAACGTTAATAAAATATTTAGTACGATTTATACTATAAGGTCCAATTTTAGCGATCGAAGTTCAAAGACAGAGGGACGACTACAGTGTTTTCTGGATGGGACCAATGAGGCAATGGCAATTGATGACCACTAGCTTTAATGCCATTTGTATGTAGCGGTATGCGTAAACGACGCACCTTACAGTAATTAGCTCAACAAACGTGTTACCCCAGCCCATTAATTCCAACCCCGACGCACTTTTGTCTCCCTTCCAGGATATCGTCTTCTTTTTTTACATTCTCGTCTCTCGTCCTGTCGCCTCGGTTTTCTTAAAACTACTCCTTTCATGTCTTATCTTCAGCTCTAAGTGTTATCTCAGATTCCCCGTAGATTTTTTAACATTTCGATTAGCATTTTTTTTCGAAAATGGAGCTCTTTTTCTCAGAAGAGAAATGTCTATTTATGTTTTTAGTGGAGGTAGTATTAAACAGTTGGGTAGGTTTAAATTATTTTCAAGACATAATAACAATGTAGGTACTGCGGAAAATTGATTAAATATTATGGTAAAATAGATCTTGATCTTTGATGAATCGATTATTGTAATAATAATGTATGTAGGATAGTAAAAAAGGCCATTACGGTTCAGTTAATGTTAATTATGTTTTGGCAAATTTAATTTAGTGCACAAAACATTTCATGCCCAACGTTTCGACTTTGTGACAAGTCCTCTTCAGGAGCTTTGATTAGATCTTAATCTACTTATCGACCTGATGTTGATACGTACTACATACATTATTATTAGATTTTATGTTATTATTATGTTTGTCAACAATTCTTGTAATTCGAAGTTACATTTATTGCAATTGGATTGTATATAATAATTCATTGCAGATAATATTTTTGGGGTTTCCTTGTTTTCTGATGATGTTGAAACAAACTAAAATTATTTTAGAATTCCATGTTTGATAATACTTTGATCTGGTTGGTCTAGTTAGCCGATCTGAGAGCCGGTATGCAAAGAAATGGCTGATTTTGATGGCTGTTTTAAAAACTCACAAGTAAAAAGTACTTCGGCATCATTCAGAAAACAACAGAAATACATATGTATTTTGGTAAATCTTTACAAAACGGGCATCCTCGCAAACAAAAAATTAACTACACTATTTCGATGTATTTTTGCCCGCTGATTACGAATATGATCATAAAAATTGGGGGTCGGACGTATTGAAGTCGCTATGTTGTAAAAACAGCCAAAAAATGGGTATTTTTTTAGTTTTTTGTATTTATTTTGATAACTAAGCCTCAGACGAAAAAATGTTTCCAGCAAAAAATGTAGAACGTGAAATTCTGTATAAAAAAGCTTGAATGCATTTTTTTGTAATCGCAAAGGACATCACGTAAAACAGCGACGAATTCCCTAAGCCCACGCAGTGGTAATTACAGGGTCGCGTACTTCACATGGGTTCGATTGTTACAAACACTTATTGGTTGGAGGTTAGGCTAGTATAATAACGGGGAGTCTGGGGGGTGGAGCCCCCCAGCATGCATGCACGTCTTAGGCTCACACAGTGGTAATTACAGGGACATGTACTTCACACATTTTCGTAACCTCTAACCAACAGATGTTTGTAAAAATCGAACCCATGTGAAGTGCGTGTCCCTGTAATTACCACTGTGCGAGTCTAAGACGTGCATGCGTGCTGGGGGGCTCCGCCCCCCATACCCCCCGTTTTTATACTAGCCTAACCTCCAACCAATAAGTGTTTGTAACAATCGAACCTATGTGAAGTACGTGTCTCTCTAATTACCACTGCGTGAGCCTAGGAGATGCTTGTGTACTGGGGGGCTTCGCCCCAGAACCATCCAGGTGTGAGTAACGATCAAACCTATGTGCGCATTCAGTGTCCCTGTAACTATGCCACTATATAACGCTATACATAATATAATGAAAGTATTCATAACCTCATTTTGAGCACGTTCCGCACTCATTTTCGATCTTATCGTTGGTATTTTGAAAAAAATGTAGTGTATCTTTTCTGTAGAGAATTTTATACTCTACATTTTTTGTTTAAACCATTTTTTTATCAGATTAGTAGTTTTTAAAATAAATGCAAAAAACTACAAAAATACCAGTTTTTAGGCTGTTTTTTCAAGATAGCGACTTCAGTACGTCCGACCTCAAATTTTTATCATCATATTCGTAATCAGCAGGCAAAATCACATGGAAATAGTGTACTTAAATTTTTTTTTTGCGAGGATGCCCGTTTTGTAAAGGTTTACCCATATTTTTACACAAACACTTTCTCTTAATTTCTCCGTTTACCAAATGCAAAGTTATATTGAAGCATAAATGATTCAGTTAGTAACGAAATTAATATTGTGATTGTTTTAATCTAATTGCTTAATTATGAATGAGCCTACGTTTCCATTACTAATGTCATCATCTAAGTTAGCTTTCGTCAGAGAGGATAAGTTTCCATAATTAAAGGATTTAAAAATACAGGTTCACTTTACAAAATTTTACCTCTTTCCCCTTCCTTATTTTCTGTAATGTTTTCAAAATAATAGCGAATGGGGGGAAAGCGAAAATAAAATAATCTTTCAATTATAGAGTAGAATTCTAATCTACCGTAATGGTATTTTAAGCAATCAAATATCTTTTTCGCATTTGTTATTTTTGAGCGAATGACAAATACGTTAATTTGGGGTATCCCAATAGCATTTAGCCTGAATCCATTTCAAATCATGCAGGCGTTTCGATGGCATGTTAAGAATCACCTTCATGATGAAATATGTTATTCTACTTAAAACGCAAAGAAACACGTGTTTTTTTAAATTTTCATTAAACAATTTTCGAAAATTTTATAAACAATTTAAGGTTTAAAGTCAAAAAAATAAGTTTTAGCAAACGTCTCGGTCAAAATCTGCTCACTTCCTCGATTTTAAGTTTTTCAGTCGACCCTAGGCTTACTTCGTTTCATTTTCTGTACTTTTGAATAGTAAATTGCTGTATATGAGAAAAGTCAATAACTAATGGACATAATAATTTTTTTTTACAAAAATTTGTTTCTCAAAAATACTACATTTTTCTTCTTCTAAATTTTCAGGATTTATAGATCATATGTATAATATTGCAGTTCGAATTTTTTTTGTTTCTGAGGAGATGTAACATATTTTCAAATATTTTTTTTTTATTTCCTTAAAATCTGCGAGTTTTGAGATTTCAATTTCATTAACCAACGCAAGTAGAATCGGTCGAAGTAAAAGTAGAAACAATTGAAGAACAGATGTGTAGAACCGAATAAGAAATAAAGACTTTTTTAAGTTAAATTTTGAATTTAAAGTAATTAAAAAAATAATTACTTTTTACGACCAAATTCGTCAATACTTCGTTATTAATCGATCATAAATTTTTCGATTCCGCAGGTGTAAAATGGCCACCTTTTGCGGGCGGAAAATAGCCATTTCACGACCAATGTGTTAGATACGGATTTTGCTAGTCATTTAAAAAATGGCCTTTTCACAATTCCGGAATCGAAAAATATTGATTGCACCACTTACGTAAAATTAACGAATTTACATAGAACTCTTACTTTACCCCCTCGGTACGAAAAGTACTATTTGAAATATAAATGTTTGAGATCTAGTCAGCACTTTGGTTGAAAAATATTGTTAAGGTAATTCTTGTTGATAAAAATAGGTTGATGTTTTCTCGGGGTTCATAATTTTAATTTTATTGTGAAAAAAACAAATAATACTAGACATGGGATTCTTTTGAATTGTTCACACATTTATTTCTTGTGTATTAGTTATAGCCGTTAATGGCTAATAACTAAGTACTGACGCACTACTTACCTAATTTCGCATTTACTAACGTGGGATACAAAAAGGAAATTTTCAAGGCCGAATTTCCTATTAGTTACTATTTTAGGCATTTTCACAACGGCAAACTGCATTATTTGTATAAATGGCGAACCACTAAAACAATAATGAAAGGGAATTTGCAAAAACAAATCTCGCCAGCAACAACTGAGTTGTTTGACTACTACAACATTTTTCTGCCTAAATGCTAAACCGATCTCAGTGAAATTGTGTATGTATTCATAAAAGTATATCCGGCATAAAAGCACCCGAAAATAGATTTTGGTTTAGGAAATGTCGTTACCGATGAACGGTTTAGCAGCCCCTTAAATATTAAAAAAGGGATCTTGGTTCAAGGAAGAAATATTTTAAAACAACGTATGACTAGTTTGTTTATTTCTGTACAAAAAAGTTCATAGAATACAACGAATAAAAATCAATTTTAAATGCTACAGAACATCACATTCACTATGTAGAAATTTTAGATAATTTACATCGTTTAATAAAATCTAAACATTTCTTTTCAAACAATATGTATCTTACGACTATAAACTGTAGGATTTATTCACAACGATTTATTAATATCCACGTCGCAATACTAAATAACATCAACAATTTGACACACACACACACACACACACACACACACACACACACACACACACACACACACACATATATATATAGCAGATAAAAGTTGCTGCACTGAAAACAAGATTAAGTAAATTTAACTAAATGATGTGTTACCCAGAGGGGACTAAATATATTGTATAGCTGTATAGAGTTCAAGTGACTAATTGAATGTTTGATTAACTGAAGTTTAAAGCCTATTAAAAATTTAATTCCCACTAGATACCTCACCATTTACTAATATTCGCTAAATATTTTTCTAAGCGTGAGAAATAAAAATAAATCACACCTCATGTATACATTTCACAAGAGTGTCGCTCTTACAATATTGTTTTGGATCACTGTTAGCTTGTTTGAGTTCAATTTCATTTCGCTCTTGCAGATAAAGTAATTTAGCGCTTGGATTTATATTATGCCTGGTTGAGGATATTTATATTTCCCTTCCATAATTCTAAAAAAAAGTACCCATTTTTACTTATTTGAGCCCAAAATTGTCTGGATCTGACACTTAGCAATTGATGGTCCTAACAAATCCTTTTTTCCATGTTCCTCAACAACTGGATTTATAGTTGGTCTGGGGTGTGTTTACTTTGGTATCCCCTTATAAAAATGCTACTCATGATCTGTTAGAGTTCAATGAGCTGCGTTTTTGTTGAGTAAGTATCTCTGCATCTGGATTCACAGCCGGCCTGGGATGTTTATAATTTACTTTGGTATCGCCTAATAGGGCCCCCCTTACATTTTTCGAGTGCAATGAGGTCAGTTGCTGTTCTGTAAGCACCTCTGCGTCTGGATTTACGGATGGTTTAGGGTGTTTGTAATTTACTCTAGTATCACCTGACAGAGATGCCATCTTTTGTCTATTAGAGTTCAATGGACTGAGTTTCTTCTTAGTAACCACCTCTGCATCTGGATGTACGAGAGTACGGGATTGTCTGTTATTTACATTCATGCCACCTAATGATGACACTTTTCTATTTTTAGAATGCAATGCAGTTAATTGCCGTTCACTGAGCACCTCAGCATCTGGATTTATGGATGGTCTGGGGTGTTTGTAATTTACTCTAGTATCACCTGATAGGGATGGTCTTCGTGGTTGATTCGAGTTCAATGCTGTGAGCTGTTGCTCAGTAAGTACCTCTGCATCTGGATTAACGGATGGTCTGGGGTGTTTGTAATTTACTCTAGTATCACCTGACAGAGATGCCAACTTCTGTCTATTTTCGAGATTGCGGGATTGTCTGTTATTTTTCGAATGCAAAGAAGTTAACTGTCTTTCAGTGAGCACTTCAGCATTTGGATTTACAACTGGCCTGGGATGTTTGTAATTTACATTAATGTCACCTGATAGGGAAGTTACTTTTCGTCTATTGGGGTTTAATGAGGCGAGCTGTTGTTCAGTCAGTATCTCCGCATCTGGATTAACACCTAGCCTAGGATGTTTGTAGTTTACTGTGGTATCACTTGACAATGATACTTTTTGACAATTTGTATTAACGTTTTTGCCATGTAACTCTTGTTGTTGTTGCCTTTGATTTCCTCCTTCTACAAGTGCAAATAACGCACACAGCGCCACGAAGATGCTCTTCGAAACTGTAACCTTCATCTAAAAAAGTGTGGATATTTAAATTAATTATACTTCAGTTCTTCACCAGGCAAGTACGGTTTTATAACAAATATTTTCTTTTATTATTAATGTGCACGGGTTTTTTATAGTTATCAGCTGCACCGATTGCTATGATATATTAAGTTCAAATGTCATGAAAGATTAAGTACCTCATTCGATAATTTTCTCAATTTTCAAATAATATGTATATTTTATACAAAGTTAGCTTGTAGTTAAATTGTAGCTACAATAAATTGCTTGCAATTTATCAAAATATATGTCACTATTTAAAATTCTGATAAATGCTCAAATTCAAATTCTAAAAAAGAAACTTTTTTTTTCATTTGAATTAAAATTTTGTCATTTGATATCAAATTGTTATTCGACTATTTAATATATACCCTTTTTTGAGAATTAAATGCAGCCATAATAGTTATAAAAAGAACCGTAAGTTGGCTTAGAAAATACTAAGAATGTAACTATCTTAGTGGCTTTATATTATGTGCATAACAGTATGTTGTATGAAAAATGTTAATAACTTAATAAAAGAAACTTTGTTGTGTTTTTTGTCGGCTTAATTGTTATGAACACTTTTACGCCATTAATATACATGAAAAAAGAAATGGCTGTTAAATAGTAGGAGCTGGTACAACTACGTTCTTTAGTTTTTTTTTTATTGATAAGCTTTAGATCTATTGTCGGATCCATTCGCTATGAATTACGTTCTTTAGTTAGTGTACTATTTAAATAAAGGGGTTGACTACCCAATTTGTCGACGTGACTATTTAGACAGTTAGATTCACTAATAATCATGGTGTCTTATTGTACTATCTAGTTAGTAGTACCAACTATTTCATTTTTTTAGTGCACATCCTCTTTTTAACTTATGGTATTTATAAAATAAATATAATGTCTAACATACCCTACAAATATTACTATATTAAACAATTAAGTCACTATTTTGGGTTTAAAAACATATAAGTAGATCAGTTCTTGCACAAAAATATTATCAGAGAAATTACGCATTTATAACCTTCATTATGACCAAAAGAACACCTAATAAAAAGAACATCTCCTTCATTCTCGGTTTTTAAAAGTTCTATTATCTAAATTTGAACTAGTGACATAATAAATATCATTTAAAATGGGACCAGTGACCATTATTTATCAATGGATACAGAAAATTTATTCCACGAACTAAATTAGGAACACATCATTCTTGAAAAACGAAACTTTCATAAGAAAAATCATTAACCAACTAATGCTTAAAATCTATAAATATGGAACATTGAATGTGTCTTCTAATAACTGGTGATTTATCCTTACGTTTATAAACAGTGTTTCTCATTCAAAAACTATTGAACATTACGTTAATACCTAAGACGATGCAAAATATAAAAAATGTTTCATATTAGTTAGCAGTAAGTAGATGAGATTTAACAATGTGGTCAACGTTTCCTACTACATTTTGTTACAAGTTAGAAAAATACTTACTCAAAATACCGATATTCAAAAAACCGACAGGCAAAAAGCCGACAGTAGAAGAGCCGACAGTAAAAAAACCGACAAGCAAAAAGCCGACAGTAGAAAAACCGAATTGTCATAATACCGTCAGACAAATAACCGACTCTTCGTAGAACCGACATTCAAAATACCGACACATCAAAAAACCGGCAGTAGAAAGACCAAATTCTTTTAATACCGACAGACAAAAAACCGACATTCCAGAACCCGACAAACAAATTCCATCGCGTCGAAAAATCGACAGTTGAAAAACTGAATTGTCATGACACCGTCAGTCAAATAACGGACACTTCGAAGAACCGAGTGCCAAAAAGCCGGCAGTAAAAAACCGACACTTCAGAGAATGACTGCCCGCTTTTCGGTTTGTCAATTTTTTTAAGCGTCGGCTTTTTGGCAGTCGGTTCTTCGAAGTGTCGGTTATTTGACTGTCGGTATTATGACAATTTGGTTTTTCTCTGTCGGCTTTTAGACGAGTTGGCTGTTTGCCTGTCGGCTTTTTGAATATCAGTATTTTGACTTTTAGTATTTTAACTGTCGGTTTTTTCACCTGTCGGTTTACCCACACCTAGAAAAATTATACTGTTCCTAAGAATACTAATTTACCTTATTTGTGATGGCTCGTGGATATTCTTCACTTCTATCAGTCTTAAATTATACTGAATGTTTCTTGTTAGAACTGGCTATTAAATAGTCTCATCAGTACTAGTTTAATCGTAATATGTGCATAAAACAGAGTTCGTAATAAAGATAAGGATTTGACAGGTAATTACATTATAATTAAAAAGTTTATCCGTTTAAGTACTTATTATCAATATCTTAGAAAATATTTTTTTTATGCTGGATATTACGTTAATAAATACAGAAATGTAGATCAATATCTGGACGGAAAATCATTACGTTATCATTTAATGCTAACTTTTGGATATGAACAATTTGATCAATGTTTTAGAACTTTGTATAATAGCAATTTAACAAACAAAAGAGAATACTATTTTCTAAAAGCCCAGAATCATAATTTTCTATCATGTTATCACATTTTACATGGTCGACACTGTGATCATTATATTGTTTTCTTATATATAGAGATTTCATGGTTCTATTCCCAACTATTTTGCCCAGGGCCTTTTCTCGAATGTAGGAAAATAGTTGTAAAATTACCTTTCAAGTAAACTTTTAATCATTGAATAAAGGAGGCCACCTTTATAAAAGAAAAGGGCGAATAAGGAACATTTTTAGGAATTAGACCTGTCTATACTGTTATCACTGTCTATAAGTCTCTTTTTAGTGTCAAATAATATTCACATTTTGATAGACTATAGAACAACTAAATGCAACAAACCAATGTTAATTACTGGTAATAATTGTCAATAGTTACACTAACTATCTAAATTTATAAAAGCTGTTTCTTACTACTTTTTATAATTAAGGGCCGACGAGCAATCCATAAATGTGGCGAAACTTTATGTCATAAAAAATCAATCTTTAAATTCTTTTTTCAAAATTTCAGTAGGGAAAGATGATTGTCATTGCAAGGGCTACCAGGTGAAGTAATATAATCAGGATTTGTTACTTCTAAATAGCAAAAAGCAAACCTGAAAGTTTCATATCTGGTATAGAATTTGACAACTTGACAAAGAAAATCAAACCTCGAAATTTGGCGTCAAACTTCTAAGTATGATTTTTCTTTTTTAACAGTTTACAGCAATCCACGCAATGAATCGTGACTATATTACTTTACCCGTTAGCCCTAGTTCTATAAAAAAGGTCTAAAAATTAATGGTTGTGGTGAAAAGTTTCCTCGTTTTTTACAGGCCCTTAAGGTAGTTAGACCCCAGGATATAATATGTTAGCGAAAATATTTTAATAACACTTCCAGGAATAAAATTTTTATTATGCATGATATTGTGACAGAGTTCGAGCGTTATTTTTCTTGAAAAAAAATTGAAACTTGCAAAAATAATTTGATAACCAACTTTTCTTAGCGACTCAAATTTTCTTCTTATTTTCATTCAAAACTTTTCTAAAAATGAATGGATTTTAATGAATGACGACTTATTTTTTTAAGAAAAAGATTCTCTACAACTTCACCGAATGAATTTCTTGAATTTCTAAAACTAGGGTCAAATATCTCGAATTATTAAAAAAAAATATATATTATTTTTTAACTTTTCTGAATAATTTTAGTGATCAGGCAAAAAAGTTTGAGAAATTTATTCGGTGAAGTTGTAGAGAATCTTTTTCTCGAAAAAATAAGCCGTCATTCACTAAAATCCATTCACTTTTAGAAAAGTTTTGAATGAAAATAAGAAGAAAATTTGAGTCGCTAAGAAAAGTTGGTTAACAAATTATTTTTGCAAGTTTCAATTTTTTTTCAAGAATAATAATGCTTGAACTCTGTAACAATATCATGTATAATAAAACTTCAATTCCTGGAAGTGTTATTAAATTATTTTCGCTAACATATGATATCTTGGGGTCTGGCTACCTTAAGGTAACCTACTATTTCCAGTAGACGGAGGAAAATTTCTAACCTTTTAACCCTTTTCGTCCCCAAAGTCCGGAATTTGGACAGAACTTTCAACGCTGCTTTGTTCCAAACGTCGTTAAAAAACATTGAAATAAATCAAATCGATAGATTTGGATCTCCTCTTTCAAATAACGTGATCAGAACCAGCCGGCAATTTAAAAGAGAAAAGTTATGATCATTTCTTTTAAAAAAATCCTGATTTTTTTGACGTTTCTTCGCAGGAATCGCATTTTTTGACCTTGAAAAGGTCAATGCTGACCATTTCAAAAGATACTAATCACGTCTTTTTGCTCAGCCCTTTCTTCTCCCGTGGGATTTTTTTCAAATAACATAATTGCGGCATCAAGATGGCGCCTGCAAGTTCTAATTTTGCATTTTCTGGCAGAAATACCGATTATTTGACCGTGTAACGGTTGAAATAATAGACAATTGGGATGAAAAAGTGATTATTGCCATATGTGAATATCTAATGTCATTATTATTCATTCATAACATTAAATTAGTTATATACAATGGGTTTTTATCGATTTTTTGTTTGATTTTCAGACAATTTTTTACTTTTCCGTGTCATTATGTACGTGTGAAATTGAAAAATTACTATATATGATTGTGGCCTGTAAATGATTACTTTATAACCTGAAAATGAATGACAATAATTACTTTTTTATCCCAATTCTCCATGAGTTCAACCATTACATGGGCAAATAATCGATATTTGTGCCACAAAATGCAAAATTACAACTTGTAGACGACAGATTAAAGTCATAATTTTGTTTTTTGACGGTACATGGAAGGGCTGCGCAAAAAGACGCGATTTTCAACGCCAAAAATAACGATTCTTGCCTAGAAACATCGAAAAAATCAGTATTTTTTTCAACAAATCGATTATAACATTTTGCTTTGTAGTCGCCGACTGATTCTGACTACGGCATTTGAAAAAGGTCAAAATCTATAGATTTTGACTAATTTAAATTTTTTTTAACGCCGTCCGGAACCAAAGATACAGCGTTGAAAATTGTGTTCAAATTCCAGACTTTCGGGACGAAAAGGGTTAAAACATACATTGGCGCCGACAGATTTGCATAAAGAGTGGGGTTTATTAAATTTTGAAGATAAGTACGATGAATGTATAAACAATCCGCATTTTGAAATTATTTAAACTGAACGAACTTTTTAACCATCTCGTATCTGTCTTATTTTCGAAGATGAAGGAAATTACGTGGAAATTATGTTAAAAACGTACGATGATTTCACAGTTAGTTCTAAAAACTCGTTATTAGCCTAATTTTAGGACCAAAATAGAGTAATATAATAAGGTACTGGAGTAGTAATTAAGACAAATATTATTAAACAAATTAATTAATATGATAATCATTTGGGATGATTACAGATTAGTTACAACTTAAGACATAAATTGTATGAAAGGAAAATATAATGTTGTTCTAAATTTCGTATTTTAATACTCTACTGCGGATTTTTATATGATGAGCTTTTTGTGCAGTTTTATTACGCCTCACATTTTCAAACATGTGGGCTGGATATATTCACGATTTCAGATAATGCTTTGTTTCGAAGAGTGTTCATTGTAAGAAATGTGATTATTTTTTTGTAAGTTACAATTTTTATAAGTTATTTGCTATAATACATTGACGTTACATTGTCTTTTAAATATGATGTCTCAATAAGTTTATTTCTAGATTAATTTGCAAAATAGGTCATAGACCTATCAACAAGTTAATATAAATGAATAAAATATTTCAAAACATTTCAATCGTAACAAAATTTGAATTAAACATCCTTTGAGAGTACATAGTACCCCAATACTGCCAACATTGAAGAAAATTATATTAACGATAATAAACATTTTCTTGATGAAAACGCTGAAATACATTATATGGAACTAATGTAATTGCTTAAAACCATATCCCAGTATAATCTTAATATAATTGTTTTACTTTAAACTACGATTTTCATAATTGAACCATACAGATTTATCGAGCTGGCGTTTGTCTGGAGGAAGTGATTATACAATATGCCCAGATCTGGAACATTCAGTTATACAAGTAAGATAAGATTTATGGTAAATCTAAATTTTTAAAAATCTCTGTAGCATTGACATCATAAAAATATATTTGATCGATACTCGCGTGGCAACATTAACTTAATTTTTGTAATTGGTTCGAAAGAGACCGATAAGAAGAAACGATTATATTGTAAGGATTTCGACACAAATTCTGGGAATAAATTTCTATTGCTTATCACCGATTATTCCATGAGGTTGCCAGAAATCTTTGCTATTTCGAATCGTCAAACTTTAACAATTGTTGAAATTTTAATTTCTCAAATTGTTTCACGATTTGGAATTCCTTTAGAAATTCATTCTAATCAAGGTCATGAATTCGAATCACATATTTTCAAAGAAATGCTTTATTTATTAAACATTTATAAAACTCAAACTTCTCCTCTTCATCCTCAGTTAAATGGCGTTGTTGAACGATTAAATAAACAATTTTAGAATTTCTTTCTAAATATCAAAAAGTTTGGGATTCTTTGATTTCTTATTTTCTTCTAGCTTATCGTTATTAAAATCATAGTACCATTGAATTTTCTCCTAATATGATGTTATACGGTTGAGAACTTAAATTTCCTTTAGATTTAATTAGCGAACATGTGAATTTTTCATATGAGAATATTAAGTCAATGTCAGAATACGTTGTTGAATTACGAGATAAATTAAATTTAATTCCCAATATTACTAGAGAACATTTTTGAATCCACTTCAGACAAAATCACGTTATGATACTAAAAATATTTGAATTCTTTTGAAATAGGACGTTCTTTCCTCCCCGAATAGTCAAAGGAAAATGCCCGATATTGCAATATAATTGGGATGGACCTTACGTCATTAAGGATAAATTGAACGAAGTTGTTTTTAGAATCAATAGCGTTTCTGGTGGAAAATACAAAGTAGTACATGTAAAATAGATTGACACCATAAAATTGATTAAGTATTATTTTACGGATTATTTTATTTTTGTAACGAAATATAATATTTCTTATTTAGTCAACACGAATAAATTTTCAAAAAATAAGGTTCTTTTGATACGGCTTCTCCAACAACGACTGATTTTTCTCTAGTTCTTCCGAAGATATCTTGAAATACAAAATTAATGAAAGTGATTAATATATATACAGATTTAGAGTAATCAAATATTTAAAATCAATCTTGTAGAATGTAACCGTCATCTAAGGTTATTACATGTCATTGGTTTTCCGTGGACATTTTCTTTTTTATTATTTTGCGCTTTTAGTTACACGGACGGTAACTTAATTTCGGAGAAAATGTAAGGATTTCGAATTTGTACATAATTGTATATTTTATATTTAATATTCGAATCCTTCATTCCTTTATCTTCACGCGTTTATTTTGTTATGTCGGACGTTACAGTCTTTCTGTAATATTTACAAACACAGGATTTTAAATAAAAGTATTCAGAAGTTATTTCAATATTATAGAATACGATCTCAAAATATAGTCAAAATTTCTCAAACGTGCCACTTAAAAATCATAAAATCTAATTTTAACAAGTGTTATTTTTTGTATAATATTTCAGGTACAAAGAGATGGTACCAAAGGAATTTGCAAAAAAAAATGTTTATTGATAATCATTCTCAAAATATTAATAGAAGAAACCTAATTTTGCGGAAAATTTAAAAAAAAAGAAACTGATTTTCAGGCCTAACTCTAGATTTTTCAATTGTGATAAAGCAGTATTATTATACATATGTCAAAAATATATTAGTGTAATATTGTAGATCTTCGTCATTGATATTCTTATTAATTATGAGCACTGTGAGCAAATCTTGTAAACAGTTAAACAGTTTTTTAGTCTTTCTCGAAATCCTCTATTCCGACTTTATATTTTGTATCAAGCCGTATTTATATACAGCCCCTCAATTATATTTTAAGGAATAATGCAACAAAAGAAGCTAGAAGTAAAAATGTGATGGTTTGGATGGCTATATCCTATTTCTTGTTTACGTACAAATTTAAGAAATTGTTATTCAATAATTAAGTTAACAGTATTCATGCACCAATGTATTACATATATTGAGAATATTAGTGATACTTAATCATATTTTGTAAGATATGATGTAAACTAAGAAAATTCAGTGTTACAATATTTCAAATCGGAAAATATAAAAATTCTCAACTCCAAGTAAAAAAGTCGTTCTTACAAAAAAAAAGTAGTAAGAATGTCAACCAACCTAAAATAGTAACGCCAACCAGAAAATCTAGCTGCAGCATTTTCACTACTGGTTGTAGTTTGGAGGAACAACTTTTCTCGTTGTGCTAATCAACTGATTCTTTCCGTGTATTAATTCTGATCTGAAGGAAATAAGATTTTAATGTAAACAACTTTTTATTCTATTGACGATAAAGAACAGAATAACGAAAGTATACAGCGTATGCTTACATAAAATACCGATTCACCTCTGACTTGTAAGATCCGTTAAATATCATAGACTACAAAGAAATTTTCAACTGATATGATGAAATCCTCATATCATAGAATACGATGTCCAATTATATCAACCAAAATAAAAATTTAATTTACTATTATTAATTTTCTAATCCCTCATTTATGTGTGGTCTGTGTGCGTTGTCCCACGTAATTAATATTTAGAGATAGACGGGACTAAATTAAATAAAAATGAGATATGTATCTAATTTCCTTACACGCGGTAATTGTAACAATTGTATCTCCTCCCTCTAGCTACGGCCTTGACAAAGATTATGACAAAGGCAAACATTATTAAAAGCTGTAACTCGTTTAAAATATTTTTTCGTGCTAAAAATTCATTCTTTTGTAGCAAAAACTGACTTAAAATCCTGTCACCACATACTTTTTCACATTTCTTAAAGACTGAGAACTGAAAATTTAAATTCAAATTATGATCCAACTAATATATTGTGTATAGAAAATCGCTCTGTAACAATACTATGTGAATGATGTATTGCAACCGCAATCCATTATAGCATAAATAAACCTCAGATGAGGTTTACATTGCTTAATAAAAACAATTTTTTTCTTGTACGAAAATTACGCAATATGACTTTTCTACTATTTTCAACATTTGTTCTATATATAAGATGCCTTTTTCGTCATACAGGTTGTAATATCCGATATTACGCCCGCATTTTACTTCTTCGAAAATTACATGGATAAGATAGGAGTTTCGCACTTTCGAGTCTTAATTTGTAGACATGAACTCGAGTAAACCCGTTACGACCTAAAAGCTTATTTTACGCCCTTGTAATGAAAATAACTAATTTATTTTAATTGGGGGCTATACAAAAAAATTATAATTTAATTACATATGTGCAATTATAAGATATGCGGGATTCGAAACTTTTTAAATGTCTAATTCCTTCTAGTTCAGCAAAGATTCTTCCATTGTTTGAATTTAATTGTACACGCTCAAGCTAAGAAAGAGCGTGACGTTACTGGAAAGTGAATCTGCCAAGAGTAACGCACTATAAAAGAGAAATTATATGCAATCATACTTATGAATGTACATGACCTAGGATTTATAGCCTACAACATTGTCAATAACGCTTATTATTTCCATTTTATCTAACTTTGTTCATAATACTTTTCAAAATTAGAGTAACAATCCATTGTACGAAAGTATTTCCTTCACGTTTGTATACGGATGATCGATTAATATTAAAGGTTTATTTCGCTCGTATACAAATAAAAATATTAGAATTTTTAAAAATTGTTTTAATAATTATTTACGCATTCGAATTATATTTTAAACATATTATGATATTTTGATAAAGTGACAAAAATTACTTGAAAACTATATCAGATACTTTTTCAATACCCAATCTTCTCGTCTAAATAACGAACTCCCTACTAAAGAATAAAAGAAAGCAATTAAATTTCACAACCCTGATCCTGGGCTATCACGATGCATCTTAAAATACCCTTTTGGTCTACTATGACCTTGAACATGAAATTTGCATTTTTTCCAAAACCGAAATAAAAAAAAAAGGGCGTTCTTATTTAATTAATCTAATTTGACTTAGATAATAAGATCAAATTAAGGTCGCCATTGAATAGTCACAAAAAATTCAAATTTTGGTGCATTTAACATTTTTCAACAAACTGTGGTCTAAGACGACCTGTAGCTCTCGCAATTGTACTCACCTGTACCCGAACAAGCTCCTTGAGAGCTTATGGGACACGTCGATAGATGGTGAAAGGAAGAGGGTAAATAAAAAAAATAGTTCCAACACTTTCGACATAATGAAGATAAATATAAGAAATATGGATTCCAACTCAGAAAAGCGTATTTTTTAGTTCAGAATCTGTAATATCGAATAATTTTGAGTTTGTAAAGCGTATGAGTCTTTTGCTGCTGAATATGAAAGACATTGTATTGCCTTTCAGTAAATGGTAGTTCAGGAATTCAACAAAGATTGTATAGTAGTATGTAAGAGGACAGCTGAGCGGTGACCAGACGGACGGATTAATAAGGTAAAAGCACAACTTAGTCAAAAAGTCTTTATCGAGTGTACAAGGAATCGTTTGTGACCGGCACGTTCGAAAGCTAGGCAAATACTGCCCGTTGTCGCCACTCATATACATTATTCAACATACAATACAACCATAAGCGGATTAATCAAATATATGTTGGGCCGTTCGCAATGCTTAAATTCAAATAATATATTACAAGTATATTATGTGAAAAGGGCGCAATTACCAACATTCGATTAGTGCGAAGTCTGTCGCACGAGATAATTTGCGCCCGAATATTTCACTGCAGGGCAAAAAATCCAGTTCTATTCCCGGAGTGTTAAAAATGGTTTTTCCATTTTCTGCATTTGTGAGAGTTCATATTTCCAAGCAAGAAAAATCAGGAAAAGCACCATTGTGATTGGCTAAGTACTACAATATCGGATCATTATTTTGTGTTGTAAGATTTTTAATTTTCTAACATTATTAAAAATACTTTTGGTTGCGAATATTTAATTATGTTTTCATATAATGGCATTAACCAGCTTCGCTTTCGATTTGAAAACATTTTTCACAAAAAAGCGGTTAATTTATTAAATTTTTAATGTTGGAGATTTGATCTATATAAAGGAAGCCAATATTATAAATGTACATTGATTTTCATGTCATTTTTTACAGTGCATTTAAATAGCCAGGGGCATAGTTTCTATGGTTTTTATCAGAAACGTTTTCCTGTGTAATATCTACTTTTCAAGGTATTCTACGCCACTTTTAAACGGGACATCCTCTATTTTGGGAAGAGTCTAATGCGCCTAATTAATCTGATTTTATATGATATTTTCAAATAAAATTAATATCAAATAAGTATAATTGTTCCGGATATTCATTTCTTCGATAAAATATTTAAAAAAAAGATTGTACGCACTACAAGACAGTCTATAAATAAACCATTCTGATGCTGATTTTGTAAAGTTTTCTTATTTTTGTAAAGATAAAATGTTATTTTATCTCAATGGTTTTTTTATTTAGTAAATATTTATATACTATCTTCGTTCTTTCCCGAAGAAATTTACTTGGCTATTACAAACAATACTCTACGAACTCTAGGCTTAAATGCCGAGCATTTTATATCAGATTTTGTTTGCATTTTGCATTTGCACCACAAAGAAACTTCAATACGTACTAACTACAGGTCAAGAAACATAAATAATTCTTGGTATACGGTTACCATACAAAAAATACAATTAAGAAAAATTCCAAAATGGTTTTCGATGTAAAACACGAAATGTGAGTAATTGTTAATTAATTATCGGTTCTATTTCCGTCTGTCGACCATTTAAACAAATATTGTCTATTGTAAAAAGCTGCGTTTTTTACTTACATTTCGTGTTTTCCATCGAAAACCATTTTGGAATTTTTCTTAATTGGATTTTTTTGTATGGTGACCATCTAAACCAAGAATTGTTTATGAAAATTCTGAAAACAACTTCTTTATGTTGTAAATTTGTTTGTTATGTACCAAAGATAAGTTATAAATTTTACATTAGTTCAAATACAAAAAAAAATAAGAAAGAACGGAAGAAGGATTAACGATTTCTAATCATTTTTTCATTAATGGGAAAAAATCCATTTTTAATGTCATGTTCTTAATTGAACACAGAGGTTTAAAACTCGGTGCAAAATTTTCTGCTGTTTTAGATCTTGCAACGTATTTACTAAATCACCAATCAGAGAATAAATACGGAATATGAAACTGTGCTACGTTAGCATTAACTTATTTTTACAGTATTTGTGGAACAAATTCCACTTCAAATCATGATAATCATTCACTGTAAAAACGAATACTTAAAATGATTACATCTTAATGTCAGCTAAGGTATAGTGCATAAGTTTGTCCTTATTGTGGTCTTATTTACTTTATATCTTACTTTAATTAATAAACTGAATTAATTCAAATAATAACTGTATTTGAAGAAAATGTAATTATACAATTAAAATCGTAGTTATAGTATCAAATATTGTACTTCCATATTTCTTATTTTTATATTGTACTTTTGTAAATAACGATTGCAATACTAAGTTAATTGTGTTTAATAAAATATTATTCTATATTTGGTTCTCCAAAGACTGATTATTTTCCGGTTTATGAACTAAAGAGGTTAGAAGTCAGGTGTAGTAATTTCTAGACTGTATTCCTGCTCGACAAATCAAGAGCTTTATAAGTAATCAATCCAGAACTAATATTTAAAAAAAATTTAAATTATTTCCTAGGACGTTGAAAAAAAGCGAGATAAATTAATGATATCAACTTCTACTAACGCATGATACACATTCGTTTTATCAACAATTCTGGTAAATGGTACTGATCAGAATAACAAGATTAGATCGAAAGCAGAAAAAATGTCCGAAACACTAATATATTAGCCGAGTTTATGTTATCTTTATAATTTATCCATATATTTATAATTATTTCAGATAACTAAGTAGATGGAAATGATTAGATAACTACAATAGAACAAATTAGAAAATAGTTGTATTCTATGAAATTAAAATTCACCTTTTTATATTATAAATAATGAATTAGCCACAGTTGCTAAACATTTTTTGTTTCTGCACAGTGGTAAATTTGGTGAAATGATTGATAGAGATAATGGATGGATAAGTCTTTCCCACTTTCGGCGAGAATCACACCAAAGTTTGTGAGATTATGTAAAATGCTACTCGATAATTATTATTGCAATAAAGTTTGTTTATTATTCAACATTTGCATAATACAAGAATTACTGAAAATGTCATTTATAACATTTTTTATAGTTTTTAACAAAAAATAATATAAAAATAAAAAAAAAATAACAACAATATAAAGAATACAAATAATGAATTGTTATTCATCGACAATGTAGGATTAATATATTTTTTAATAGTTTTGGTTTTTTCGGTAACATAAATAATAGAAATTAAAAATGGTTGTGTTTGATAAAAATTTAAAAATTTAAAAATTAGAAGAGTAAAAAAACAAACATGAGTTAATAATTTGGGTTTTTTGTAATAATATAAAGAATAAATAAATATTTAGCAACGTTTCGACTCTGATATGGGTCCTCTTCAAGGCTATGTAAGAAACAGGTGGTTATTTCATCGTATTTCTACTAAATTAGGGGATATGAAGTTTTGTATGTGTTGGTGGTGTTGACAATTATGTACACTGAAAAAAAAATTGACAAAATCAATCAAATATTCGATCAACATATTCAGAAAGCAGGTTTTATTGAAACGATCAAATATTTTATTAAATCAGTAACACCGCTTCACTAAAGTAGATAAACTGATGTATATAAAACAATCAAATATTTTATTGGTTTAGTCAAATGATTCAGTAAACCCCAAAAAATTCGATTTTTTTATTTTGCTCGTTCTCTCTCTCTCACTCTCTCTCTCTCTCTCTCTCTCTCTCTTCCTTTCTCTTTCTGCTTGAATTTGCAGAGCAGAGTGAGAGAGAGAGGGGGGGAGGAGAAGATCTATTGTGTTGTATCTTATTTCCTCCCTTTCAGTACATATCTTCCTAATCAAAGGAGATAAGTGCACTGAAGGGAGAGAGGAAATTGATATATAGAAAGGAAAGGCAGAGGAAGGGGAGAAGGGGTTAATTGTATATTATTTTTTCTATCACACACCTATACATATATGCATATATTTACATACTTATAATATAAACGCTCTTAAGAAATAAATTAAATTATCGCAGAAAAAAACTTGCACAAACGGGGATTCGATCCCGCGACGTTCGGATTACAGAGCAACGCCCGAACCACTACGCTACCGCAGAAAACGAAAAAACCTTGGAAGATTAGGAAGCCACTTTAACAAAAAAAAATTTTAAACAAAAATATGCGATAAAATCATATTTAGCCGATTTAATAAAATAGATAGCTGATTTAATTCCACGGACGAACTGAATATGTTATTCAAATATTTGATTGAATTTATCTAATATTTTGTCAATTTAACCAAATATTTGACTGTTTCAATTGCACGGGTAAACTGACTATATCATTCAAATATTCGATTGAATTGATCTAATATTTGGTAAATTTAATCAAATATTTGACTGTTTTACCCATACGAATAAACTGAATATGTCATTCAAATATTTGGTTGAATTGATCTAATATTTTTTTTTCAGTGTATGTATTAAGGAGATAAAATGGGATTCATTACAGAAAGGGATGGTACACTTCCGGTAGCTTTGATGATTCGAAACAGACATTGACTGTGTTGTTCTCTTTTTCTTTAAATTTTCAAGGTGACTTCTTTTGTACAGTTTTTTTCTTTTGCAAGGATTATTGTTTTTACCTACAATACAACAAATTAGAAAATATTTGTATTCTGTGAAATCAATATTCACCTTTATATTATAAATAATGAAATACACGTAGGATGTCCGATTTTTTGTTTTCCGGAATGCATGTATATCATCGACATATCAGTAAAAAAAAAGTTGGATTAAGATTTTATTTATTTACAATACATTCCGGTACATACTCGAGGACTAGATTTGAGAGAACAAGGGAGAGAGGTCAAAAATTGGCATACCGTAAGTTTGTTTGTAAACAGTCTTCTGGAATTTAAAATAAGTCCAGTCTAGACATGTGTATATAGCAATAATAAAATCGTTCTAATCTAATAATGTATGATTTTTAATGTAAGATGATCCAAAGACAAGCAATGTGGTCGAAGGAAAACACATGGATTCTTTACATATTTAAATAAAAATGTTTCTCAAAATAACATATAATTCAATCAACTAATAATAATGTTGAGTGTATTAAATGTAGAGATTGCCAATGTTGGGTTTATTAAATATTGAGTTTGAATGCTCAAATGTGAACATTTACCAATGTTGATTAAACCCCGTTATATTTATATATCCGGATCTAGAATTGTATGATTAAAATACCACAAAATAAGACAATATTTATTTCGGGTCTATTTTTAAAAATAACAAAATTAACTACTTTCTATAATAACTCGTTGTATCGTTATCAACTATTTTTATGGTTTTTGAATATTGAACATTTTGGACATAAAACAAAATGATAGTTTTTATGAAACAACGTATATTTTGCAATTACTTACAAGCAGTGTTTCATGAGACACAAATTCTGTGCTTTTGTATATTTTGCATATTTTAATGAGACTTAATCACATTCACTTAATGTTTATTGGCAGTTACGGTTCCGATCCCCTCTTCTGACTTATCTTTGTCCTTGAATCTATTGTAATTTGTTCTTGTTTAAAAAGTACCTCAGCTGCTGGATTTGTAGGAAGATGAGGAGGAGGATGTTTATAATTTACTCCGACATCACTTGATAACGGTAGTACTTTTGGTGTATTTAAACCTGCGATGATGGCATGTTCAGAAAGTATCTCGGCTTCTGGGTTTAAGGGCGGCAAAGGATGTTTGTAATTTACATTGATATCACTTGACAGAGGTATCACTCTTATTCTTCTTGAATTCACTGGTCTCCGAGAAACCTTATAGCCTATCCCTCTATCACCTTTCACTGAAGCAGGATTATTTGAGCCTCTAACATATTTATTCGTGATATTGTATTGACGTTTTCTTATACTTCCTTGATCATGGTTCTGTTTGTCAGCTTCTGTGAGAATGAACAATGCACACGAAACCACAAGAAAAGCTGAGACTAGGAACTGCATCTATAATGGCAAAACTAATGAAATTATTTGATGTTTACATTTATTACATTAGAAAAAAAAATTCAAGAAAACATTTATTTCAATAGTTTGAAGTAAAAGATTTACTTATATTTTATCGTTTTAGTAAATCTGACTTACGTTAAGATAAAATTTCTCACGTCATGTAAAAATTTATTTCAAATTACAATGTTTTTTTTATTCCGTGTGTGTGTGTGTATCGATGATTGATCGTCTGTTTTAATAGAAAATATATCCTTGAAAAGTTTAAACACAGATTTTCAGAATTTTTAAGAACAAATTTAGGTTCAGAATTTTTCTCTTGTCAGAAGTTCCTTAAAATACAGCAGACAAATTCAACAATCGCTGGACAGTTAAAGAAAATGTATTGCAGTTGCGCTAATATAGAACTACAACGCACTAAAATTATTGTTAGATTATCAGTAACTTGCGTCGTCACCTATAAAATTTTATTTTATTTTATAAACTTGTTGTAAACAGTCCATCATAATGTCACAAACTAAATTCGTTGAAAAACATGCAAATATCCTTAAAAAATTTCGAAATATAAATGAATTTCATTTAAATATTTTGGAATTCGTGGTAAATGTCTGAATTAAATTTACTGCAGCTTAGAAAATTACATTAAACATAAAATCAATAAGATGATCAAATTTGGAAAGAATTGTCTACTTTCGCAGTAGTTTAAGTTAGGACATAGTATCAAGCGGCAAATTAGGTTTATGTCAGCCAGGTTTAAGCATATCCTATAGGTGAGGAAAAAAACAATCGAAAATTGATGTACTAAACATGTGCTGACTTTTATTGTCTTTATTTTCCTGAGTTTAAATAGACTATCCACAAATTTAATAAAGAACTTTTTAAATCTATATGTGACCATATTTGCAATGAGTGACCTTATAATCTTCCCAGACATCTTCGATGTCGGACTGACTGAAATGTGATCAGTCAAAATGACAGTATCAACAGAAAAAGTGATCAATTTTTAATTTAATTTAAATATTTAATTTGTGAATAAGGTCAGTTTGGAAAACAACGTCAGCTGTAACTCGCCTCTTGGCATATGGGTAAATCCACAACATTTTTAAACATTAAATTACAAAAATTAGAAAAAAAACTAAAAAAAAAGTGCCCACTCGCACGCTTTGGTAGATACTTTTGGTTAGTATTCAAGATGATTATTTATTTAATATCCGTTAATCGTTTAAACGCTGGGGCGTAAAAGTTATCTCAATGTTATTAATATTTCACATAGCCAACTTTAATCATAGAAATAAATGAAAACTAACAAGAACTGCGGGAAAATTCGTCCAATATACAATAATAAATAATAAACAAACAATAAAACGTATTATTTAATCAAACAATGATTATTAAAACAAACAATATATTTTCATGTTGTGTTAAATTTCGTGAATTTTCTTTCCATGGTTGTGGCAACTTCTTTAGATACTGATGTACTCTGCACGGTAGTTTTACATCATTTTCCTAATGGCTGTTTAACAGTCATTTTAACCTTTTTACGAAAAAATTTTTCAAAATCATTGAGCCAGCATTCCCGCATTTCGTGAAAATGATAAATAAATTTTTGAAAATCCATATTCGGCTATTTTTTATGGTACTCCATTGATTGGTGAAGTTAAAATGAAAAGAACATTAATATGCTGATGATCGTTAAAATTTAAGTGAACAGATGCACTTTTTCACGTTGTTTTCATTTGACTCATCTTCGAGCATTTTCATCTTGAAATATCATGAGGATTCATCTCTTTAGATCGTGCAATTAATATCTGAACTTGAAAATAAATAAATATACAGGTTGAAAAAATTATTTGAATAATGCAGTTTCAAAATCTCGGCGAAACACCGGAAAATTTTGCAAAAATTTCCCAAATTAATCATGGAAAATAAATTTTTCTTTTCGACATTGTTAACACATTAGTTAACAAGCTTTCACGTTGTTTGTTTTTAAGGATACGCGTCAAAAATAAGAACTGAGTAAATTACTTTAATAATTTTGAATTTTTTAATTTTGAGTTCAGATTCGTACAAAACAACTTCTAAAACCTCCATCTAATAAACTTCATATATAATTCAAATAACACTTTAAAATGCCCTTGTACGCCATATTTGAGCCGCCATTTTGAATGTTCAAATTCTGAATACAGACTCGTAAATTAACGAGCCCCCAAAAAAGGACACCAAAAATAATAATAAAAGATTGACTAGAAGTATGTGCCCCTAAAATAAGGTTAAGAGCGAAATGAGGACAAGATCAATATAACATTACATGAAGAACATGGTGGGTAATTCAAAAATTACATTTTTTCTTTTCAGTCGAAATTATTGAGGGGTTCAATGCAAACGGTATACACTCGATTTTGTCCGAAAAACTATTATCTAAAGGTAAATTTTAAAAAATTTTCAAGTTTCTTAAGTGATTTCCTTTTCGTGCATGAATATTTTTTAACGCGCCTTTTTGTATCAGTTAGGTACATCAAACACTTGGATTTACACGTGCGATAAGATGAAAATACTAAATAGTTTTTATGTGCTATTAAAATAATCGCATTATTGAAACTGTTTACGATTCAAACTATCACTTTATAACAGTAGCTGCTATCACATTATTAAGAGCACACTTATCGGACTGCGCTTAAAAGTTCATTTTTATGTTAAAATAAAATACCTTTAGTTAATTTGTTGATATACAAAAGAGCATAGTGGTATTATTCGATAAATTGTTATGCCTTGCTCAAAGTTAAAAGTTTAGTGGATTTACCCATATCAACATACAGATTATGACGAACATTCACACTAATGGAATTCAAAATATCATATGTAGCATCAACAAAGATTGCAATCCGTATAGTCATTCTCACACCGTTAACAATGAATGCATTACACTCGAACGATTATGATATTTTCAAAATGGCTAGTTTACCGCCATTAATATCTGAAAATTTAATATCCTCCCATCATATATAATAAATCTACTATTTTTCAGCCGATTATAATTATAAAATAATATTGCGTTTTGTGTGTACAATGAAGAGTTATTTAATAGATCAAAGTTTGATATTATACATAAAAAGCGACTATTTAAACTTCAAGGTACACAGAGAGAACGAAAAAGGTTAATAGAACTATTTCTATAGTAAAACAAAACAAAAACATTGTTCCGTGTACTATTTCCCGAAACTTAAATCTGTAGCATAGTACATAACCTCAAATCTACCGTAGCTTCACAGTTAAATAGTTACTCGAAATATTCTTGACTATAGGACAAAGTGATTAAACAAAAATAACTACTTATTATCATAAAAGGTATTTATTGTTTGTCATATTTTACAATATTAAGAATTATAAAAATAAGATAGTGTCAACTATAACTTTTCACGCTGTTAATTATACTATTATCAAATGTTATAATCATTTCCACCTTTTCTTCATGGTTTTATTTACCTTTTTTTCTCTCTGTGTACTCTAAAATATCAAATATAATGAATTCCGAAAATAATGAAATAATGGAATTTTACTATACTGTATCAGTCTATGTAAGCTGATTTGCAATAGCTTTTGTTGATACAAATTTAAAAAATAGTGGAGTACATGACGCAAATAATTTAAATAGTGAGATACTTTATAGTGAGCAAGGATATATTTATGTACGTAATAATTGAAAGAAATATATAGGTATTTAGTAACAACTTATTGAAATTAATTTCCGAAAATAGATTAATTTTTTTAAATAGGTTCTTTATATTAACAATTTTGTCAGTTAAAACATATTTATTCAATTATTTATTAATGCAACGGGAATCAACATGTTAAATCTAATAATCCATGATCATTTTGAGCGTACTTAAGGAAAGTAAATAATTAGGATTAATAACTGTACCTTAATTGAGAAAACGTTCAACCGTTGTAGAAACACTTTCTGCACTCCGTCTTGAATGCGATCCTGAATGGTACTCGAATAATTCGCATTAGTGCTTGTAATTGAATAGGTGCAGTGGCATTTTGTAGTCTGTAGAACGGAGCATTGCATCACACGTAGTGGGGGATAAGAAAGTGATGACTAATTAAATTTCAATTGACTTGTACATTATTTTGATAACTTTTAATCAATTTCTTAGAGAATCATTGTCTGAAGAGCCCATGGGAGCATGTAATTACTAGATCTTTCACCGGTAACATTATGGATCATTTTTTATCTGTGCGTGACTTCTTTACATTCCGGGTTCAGTCCAACTGAAATGAAAGTTGGAATTATATAAATAAACTCTGTTTGGTCTTTAGTTTAATCTTTCAGCAGTGTATTATTTAACGGCAATGTTATATATCACTGCAATGACGTATTTACTAATATTTTAATAATTTGATTAGGAACCCGGAAGTAATTGAGCATATGAAAATATCTCCTCCAAATCATTAGCGAATTTTAAAAATTATAGCTAAAAAATGCTACGTTTCAAAGAAGCTAATTTTCAATAAAGTTAATTAATTAAAGGCTATTGAATTTTTAGATTAAAATTAGGTCTTTTAAATCACGCATCATACAACTTTCAAACTAAATATGAATGCATGGAGTTCAAAATGTTCATAAAGAAATCAGTATCCATGCAATTTAATCATAATGTTTTGTTTTCATTACATGTTCGGGTTAAAATAAAATAGATAACACCAGGAATCTAATCTCCTCAAGTAGCATGAATCTGATATACAATACGTAGCTATAATGTCGTGCTTTTCACACGAAACTTACTTCATGTTAAAGGTCGAGTATCAAGCTATTACATCGCAAGTGTAGTGTTCACTATACGTCAGTATCAATTTTATAGGATTCCATAATACGAGTAAGATCGGGGTTTGAAGTCATCCTTCCACATTAAAATATTTTCTTGACCGCTTGGTCCATTATGACAAAAATATTCGCAAAATATTTAGAAAATATGTAATCCTCATTTCGTTGCTTAGGGGCAATTGGTAAAAATGTTGTGTTCCAAATGAATAAGTTGATCTTATTGTCGAAAAATTGTTGTTGTTCAATCTGATTATATCCTTATAAACTAATCTCTAGTAGAAAATGAATCCAGTTTTTGGCTAGTTTCTACCAAGTTTACATTTTTCCTATGTTGAAGGTATAGGGAAACTAGACAGTGTAACAAAAAACCCAGATTTTTACGATGGATGTTTTAAATTAAAAAGATTTGCATAACCAAAATTGCATGCTACGTACTAAAAGTTTTGCTTTAAATTACCTCAGTAGACAATATTTAGGGTTTTAATCATCAGCTTTACATCCTGATTAGAGCTTCCATACATTTATAATCTAGTATACATTACATACTCTATACTAGTAGCCATAGTTGGTATTAATTAACATATAATGGCGAAATATATAAGACCATTTAATGACAAGCCTATCGTGTTAATGTTTGCTATACAATTCGAAACTAAGAAACCTTGTTGTTAGAAATAAATTTGTCCTTTTTTTTTATATTCAGTTTCTAACTATACCACAATTTTTCCAAGTGCAATTTACTAAATGCAGTCAATCGGAATAGCAACTAAATTGGTTCATAAAATTTAGTTTAGTGATAATTTTATTCAAATTTTACTTACAGTCCAGAGATTACTCAGCTTAAGGGCTAAGAAATTCCCTCCGCTCCAATTGCTTCTTTCTTATACGTACAGAAGTCTGTAAAACAATTTTTTTAAGTTGTGGCTCGCCTTTTGGTATTGTACATGGTTGTTTGCTCCCTAGTTTTTATTTTGTTGGCCAATAAAGACAATTTATTATTATTATTAAGTTGAAGAACCATGTGTGCCCTTAATTTTAATTTTTTAATTTTCTCGGAGTCGAATTTTAAAAGTTTTACGGCATTATTCATAAATGATTTGAAGAAAACCAAATTTGTTTGCTTTTTCAAAGTTCCTGAAGGTTTATTGAAATACAACGTATAGAACATGCGTACAGCTTTTTTATTGTAATGACCCGCTATTATGTGCACAGTAGTGAAATTTTGGTGCCAAATTTGCACTTGAAGCATACAGCGTCCATGCTTGGCCCAATCAAACAAATTTAGGTTTGTGGCCTACGTGTTGTTGTCCATGTGGTACGTCGATGATCTCAGCTAGTGGATTGATGGAAGGCCGAGGAACAATGCTGTCTGGATCGCTAAGATCCTTTAATGGTAGTTGTTCAAATTTGTTTTCTAAACCTTGTTAGTAAATTTGATCCTTTGGATTCTCCTCAGGTTTAAACAGTACATTGTAGTAAAGTGTATTTTCACCAGGCTCCGAAGGACGAGCAAGAACCAACGAACAACATAGGACAAACAATAAAGCAATGTAGCTTTTGAACTCCATCTGAAAAAATATACAGGCATTAACTTCACAGTAATATTTATAAAATAAGATCAAAACAGATTGATTTTACAACTGATTGTATATTATTTCAGAAACTAAACGAATGGGAAAACTAAACAATTTTATTTTAAACCATCGAAAATTGAAACGAAAGTGATTGCCATGATTATAGTCTGAAGATGTCCATTATGTACATCATGTAAATGATGTAAGATGGATTGGGATGATATGAACATATTTTGAATATAAGAACATTGTAACAAAACCTCTTCTTTTTTTATAATCAAATTAATTCAGTGAAAAAGTTTGGTTTTTTTACTGAAATTTTATTTTCAGTAAGATTTTTTAATTGATTGCAGAGATCTCGGTGAATAAAATGCATCAATTGATCATAAGCTTTAAAATGTATGCCAAAATTTTTAATGTGACGACAGCTGTATCCAAAATGGTGGTTTGATGTAAAAATATTAGTATTATTGCGTTGTTTTCCGAAAATAACGATTCAAAAACAAAGTTTTCTTACATAACCTGAAACCTCACAATAATAATATGTATAGAAGACTTTTGACCACCCATCACGAATTATAGGTTCGCTACTTTCAATTTATAAAGAAGAAAAATAAATTTGTAAAAATCTTGGTTTTGAATCGTCATTTAAAAAAAAAAACGAAGCAATGTAAACATTTTTACATCAAGCTTCCACAATGGCTATAGATTTCGAGAAATTAATAATTCTAGCACATACATTTTGAGGTTTAAGCTCCATGGACGCTTTTTCTTCACTTTATGCAGATCTCCTCGCGTGTATTTCGATTTTTATTTACATACATGACAAATAAACTTTCAAAACGTTCATGAAAAATTGTCCGTTTGGTCCTGAATGGTTTAAAATGTAAGCAATTTACAGCAACTTTATGAGCAGAGAATAGCCTATCTATCATACCTATGTCTATTTTAAAAAAAGGTTAATTCTATTTTTCAATCATTTACATTAAACTGTGTAGATTTAATTTAATAACTGTTTGAAAGTGATTGAAAATTCTTGAAATTTTTATAAATATTCGTTTTATGTCACCGCACTATAGTCACTATTATTGAATATAATATGGTCTAAGAAGTCAAGAAGTAAATATAACGATATTTTTAATTATGTAACATGCGATAAGTTACCTATCGAAGGTAACTTGGACAAGACTGTAGAATGGTCGGTAAATATATTTTGTCATGCGAAAGAAATTGTGATAATGTAATTAGGAACTAAGTAAACGAATATTGTAAGAAAAAGAGAAAAACATAAATAAATAAAATAATAAAATGTATACGAACGATTAACGTGTAGATTTAACGTGTAGATATAAATCATTTTGAAATTTAATAAATAATATTTGTATAAATCGGTCAACAAGAAACAGTGTAAGAAAAAGAGAAAGACATAAAATACATAGAATAAATAACAAACAAGAAAACAATAGGCTAAGAAGATGCGAAGACTAGCGGTTGAATAAAGTGTTCCATTTGAAGGCTCCGTTAACTTGTGTGCGTAAATAAATAATTGGTTCGTACAAGTTCGGGAATAGTCGATTTCCAAAACGACGAAGGGAATCAAGTGTCGATAAGAATAGAAAAGGGAGACACTCTCTCTTGTTTCCTGATCGTGAACGAAGGCAGTTTAATCCGAAGGAGAATTTTTCAATATCCTGAAGCTCGGAAATGGAACAAGCCGATTTCACGCCGAACACGTGTTCCATGCTTGTTGGTAAAAGGCCGAAAATGTAAAGGATCAAGTTCATGTGTCATAATCAAAGCCACTTAATTCCACTGATCAAATCAACCGCCACTAAATTGGAGGAAGAATTAAGGACAGGAATTCTTTACTTCAACAAGGAACCCCTTCTCGAGATTTCTCACATTCACCTTCATGATGGTTGGCGTCGTCGTTTACATCAAAAACAGGGAGCAAAGAAGTTATTGAAGAAAAGGATGATAAACTTCAACTTTAACTAGATAAGCAATTTTATTTATGTTAATATGTTCTTTCTCTTTTTCATTTTTTAATATCGTGTGTGCTGTTGTTATGAGAGTGAAAACATTAAGAGTGTATTTTGTTTTAAGCCAAAATTGTTGTAAATGGTGTATTCTTATAAATTCGACATTACATTTTCCATAAAATCAGTATTTTTTTCTATGTATTTATTTCGGTCTTTTTAGCTTATTATATAATAACTGACCAAAGAAGTTAGGAATTTCTATTTTCGATGAAAATAGGAAATTTGAGGTAACAGAAAAGTTACAATTATTTGTGTTCATACAGTAGAAATTAATTAAAAAAATTATATAGTTTTGTAAATAGACAAAGAAAACTACTTTAAAACAATAAAAATGAAGAAAAATATTAAGATTTTTGTACAGCAGATCTTAATAAATTGATGAACCGATTATAATAATTATAACGTCCGTAGGGTGGTAAAAATTTTTATTTTTAAGTCGAAACGTTGGGCATGAGATGTCTTGTGCAATAAATTAATTTGCCAAAATGGAAATAAAACAAAACCGTAATGGCCTTTTTTACAATCCTATATGCGTTCTAATTAAGATTTTTATTTATTTTAATGTGCAATTCAAGAATGAGGTTTTATTACTTCTCAAAAAATGAACTAAACTTCAGACATCAATTACAAGAAGAATTTTTTTACTCCTACTTAAAACTCATTAATTTCTTCACAAACTTATTTTTTACTTGGTGCACACATAGGACTCTTTTTTATTCACCATTTTACAACAACTAACCTCAAGAAATAATAAAAATGTAATAGTAATATTTTAAAATTAAACAATGGATAACGGTTTATTATGTGTATTGACAAGTTTAACAAATACAATATGATGCTGTACCATAATTGTGTATAAATAATGTTCACGTACCTTAGACAGAAAGTGGAATCTTGTAAATGAACCTGGCTTCTGTGGCAACGATTATAATAATACTGAATAAATGAAGTGGTAATTTTAGTGATCGAATTATTAATTCAATTGATCTAATTCCCACTAATGTAGTTTTGATGTTTCTATTGTCACCCGGTTCAAGAGAATTTATTAAGTACACTTTTGTTATCTATATCCCACATTTTAAGACAAAATTATCGTCGTCTAAAAGACCCAACCTGAAGAGACAATAAAGGGTAAAAGAATTAAAATTAATTTTCAAAATTGTTACCTGGATAACATTAACAGAAGGGTTGTATAGTCTTGTCTCCTTCAACCTAGTACGATAATTGAACTTGTAAACTACTTAAACGCCGAAGCCATTTTGGCTTGAAATAACAAATTTCGTCGACACGCATTCTACCAGGTAGAAATAAGCACGATAAGTTGCAACATATGGAAAATTGATTAAATAACAGAAAATATTTTACTAAAGAATATCCCAGAAACACGTTCGGCTAAATTTTGTGGGACTTATAGATTAAATTTTATTATTACAGCTGCTATTAAATAATCGGATAAGGGTTATACATTCAATACATTGATTTCTTTATGTCACTCAACGTAATGTTTCAATAAAAAAACATAAAAGCAATTATGTTAATGACTTTATCAATGAAATTACGCCACATTGTAGCTAACAGTTTTGATAAACGTTTTTTTGACCAAACTCTTTTATTTCTAAAGTGTACGGGTTACTGACTAAATATTCCAGGAAAATCACTTATTTATCGCCGACATAAAGAAATTGGTAATAAGGTTTAATGTTATTTAAACTACTTTTCTGGTGTATTACGTGTCCGTGAAACTATAAAGTATCATAAATGTTGATATACTTATTCATTAATAATAATAAATTCATCTAAAGCATTTAAAATCAAATTGAATTATTATAATAAACAGAAATGAAATACTTATACCAGCAGTTAGAATTTTATCACTTACATCCGTCCGTTGTTCACTTTAAATGTAACGGCTATATGGAGACTTTAATGAATCTTGTAAATATAGGACATTTTATTCAATTTATATGAATTTATAAAATACAATGTCGGAAAAATTCATATAAAAATTAACAAAATATCATATCCTCATAAACTTTATTAGAACAGTACCTTGAAATATTTTTTATTGAACTTTTTGCTATAAAAAGGTTCTTAGTATAATAATGGAAATGAGTGTAATTATTCTATATTGCAATTTTTGCCATATTCATGATGTAACAAAAATGAATTTTTGTTCTTATAGTGCTAATAATAACATAAAGTTCACTAAATATATTCAAGATGGATAATTGAGTTATAATAAAATGATAAAATCTTTTATGTTATTTATATTTATACGAAAATTTATTGAAATAAAGATTTACTAATATTTGTAGCCAATATCATTCACTAAAACCTCGAAATTAGAATCATTAAAATCGAACTAGCCCCACAATTTTTAATAATTCTGAATGAAAGAATTTGAATACCATTTGGAACAATCTTTAGCGTGGATTTCTTAATATGTCAAAAAAAGTTATATTTTTTCAAATAAATGACATACTTTTAATGACAAATTACATAGGTTCTGTATTGACTAATAATCACTAAATTACATTACTTAAATATTCGTAACTTTTAAAAGTGGAGGGGCAAATTTGTGGCTTACCTCTCCCCTTAAAATCTTGAATATGAATATTTGCATAGAAAATATTTGTTTACATAATGTTTGAGTTGTAAACAACAATGGCATTGAATGAAAACTAAAATATTTTAAAACCATTGGCGCTTTCAATTTCATAATTCAAACTATGATAAAAAACATTTCTGGTGTTTTTTATGTGGCATACTCTGTTCATGACGTCATTTTTACGAGAATTTAGTATATAACAACATCTATCTTTGATATTTTGTCTGAAGGAGAACTTCAACAAGTTACTATGTAAATATTCTTACCAGATGTATTTGCACAAAAAAGGTAGAAATTGCCCTTATTATATACAGGGTCTGGGAGGAAAACTCTATATGGAAATCTCCGTATAAATTCCTGCTAGAATCTAGAAATATGCGTATTATGGAACCAGACAAATCAACGTAGATTCTGGATCGTTTCGCTATCGATTTTTCCCGATATTTGTATATCTACATTTTGAAGTCGACAAATTAGAAAATTAATTACATTATTCCCGAAGATGTCAGATGTGTAGTACAAATGTACATATTGAAGGGACACTCTAAAACTAGTTTAAATTGTAATTTTAAAAATGTGAAAAAAATTTATGTTGGATATAATATTTTTCGGCTCTTAATTGAACGCCTGGGTTTCCTAGATTCAGTACTGGCAGGGCATCCTCAAACCGAGCCGGAATCTATATAGATTTTTCTACCGGGATTTCAGAAAAAGTTTCTAAAATCTATCTAGGGCCTGGATTGTTTCAAGACAAAATGTCTACTAGGGATCGGATTCAATTTTTTGGGACTTTTGAACTATTATTTAGTTATAGGTTCATATAAAATGGAGTGCTTAACTTCGACCCAGATGAAGTATTAAATTTAGTCACCTCGGCAAACAAAAATATCCTACCGTTTTTCATCAGATGTCAACAATTCACAACTAAAGAACTCAAAAATGAAATAAAAAAATGTTTGTCGGTGATCTTGTACAACCAGTTTAACGTTCAACCTCATTTTGTGTTTGTCATTACCTAACTTAGATCTGATTCGTTTTTTGAGTCGATAGATACAAGATTATGAGGTCTAAGAACTGAAAAATACGTTTTTTGCGTTTCTTATAAAAACTATAAGTTATACAACACAAAATGCTTCTAACAAAAAAGATAGAACATGGAATTCCCTGCATTTTTTTGAAACTGCGTATACAAGTACTTCTTTAAAAAGTATTTAACACGTGCTTTTTGTTTTTGGGGTAAAAATCACCCTTGAATGTTTGTAGAAATGGCCCTTGAATGTCTTTAAGGTTGAATAATAGTATGTTACAAATTATTTGTAGCATGTCTGTCAATATTGGGATATTGACGTTTTGACGTCGCTAATGAAGAATTTAAAGTCAGATTTTGAAAATTTTGAACATATGGTGGTCGAATTTTTATTAATTTTTATGAATGTAATGAAAATTGGAATCTTTATGTTTTTACGGTCGCTGATGACGATTCTAAAGTCAGGTTCTGAAAATTCAAAATGGCGGAACCAATATGGCGGAATAATTTTTATTCATTTTTATGAATGTAATGAAAATTGATATCTTTATGTTTTTGCAGTCGCTGATGACGATTCTAAAGTCAGGTTTTGAAAATTCAAAATGGCGGAACCAATATGGTGGACTAATTTTTATTAATTTTTATGAATGTAATGAAAATTGATATCTTTATGTTTTTGCGGTCGCTGATGACGATTCTAAAGTCAGGTTTTGAAAATTCAAAATGGCGGAACTAATATGGTGGACGAATTTTTATTAATTTTTATGAATGTAATGAAAATTGATATTTTTGTGTTTTTGCGGTCGCTGATGACGATTCTAAAGTCAGGTTTTGAAAATTCAAAATGGCGGAACCAATATGGCGGACGAATTTTTACTATTTTTCAGGAATGTTGTGAAACATGGTTGGCTAGGGACTTTTGGCATTACTTATTATCAACATGATGTTAGAGTTTGTGAAATTGTAGATTAAGAATAGCCGTTGCGACACGTTGTGAAAGGCAAGGGAACTCGCATTAAAAAACACCCGTCATTGTGAGAGGCAAGGGGACTCACTTAAAAAAATCACCCCGATGGGAACAAAAAAACTACTACGTCCACGTCGTTGTTCCTGGGTAACGCAAAAAGTAGAGAGTGTAAATTTCAACTATTTACTTCATGATATAACACTAATGCAGTTTATAATTGTTACGTATCCGGAAACTTGTTGACTGTGTTGCAACGGCTATTCTTAATCTACAATTTCACAAACTCTAACATCATGTTTATAATAAGTAATGCCAAAAGTCCCTAGCCAACCATGTTTCACAACATTCCTGAAAAATAGTAAAAATTCGTCCGCCATATTGGTTCCGCCATTTTGAATTTTCAAAACCTGACTTTAGAATCGTCATCAGCGACCGCAAAAACATAAAGATATCAATTTTCATTACATTCATAAAAATTAATAAAAATTAGTCCACCATATTGGTTCCGCCATTTTGAATTTTCAAAACCTGACTTTAGAATCGTCATCAGCGACCGCAAAAACATAAAGATATCAATTTTCATTACATTCATAAAAATTAATACAAATTCGTCCACCATATTGGTTCCGCCATTTTGAATTTTCAAAACCTGACTTTAGATTCGTCATCGGAGACCGCAAAAACATAAAGATATCAATTTTCATTACATTCATAAAAATTAATAAAAATTAGTCCGCCATATTGGTTCCGCCATTTTGAAGTTTCAAAACCTGACTTTAAATTCATCATCAGCGACCTCAAAACGTCAATATCCCAATATTGACAGACATGCTACAAATAATTTTTAACATACTATTATTCAACCCTAAAGATAGTCAAGGGCCATTTCTACAAACATTCAAGGGTGATTTCTACCCAAAAAATGGTTTTTGGGGACAAACAAAAAAACACGTGTTAAATGCTTTTTAAAGAAGTACTTGTATACGCAGTTTCAAAAAAATCGGTGATTATCACTTCCCTAGTGTTACTTGTTAGTTTATTATTATTCATTTATGTGCGGGAAGTTTCGGAAATGATCATTTTCAGATTTTTTCTACTGTCACTTAAATAGCTGGATCTACTAAATCCTGCCCAGTCTAGGAGTGCATAAGCTAAAGCCCGTAGGGTCGAAGCCACTAGTGCAGTTGTAAAAAAATGTCAAATCATGAATGAATTACTTCAAAAGGTGGTGGGCGGCGCAAAGGAACATTAAATGAATAGTCTCACTGCTGAGGTTCAGAAATTAAATGGATTTAGCACATCTTGTAAGTTTGAAATAATATAAAATCAACTTTTAATAATGGTGTTTCTCGATTTAAACATAAATACAAATATTTGTGTTGCTGCATAAAATATTTCGAAGGAAAGGTTTTAAACCACCCTTCCTCGAAAAAGTTACGTTTCGTGGATTTACATGTACAATACTGGTCTGCTAATAACTAAGAAAAAAGTGAATTCGATTATTTTGAAAATATGTCAAATTCCAAGAATACTAATCGCTACTTTGGGAAACAAGGAACCTGAAACGCGTATAAAGCGTATTAATTTGTGAAAACGAAGTGCACGTTACTAACAATTCTCAGGGATAGCGAATGCGACGCGTCGTTACGCAGACTCCTGCGTTATCGCGGCATAACGCGCCTCCGCAGGGACAGCGTTAAATTTGATCCGTAGTTTAAATTTCCAAATTTTCTCATGAGGAAAGCGAGCAACGAGGTCCGTGATAAATACGAATGTAAAGTCCTCCCAACCGCGGCGAGAGACCGAGTGCTGCACTCGCACGGTGGCGCATAAGTATATGTGCAGGGACAGAAATCAACCCCCGCGGTTAACATCTCCTCGCTGACTTTCTGGGTGTATTTACGGTACCGCAGCGTAACCCAGCCCTCTTGTCTTCGGGGACAAATTTCCAGGTGTAATTGGGGGAATGAAATCCGCAGAATTCCGACAGAGGGGGGTAAATGTGCCGGAGGGTCGGGAGGATCCGGAAAGAGACGGGGGGATGCTGAGGCTAACCAAGGCTGAAGCCTCGCGAGGAGGATGGGTCCAGATAGGTACACGTCGAGGAGTGAAACGAGGGTGTCGGTCTCCCAACCGCCATAGACCCGTGCTCGTTATATCTTCATTAACTGCTACCTAACGGTCCTACCGTGACTTCTTAGACGCCTCTGGTCTCTATGCTTTGTACCTTTTCTAACTTTTACTGTTCTGCCATGCTTTTGAAAGTTCTCTAAATTTTCGAGTTGTGTTCAGAAATAAACCTTTAAGTAGTTGGAAATTGATGATGTAAAACTCGTCAAGTAATTGCTTGTACACGGAGAAAAGTATATCAAATTAAACTCTACTTGTAGTTGTTAAAGATGTCTCAATAACGACAAGTTGTACCTAATACGTAATTAAAGGTTATGCTTCATTAATTAAAAGATTCCTTAGTGAAACTGGAATGGCTAATTAAATATCACAATTAGTATTTACAAATAGTCTATTAACCCTCCTGAGCACCATTTTTTCTTTTTACATATGGAAACAATGTAGTTTGGATGAATATATTCGTCATGGTGTACAGTAGGGTTGAAGAAAAGGTATACAACAAAGATATGAGTAAAATATATATTTGCAACACTTTATTAAATAAAATAGAAACAACACGGGTGAAATGTACCTCGAAACTCTGATGGACAATGAAAATGGACCACAACTCTTTGATATGGACATTTTTCTGCAAATTCGAAGACTCTTGGAACAAATCCGAAAAAGAACTGATTATTCCGTGCGAGATTTGCGGACATATCTTTCCATTCCAACACATACATCAGATTCTGTTCCTCAATAGTCACAACTATAATTCACATTAATCAGAACGTACCCACAGCTGTCGCCATATAAAACCAGAAACAGCCTTTTTAACACTCCGGGAGTAGAACTCGATTTTGCGCCCTCTAGTGAAATCTTCGGGCGCAAATTATCGCGCTCCACATCGGTCATATTAAAAAATATCGTAGGCAACACGAGCAAAATATCGATCTCCAACTTAGGATATTTTCGCCTTGACTCCATTCTTGCGACAAACTGTGCATTCGTGGAGGATCGATAATTGCGCCCTTGTTACATAATATACTTCAATATGAAACAATGAAAATTCACTGATTCTCAGCGAACAGTTGGTGAGTGCCAATTGATTTACTGCTTTTATCTGTGAAATAAATTTATGAAATATGAATCATATCATAAATATGATATATGTCACATTGATGAGAAAGAGAAAATCGAGTAATATGTAGAGAAATAGAATTAGATAGGGATCTACAAATAAAAAAAATATTGTATATATCGATTTTGTTGTTGTTCGTAAATAAGAATATAAATTTATTAAAGGTAGACGAGTATATAGCGCTACGATCACTTTGTGATGATTTTGCATTACGATCGTTTTGAGCATAAATCTCCACTGGCGTGATCGCCAGTCCAGTACCGTTTCTAAGGGGGGGGGGGCGAACTCAGCCCCAGCTGAGGGCGCTAGGGATTTAGGGGCGCCACCTGATGAAGTATGAAAAATGGATGAGCGACATAAGGACGTGAAAAATTGGGGGTGCCGTGTGCAGAAAAATGTAGAAGCTCAGCATAGTTAACATCGTTGATCGTATATGATAGTAACGAAACATTACAAACAGTGGATGGAGACTATAATGCGTATAGAAAAAGGAAAAACGATAAATGACGAAGAAATGTAATTAATTCATAAAGAGAATTTGCGATGGCAAAATGTTCTTCTCAGATTGATGAATATTACTTTATACCTTGCGGAAAATAATATGAACCCAACAATGGAAAATTTCTAGGATTAACACAATTATTGGCTAAGTTTGACCCTGTAATGGAAGAGCATATAGCTCTTGCAATAAGGGGTAACACTTCGATTCATTATTGTGGAAATATAATCCAAAATGAATTGATAAATTTAATGGGTGAAAAAGTGACCTCTCAAATTGTATGTAGAGCTATAAAAGCGAAGTATTATGCAATCATAGCTGATTGTACTCCAGACATTTCGCACCAAGAACAACTTTCTCTAACAATTCGATTCGTTGACTCATCAGATGATTCTGTTCATATAAAGGAACATTTTTTAGAATTTTTTGTCGTCAACGACTCCACTGGCAAAGGTCTTACGGAAGCCATTATTAACATTTTAAATAAACATGAACTTCACTTGAATAATTGCAGAGGTCAGGGAAACGATAATAGTGCGAATATGAAGGGAAAGAATGTAGGTGTGCAAAAAAGAATTTTGGATCAAAACTCTCTGGCTTTATATGTTCCCTGTGGCTGCCACAGTCTCAATCTTATTTCATCTGATGCCGCAATCCTCAGTCAAGTCAACAACCTTGTTTGGTGTTCTTCAACGACTATTTACATTGTTCTCGGCCTCAGTTAATCGGTGGAAGGTTTTAACTATCATCTAGAAACGTATACCTTAAAAAGAATGTGTTATACACGCTTGGAGGCGAGAATAAGTAGCATCAAACCAATTCGATATCAAATCACCAAAGTTTGTGAAGCTTTAATCACTTTACCTAGCGAATATGAGACTAGTGATCCGGGAATTGCACATGAGGCCATTACATTGTCGGAACAGTTGAAGGATTTCAGCTTTGCTGTATCCGTAATAGTTTGGTATGATGTTCTGTTTCAAATAAATATTGTAAATAAAGCGCTGCAATCAAAGGAAATGGACATAGTCAAATGTACAGATTTGTTAAAAAAATGTTATGTATTTTTAGATGATTATAGAAAAAATGGGTTTAAACAAGCTGTAATTACTGCACGATCTCTGGCCGAAGAACTCCAGATTGAACCAGAATTCAAAGCTACAAAAAGAATGCGGCGTGTCAAACGACAGTTTGATGAAAATGACACTAATGATCCAATTGAACGTCCACAAAAGAAATTTGAGGTTGAATTTTTTAATGCTTTCCTAGACACTGCAATAGTGTCGATGAAAGAGAGATTTCATCAGATGAACGAGTATTCGGAAATGTGGGGTTTTCTTTATAATTTTCAGAATTTACCAGATAGGAAAGAACTCTGGAAACTTTGTGCCGATCTCCAAATTAAACTCACTATGAATTCCGAATGTGATATTGTCGGTGATTTATTATGTGAAGAGTTGATTAGTTTAAAATCGTTTCTAATCGATAAACATGGAGTTACTCCGATGGATATGCTAAATTTTATAAATCAGTACAAGTTGTATGATTTGTATCCAAATGTATGGGTTGCATATCGCATTTTACTTACGATACCAGTTGCTGTAGCAAGTGGAGAAAGAAGTTTTTCTAAATTAAAATTAATAAAAACATATTTAAGATCTACAATGACGCAAAATAGCCTGACAAGCCTTGGAACGTTATCCATCGAAAATGCGGTTGCTCAAAAACTAGATTTTTCTGAATTAATAAAAGACGTTGCTAATAAGAAAGTTAAACGAGCCAATTTCATATAAATAAATTCTTGTTATTAAATTGTTAAACAATAAATCAATTATTTTTATTCTGCAATCGCGTTGGTATTATGAAATTTTACACTGTAAAAACTTGTCCAAAGTTTTTTATAATTTCATTATATTTCGTGTAATACTTTGTTTTTTGTGTACAATTGTAAATCTACAAAGAAAGAAGAATAATTTGACCTAGAATTAATAGTCTATTCACTGCCCCAATACAATATCCGAAGATTAATTTTAAATTGATCGGTTTAATTCCTAAACTTTACGAACCTTACTGGAATTTGTAGTTCCTATGGTATTTAGGCTTGTCTAATTAAGGAAAGGGCGCCATCAGAATTTCCGCTGAGGGCGCCAGGGACCCTAGAACCGGCCCTGCGCCAGTCGGTACATGCCAGTCAGTCTTGCTAGTTTGTCCATAAAGTAGACGCGCAAGATCTAAATTTTGTGAGTAATTCATCATTTAGTTGATACATTGAATAGTATTAATTAATCATTTCAGTCATTTCAAAAATTGAACCGATCAACCAATTGAAATACGGCAAAAGACGGATTGGCCAGCCAAAAATATTGCCCACGCCTTTTTCAAGACGTAATTTACATCTGCATTTCAGTCATTTGATGTTATAGTAAAGATGAAAATGTGAAATTCAATGTTATTTTGGAAAGAGTTGACGTTCTGGAGAAATTGTCTACAAGATGGCAGATACCAGATGCGAACAATGTGGGCAAACATTTCCTGTCATCGAGATATGATTTCCTGAATCGTAACAGATATTTTGTCATTTTAATTCTATCAATTAAAACGATATGTACAAATAAAAAAAGGTTAGGTCACAACTTCATCGGACATGGTCCAATGATGTTATTATTGGTTTTATAATCATTATAATTGTAATAAACATTCTTTTCTGTAGTAAACTAATGTCGCGATATTATTGTTGTATTTGCTGATAATGCACTTCTGCCTTTAAACCTCTTTTAGTGATATGAACAGTGATTGGCCCTCACCCTTATACGTAAACGAATTTGGTTGCTATTAACTCAAGTGAACTGGCTAGTTGTGATATCTAACGGTTTTAGGTTTTCTACAATAAATTGCTTCATCAGTTTAAGGATTATACTATATTCAAACAATAGATATATTTTAAATCATGACAATTAAAGTATTCAGAGGGAATAAAATTTAGAATCCTTCCAATCCTTTTTGAATGTCGATGGGCAAGTTGGGACTACCAAATCGTTTTGTTCTAAAGTTCAGTTTGATTTTATTAACCAATCGTTTGGTACAATCAACAAACATTTCGATTTGATCAGAAAATGAAATTACTTTCGAGAAATTTAATTAGACTTTAACAAGTATGCTCTTATCTGATGTCTGCATCAATCATGTCTATAGTCAACTGCAGCAACCGCTGCTGCTTGGGAGCTGCGGAAAACAATTTCGGCAATTTGATTTCAATACACTTATGCCGAGACCGATGCCGGCCTAAACTCTAGTTGACCGTGAAGAAGGCCGAGTTCGGTACCGGTATACTCGTTAACGCCCGGGCCATTATTTATTTAAAACAAGCCAAAAATTGTCCGGAAAAGGAAATAAATTCTGGCTGCCTCGTTCACACGCTACTCTCTTTTCGTGCCCTCTTCGTCGTCGTTTCATCCTCTTTTTCTTTTGTCTCTCGCGCAACTTCGAATTCATCCGATCGCGGACGACCGTGTCCAGGGACGCCCTTTTAGAGGAAATTCCAAGCTGCTGCTGCTGCACTGCGGTGCCGAATCGCCGCAAGATCGGGACAGATCATTATGGGGCTCGCAACAGAGTATCGAGGAGCTATAAGGCCCTCTCACAGGTTGCTTTCTTCCTCCTCTTTGATTCTGGTTGGGTCCGGTCGTAAATATTCGGGCGCCGAATAATGCCCGCCGTCCGCGCGCGAGAGGCGACTGCTGCTGCAGCTCGACCGGTAATGAAGGACATCCTCGTTAATTAGTCAATAAATTATCCTTCACACTCGACACTCGCGACTCGTCCAGCTCCTATATACCCCTGTCCCTGTTCCTTTCTCTGATTTCTATAACGCTGTCTTTTTCTTATGCGACCCCTCTACCCCGCACCCCCTTGCCTTCCTTCTTTTTCTTATCTGGCTCTTTGACGACACTGCCATCTTGGATTCTGCAACCTTGTATCCTGACTTGATTCTTTGTTATATTCATAGACATGGTAATTATGCCTCGCTCTCTATTTTACTGCCTCTTAACTTAATTAAATCGTGCCTTAAGGCGCAGTCATCTTTTTTATGGTTATTCCTTTCATTTTTCTCTTTTCGCCTCTTTCTTGCACATTTTTATCATAATTGTCGCTGTTATTGAACTGTATTGAATTCTTTTTTTACTCTTAATGGTTATACGTTTCATTTCGTTATTTCGAATAAACCTTTACAATTCTACGTGCATCTTAGCATTGTACGATAGGCTTAGACGAAGTTGCAGATTATCAATTGAAGAAATTTAATGAAAATATAATGGAAGCAAATTTCAAGCAGGTACATTAAAAATAACCGATGTTGATCATGAAAATATCAATATTGTTGTGTAGAATTTCATTAATGCAACTGAAAAATGTATATTATATAATAGTATTACATTCGTATATAATATTACATTAGGCGAAGAAATATTTTGGCTAAAATATTTAAAATATTAACAGGAAATTTTCGAGCAGATTAGAAAAACGTAAAAAACTTTCAAAAATTATGATAGTTCTACACGGAAAAAACGAAATAGTTGGAACTACTAACTGGATAGTAGGGTAAGACACAGCCATCATTTTTAGTTAATTTTGCTGCCTAAAAATGTCCTAGATAAATTAGATGGTCCAGGCTACTATTTAATTAGAAAAAAGACCTGAAACCTTAGTACTGCACATCTCACTATTCAGACAGTAAAACCAATTATTACTTTTTTCTGTGTCTTTACATTAAATTACGACTTCTTTGTTATACATGTATTATGCGATTATATGTAATTTTATATATAATTAAAATTAATTTTCTGGTGCTGTTTTTATATAATTAAATGCGATCGCAAATTAAAACACTCGGCCCGTCGAGGAATCGAACCCGGAACACTCGCTTATTAGACTAACGCCTTAATCACTCTACTGCGCTAGCACTTATGTCATTACCTATTATGAAAGATGGTTACCTGTATTTAGGGGTATAGTAGACAAATATTTGTAAAGCTTCCAGGGTTAAGAAATTATCTTCCCAATAATTTGAATATTATACAATTTGTCATATTTATTTAAATAATACACAGATACATATAAAGTTTAGTTTTTGCAGACTGTCGGGGAGGTTGCATTTCAAGAATGTGTTTTTTAAATTTATGCACATTTGCACTAAATGACGTTAAACAATATAGCGTAACTTTGTGATACAGAAATTTAGTGTACATTAAAGTGTATTATATTTTATCCCTTTATTGTAAATATTATGCAGTACTTCCGTTTCACTCGAAATAATTTCTGCATTTTAAGCAAATATTATATACAAATATTTTACGCAGTTATGACATTTTTCGCCCCTTATAAATGAATAACATTTTGCTAAAATACAGTTATTTAGACTTAAACTTACTGAATAAATGAAATTTATTAAATAAGACATACAATTTCAGGCAATTTTAATGTATTCATGCATTAAATTTCTGTTTCTAAAAATTTTAATATATTTTATATACGACTGCATTATCTTTCATATAAAATGAACATTAATTTTTATAAAAATGTATATTAGTCGATTTTTCGTTACTGATTTGGAATTTCATGAATGAATTCTTAAAACTGGTGCGCATTTGCATTCAATTTTTTAAACGTGCTTTGAATATAATTCTAATGCAACAAAATATTAATTTAATGTACAATTATATTAAATATAATGCAATATTATACATTAAAAAACATTAAATTTCATGACATTTTTTATAATGCAGACTTGGGGTAAAAGAATTGAAATAAAAAAGTTGGAAATGTGAATATTTTTTTTAACGCTTAGATAAAATTTAATTAATATAAAATAATTGATTAAATTCATTTTCAACAGCATCTTAAACAAAAGTTTAGAAAATTTGTTTTTTTAGTTCTGCCTTTATTTTTTGTTAATTTTACTATCTAAATAGTGACCTCGACAAATTAGATATTCAATGCTACTATTTAAGTAGTAAAAGCAACTAAAAAATATAGTTATACCAGTTAAAATCACTATTTCGTTTTTTCGTGTATGTAAGAGTAATGAAAACAACATTCCTATAATAAGAGCAGCTCCTAGCAACATGCTTTAGTCAAATTTTGACTACCGATCAAATTATTCGATAATGAGTTCTATTCGCGTTGTAGTCGTACTATAATAGAATAAAATGTAGTATTGTTCTATGGAGAACAAAATCCGTAATCGCAGCATTATTTATTTCACCATTGACTATCCTATACATAAATATTAGATCTTGATATCTAGGTAAGGACTTACTCGACCTAAGGTAAAAAATGCATCCGATGAACAGATTTATGACCGACGCATCGAAAAAATTTATGTAATACATGAAATGCAACGTAAATCTGGAATTAAGTAAGAAAATTGACTAAAAGTATTTTTTTTAGTACATGGCGGTTCGATTGTGGTCTAAATGATGTAAATCTAAAATTCTCAACCGGTTTAATTTAAGTCCAAATTTTTTTAATTACATTTTAATCGCATGGTAAGCTAGTTTTAAGACTGTTCAAGAAGTCGACTTTTCAGTCGAACAAGGCTTCTTTTTGTTACGTTTTAAAATTAGCTTACTCTTGGTCTTAATTCAGTAACTTATTTTTCCTGAGTGCACGCCTTCAATCATAGGAAATGATTCCAACGTCAATCTATCAATTCAGTAAGAAAAATGCACTGCATCATTCAGGCGAAAAAAGGAAATGCTTTTGCATTTTTCAATATTTATACAGAGTTTATTGCAAAAAAAAACAGGTAATCATAGTATCCAGATCCAGTTGCAATATACTAGCGTCACGTGGACTTCGAATAATAATGCTTAATTTTAAAATAATTCTGGTTATTTTGGATATTTTAGTAACGACTAGACTATCAATATACCTGGCTAATATTACATTAAACCATAATGAATATATAACAGTATTGCACGATTGTAAACGAAATATAAAGAACATCATTCGGTACTTAAAATATTCCTAATTCTCGTAATTCGATGTGTAATACGTAAAATAATAATTGTGTCAAATAATGTCTAAGATAACAATAATAACCACAAACAGCAAAATAATATGTTCAAGAGCTGTTTAAGAAGTCTTAAAAAAATAGAAGATGTTAAACTTTTTCGGGATAAGTTTAATTGAAAACTCATTTTAATATAGAAAATATATTGTTATATAAAAAATAATATTATGTGAAAAGGTTTAAAAATCATTAAACTCTAAATCTGTACAATGAGTACACCGAAACGAAAGTTATATGAATTTTAGTTATTGCGGACACTACCTTTATTGCGATCTTTTGATTGCTTACATATTGAACACCTTACTTTTTAGGGCAGCGGTGGTCTTAGTCTTGGCTGGCCTAGATTGAAATGTAACCGAAACAGCAAAAAGACATCTCTAAGAGCCTTTCAAGAAATTTTAAAAACTGTTAGAATTAGCTTTTAAAGGGATGTTTAAGAAGATTTATGCGTAGATTTTAAGAGCTCTTAAAGTCATCATTAAGAAGACTTGTGCGTAGATTGTAAGAGCTCTGCAATATTTTTGAAACACGAGAACTCAAAATAGTGCTGTCATTTGAAGCTTTGACATATCAAATAAATAATATAAATGAAAAGCAAATTTCTGTGAATTATAGATTATATTTTTATATCTTAATTATTAATTTAAATAATTCTTATACGCGTTCAATACAATGGAGATCATTCAATAATATTAAAAATGTCATAATAGGTTGCTAAATATCATTAAAACACCGATTCTTTCCTTATAGCAAAATAAACCATCGGTCTGCATATTTAGTAAATATGGCGTGATTTCATTTTTGGATTCGATATCCACCTATGTAGTGTGTCATGAAGAAAAACAGTTCTCAACTTTGGGGATCCCCTTTCTAAAAAAGAGTCCAAAACGAGATAGATTAATACCTCAAATGCAAGTCCTCTTCGAGATTATTATTTTAAGAAGTTCTATGTATAACAATTTAAGTGATAGATTATCATAATTCAGACCTCTTCAGGTGGAGTTTTGGAAGATATCTTTGGACTGGGCGCTGGACGACCTCTTTAAGAAGTATGTGCTGTCATTATTTATTTACTTTACACTTTAAAATGTTTGGAGTAACTTGGTCTGTCTCCGCTGAGAGAAGTTTAACAGAATACCGGTATTCCCTACTAAAGTACAGCAGCGCCAAATTAGATACAACGGTGTCTCAGATTGGAAGCGAGCTGTCGTTCCAAATCATAATAAACATATTTCTCCCGGGTCATTGGGAACAGTGAGAGTACTGCCGCATACCTTGAGGCAGCTATTGTATTGTTTTGAGACGACAGTCATATCAAACTAAGAGGAACAAAGTGCGGAAAGCCAATACATATAAAACAAATCTTTTGCTTTCATATAGCAGTTGTCTCCTGTGATATGACTTCTGTCTTAAACTCTCCTCCATGTGTAAAGGTTACTAAATTTGAATTATTTGGAGTACATTTTGAATCCCGTGGAGCACATCAAAACACTACCAGTTAGGAATAGATTATTTCCTCCAAAGGATTGCAAATTTACTCCTTCAGATTGAAAATTGATTATCGGTTCAACCGTTCGATTTCTTCTCCCGTCGGAATTAAAATCGACTTCAGCAGTTGTGTGTATGTTAATCGAGATCGAATTATTTTGCATATAAATAAAGTTTGTCAGTGAAATTCAGGGACATCTTTTATCAGTGCAGTATTATTTATCACGCCTTACTAAATTTCGACAGAAACCGATCGTAACGAGATAATGACCTTTGTTGGTTTCGTTCCATTCCCAGTCCGACGTGCTCGCGCTTACAGCATACCACCTTCGATAATTTGTGAATCCGTCCCTATTTCTCTCCTTCGAATTCAAATCCCTAGAAACACCCGTAGCCCTTCCGTCCCGCGAGGCGCGGAGTGTCGTTAAGTATGCCATCCTTTCTCGCTTCTTTACTCTTTCGAGACCCTGACGAACTGGTTAAAATAGGGTAACAAATAAAAGAATGCACAAAGCGAACACCAAGAATGATAGTGATGAAGTACTTTAGACGTGCTCTTCTGACGTAACATGCAAATGAGAAAATTACGATACGCGACAAAAAATAAACTAGCTGGTTTGGAATTTTTTGTAGGCCTTTCAAGCATTATGTTTACGATCATTGTTAAATTACTGTCAGATATTAAGTAACTATCATGTGAAATCTGAATCGTTATGATTTTAATTGCTGCCCATAAAAAGTGCGGCAAATACACTTGTCACAACTAAACGCAGTTGTCACAATCGTTAGTTATCACATAACTTTATGATCCCACGTAACAAACAATCGTGGAACTATAACGATTCTGTATAGGTGTACTAGATAGTTGTAATGACGCGATCTAAATAATCTGTAAAGGAACTTCTGTGATAAAATGTATAACGATGAGATCGAGTATTTACTATACAAATTTAACACAGTTTAATTAGACATAGAAAAACGCAGCTTTACTAACAAAGAGATTCGGGATAGTAACGGTATAGTTTCACGAATCTAATCAAGCATTGCAAGAACAGTCTAGTTACCAAACAGTAGTTATATGATAATTTTCTACACCGGATATTTCCTTTGATTTATGAATCCAACGTTTTTAATAAACAAAAATTACATATTCTCATCTTCAGATCTTGACAACATACAATCAATCGGTGCAAAAAATAAGTCCAGAAAGATAACTCACGAAAAAAAATCGCCTAACGAGATAAATGATACTGACATGGGTGGAAAGTTTGTTCCCAGTATAGTAAAATGACTTTATTATTAATATTTATTGTAAAAAATCTTCCTCAGATTTTAAAAATATGAACGATAAAGATGCAATAGTTCATATTTACAAAATTTCATAGAAATCCTACGAAGGAGTATTGTCTATCTTTTTTGGGCTCTTGACCTTCTTTTTTGATCATGTATACTACGATTTGCAAGAAAATCGATATTTCTGACGGAGCCCCAGAAGACACAGAAACATAAAATAAATTTTTTATGTATACGACAAAGAATTAGAATTATTTCGGTTGGTTACAGTATTTTTTAACTCGGACTGATTTGAGACATTGGTAAGTAAACAACCATTTTTGTCGAATTTATTGAAGTAATGTATTACATAAGAATTTATAACCGATTTATCAGCGTAAGGTGAAACATAACTTAAAAACTTGCAACCTCTGTCCTCAATTTAAGTAAAATACATTTTTTTCATATCAAGAGAAAACATTTACTGTAAAGCGACTTGCATAATCTAATCATCATTATTGAGATATTTGGAGACGTTGTACTATTATCATTTCGCATTTAGGAACACGTAATAGCAATATGCCTTCGAATTGAGTGACGATTTAAATCGAAGCTTTAACTATTCAGTGTAGTAAGGTCCAGACAATAAATTGTTTGGGTCAAGTAACAAGTAAATGGAACCAATGAAATATTTGATCTAACTAGTTCCTCAGCTTTCATTTAATTGGTCAATCCATTGGATCGGCTACCCAAACCAATTTCTCATTTCAAACTAAATTTCCCTTTAACTGTTGCTCAAATTGATCGCACCAAATATTCTTGTTCAATGAGCAGAAAAGAAACACTCTTCCACATCTGTTTTCACTGGTCATTATTTTGTGAAAAGCATTTAGATTCTTTTTGTGAAGTGAATTGTGAGCAATGCTTGGGATTCTCAACATTTATTGAATTATTATAAGATAAATGGTAAAAGATGTCACTATATACTATAGATAATATTAAGGAAAAGTATTTCAAATGTTTGCGCCGCTTCATTTCCACGCCCTCAAAATAGCGTCCACAATAAACGTTTATTGGAAAAATTGCCAGGTGTTGTAACTCGAAAACTATGAACTTTTCCACAAAAATAGTAAGATGGAAACGTTTTCGAATTCATCGAGAAATATAACACAATTCCTTTTAGATTTTTTTTTAGTGAAACCATCGAAATGAATTATTATAAAATCCATAAACAATCTGTTTTACTCTTAGTCTTGTCGCTGTTATCAATTTAAACCCTTGCTGTCGACTTCATTAGAAGTACACATATTTCTTGTATAATGGCGTATGAAAACTGAAGAAAACCCATGTCAAAATACGTCCATATAAATATCCCCGGTAGAAATCTATCAAGTTTTGTGTTACATTGTCCTAATTCCCATACTGTTCTAACGGAAAATAACGAAATTGCACCGAAATTGGTCAGCAACTGGACTCATTTTCTACTAGGGATGGAACTTATGTATTTGTAATAAAAACACCATATCGAAGAACCGGATGTCTCAAACGTGAGGCGTAAAACCGGACAACACGGTTTTGGGACGAAGAATAAGTCATTTCGGCAGTTTCGACTACAAACCGGCCATTTTCTGGTGTGCGACGAAGAACCGGAAATGTAAAAAGTTGCTAGGAATAAATCGTTATCAAAAATCTTCAAATGTCTTTCTTGAAATCTTTGCGGCAACATTGTCAAAAGTCCGGTTCTTTGCCGCAAATTCTGAAATTTCCGGATTTTCGTCTCACGATTGAGATGTTCTTCGTACTAGCCATCGGAATATATTTTGTTTCAATTTAACAAAGTCAGTTGATCAACTGTACGCTAATACTACTAATAAACGCTACGATGCCCTGACAGACAGGAAGTGCCAACTACTTGACGCAATGGATGCTAGCAAAACTAGTAAGCAAGGAGTACATGAAATCTATTTGAGTATTTTCCTCCGGCATTGTATAACGTTGTTAAAGATAGGTGTGATTGTCACATTGCTGTTTATTATTCAAGTGATATCCATTGATTCAATTGGTAATTGACGAGTCTCAGTTTTTTAGAACAATTAAAACACAAGATATAGCCGGGTTATTATTGAAAGTTACAATTGTCGCCACGATCACTAGTTACAAGAAAGTAAAAGCGTCATCTGGTGAAGAAAATGTGGACTATATTTTCTACTAAAGGAAGTACACTAATGTATACCGAGTCATATGCCGTAAGGGGTAGTTTGCGACCATGATCCATTACCTCACATATAGCACGGTGTGACAGCGATCCATAGGCACTTTCATGTGTGCCCATTACAAGTTCTAGATCTAGTCAAATTAAGGAAAATGGTATGTTATAATTATCTGATACATCCGCAAAACCAAATTTTATGTTCCCGTTTTTAGGTAGGTTTATGTGAGTAATCTTTCAAAACTACTCTAATTTTTATCCAATTTATAACATTATTTTTAACTTGAAAGTTAAAAAGCATATCTTTCTGACTGTCCATATTTGATTTTTATGACATGAAAACTAAGGAGGCTACAGTAAAAAGTGTTGGGAATTTTTTTTTTTTTTTTCAAGTTTGATGAAGGTTCTCTGCTAGTATTCCATCTTGTAGATTATTGTTTCTTGATTAACGTTTTGAAAGTAAATTTAATACTGAGTCGAATACAATTTTGTAAAATCTTCAGTTTTGCGAGTTTTTAATATATTATTAGCTAAATTTGCATATATATACGTAACGTATTTACTCGTGACGTAAATTTCATAATTTATAATTTATTTAGAAACATCGTTAGCACAGCGCCTTATCTTTATTGGAAAAAAGTCTCTCATTTGAAATTTCACTACCAAATTAACTTGTGCCCTTTCAGCCACACACCAGTGAGCGACCTGTTTCGATATCATTGTTTATATTTCTCGAGTGCGAAACTAGAGATTTTACCTTAGTTCTTTACCTTTTTACACTTTTAATATATTTATAAACTCAAACTAATATTAAATTTGGCTTCTGTAATTAAAAATTTATTGTTGACAACAAATAAACATTAAAAAATTGAACTATTTTCATGAAAATTCATTTGTCGTTAATTGTTAGGTGATGTAAAGTTGAAAATGGGTGTTTTCGAGATCGCCGAATACGATTCCGTAATCAATTTTTAACAATTTAGAACTGTGTCTCCAATAAGGGTACAAAATAAAAAATTTAAAATAAAAATTTACAACAAAAATTTACACAATTCAAATTTACATAACCTCAATAGCGGTTATTGAGGTCGCTGATTACAAATAGCTTTTTAAAAATTCAAAATGGCCCAGCCAATATATCCAAAATAATCTTTTCCAAAATCCCTAAACACTAGGTTTAATGAATTGTGGTTCCAATGTTGTTTATTTTGTCCGCCATATTGAATCCTCCATTTTTAAATTATAAAATTCGATAACAGATTCATCATCTGCTACTATGAAACCTCGTTAATACTAATGTTTATAAAAATACAATGCCCAATCAAATTCGTAGCTCAAAGGGCTAGAAAGAAATACGTGATCATTGAAATTAGTATTGTTTTATTCGGATATACGCGACATCGTTTGTAATTAAAAAATAATAAGAGAAAAATTTTTAATGTTTTAATGACCTTATCTTCGGTGACGATGTGGTTTCAGAAAACAAAAATGTATTCCTATGTCAGGAATCCAAATTCATCGTCAAAAATAAGAATTTATTTTAATTATTTAAGAATTGGGAATGAATAGAGGCCAATTCATGGTTACGTGAACTCGAATTCTTGACGTGTGTATGTGTTTATTTTCGTTTGATCGGTTGACTGTTCGTAAATTAAAGTTGTAAGTAATTATTCACCTACTTAAAAACAATTATTTGCCATAAAATTATATTTTAAGGGGAGGGTACACCCAAAAACTCAGCTCTATGAAATACAACTTTAAAAAATAATTTCTTTAGTAATTTTTGACGTGGAATTCAGTGGCGCTAGAATAAAAAGTGTAAAAAATTTTGTTGGCCAATCAAAAATTAATTTTTTTCGAAAAAAATGGAATTTTTTAAAATCCATCCATAGTTATTTATAAAATGTATTTTCACGTTTACCATAATTTTTTTGAATTTTTAAATTAATTTAGAAAATAGTAGAAGCATTTTTTCGAAAAATTAAATCTTTTTAATTGTCGAAAGTGTCGGAAAAATTATTTCTAGAGCAATTTTTAACGTGGAATTTAGTGGTACTAGAATAAAAAATGTAAACATTGTTTTTGACCATTAAAAAAATTGTTTTCTTCCATAACAAAATTATTTTTTCGAAAAAAATGGAATTTTTTGAAATCCATCCGTAATTATTTAGAAAATGATGTTCACTCTAATTTTTTTGAACGTTTAAATTTATTTAGAAAAATGTAGAAACATTTTTTCAAAAACTTTTTTTGTCGCCCTAAAATTTTCGGGACAAGCATAACTTTTCCACTTTTTATTTTTACACTACTGTATTCCTCGTCAAAAATTATTAAAGAAATAATTTTTTCAAATTTTTTAAAGGTGTATTTCGTAGGAGCTGATTTAGTTAGTGTACCCTCCCGTTAAGGTTTTCTGAGAAAATAATACCAAACCATTTTTCTTAGTGTGACTAGACTTAAGCTGCTCATGCTAGGCCATAGAAATGCCTACATTTTTTTCATGAGGTTTTTAAAACACCAATGGTGAAGAATAATAACATAAACAAAGTGCAAGATCGATTGAATAAGTGGATGCTATTATGGAGTGCATTTTACGAGGGAAAGGAAAGTAAATCATGTACGTGAGACATTTTTAGAAATCCAAAGAAATTTTCCGTTGCTTTTCCCTCAAAAATCATACAGCGAATATGGAAGAAATTTTCCAGAACGGAAATCGCGAAGACATGGCTCATTCTAGTGCTTCAGCTGTTGAGCTTCGAAAGGAGGATTCCCTGCTGGATCATATGGAACTCACAATTGTTGAAGCTGAAAAACGAGCAAATGGAGCATTAAATTTAAAAGAATACTACACAGTTTATCTGATCGATACAAAAGTTACAGATCCTGAATTTACGGAAGCTTTGGCTGAAGTGAGTTCTATTTGGCGTAGATATTCTGAATTTGAGCTTCTACATACCTATTTGGAGTTATCGTACCCTTTTGTTGTCATACCACCATTGCCTGAAAAGAAGGTACTGTATGCGTGGCAAAAAGTTACTACCGATACCTTCGACCCAGATTTTGTAGATCGACGTCGAGCTGGACTCGAGAATTTTTTGTTAAGAGTTGCAACACACCCAGTGCTATCGCATGACAAACATTTTATTGTATTTTTCATTGTTAGCATCATGTAATTGAATTTCTCTGAATACTTGTGTGACGATATAATTAACCTTTTTTTCCCACAAATAGACTTTTTTTTGTGAAAATTACTCTTCCTACACAAAAAATTCGGAAAATGCGAAGGGCTCTAAATGGGGTGGCCACTATAGTGGCAGGCCATGGCACAACAAATGACATTTTGCAAAATTCATGCAAATCGCTTAAAACTCGTTACTCAGGGGTTTTTGTGGTCTCTGAAAATGAATATGAAATTCAAAATTCAAAATTCAAAATGGCGGATTCAATATGGCGGACGCATTTTGAAAAATTGATCCAAATCGTTTGAAACCTGTTACTTGGGGGTTTGTGGAGTCTCTGAAAACGAATATGATATTCAAAATTCAAAATTCAAAATGGCGGACGACATTTGGAAAAATCGATCCAAATCGTTTATAAACAGGTAAAGCGACTTTGCGCATAGCAATGAACACCGAAATAGTTGAACATCTAAAATTCTAAAGTGTTTTATGGGATATTTTGTTTATTTATTATTTCACTCTTTGGGCATACATATCCGTTTACATTTTATTTACATTTTTACCCTGAAACCCCCGAGTTATAAGTTTTGATTTCTTTTTAATTAGTTTTTAGTGGCCAGTATAGTGGCCACCCCGCCAGTCTAAAGGTTAAATTTGGTCCCTAATATTGCAGTTCAAACGAAGTCCTCTTACAAATTAACTTGGATAACTTTTTAATAATTTTAACATATTCTATTAAAAGCCAATTCCTTTTGATCCGTGTACGAAGTACCACTCCAAGGTTGGAGTACCGCGTACCATGCAGTCGTACATCACCTCGAGCACTTCCTGCAGTCCAGCATCTCCATGACAGGCGATGCGTACACTCAGTGGATTGCGCGAGAATCTGAAAAACCACATTCGCTCACGATAAGCGTTGGATAGCTTATGAGTGACTTCTATACGAGTGGTTGAACTCGGGTCGCGCATTCCAGGCTTCGGGATTCCGCGTCAAATTCAAAATGGAATTCGCGCGGGGATTAGTAATCGCAATTTCAAAGCCGCTAGCAACTGGTTTTCACTCGGATGATAATTTGAATTATATTCCGCGCAGCCGTATGGACTGGTTTCTATATTTTATCGCCTACCGTAACTCAAGCACGTTTGTTTACTTTCCTAGACGCGGCTCTTGGCCATGTCCAGTTAAGCGTCGAATGCGATAAGGAAGATCGCTGTAAGGATACAGAAAATGATGGGCCTTTGCCTCCTTATTCGTCTCGTTTAGGAATTTTAGGATTGGCTGGAATAGATGCAAGTGTTGCCGGTATCGCGGAAGAAGAACGTTAGCGATATCTTCGAAATGAAAATGGATGGGCTTATTTCATGAGGGTAATTTTACGATAAAGGTTCGCTTAAAAGTACCAAGTCTAGGAAAATTTATATATTCTACGCTTGTCGGCAAGTTGAAAAAGTTAAGTAGTAACGATTTAATCATGTCTAAATAGAAACTCATTTTATATCTCCTTTGATCATTCATTCGTTGTGATCGACACTTGGCCAGGCGACTCACAAGTAACCCTACCCAAGTGTGTCTCACCGATTGGAATGAAACTTTGCATACGTGAACAGTATCGAAAAATATTCGACACGTAATTTTTTTTTTTGGGCCCTTAAATCGTTTTAGGAGGTAAACCCCTGTATGATACGTTTGTATATATTTATCATATTAACTGTTTAATAATGCAGCTAAAATAATTAAAATGATTGTAAATTATACAGCATTTATTGTTTTTGAGGTCGCTGAATACGAATCGGGTGTCAAATTCTCAAAATTCAAAATGTCGGATTCAATATGGCGGATGAAACAAGGAAATGTTGACAAATCGACATGAAAATAGCTACTTTGGCGGTTTTTGGGATCGTTGAATACGAATTTGGTGTCAGATTCCCAAAATTCAAAATGGCATATCCAATATGGTGGACGAAACGCCTGGCGTAAAGAATTTCTAAAATTGTTTACTTGTTTATAGTTTCTTTAAATAATTATTGTTAAACGCTTGAATTTAAAAATAAAAAAAAGATAACAACAAAATAACAAATTTTAAAACATCCGCCACATTATTTGAGCCGCCATTATAAAAGAAATATTTTCATGTGGATTGTCAACGTTTCCAATGTTTCGTCCACCATATTAAATCCGCAATTTTGAATTTTGAGAATATGACACCAGATTCGTATTCAGCGACCTCAAAAACAATAAATGCTGTATAATTTGCAATCGTTTTAATTATTTTAGCTGCGTTATTAAACAGTTAATGTGAAAAATATTTACCAACGTCTCATACAGGGGGTAGTTTTTACCCCTTCAAACGATTTAAGAGCCCAAAAAAATTACGTGTCCAATATTTTTCGATACTCTACACGTATGCAAAGTTTCTTTGCCATTCTAATCGGTGAGATACACTTGGGTAGGGTTACTTGTCAGTTCAGTGGCAAAAAATATTTTACGCCTCGATTTGTGGGCCCAAAATGACAATTTCACGCCTCCGTGGGCGTAACATTTATTTTTGCCCACTGTATCAAGAGAACAATTGTGTATTACTTATTCTGCTGCTTTACAAAATTTCAGGACGTCAAATTGAAAAATGTACATTGTCTAGAAAAAAAGAGCAATATCATAAAACAGCTCAATAGATTTTTCGGAAGTAGGTTGCAATAGTCCTTGATTCAATGTACTACTTACTTGATCATTCCTTCATAACTATTTTTAATGTTACTCAAAAAATTGCAACCTCTAAGATGCCAAAAGTAGATCCTTAAAAAATACTCGTATTTCATTATAACGACAAGGACTATGTTTTAAACGAAACTTGATTGCATTGATAAGAATAATACATATACAGAAAAAATATTTTGTAAAATGTACTTTATTTTACAATCTTTGGCCAACATACTAAAAATATAATGTTATAATATATTGTAAATGTCATATACCGATGAACTTTACATACGCGATTGTAAACGATTAAAAACTGTTCAAAAGTTGTCCTATAAAAACAAGAAATGAATCACAATGTTATCACGATGGCTGCTCGCTTTCAGAATGTAAACTTGCGATGAATTTCGTAACGTCATTTGAATTAGGAAATTTATCTGGATGCTTGTGCAGAAGATGCGCCCGAAGTTCTTTTATGAAGTTGGTTTCAAATTGGTCATCTCCAGTGCAGACATGGCACTCGTATATACTCTTCCCAGGATGAAGATTAGTTGACGTCACATGTTTCCTCAAGTTTTCCTGAAATGCATATAAGATTTATGTGAAAATTTATTCATATTTATTGTGTGTGTATTATTTTATATGAAATTATTTAGGACAATATAAAGATAAAGCTTGAAGTAGATGCAGAAATATGAGAAGAAACATTTTTTTCTATATAGTATGCTGAAAATTCATTTTTACGCAATATACAATACCTTTGATATTTTATGCACTGTAAGTATAGGTGTGATAGAAAGTGAGAAAAATGACAATTAGTTGTGTCGTTTTTATAGATCAAAAACTGTTATTGTAAACATTTTTCGAAGTTTCCATTTTGTTTATGTAAATAAATCAGAAAAATTGCTAAAAATAATAATTTATATCGATTTCTCATGATTTTCACCATGTGGATTACATTTGCGGCAATTTTCATGGGGATATTCGTTTTCAGTGCATCAAAACACGAAGGATACTTTGAATGTACTAAAACTCAGAGCCAAGCCTGATTTTTTTGATAATTATTACATATTGCATCTAATAAACATTCATAAAATCGACTGTCATTTTTTTTAGTTTTTACCACATGTGCACAAAAATGAACTAAACATAAAATGTTATATTTTGAGCAGGTTTACAGCCTTAATTTGAAACATTTTTCATAATATTTGTTTGTACATAAATGAATCAAATTCAAACAATCTTATTTTTAAGAATTTTTTGGGATTTTCAGCGTATCGAATTATGTAAGAATATATTTGTAGTATAAATTTGGGAATCAATGTTTTCGTAAGTTTATCCTTGTTTCCATGTATTGATTTTTCAAAACAGAAATCAGCATAATACGAAAATGGCTATCTAACGATTTTTTAAATTTTTGCGTAGAGATGGTCTAAATTTATCTATACTATCATTTGATATTTCTCTTTCATCACACGTCATTCTCAAAAAGATGACAGCCTTCTGAAATAAAATTTAACAATAAAAATTAAGGACACTAAGTTTTTATAAAACATAAATTTTTTACATTTCATCGTTTAAAAACATAATTTCGAGTTTTCAACAATAATAATGCTCATCTATGTTCATTAAGTCTCTAAAGTAGTATATATACTATACTAATCTTTTATAGACTAGACCAATTCAATTAGACGTGTTCATATTCAAAAACATAAATCAATGCAAGAACATATATAGTCCATAAGAGAGTACCATTACGAATGTTAACAATATTAACATCATTTTTTCTTAGTATGACATATATGTCTTTTAAGCCAGTTTATATTAACTCAGCAAAAAAAAATGAACAGAACAGAAACGATTGTACTGAGGCATTCACTGTAAACGTGCAGCATCATCGGCGTAAGCAACCCGTTCATTGGCCGATGCATTTCCAATTCGAACTCTTAGCTAAACAGTCGAGAGTAGTCGTAAACATCTTTTTACGGTGAGTTTATACGAGCTGTTGATGGCGGCGGCGAACATCAAATTTAATTTCCCATAAGTAAATCTTTCCCTTTCGGAGTAAGATTCTAGTTATATGCTTCGAACGAATAGCGTTCGCACGTCGTATGAGCTAAATTTTACGTCATACCACGCCATATCCATGAAATCTGGAAACCTTACGTTTGTCAAAGTTTAAGTATCTAAATTACTAACATACTTGTGTTACTACACTACTCAAGCGTGACAAGCCGATTGGACTGCAGTTGATATATTTTTAGAACTCCGAAAAATAATCGATACGTATTTTTTTTATCGGCAAAGAAGAGGGTTTAAGAGTTGAAACTGATCCCTGAATTACTCGCAAAATTCCTAAAATATATAATAATGTTCACGCAGATACGAAGGAAAACTTATTTCCATAAAAATTGGTGTCTGAGGATTTTTTTGGTCGTTAATTTCGAATTTGGGGTCATATTTACAAAACTCAAAATGGCCGACCCAAAGTGGCAGATTAAATTTTACAAAGCTTTTTTGTTTTTCATACACACTCCAAAAATCTCTATATAGTACTTTTTACGAAAAAACTTTTATAACATTTGGCAATTTTCGATGCTCCATTTTGAATATTGAAAATTTTATTTCAGAATCAAAATCAGCGAACCAAAAAAAACATCAAACAGCAACTTTTATGGAAACGAGTTTTACTTCATATGACGGTGCATACTATTATACATTTTAGTGCGTTTCGAGCAATTCGGGGATCAGTTTTAACCCTTAAACTTTCTTCTTTCTTCTACTGTCTCATAAACACAGAAAGCAAGGATATTTTGTATAGCCACTTTATTGTCCTAACAATATAATTAAAGTTGTCAAAGCGCCTCAGAGCACCCAGTTATGCTCAGAATACTTTATTGTCTCTTAGTTTGACCTTGACTTAACCTTAATCCTGACTATTAGGAGACCAACTGACCCGGATTCGGTTTCAGCGAGCCCAAAAACATTTTATTGTAGTCTTTTAGGAAGATTCTCTGCTTTTTCAGTTTATTACCTTGATTTGACCTTTATCGTTACATGATGGGAGCAAACTGTCCCCGGTTTCGGTTTCAGTGACCCCAAAAACATCTTAAAGTAGTGTATCAGGACGATTTTATGTTTTTTACAAACTAACCCCGGATTCGAATTGATATGGTGTTTCACTTGGGTCGCAGAAATTTTGTTTGTTTGTGGGGCTGTGTAATCAGGCTACCGAAAACTTTCTAAAACGTATAGTTTAGATTAATTAATGTATTTCCTCCATCGTTGGTCTCAAAGGGACTTGAGTTGCATTTTTATATGAACGGCCACATCATCGGCGAATTGATAATTCGTCATGGATTTTTATAGATTTTTGGTTACGTTTTCAACCTACAGTTTGTACCGTGATGGACTTAAAACACTTCCTGAATGTGCCTAGTCCTAATTGTCATGCTGATGATAGGCAAATGTCAAATTAAATCTTTTGAAAGAAGTAAATTGGCACCGTATGTTTTCCTATTGTAATTAAAACTGACATCAGACCACAATGTCTGACAGAAATAAAGTCCTTGTTTACATTCTGGAGGTTCCTATTTCCACAAAACTAAGCACCAAAAAGGTACATTTTCACGAATATCCACACATTGAACTTGGACCATTCCAATCTGTTTCGAGTCAATTGACCCCCTTTTTCGCGGGAATTGCGACGAGGAGGAACCTGGAGGAATTGAGAGCCACTGAAATGAGTTTATGTCGCTATCAAAAAGACACGAACCCTCGTATGCGAGGTGCATCTCGAGTAAAGGCTTCAAAAGGCATTAGCATACCGGCCGCTGTATGACTAGGTCCAGCGTGCGTGTGTGGGCATCCAGTGAGCACAATTAACTCGTTATCTTATCGCGTCCCGGCGGCTTCGTCCAAACATTAAGGTGTACCTTGCTTAATTTACACCCCGAACTCCACGCTCGACAAAAATTGGATCGCTCCACGCACTCACGCGGAGGCCCGTGACCGCGCGATTATTTCGCGCCCTCCTCCAAGTATCGCGTATTATATACACGTGCGAACGATATTTTATATATACTCCAGTATTTATATATATTCATATATACATCTAGTATATATGTGTGTGCGCGCGCGCGCGCAAGCCGACTGGGTTAATCGAGGCGCGGCTACCACGCGGTAGGTCCGCAGAGATTTTTTTTTACCGCGTTCGTTCCTTTCTTTTTTTAACGAATGAAACCCGAGCATTCCGATAAGGTTAATCAGCGGCGGATGCGAGATTTATGGGCAACCGATCGCTGTAGGCTTTTGACTTGTCGGACGCACGCGTCTACAAAAGAATGTGGCGGCGGTGGCTCGGAAAGGTGACTGCTTTGAGAGTGGAAAGTTAGCACGATTTTCGCCGTGATTAACGCCCGGTTGCGTTGAAATGACTTTAATTGGGGATGCTTTAAAGGAAGCTTCAACGGTATAACGATCATGGTAATTTTGAGGTTTTATACTCCGAAGACTTTCAGGTAGTGTCCGATCTGCCTGCCTTTTCATCTGCATGTTTCCGAGTGACATTAAGACTTGGGAATAGTGATGGAGATAAACTCGTGATAAATGCTTTTTTAAATGAAACTTCGACCGAAGAGACACTTTTCAAAATGTGTCGTTGAAAAACGTACCCATTAGTTGGACTACTAGCTGCACCATTAAAATTTGTGTGTAAATTTAAGGCACACACCGACAAAAACATTTTAAATTTACAAAAATGATTACAAAAATGATTACAAAAACTGGCGTTGGTAGTTCGATTTGAAACATCTTAACCCATTAATGCTGGGATGGACGCGTTTTTACATCAGGTTGAGCTTTGATAATTTGCATAAAAACCCATTGGGAAAAATTTTAGCGCCATTTTTTTTTCACGTAAAATTTTATGATATTTCAGAATCTTGTAATAAAATGTAGATAAAATTAATCACAGAAAAATTATTTGCGTTTGTATGTGTGTGTAGAAAAGGGAATTTTCTACTTAAAAATACCATAGGGATTAATGTCGGAAAAAATGGTGCGTCTAGATCCTGACGATTTGAACGTGAGTTTCGGAATCCTTGATTGTGACATCCAAAATGGCGGTTACACTTCCAACATGAATTGCATATGCATGGTTCCGAATGTAAAAAATTGGCGGATTACTCAGTTGAGGTTATAACGCATCAATCTGTATGGAGTGACAATGAGTTAATGGACACCAATATAAATGCTGATGATGACACAGAAAATAAGGGAAGTTCTTCGGAAGCTGAAGATTCTGTTTTGGTAGTTTTAGGGGAAGATTTAAACTTATCCACCGAAATAAAATATGAGCTGCGCCGCCACATTAAACTTATCTGAGAAAAGGTAAGAAAACAGAAAGGATGAATTAATAAGGAGAAAAGTTCTTAACAAGTATTGTAGAGTTGGATCATTCAGAAATAAAGCCCCAAAAGTAAATCTCTAATTTGCACATATGAGATCCGAAATTGGTCAGAAAATGAGATCAGCAACAAGTTCAATTAGATCAGCAATAACCATTCTTTTGGAAGAACTAAAAGAAGAAATCGATAGATTGACATACAAACATTTCGGTAAAATTGGGCGTTTCTTGCCCGATAAATTTTATCATCGATTTAAATAAAATCGTATTTGACGAAAATCTTTCATGATCCCTTAAATGACGAAGACGTTGAAATATACCTTGAAACTAGAGTTTCAATGAGTGGTTAAATGGAAATAACCTTCCCAAACAGCAAGAGACGTCCTTTCGACCTAGCTAAAGTCAGAATGCCCCGATTAAGTCAAATTTACCACTTTTCGACAAAAAATTCTCTTATAAGTTAGATAGACTTACAAGACTTGGATCCAGGTCGAAAATGACTTAAATGTAACCTAAAAAATGACTAAGTCCATTGTCTTCAAAGTCGTACATTAGGTTGAAAATGTCAAACTTATAACCAAAATCTGCCGAGAAAGTCGAATAAACTTATTGGTCGATATCGGGTCCGGTTTTAAGTAAATAACCTCGCACGATTACTTCATTTCGACTACAAGGGCGAAATGTCTTAATTGGTGAATATGCCTTTATAATTCGACTATCAGGTTCAAATTAAGAACGAATGTTGCGTTGCAGGTTTCACCTGAAAGTCGAATTTACAATGGAAAATAACTTATAGGGCATTTCGTCCTAGTATGATTACTCCGATAATCTAACCTCAAAGTGTGTCAATTACACAAATTTTCTAACAATTTTCCGGCAAAATGAGTTTATGAAAATCCTGATTATGATATAGTATAAACTAACTTTCCGTCATCAGTTGAGGAATGAATAAGTGTTGATTCGCTTTTTGGAAATTTGGAACCAAAGTAGAGGAAGAACATTTTAAAAACGAAAAAGTATCCCTTCTTACCAACCTTTGTGACTATTCTATTATTCTTTTATTTTTTCATTACTTTAAAATGGTGACGATCTTAAAATGGGGAGGGGGGAAGGGGGGAGGGGCCTTCCAGTTTTATGTTGAGTTGCACATTATTATTCACTCAAATATATGGGCATTGTTCTAGAACTTTTAAACTTTATGTTGTCGCTGATTATGATACCTTAAAAATTTTAAATATAACTTTGCAACACTACAGATCAACAAATTTTTGTTCGTTTTACGTGAAATAAGCGTTTATTGCTAATTACCGATATGTAGAAAACAATGCGAGTAAATAAAAGTAGTGAATTTGCCTATTTTTGGTGCGCGACACTCACTACATTTTCTCAGTTTTAACACTGAAACTTTTTGCACCTTTTTTTAATGGTCTGTGGTGTTTTGTGGAAGTATTTGGGGATGTAAACAAATGAAAAATCCTTAACTTAATGATGTGCCTCACAGAGGAATAAAATTATATACCTTCAAACTTACGAGATAACTTTTTTTTATAGTTGACAATTTAGCAATCAACCTTAGATAATTTTTTTCACATTGGTTTTTAAGAAACCACACAACAGGGGTACATTACCTATATGATAAGAAGTAATTTGAGCCTTTGCCCGAATGTGTGCCACCTATACATAAAAAATGCGACCACGTCAAACTTTAAATTTCCAAGCGAAACTCACTTTGAAAAATCAAATTATTTAATGGCACATCTACAATATGGCTTCTAAGTACTTTGGAATCATTGTGATCTTTTCTCCTATGTTATTAAAGTATTTATAAATTTTGTGTTTTTTTAATACAACAAAAAACACAATTTTTGACAATAATAAAATGATTATTCTTTACAAATCGTTTTAATTTTTTGGTATCCTTAATGTTAAATCATGTATTTGGATTTCAAATTATAATGAAAACTGACTTTGGATTTGTAATCAGTGGCCTCAAAAACCCTAACATATCAAATTTTATAAAAATCAAAGAAATTTTGTAAAAATAGTCCGCCATATTTAATCCATTATTTTAAATTTGAACTATTAACTAGACGTTTAATTTTATATACTAGCTTCTAAAAATTAGGCCATAAGCAAAAGAACTTAATTTTTTATGTATATTAAACGTTACAAAAATAAAAACTAATTTTACGAGTAACGTAACATATGTTACATTAAAAAAAAAAATACATTGTGTATAAATGAGTCACGCAAGGTTTTTCCTGTCATTTGATCAATTCTAAAGCCAATAAAATTAATTTCATGAATGTGCCTAAAAAAAAAATGCAATTTTCTTCAACCTCAAAGTTTAAAAGTTCTAGAACAATGCCCATATATATATGAACACATTTGTCATACCGTAATTTATCGATTACGTATCAATTCGAGAATCGATAGTAAATACAGTATCCGCAATTACCCTTTTGGTCGATATTTCGACTTTAACGTCCACAAATTTGAAGTCAAAATTACCTAAATATGGAAATTTTACTGGCAGATGGAATATTATATGTTTAGGTCGAAAGCAAAGGTCGAAAGTCAGAATGTCGCGTCCGGCATTAATAGGTAGCATAACCTAAAAAATTCGATATTTAACAATTAATTCAATACTAATGTATTTTAATATATATACATTTTTTAATATATATAAATTTAAGGGAAGTCTAATTTTGTATCACTTTAGTATCAAACTTCGTATTTAGAAATCATTCCCGACTGACGAGACTTTTTTAAATACCCATTCATATTGAAATAAAACATTAATATTGATGTAATTCTTTACTACTCCTTCTTATGAATAGAAAACTGCTACAAATTAGGGTTCTTGTAGAAATAAGTTGTTCGTTTTATATTACATGCATGATCAATGAAAAGCAGCATTGAGAGATATTAGTTGTTAATAATATTTAAGTATGCAAATTATATTACCAAGTTGTTGCATGCGTATGGACAATGACGACATTTGTATGGCTTCACTCCTGAATGCAGGCGTTTATGTCTCTTCAAATGAGGACCATGTTTCGTTCGGAATGTGCAGGACGCGAAATCGCAAGCATAATACTGTCCACTGCTTTCAGTTTCAGCAGCAGTTTCATGTTTTCTACGGTGCCTGAAACAGACAAATAATTGTAATTACCAATTTGTGCTTTTTAATAGGTAATATTTGTATGAAGGTACTAGCCGGTAATTAAATAAAATATTTATAATTCTTATGAACATGTTAAATGTTATTTAAGTAAGGCGGGTACGTGAAATTGATTAAACTTGTATTAGTCGTTGTAATGGCATCGTGATTAGCATTATCTGGGTAAATTATAAATTTATACCTCATTATCGTCTCTTTTTAGAGGAAATTGAATCTGTATATCTCTAAGAGTTCCTGTACAGAATTATTGTTATTAGTAAAATTTCATAACTTAAAAAATACTCAAGATCAATTTATATCGTATAATTTATTGAATATGATATTGAAAATGCTTTTAATCGACAAATTAGTTGAAGTTTTCGCAACATTCTTATTTCAATTTTTCCATCGGTTTCATTAGTTACACAGACCAACATGGTTTTGTTGTTCGAAAGTGATGAGTTATTTCCGAAGCAGATTTTTGCATAGAATTCGAATCCGGGGTCAGAATTGCTTCGTTAGGTCAAAATTTTGAGATATTTGACTTTAAATACCCAAAAAATCCGTTTTTTTATGTCTACTTTTGAGGTTAAGTAGACAAGACAAAAAATTTTTAGGGATTTTTCGTTGAGTTCGATAATATAGTACTACTCTTTCTCTTTGATGTAAGAGTTGAAGAGTTTAATTAGGACTTTTCTTTACTAAGATACGGTAATTTGAGATTACGATACCTACAACAAAATTTACCTTGAAATGCCCTTCAAGGACCAGCTTGAGGTCAATGGACGATGTTTCAATATCACAACACTTATAAACATAAACAACCTCATAAAATAGGGCTATTTATAAATGAAACTGTGTTTTAATATCGTAAATGTTTATGAAAACTTATTTATATCCTATTTTGAATCCGCCTTCTTCAATTCGAAAATTTTAATTTGTTCACCTCAAACATCCCCTAGTATACAATTTCAAATGAAAATACACAATAAAAAACATCTGCCCCGAAGTATTTAATGCAAATGCTAATAACACCAATGGGACGTATTTCGTAATTTCAAAATGGCATAACTCAGTAGCGAAAAAATCGCAATTGAACTCTGCGACATTCAAATTTAAGCGAAATATTTGTACTATATGATAAAACTAATGGAAACCTGCATCAAAATGTGGCGTCTTCTGAATAATATCCTGAAAAGTAGTAGAATTTTTTTGGTGCATAACCTCAAATCTGAAGTGGCGGTTGAATTCTGACCCTGGATTTGAATTTTGTGAAACTGATTTCAGAATCCCATTCAACGACCCGAAAGCCCCTGGTAAACTAGTTTCTCAAACTTTCATTGGTACTATCAGTTTTTAAACAGTTTTGGCGGCAATGTTAGATCCGACATTTTAAATTTGAAAAGCTGAGTTCCGATTCGTAGTTAGCGACCCGAAAAATGTCCTAGAACTAATTTTTATAAAAATATGTTAAACCATTCAATTATAAATAGAGACGCAGTTCGGGTCATTTTTTTTCGTTCCCAGACAAGGAGTTAACACAAATATTCTTAAACAACTAGTATTTACAGCAGCATTGTTAATAAATTGGAATTCAAAATGTACAAAAAATGTCCGATGTATTTAAAACTTTATAGACATAATAATCGGCAATATTAATACTGCATTTTTCGCTGTTGAAGATGAATAACTCTGAAACATCAGAGTATTACTTTAAATTACAACTTTTAAATAAGGTGACTTCAACCATCAATGAATTAAAAAGAGGTGTAAAAGTCCGTGATACAGATACGATATATCTGAGCGAATATCAATTCGTCCAGCGAACTGAAGTAAAAAAGCGCACACGTGATTAGCAATATCTTCAATTTGAAAAAGTATATGCACACGACGATTACTCATAATTGGTCCAATTAAATTGAGTAGTATCTCTCAAGGAATTAAATGTTCCAACGGAAATGTTTCGAGTTTATTTATCGAAAAGCAAACGTAATAAAGATTTTATTTGAATATTCATCAATGATTGATGGAACCAAGACAGAAAATGTACAAGACGTGCGGGCTTGGTCACAAATTAGATAGACAATAAATCTAATCTACCTTTTCTCGGCAAAATATTAACAGGTAAATTTTGTTGCTTCAACAAATTGAATAAGAATATACGACAAATAGTTTGTCGCAGGAGTGAAGCGAGGCAGGAATATTTCACTTCAGGGAACAAAATCGAGTTCTACTCCCGGAGTGTTAAAAAAGAAATTTAGCTATACGAAAAGTAGTCAATCAAACATTTTTTTGCAAATTTTTCTTTTTTATCTTGCAACTATGTTTATTTAAATGAGTCATTAACCTTAACGAATATTAGGTTTCACAACATTTTTTGTTTTCTAAATGTGGTTATGAAAACCGTGAATTTGTTTGCGGGGACTGGCAAATATATAATTTCATTATTATTACATTATAACACGTGCATATTTTGGTTTTTGTATCAACTACTTAATTTTCCTGGAGTGAAAATTACGCCGCACTCTTAAAAGAGTGACTTTTTCATTCTTTCAATATTGAACTCCTGAAACGGTAAGTGAAAAAGAATACTTGAAAATATTGATTTTTAATAATTATATGTGCATTTTTTTATTTTTGAACTTTTTCTAATACCCCATTCGAAAGAGCGCGGATTCAGTCGTAAAAAACCTCTATCAAAACTATTTTTTTTCATTGCGTTTAAATACTGAAAAGTATTGTCAAACTTCGTGTTAAATATTTGTATATTTGGCCCTTAATGGGCTACAATAGTCTTAAAAATAAGAGACAACATTGTTTATGCGGTGAAACATTTTTAAAGTCCTAAGGCTTTCATAAAAAATCGTTCAATTCTTTACTTATTTACTTGAAATTTGAAAAATATTTTTCATTATATAGTACCTTTCATTTGTTCTATTTTCTAATGCTTCCAGTGTTATGCACAATTGTTATAAGCAATCGACCACTTTATAATATTCCATCCTACAATGTTAGATTCGTAGACTAAAAAGGCGATAGATGAGTAATCTTCATGTACGTCTTAAGTATGTATCCAAAATTAACGCATATCCGCACTGTGAAACCGCCGGAAGTAATCGCCTCAAGAACTACGAAAACGTTTAAAAAATGTCAAAATCGAATCTTTTACTTAAAGTAGAATAATAGAAGAAAAGTTTAAACCTAAGTGGATTAAAAAAAAATCCATCGGTATCGGTGCGGAAGTGTGTCAAAAATGGCGAAAATCAATTTTTTTAAAGCTGGGAAATTTTTATCTCGAAAAGTTGTCGTCCTACGTGAAAGTTACTAAAGACTTATTTTGTCCAAAATTACCCAAAAAACACGAAAAAAAATTTTCGGGTCAAAAAGAACAAAATTATTCAATTGTTTTAAAAAATTGTTAAAAACAATTAACCCACCACTTTTGAGCATCCCTCCCCCCCCCCCAAAAAAAAAAGACAAAACCAAAACATAACATCAATTAGTCAATTTGGTTGCTCAATTTAAAAAACGTGCGTTCTCATTCATTTATTAACGAATACTTTTTTCGGGACAGCAGAAAAGTGAAATTCATTGGAACACATAAAATCCACGACCAAAATATGATGAAATTTTATCAATTCGTGTGTGGAATTCAATGAAACCAACGCGAGGAATAAAAAGTGTTATTGGTCCGTAATTTTTCATCAAACCTATGTAGGTTCATGAGGATATTGAGCAAGGACGATTAGCAGTACATACCGGGCATCCATGCGTTGTTTATGGTCGTCAATGGACCAAAGTGCGGTAGGCGATTGCTGATTATGAGTGATGCGATATGCAGGCGCGATATTACCATCTCGAGTACCATTCGCTCGAGCCATTGGCACGGGTATACGCATCTATATTAGCTTCGAAACGCGTGACAAGTTTAATTAAAATCCTGTATGATTTATTCCGCTTAGTTGGGTATGAGCAAGAGAATGGAATAGACAGCGAGAGGAATGGTTAGATATCATGAGCGAGAGAGAAAGAACGAGAACGATACAAATACCACGGAATAATGAAATACGAGTAAATTATTTTTAATACGTTCTTTATAAGTTCAGGGACATATACAAGATAATATCTAGTGCATTAGTGCAAAAAGTGTAAAGGTAAACTACGATGCATAGAAAAAAAGTTAGTTAAAAAATATAACTAAATATTTGGTTATCTCCTGGCAATTAAAAAATGTTAACAGTTTTAATATTAAGAAGTAATTTAAAAATTCTATACAGTTGGAAATTTCTCTAGGTATTTTCTGAAATAGTAACTGAAGTTTTTTACTGTTACCATTTCAGAATTTTACGAAACAAAATTAAGAAACATTTTCAAAAAATTACGAAAAAATTTCAGAAAATTACCAAAAGATTTCAGAAAATCACCAAAATATTTCAGAAAATTACTCTGTTTCGAAAAATGCTGAAACCGTAACCTTAGAAAAATTCGGTTACTCTTTTAGGAAATTGCTATAGAAATTTTTAACAGTGTAGAAAGATTTATTGACTACATCGTTTTTTGCTAAGTTCTTTCGTTTAAAACATTATAGAGCAAAAATCTTGTATCCGTAAAGAAGATACACTTAGAAAAAAGTGTTCTGACAATTTTTCAAACAATCTTATATAATAAGAAAAGTTGCCATTATTTCTAGTAAAATTAACTAGATTTTTCATAATATTTAGTTTTTGAATCGTGCAAATTCCAAGAACATACCGACGGGTCCGGAAAGAAGACGTATTTTTGACGTATTAATGAAAGGACGTATTTTAAGGTTAAATAACATCGATGTAGTAAATTTCACCATGAATATGCCAGTTTTCCTGGTTGTGAAAGTATGTCTCCAAAGAATCATTCGGAACGGTAAAATTTTCGTATAAATCTTCCTAACGCGATGCAAATGAGCACATCCGTTTTTTTTTTGCAAAACTCTTCCAAAATGTCTATATGTTCTGCATCATGCTTTGCGTGATGCTTTAGAGAATAGGAAACCCGTGAAATATATATGCATGATGTCGAATCATGATACAAAACCTAAAAATTTCTCTTCGTTTGGTATAAATTGAATCAAACTATATACAAGAATACAATAAATATTGAGAAGCGATATTAAAAATGTGTACTGAAAAAATCGATTTGAAAAATATAATTTTTCGGTAATAAGATTGAAACCGTGTTACAATTTGAGGAATTTTTTTTACGATAGTGGGAGAAGCTTATTCATCTATTAAATCTAGGCCAATTTTTCACCACCATCGCCCAAAATCTACCCGAACTAGTCATACTGGCTTTAATGTGATAAAAGTAAATTGCTTTTTCATTTAGATAAAACCTGTTCAGGTAGTCCATTATAGTATAATTATTTTCACATAATGATTTGTAGCAACATTGTCTCAAATCTGTAATTAAATTGTAATATCTTTTTCACTTTAGTACAAATAATTACTACAATTCATTCCACTAGCTGCATACGCTTTTATTTTAAATACTTTAGGAAATTTATTGTAAGTCGTGAAACTCAGTGGATGTCCTATTGGGGTGCACATTATTATTGAAAAGGAATAGAAAAATGATTCCAGAAATAACATAATAAATTATAGGTATAAGTTACAACCTTATCTAACCTGAAAACTTTATTGAAAACGCGATTGAAAACGTAAAAAACAGATAAAAAGAAAAGGTTATGCATATAAATATATATAATAAGGTTATGTATATAAAGGTTATAAATATTGCAATTGAAAATATGAAAAAACTGTGTAAAATGGCGATTTCGACCGTTAAATAATAAAAAACAAAAAATATATCTATAGAAATTTTATCTTACTTGCATTTACTTGCTTATAATTCAATAATTATTTATATTTATAAGTTTTCAGCGCTAATGTTTCGATAGAAATTACTCAATTGCATACTAAATAATTTAGCTATCATGGATAAATCTAGTTCACGACAGCTAGTTTGTTGCTATACCTAAAATGTTAGCAATGGCAGCAAATATTTTTTAAACGTTCCTAATAAATGTATCTGAAGAAGGTAAACTTAACACCTGCTGCTAAACATATTTAGTATCGTTTACTTACCAATTTCGAAAAATATAAATGAAAGACATAGTTCAAAAACCATTAAAATAACGAGTGCCAAGGTCGAATTTAGTTCTAAAAGTTAATAATATATTCTTTTTGTTTGTGTTTATTTTCAAAAAGAAAAAGAAAATTTAGGTTATGGTTAAAACTTATTCTGGACCTACGAAATAAATATTTAAAGTGCTCAGAGTAAAACGATAATTGATCTAGTAATGTTTAAAACATAAACCTTGTCAAAAAATATACAAGTTATATATGCATATATTCTTCTCTAAAGAAGATTCAAATATTATAGTCAGGAACGTCAAAATATTTTTTAAAAATATTTATGTCTTAAATCTGTCTGATGTAATGTCTATTTTTTAACCTAATTTTAAATGTTTTATTTGTGTATAGAAATATCTTGTCTGATCAAACTGTATGACTATTTTGCGAGGACATTATTTGGTACTTAGTTCTCGCAAATCGTTTTTTCAAAATACAATATATAATAAAATATGTAACCTAAAAATTGTAGTTTCTTTTGTGAGATGAAAATAAAAATACAAAAGTCGATGTGAATGAATTCTATTAGGGGAGAGACTGCTATAGGCTGTTGCAGAGGCCACAAAATTGCCGGAAAATTGAAAACGAAGGTCCGAAGTTTAAATATACTGCTGCAGGAGGAAAGATGGATCTTCTCTACAACTAGACATTTCCGTTCGGTGTTTTGCTTGTTGTGGCGAGGGAGCGATCGGGTTAAAGGTCTCGTTGAATCTGGAATTGAATTTGATCGTCCGATGGTGATTAGTGAATTGATGAGATTTAAACCTGAATAACTTACTAAAGTTTAGTTCGAGTACTATATAATTAATCTAAAAGTAACAAAATAGTCAAAATATTCCTAAAAATTTTAAAGTTTAAACGTTCCAAAATCTTAAAAATTAAAAATGAAAACAAGACTAAATACAATAACATTTCCAAGAAATAAACAAATTAGTAATTTATATATCAAAAGAAAATATAATTCAACAAATTTTATGCACACGAAACAAATGCATTGCCAGTAGGATTCAAATGTTTGTGACACATGTACGAAAAAGCCCACCTTTCTGCCCGTCAAGGCGGGCGGAAAAAGTTTATTCACGCGGTGACGTTATTTAGCGGACGAAAAAGTGTTTTTGATGCAGTAGGCGTAAAATAGTCATTTTACGCCCTCATTTGCAGGCGTAAAACCCCTATTTCACGCCTTCTGGGGCGTAAAATAAATTTTCCGCCCACGGAGACGTGAAATTGGCATTTTAGGTCCGCAAAATCGAGGCGTAAAAAATTTTACGCTTACTGCATCAAAAAACAATGTTTGAATCTCAGGCGTAGAATTTTCACCCTCATGAACATCGAGCCGGCTTTGCCGTCTCTCGGGTTCTATTGTCGAGCCGTAAAACTCTATTTTACGCCCTTGATACAAAAATAACTATTTCCTACCCGATGACAACCTTTCACGGTCCGATGGGTATAAAATGAGCTTCTTATGTTTACTGAGCATAGAGGAAGACTTATCTGATACACTTGTCACAAAAAGTACTGTACATATCGTTTAAACGGATTGCATATACATACTTCTGGGTGTCGAAGGCGATTAGCAGATTCCACCTCCTCGACCCGTCCAACACCCGCGCTGCAATAACGTGGTTTACGCCCCAGATACGTAATGTACTATTGTAGTGGTACGCCCTAAAAATATTTGTGATTAAAACTAAATTTCCATTCTATACCCTTAACCCTTTGACGGACACTTCGGCCGCTGATCATTTCTAAGATCAGATTTTCAAAATTCAAGATGGGGAATTCCATATGGTGAATACATTTTTAATAACCGATAGGTTTTTTTAAATTTGATATGCAAGGATTTTTTCGGCTCGCTGATTAAGATTATGCAGTCAGATTGTAACATTCTTTGATACGGTCGATGCTAGAAATGTTTCAAAGAACAAAACATTTTCCATTTTTTTCAATTTGTTTTTGAACAAAATAAAGTACAAAAAATTCTAACAAAATTTATTTGACATAAAACTACAGAGAACGCCTTAAAACGATAAAACGATCTTTTTTTAAAGTACTATAAATATATATTAAAATTATAAATACGCAATAACACAATATCAATAAATAAATTATGTCAATTATTCTTCAATTTTCAGTAAATTTCAAGAGTCTCTAAAAAATATCAGAAATATAACGATTAATCTGATTTGCTAAAAGTTACCAGATCAGTAGTTAACAACTTGAATAGAAATTAGATGTCCGTCAGGTATTTTAAATTTTTCAGTTAATAAAAAAAATAGTAGTAAATTACATCGTAAGCACTAAAAAATCTTTAAGCTGTAGCAGTAAAGACTAAAATATCAGAAATATATAGAAACAGTAATAAAACAATGCAACGTATATTTACTAGTAGAAAAATGAAATGAAATGAAGAAAAATTATATCTTAAAAAAAAATATTGTATCGAGGACAAATAAAAAAGTGATATATATTAAATTTAAATAATAAACAAAACAGAATCAAATTACATATTACTAATGAAACTAGGAATAATACACGTACCTTTAAAAAAGTATGATAATAAGAATGAAACAAGTAAAACAGCAACTTTTGATGTTAGTTTTAGATGATTGCGGTTGCGATTACCAGAACGAATCGCGTTTTGTGAGTTATGAATCGGTGTAGCGGTGTGGACGTGTCTTGAAACATATGAAATTATGGGGAACAGGTGTCAGGAGTCCGCATGTAACTTTAAAGTATGATTCGAAAAGAAGCATGACTATCCTCGACAATTATCATATATGGTGTTGAGAAATGTAACTGCCAATTTATGGCAGCTCGAGACCATAACGATCGCCCGTTGCACGGGCTGCAGGTGTAAGTGGTTGGCATATTATGAATTATACGCGCGATTAAAAATGATTCTCATACTCTGGCCTTGTGTATAATTAGATCTGCCAAAAACTGATTACGATATTTCAAAAATCTCTTGCATCCTTCGTCATCGTACTGTTGTTGTTATACTTAGCAATATACTGATTTTCATTTCCACAATATAGAAATTTTGTTGTTGGCCAACCGAATGTTTGTTCGTCTGAGACTTCGGAATAAGTCATGAGGAAATTTAGTCTTGTATTTAATAAATAGAAGCTAGGTTCACCTAAATAGTGGCGGACAGCATTCTAAAGCCAAGTACAACTCAAAAAGCATCCTAAAATTTCTATACAAATAAATGGCCCGAAAAAACGTCTCCAGAATAGGATTGTGTACAAATAAACGATAAGTAAGCGCTCTAGAAGAAAATGAACCGTGTTTTTTTTTAAAGTTACCTTTTAGCCTCCTTATTTCCCATGTTATAAGTACAAGGTAACTGGGTAATATCACACAACACTTTTAGCAGGGAGTGTGTAGATGTATGTGTTTGCGAAATCAATAATGATAATATGAAATTAAATAATATCGAATCAAGTTACCGATGCAACAAAGCGCGCTCGGCATCACGATTTTTATATGACACCACGAGTTTCTCTCGCAAGTAGACGAATCTTCAGCCGTTAGGAAATAAGCAATCTCCTTAAATTTTAAAAATTTATAAGCTTTCGATGAGGTAAGTTGCATATAGTGTAGGAGTAGTAAAATTAGTTATCAACTATTTTAGTCAATTAGAATATAGGCATTTGTGGTGAGGTGTTAAGGAAAGATAAATGCGGTACAATGATATTAATATTAAGGTAGTTTCAAAACTGTGTTATTCTTCTCGTGAAGTTTGACGTCTTCTTTAGTGAAAAAATAAATAATCGCAGAAAAATTTCAAGAAATATAATTTTTAATTAAGTTAACAAGAACTGCCAACTCACGATTATAATACAATTTCCTAAATTGAATAAAGATGAAAATTCAGTTACTGCATGTAACTAACGAAAATAGTGTGTTTTAACTCATTGTCAGTAGGCGTAAACTGGCCATTTTACGCCTTGTTTTCGGGACGAGCTCCCTTCGCTCGGGCGCCAATCTCGGCCTCGTTGGCAAACAACTATTTTGCTTCCCAGTTACATAATGTACAATAATTATATCCCGTCTAGAGTTAATAGATTTTACTATTTTCTTTTCTGGTTTTACCAAATTTAAGTATCTATTACGATAACAATTATGATAAAATTTCAGCTTCTAGGACCACGTTAAATTATTTTAGGTTCTTGATGTCTTGCTTTATTGTCATTATTCTCAAATCAGTATGTAAAATTTCATCGTAAGGCGTATTTACTGTGTGATTTTCTGACAACTTAATTCAATCTCCCTGTAAAACACGCGAAAATATACCACAGGAACGACCCGAAGTTAAAAAAGAAATGTGTTTTATTTCGTTAGACAGAAAGAATTTTAAATTTTGTAACACTTCGTTTTTGAGACGCCTAAATCACGACACATTTTTAAAGAGGATATTTCTAATTGTAACCCATACAGCACATATCTCTAAACGAGGTCGTCCAGAACTCATCCGAAAGATATCTCCGAAAAGACCTCCTGACGAGGTCTTAATTATGATAATCTCTATAAAACGAGCTTTTAAAGATGTCTTACGCATGACTTCTTAAAATCGTAATTTGGAAGAGGTCTTATGTTTGAGGTCTTAAATCTATATTGTTTTGGACCATCTCTCTTTTAGTAAAGGGATTCCCGTTGTTGAGATCTGTGTTTCTTCCAGAGACAATAGATGGCGATTGAATCCAAAAATGAGACCAAAGATGCGATATTTACTTCATATGCGATATATTATAAGCTGCCCTGGCAAAATAAATCCTTTTATGATATTCAGCCAGTGTTATGACAGTTTTGTATTATTATTGCATGATTCTATTCTCTTGAATGTAATCACCATCCAATATATAACTACACAAACGGTAAAAAGTATAGAAATGAATAATTAAGGTACAAAAATAAAATCTATAATTTTCAGAAATTTGCTTTTCATTTTTATATGTCAAAGCTCTCAAATAAGACCTCTTTTCTGAGACCTCATATTTCAGAGTTCTTATAGAGCTCTTAAAATCCTCATAAGTCTTCTTAAAGATTACTTTAAGAGCTCTTTCTGATAAGTCTTGAAGACATCTTACAATTTGTAAGACTTCTTAAAGTACTCTTTAAGATGTCTTTTTGCTGTTTGGGAAGTGTCTTAGTGTCTTCATTTAAGACCCATAAAACACTTTGCAAATTCTCTTCATCTTGTTTCACGTTATTGGTAAATAAACTAACCCTCCGATATTTCAATTAGATTTAGCTTTAATATTACCCAAAGCTAATCTTTATCTTTAAAAATATACTGGAAAATCCTTCTACCCATTCTGAAGGCCCCACAGTGACATTTTTAGTGCTATTGTACCACATTTCTTCTCGTATGTATAATGAATGAACGTGGATGACGACTTTATTGAATCATTTCTTTTATATCACTACGATCTCAATCAGGCAAGAAAAAATCAAAATTATATGTTAATTAACCATGACTCTCTAAGATAATAAAAACACTCGGAATAGTTCGGTATAAAAGGACGATCAGATAGAAATTCATCGGCTCGAATGGGCTGTTAAAAATAATTTCGCCGATAATAAATCGCCGGAAAATAGCAATGAAAGGAGTGCAACAAGCATTTTAAAGCAGGCATGAGAGCAAGCATTAGTCGAACGGAAATAAAAAACGCGCGCATTGCAACACGTCGCATAACTTTTAAGCTCGTGCGGCAAGCGTGGGCGCTTTTATTGGACGGTGCGTGCAAATGTCCCTTGAGTTTACTGCGGTCGAAGAACTACAATGGTGAAAGTCCAAGCCGAATTTATTTATTTCGAGGATTCCCTCTCGAGCTCGTGGCGCCTAATTCACCGTCCGCTCGAAACTAACACTTTTGAGAATTTTGTAGAAATTAAGTGAACACGGTGTAAACAATTTTTTTCTGCACTGCGATCCATTCTGATAATCTCCAAGAGGATTTAGGTTGGAAACATTATGTATTATAATTTTTCAAAATTAAATGAGATGTAAACTCGTCTGTCGAGTTATAACTCATTTAACCAAAAGAAATTGTTAAACCAGAAAATGATGAAAGCCTTTCGCAGATTTAATGGAATTTAGCACCTACAAAAAGTGCCAAAATTTAAAGAAATTTGTTGTTCAAAATGAGTACGTAGACCAAACAGCAAAAAGACATCTTAAAGATGTCTTAAATATTTATCAGAAAAAGCTCTTAAAGAAATCTGTAAGAAGACTTATGCGTCGATTTTAAGAGCTCTATAAGACCTCTGAAATATGAGGTCTCAGAAAAGAGGTCTTTGCACCTTAATTATTAATTTATATACTTTTTACCTGAGTTCCTTTTTACCGTTTGTATATTTATGTATTGGACGGTCATTACATTCAATAGAATGGGACCATGCAATAATAATACAAAACTGTGATAACACTGGCTAAATATATCGTAAAGGCACTTATTTGGTCAGGGCAGCTTATAATCTATCGGTCTGCATATGAAGTAAATATCGAGCTATCTCACTTTTGGAATCAATCGCCACCTAGTGTCTCTGGAAGAAACACAGACCTCAACAATGGGAATACCTTTACTAAAAGAGAGATGGTCCAAAACGAGATAGATTTCAGACCGCAAACACAAGACCTCTTTGAGATTACGAGTTTAAGAAGTCCTAAGTAAGGCATCTTTAAGAGTTAGTTTTATAGATTATCATAATTAAGACCTCTTCAGGAAGTCTTTTTGGAGATATCTTTGGATTGAGGTATGGACGACCTCTGTAAGAGATATGTGCTGTATGGGTTGGTCATTAGTATACAAATAGGTCAACTCACTATTTAGTTAATTTTACTAATTCTTTGTTCTTACAAGTAAAGTGTTACACTTTGATTTGGATGAAACTTCGTGCGTTTATAGAACTCGCGAAAATAAAGAGATATATTTTTTTATTCCTGCTTACATGAAAATTTAGAAGGTGAAACCTAAATTTAAAGTGGCTAAAAACCACTGAAAAATGCAGAATAATATCCAAATTCTCCATATTGGATCCGCCATTTTGAATCTTTTAAATTTGATATCAGATTCCTCATCAGCAATACAAAAACACTAAATAACATGTTTAATGTTTCGTGAAAATTAATTTTATTTTTGAAGAGCTTGAATATTGTAACAGCACTGGACAAAATAAAATCTCCGGCGGAATTGGGTTGTCAAATAACTGGATATTTATTTCCCCAAAACTATTTACCATGTGATTGGTGACGATATTAATCTTTTAAGCGGACGCGAATTTTCGAGCTGTTCATTCACTCTGGGCTGATGTTATATTATTAAAAAAACAACAAAAGGCGATCACCGTTCTTAACAAAAATTTGAGGTAGGAACGCTCTATTTCGAATGATAGAAATTCGCTTTATTGACAGGTATTTGTTTTTTTTTGTTTACGTAAGTTCCACCTTACGAACCTCCAAACTTCTTGTTCACCAGGGAGCCAGCACTAACCAAAATTCGATGCGCGACTTCGATTCCACGTGCTCGGAACTAAGGAGCTGCTGTCCATTTAGAAGCGAGACATGGATACATAAAGCTTCATTTCACATCGTATAATTAACATGCGTTATATTTATCCATTACATTTCACGAATTACCTTTAAACTATTTTTATAACAATTTACACAGCTTAACAATTCATATCATCGCCAGTTTAGGACCTTTACAAATGTACACCTATTAGGGCCCCGTCAACAAATTTGGTACCTCCATTTGGATCTCCAATGTAGGGAAAAAAGCTACGTCCAAAACCGTTACTTAGGTTTAGGACAATTATGTCCGTAACAGATAATATTATGCGATTTTTTGTGGCTTTTAGCAACTTTAGGGGGTGGTTCCACTCACTAAACCTTCATCTAAGCACATAAATACGTATCTCTTGATATTGCGAGTTCTAAAAACCCATGAAGTTTTATCCAAATCGTGTTACACTTTTTTTTTTATTTAAATTTTATTAACTTTAAAAGTTGTTTAGCTTTTTTACATTGAAAGAAAATGTTTCTTATATGTCTAGCTTACAATTATCGAAGAAATTACATAAAATTTTGCCCTTGACTGTATTTATGTTGCTTAGTAACGTTCTTTTACATTATACGGTGAGTTCATGTTCAACTTTCTGAGATTCGTGACGATAAGTGTTGTTCTTTGTTTGGTATATAGCGAGCAGTACCAAAGTATATGGTCGATGTCCTGTTCGCTTGCATTACAAGAACATGTTGAATTATTTGTCAAATTCACTCGCGCAAGAGAAGCTGCTAGGTGTAGTGATTAGCTCTGATACGGTTGACCGTTACAATTTTAGCTCTGTTAAGGTTGCTTTCCTAAAACCAATGTTTGGACTTGTTTTTAGAATACAAATTAAAATATTCGATGCCTTTGGTTTCCCTAAACTCTTTCATCCCTTTTTCAGTATCGTTATTGGAGTGTGCCATATATTTTTTACGTAAATCGGTAAATACAATGCAGATGTCAGAATTTGAAGGGTTATTGGTCGCTAAATTTGCTATTTGAGCAGCTTGTTCGTTCCCACTGATTCCTATATGAGCCGGAATCCAGATTAATTTAAGTTTAATTTCATTAATGCTTATTTTTGAAAATTCTATTGCTTTCTTTTTGATTTCGTAAATGTAGGAATTTGATTTGATGTTAAAATTTAAGTTTTTTAATTTTTCTAGGACACTTAGTGTTGCACTTGAGGAGGTTTACTTGTTAGCATACCATTAACTAGTTATATTTTAACATCCGTTAATCAAAATCCGGTGCTGAATTCTGATTGATATAAACGGTATATCTTTTACTTTTGCTAAAGTTATCATTAAAGAAATAATTTTAAAAGATACTAAAAATAAAGACCTGATAAAATGTTAAGAAAAATACGTTAGTCTTTGTTGCTTACTAAGCGATTCAACAAACCATAAATAGTCGATTATCATATCTCGGGTAAAATCAAATGTAAATTTCCTACCTGCTAAGCTGGGTCTTCGTTTTTGCAGCGTAAGAACAGTCGTTGCATTGAAATTTCCTGTCGGCATTCGAGGCTTCGTGAACGAGTTTTCGATGCATTTTCAGTTCGGTCTCAGTACGGAGAATCGTCGGACACCCAGGAAGACCGCACTTGTACTTCTTGCCCGCATGTCGTAGCATGTGTTGTCGGAGGACATGCCTGAAAAATTAACAATTAGTGCATATAGAAAGCAGCCTGCAGTTAGCATTGCTCGCGCGCCTAAGATTCACCGACAACAATTAACGATACTCGAACAACGATAATTTACGATTGCAATTTCAGGCGGAATACAATATATCCTCCGCTAATTATTTTCTTACGCGTAACTGGCACGTCTTATTTATTGCGTAATAAGAATATCGAACATCCGCAATTATTAATGAATTATAAACCCGATTATCCCAAGGTCAGACCCGTTCGCCATTATAAATTGGAACTATTCGCTTAGCGATAAATAACTGGTTAAACGTTAATTAAAATAAATGGACAACAATTATTACGTCAAAATATATGACAATTTCGCTGTAATATTTAATCTCAATAATCCATGACAGTAACACGCGTCTTGGCGCGTTAATAAATTACGAGAGATATTTTCGTACTCAATTTATAGCGCCTACAAGGCCCCGGGTATATTACTCATTACTGGGCATTCTCATGCTTGTAATACCTCGTGCGTGCTTTTCAGGTTGCAACGTAAGGATCTAGCACCACTGTTTATCTACGCACTACGAAAATAATGTAATTCGAACCGATTGGGAAAGGAGGATTAGACTATTGAACTTTATTGTTACGAGGGTGTGTACAACTAGAAGCTGAAAAAATGTCTTATTTGTGAATTATTTTAACCCCTTCGCTGCGGATGACAAAGATCTTTGTCATTTAGGACTTTTCTCTGACTGCGGCAAAAACGCAAATCTTTGTCATGGCATAAATTAGTCTAATGAAGTCAATAATGTATTCAATTTAAAAACTTTTTACCATTTATGGATCATTTTTAGACAGTCTAAGGCATACCGAACAACATGCCGTTGCCCTTTTTCAAAAACATAATGTCAAAAAAAAAGATATAAGTTCTTAAAATATGTTGTTTTAACGATTTTTTTGAAATCTTTCTCATGAAATCTAATAAGTTAATTTCTGTATTAAAAATTTATGAAATTGAATAAAACTCGATGCCCAGAGGTTTTTGAAGTTGCTTCTGATTCAAGTAGATTGTTCATCGCTGAACATGAATCTGGGTTAAAAAATTGCTTACCACGTCGAAATTTTCAGAAAAACGGGTTCAAAAATTCAAAAACCTGTTTTTCAGTTTTTTACCATGTGTAAAAAGTTATGCAGATGTGCTACAAGTCTTTAACTGGGCTTAAATTAAAGCGCAACCCTTTAGTTAAAAGAATCAATTCGAAAATGCACTGAATCAGTCATTGATCTTCATTCAAGCGTATTTCATTGAGGGACACTTTTCCAAACACTTATTCTGGGTCTTTGAAGCAAATCATAGGTTTAGATTAGTAACCAAAAACGTCAAAAATCATCCGCTACCATGTTTCCATTAAATTCTTCAATATTAAAATTTTTCTGACCGCCATTTTGAATCCGAAATTTTGAATTTTTTAAACTTTGAACTCAATTCGTAACTAGTTACCATTAAAATTTCCGTATACCAAGTTTCAATATAATACATTGAATTTTAAAATTTGATGTCTGCTATTTTTGATGTCATTTTGAATTTTTTAACTGTGATCTGAAATGCAATGACTGTCTCAGTATCTTTTCCATGTGAATCTTTTAGTTAAAGGCTTTAATTTAAATCTAGTTAGACACTTGTATGACATCTGTTTCACTTTATACACGTGATCAAAAACTGCAAAAAAGTTTGAACCCGTTTTTCTCAAAATCTCGACGCGATGGACAATTTTTGACACCAGATTCGTATTCAGCGATGAAAAATCTATAAGGGGTGTCTATTCCGATGCCTGAATCAGAAAGTAAGTCATTTTTTGTCGACCAGTGTTATCGATAAAATGGTGAACATGAGATTTTCGACCGAAAATGCTCCAGCATTTTATCTACTACTAATGAAGAGAACAACGAACACGAATCCTCTGATAAGTGCTAAATAATTATGTATAAACACAAAATTTCAACGGGATCAGTTTATGGGCTTTCGAGAAATTGTGGTTACTGATTTTGAAAACTATCGAAAAAATCGTTTTAAAATTTAAAAGTTAATAGGAGGCTGTCGAAGATACTTCAGTAACTTGGCATAAACTTGCTATTTTTCAGTTGGATACATTAACCTATAACTGCATAATCTAGACTTAAGTTAGTTTGGACGTAGATATTATAAAAAAAAACGATTTACGAAACAAGAACGAAATTAAAGTTAGTCATATAATAATATTTAAATGAACTAATTACGTTAAGATACGAATAACCAATTTCATTAAGTGATGATATTGCATTCTACAAGACAAGAAAAAGTTAGCTGCTTCTGCGATTCTGTGCAACTCCAGTTGAAGAATATTATATTGAGGATGTAAACTCCTAAAGTATGTTCTTATTTGAATAATCAGATGTTCCTGATCGCTAATTTTAAATCTGCTCAAAACACTGAAATTCAACGTGGTCGACCCAAACCTAGTAGAAATTAGGAATAGTGGAGCTAATGTGGTATATCAAAACGTAAAAATATTCCCGTTGGTATACTTAACTTTGTGTTAAATGTGAAATTATTGGGTTAAGTTATGATGTTATCGGCGTCGAGCAGTCCCTATAAGATATTTTAAAACCATTACTCAAAGTTATGAAATCGAAGTCACATTTATTTTACTGTTTCGAATCAAGGAAACATGTTGTAAATAATGTTGTTCAATTGATGGTGGACAAAATTATCATTTCTTAACAATCTACGATGATACTAATTAATTATTTCAGTAACGTCTTTTCTGAAATCATACTAAATTATATCAAGACTTACTTGTTTTCGTTTATATAGAATGAATAATTTAGGTTTGCAATGATTAAAAATATGTTGCACGTAAAGTAAAATTAATTTTTTGTTTAATGAGTACCACATTTGTAAACATATTCATCAGTGTTATGTGTACAAAAATAGATATTTATATCAAAGCGGCTATTTTTCTTATTTTTATTGTCTATTACTAAGCATATCAATAATTCACCTTGAAGCCGATCAGTCCCGTGTCAGAAAAGAGTAAAATTTTTCTTATAGGTCTCAATGAGACAAATTTTGCTCCACAGATTTAATAAATCCCTGAATTTAATTTGCATAACTTAGAGAATTTCTTATTAAAAAAACAAATAATGGCTGCAATATTTTATCTTATTAACAAATATAACAATAAGCAAACCCGGACCCTATTCTGAGCCATGGCTGATCCGCACGACGTGAAGAAATGAAGAATTTGTGACCTAGTACTTCATTTTTTCAAGTTTTACATTTTGCTTTATATAAACAACAGGTGAAATAGGTTACTCGAAGGTTTTCGGGATCGCTGATTACCAATCCGGCAGCAGATTTTAAAAATTCAAAATGGAGAACTGAAGATGGCGGATCGAAATGGAAAAAATATAGAAATAGTCAAAATTGTTTACTTTACTATCATTTTGGTACACCATCTTGAATCCACTATTTTTAACATTTAAAAATATAAAAAACCTGCAAATATGCAGTCGTTGTTTATGTAAGTTTTTCCCTTTGACATTTATGTATTATATAAAAACCTAATATTTTCCATAATAATTTAATTTAAGAGTCACGTTTTCGAGGTCATAAAGTAACAATTTAAAACAAAATACATTTTTAATGAATTAATCGACGTCAAAATTAAATTAAAAAGTACTATCTTTCCTCAAGAAAACTGCTCGAAAGGGTTAAGACAAAAGTCGCAAAGTCCTGATCAGGGCCTGATTACAGTGAAAGCAGACGCGTTTGATAGGCTACGACTTATCACCGCCTGATCAGGTCGTAAACAATATTCGGGCAGTCTGACAGTATTTTCGCTCGTGACCAATGCCAGTATAGTATTCCTTTTAGTGAACTAATTAAGACACTAAGCAAACTTTTCAACATGATTTTTAGGATCGCTAAAAAATACTTTTTTTTTTTTTTGTATTTTAAACCCTCTCCGTTCACTAGCTTATCATCAAGGCATCCTCTCATCTTTCATCTAAGTCAAAATCCTCATTCGAAGTCTCAAAATTACTGGTCTTCAGATGGAAGCAGATAATAATCACAGAACAATATTTCAAGTTTCTAAAATCAATATATAAAATCATATTTTTTTCATAAGATAATAGCGAGAGATATTCTTGTTGTCACTCCAAAATATATTAACCCTTTTCGTCCCAAAAGTTAGGAATTTGGACAGAACTTTGAAAACTGTAATTTTTGTTCCAAACGTCATTCGAAAATACTAAAATAAGTCAAAATCGATAGATTTGGATCTCCTCTTTCAAATGCCGTGGTCAGAATCAGCCGGAAATTTCGAAGAAAAATATTTATGATCATTTTTTTTGAAAAAAATCATGATTTTTTTTACGTTTATTTGCAGGAATCGCGTTTTTTAACACGGAAAAGGGCAATGCTGTCCATTTCAAAATATACTAATCGCTTCTTTTTGCTCAGCCCTTTCCTCCCCACGTTCGATTTTTTGCAAAAAACAAAGTAGCGGCTTCAAAATGGCAAGTTATAATTTTGCATTTTCTCGCACAATTGTCGATTATATGACTACGTAACATTTGAAATCATGGAGAATTGGGGCGAAAAAGTAATTATTATCATTTGTATACCTAATCTCAGTATTATTCATTCATAACCTGAAATTCGTTCTACACAATGGACTTTTTACCTTTTTTTTTCTAATTTTCACTCAATATTCGACGTTTCCGTATTACTTACACTACCGGCCAAAAGTTCATGAACGCTCTGAATTTTTTAAATCATCAAATAATGCCTTCTATCTCTGGATTGTTAACGATAATGATAAAACTCATATGATGTCTTTTAAAGTACACAAATAAAGCTTTCAATTGGTGCATTTAGTTTTACTTCAGACGTTATAGTTTCGTAATTGTCAAATTTTAAAAATGTTAAAATTTGCAATTTTTTTCTTTCGACTTTAAACACTGACAAAAAGTCTAAAAAAAAGTTTCTGCATATAGTCAATTTTTGTCTAAATACTACAATTCAAGGGCTTTAAAATGGCTTTTGTGAAAAGTCCATACGATTTTTTGTTCCGGAGTTATGACTTTTTGAATGTTGCCAGTTCACCTCATTTTGTCAGAATTTTTTGGAAAAAGCGAAAAGTTGATAACTCAAAAAAATGGTAACTCTGACAAAACGTATGTACTTTTTACAAGAGCCATGTCAAAGCTCTTTAATTATAGTATGTAGCCAAAAATTGGAAATATACAGAAAAATTTATTAGACTTTTTGTTAGTGTTAAAAGTCGAAAGAAAAAATGGCAAATTTTAACATTTTTAAAATTTGACAACTGCGAAACTATAACGTTTGAAGTAAAACTAAATGCACCAATTGAAAGCTGTATTTGTATACTTTAAAACACATCCCATGAGTTTTATCATTATCGTTAAGGATTCGGAGATAGAACGCATTATTTGATGAGTTAAAAAATTCATAGCGTTGACGAACTTTTGGCCGGTAGTGTACGTGTGAAATTGTAAATGACCAGGTACGATTGTGACTTCCAATAATCGGTGTATAACATAAAAATTGATTACAGGACGACAGTTATGTGCCCATTCCTACCTAGTCATTTGTTAGGCTTAATAAATACGAATATCAGTGTAAGCTTCGCTGTAAGTGATACCATTGATTATATGCAAAGAAACTCTAAAAAATTGTTGGAAACCCACATTATAAAAAATGAAGAGTCAAAACGGTATTGGTCTGGTGGCAAGTGGAATAAACAAACATCTTATTCTTCCGAATGTAATCAAAATTTTTGCGAGGTACGCTTCAAATCATTTCATAAAGTTACATAGATTTATCATACTACTGTTGACTTGATTCACCGTTGTCATTTCTTAGAAAAATCCAATATAAAAAATGTAATCAAAATGAAAAAGTAAACAAAATTGTTAAAAAATGAAAAAAATACAAACAAAATTGAAAAAGTACTAAAAAATAGTACAAAAAATTACTCTCCGAACAGCGTTTACTTCCCGTGGTGAGAGTCGGACAACTCCAAAATATTTATTGACGGTTAAACAATGTGATGTAAATCTTTAAGAATTAGTGGTGTGTCTGTTAAGTATTATATTTATCATCAGGAATAAACAACTTTGAAATTAGGCATTGGAGGATCAATGTATTTACTCCGATATTAACGTTAATTAAATCTACAAACGTCATACTACCAGGTAGCAATGCGAGATGTGCTGCACTCAATTGTTAGGTCATAAACCAATCACTGATAGATAACAATCGTATATAGTAATTTTCCATTTCACACGTACGTAACTGATTTGAGGTTATGAATGAATCATGATGAGATTAGGTATTCACAAATGATAATAATTGCTTTTTAACCTCAGTTCTCCATGGTTTCAACCGTTACACGGTTAAATACTCGATCTCTGTGCCGCAAAATGCAAAATGACGACTTGCAGACGCCATATTGACGCCGCCATTTTGTTTTTTGAACAATCTGGTGGACAAGAAAGGGATGAGCAAGAAGACGTGATTAGTACGTTTTGCAATGGTCGGCATTGCCCTTTTCAACCAAAAAAAAAATGATCTTCAAAGAAACATCGACAAAATCACTATTTTTTAAAATAAAACGATCATAATATTTTTCTTTGAAACTGCCAGCTGATTATGACCACGGCATTTGAAAGAGGAGGTCCAAATCTATCGATTTTGATGAATTTCAATTATTTCTAACCCCGTTTGGAAAAAAAAGATACAGCGTTGAAAGTTCTGTCCAAATTCCGGACTTTTGGGACGAAAAGGGGTAACTCTTTCGGACCTGTAGACCATTCTATTGATCAATTTTAGTCCTCTTTCATTCACTGTATCCCTTAGTTCTAAAACGAACTTTTTTTAATAAATTAATGTATGTATGTATACACCCAACGTTATATAACTTGCGCTATAATCTTCCTCCAACTTCCTCCAACTAATTTTAGTGGAGACTGCGTATATTTCTGTGTTTTACTACTCTGGTTACGGGAATGTTAATGACAATATTGTTCCAAATTTTATTTTTATGGTGAAAAACATACAAAATAACCATAATCAATTATCACATAAATGATCAAAATTTAGATAAATGTTTTAACCCGTTTCCTCCTGAATGCTCTAAATTCTATTTTTATTTTATCAAGTGCGTTCTCAAGAAAAAACCATAAAACTCACTGCAGAATAAACATATTTTCTTCAGAACATGCAAGTTCAGAGTTTCATACGCCGCTAAATAGCATCTAAACAAAAACAAAAAATAACAAAAAACAGTATATATATTTGTATACAAAATTACAACAAAATGCATCCAGACACTTGGACTGATCAGTCATTATCAAATTTTGCTCGTCAGTTTAGCGATGACAGCCTCCATCTCGAAACCTCCATCTTGAATTTCGGTTTACTAACACTCCTAACTTTTAGTATCGCTATTTATGCTACCTGATATCGAAGTAGATTATTTGGAAAAGAAATGTTAAAAATCACGTCTTTTTGCACTTAAGCCATCACTGTGAAAAAATGTCAGACGATAGAGTCAATCTGAGACCGGACTTTGATAGATCAGGCAAAAATGCCATAGATATGGTTATTCCAGAACGATTTCTTCATTTTTTCCTAGAGAACGCACCTGATGAAATAAAGATAAAGTTTAGGGTATTTCAGGAAGACACGGGTTAACCAAAGTTGTGGATCAATTTAAAATATACATTCTATATTTTATTAATTTTCTCCGACTTTCAGGACGAAAAGGGTTAATATATTTTGGAGTGACAACAAGAATTTCTCTCGTTATCTTATCCAGAAAATACGATTTTAAATATTGATTTTATAAATTTGAAATTGTTGTGTTTTTATTATCTGCTTCCATCTGAAGGTCAGTAATTTTGAGACTTCCAATGAGGATTTTGATTTAGATGAAAGATGGGAGGATGCCTTCATGATAGGCTAGTGAAGGGAGAGGGTTTAAAATACAAAAAAAAAAAAAGTATTGTCCGAGGTGGACAAGACCGAAGAAGAGGTCCAGAGACAGGGAGCGTGTGGCAGGAGGGAACGCGAGAGATCTGGGCCGTCCCCGAGGAAGCTGGGCCGTAATTGGCCGCGCAAATGTAACCAGTGTGTTTTACATTGTAAGGACGCCGCCCTCGCACAGGAGCCCACGAGATTTACGCGGGAACCTGTGTATAGCAGTAAATTATACACAGGTGCAACACCCAAGAATCACAACCGTCCATCGGTTGGTTGATTCATAAATTCTAGCATCTGCTAAGATATCGATAGCATCGTACATATTAATGTCCTCTTCATTTAAATTTACTAACCTGCACGCGTATTAAGCATTACACTGGAACTTTTATAACAAATGGTTAGTCTTAAAAATTTATATGTAGGGGTTAACAAGCACGTATTTTATTTATCTTCTTAATAATTCACCTCCTTGAAGTTAAATAAAGAATTATTAAGTACTAGGGTAAGAAACTTCGAATGACAAATATTCATAACGCCTCGGTAAAAATATTACAAAAGTTTTGAAATGCAATACATTGTGTTTTTATCAGTGAACTTCAATTAGGGGACGTGCCTTACTTTTACGTAATTTACGACAAATGATGTAATTAATAAGACACAACACTGGCACGTATCTGAAAAGCGATAAAATTACTATCAGGTGTATCATATAAACGTTACCAGTAAATAATTAAAATATTCTGGATAAGGATGATAAAGTGTTTTTTTATTAATATGACGCGACGCGTAAAGTTTCGCACGTTATCGTAATATAGTAACACATGTAGTACGTGTAGATTTCTAAAAATGATCTGGTTCAACCGATAACATTAATGTTCACAATTCTTAGAGTCAGTTAACTACCAGCATAATAGAATCAAACAAAAACAAATAAAAAATTCTTAAGCAAATTACTACAAAAAAAAACAACGACCTCATAATCTGTATCAGATCTGATTTTTTGTGAAATTAAAATTTATGTTTTAAAACTGTTTTGATTATTTTCTATTTTCTTATAATAGTAATTTAATTTTAAAGTGTCATGTTCTATAATGATTAGACGTATTATATTTTAAATTGTAGGTACTATATTAAATGTGTAGTAGTCAATCAGTAGACAAAAGTAAGTTAAACATATTGTTTTTTTTAATATCATTTTAAATAAAATATTGTTTGTTTACTATTAATTCAGAGCAAAACATGATATTAAAAATTATACAATTTATTAAATATTATTTAAATATTTATGTCACAGCCATTTTTCATGATATACTTTTAATAACATGGTTTTTAATATTTATTTAATATTTTTGTAATGGTTAGTAGCTTATAAAATTATTTAAATATTTATTCGGTACCTAATTTTAATTATTTTTTCATTTGGTGAGGTTATTCAACATTTTAAGGTTATAATACAAATGTATAAAGTTACTGATATGTAAGATACGAAATATGCGTAAAAATATCCAAATAACTGCTACAGCAATACAATAAAAAGTATGTATTTATGCGAATTAATTTCGGTTAATGAATGTAACTAATTTTGTCAATCATAAAACGTTAAATCTATTTATAAAATTAAAAACGTAATACTTAATTAATTTTACAAGTTAATACTTAATCCTTTTATTTATTTCATGCCGATAGGATTAAAAGAAATTAATTCTGGTTTAATCCGCGATCTGGAACCTTGAATTGGGTATTAAAAATAAATTTCATAAGAATATTATTCATCATTATAGTCGACTGTTAAAATTTTATTAGTGAACAATACTTTTAATTAAAACTAGCCACTTAGAGAGTTCTATGAGCTTAGCTCTTAAAACTGATTAAGTAATCTGTGTATTATATGGAGTAACCTTAATGATGTTTTGAGAAAAGAATTTAAAAATTTCAGAAAAAGTCATACTTCATGATCATTCGATAAAAGGTTAAGGCACATAATGCTACTATTTAATATCAATATAATATCAATATTTTTTATTTAATTTTTAAATGACTACAAACTTATATGGTAGTCATTATACACGTAAGCAGTTTTCAGAAAATATGGATGAATAAAAATATACGATCAGTTGTCAATATTTTTTTGTACTGCTTCTAATAATATTGTTAGTTTTATTTATTTAAGTGCGGTATTTTATGACGTGCAAGCAATATTTTGATCTTTAATTTCTATATTATATTAACGTTTTTATTTTACTTGCATGTACTAAATAATTACAGATAACATGAAGAATATTAAATGAAGAATAAAAAAAAAATCAATTATTTGAAATGCTTTTTTTCGAATCAATGGATATACATTTTCATCACGAGTAATATTAATTTTAACGTCTCCATTATGAGAATATACTCAAAAGTTTTATAAATTGTTTCACTTTTTTTGGTAAGTTTGAGTTTTTAAACTGAACCCTTGGTCATTTCGGTAAACGAGTGATAGTTGAATTGATGAACATATTTGCAATGTTTTGTAATTTAATTTATCTAATAAGTTACTAATATCATATTTACTCATTTTTTAATGAAATTTAAAACTTGATATTTCACTTTTAATAACTTTGCTTATAGCAGTCATTGTAAGCTCACTCTATTTGGAGTAAATTTTAACTCCACACAGAGTCAATTTTCACTCCACGCGAAAAGTGAATTTCATCACTGATTGGAGTGACTAATTTCACCCTTTTAAAGTGGTCTTTTACTCTTTTTAGAGTGAGCGCCCTGCTTACTCCGGGTTTGGAGTGAAAATTTCACTCTAAGAAAGTTAGAGAGTTAGTCCCTTAAAATTTCAAAGTATGAACTCATATTTCTAATAGTCTAGGTTCAGCCGCACTTGCGGAAATACATTTCGCTGCAATCAAGAGACATCTGATTGACATAAGTTAGTTCATGTGACTAAGCAATTAAGTTGCAGATTATCGAAACCAAATAGTTCGCTTATTACCTGAAAACAGTTATATAACCTAACTATTTTTTAGGAAAAACATACACATACACTTAAAGCAAATAATATATAGACAATTGTTCCACATGCAGGATTTCGAATTTCGAACCATTTATAATTTAGAACTGTTAAAAAAAGATGCAATGCCAACTATATAAGTGCATATTTATATTAAGGTTTTATGGTGAACAAATATGGATAATACAAGTAATGTTTTTTTTCCAAATCCAAAAAGAATCCCAAACAGTAAATCGGAAACACGTCTCAAAAACTTGTTGAAAAAAGAGTTATTAAATAAATTGCGACATGTAACATTTTTTCACTAAAACATAACCTAAAAACGCTTTGAATAATAAACTTGTATTACAACAAATTTATACCACAAAGTCATTATTTTATACAAATTTTATTACTTTAGAAACATTTTTTTTTCTTTTTTTTTCTTTTTTTTTCTTTTATTTTATTCAACGGGCTGAATCACCCTATTTACAGAATTCATTATGAGTCATTACAAATTTTTGCAAATTTTATACAAATTTTCGGAATATAATATCAATGGATCTGTTATTAGTTTGGTTTAAGTGAGGTCCGGTTAGGTTTACTATGGTCTTTTTTTCCAAGTATGTTTGGTGTGAAGTGAATTGTTGTTAAGTTCTTTTTTGTAAAGTTTTTTTTGTCGCATTGAAAAGTTTTTGATACATGGACCGTTACAATTCTACGAGATAATGTAATAAGTAATAAGTAAAATTTCTTACAGGGGATCCTAACTAAGATCTTGTGAGGAACTTTTTGGAGATGGGCTTGAAAAGAGTTCTGAACGACCTCTTTCCGAAGTCTCTAGTTTTTATAATTCACATTTCTATGTCTATTTAAGTAGTTCTATTTAATTTTAAGTAGAAAAGGATTACAACACACCATTTTTAAACATCCGATATTTCATCACAGAAATTCAACATACGACAGATCAACATCTGACAGTTCAACATACGACTTTTCAACGTACAATCATTTCAACGCAAAGATTTCATCACATGATCATTTCAACACGAACCAAGAACAATGCGTGTAAATAAAGTAAAGGAAAATAACAGTTATATTATACACGCAAAATAATACACAAGTTTAACCTCACCTAACTTAATATAACCTAACCTCACTTAACTTAACCTAACCTAAGGAAGACCTTTTTAAAAGGCGGGTGCTATTAGGGTAGTTATATATCTTCTTGTAATATATGAGTTTAATACGTTGATGATACTTATTAGTAAATATATAAACGATAAAGTATACTATATCTTCGCAATATTACGAGTAAAATAGAATATCTACTTTCCCAACGCACCCAACCTACACTGAGAGATATGTTTGTTTACTACTCAAGGTATGGTACTTTACCTTGAAGTTACCGTAATCTGAAATTCGGTTAAATTTGTTGTGTTAATAGTTAATATAAGAATTTTAAATATTAATATTGGGTTCATTACGTGAAATGTATAATATATTTACGCGTTAACAGTTTCACCGAAACAGATATAAACAAACATACACACGCGCTGTAATTCGGTTTTCTCCGAATTTTTCGACGCATTGTTGACATGCGCACGCGGAGTAAGATTGCCATCGCTTTACACGGTGCCACCTTGTACCTTTGAAATCAGCACGGCGACACTGGTAATACTTGTGATGTAACCTGAATTCAACTTGTCGGCCATGTCACGATCATTAAAAAATCAAGTTACTGCAGTTCTTTTTCAAAGTAAGTACACAGGTAACAGTGGTATCCCCACTACAAAAATGTATGTCGATAACATAACAACAGGGGTAACCTAGGCACACAGAAGATGGCGTTATAACACGCCAAAACATTAGTAGGTCACCGATTTATACGGTGAAAATTGTATTCCGTACAGTTCAAATGACAGAATTTAATGTACGATTTATTAAGAGTTAACGAACGCTCATTGAATATTAAAATATACGAGTTAATATACAATAACATTGCTGACATGCAGGAAAGTGCTGGTATTTTGATCTCAAAGTTACCTGTCGTTTTTGACTTTACAGTTACTGTTATAACTTTCCAGTTAATATAAGAGCCTCGAAATTAGCTACATTAATTATTACTAAATAATTTCTCTCGGTGTAACGAATCATTAAGAGAATTAAGAACTTCTGGCGCCTATAAACGATTGGATTGTAAGTGACATGAGCAATGATGTAACGAAAAAAAATTGAAATTACTTAAAAACATCTAACGATATTTTAAATTCGCATTATGTAGCGTTTTGAATTTTACGATGCTGGTCCGATTCTACGGCCGTGTTTATATGTTTCTTCTAGCCTAGTTCTAAAATTCGCAGGTCTTCATCTGCGAAATGAGCAGGTAGCACAATCGATTTCGACCAAAACCATTCTAATTTAGAATGTCCAGTGGTTTAAACTGAAAGAAACTTGAAAATTATGCGTCATAATCTATAAATACAGTATACACCCATCATTTTGCAATGTTAATATATACCACCGCGATCTTCAAATATATGATACGATATACCAATACCAATCTTGAAAGTACAAAAAGTCGAAGAAGACCCATCTGAATTACGATCCTCTTCCAACGCGTCAGATCGCCGGGCGTCATTCGCGAACACAATAAACCACGACAATTAAAATGCAAAAATCAAGCCTCGGGAATCTTAAATTATCGGCAGATTTTTTACTTAAAAGCAAAAACCTCGCATTCCACGGTGGAAAGAGAAGAGATCGGTTCTTTTTGTTGGAATGTCGCAGGCGTGACAAGAGGCCGTTGAAGTCGCCGGTCGATTGGGCAAAACCGGATACCGTCGATCACGATGATTTACGCACAGGAGCATCATCGTACCGTGAAACACTTACGCGGCTATGGCCGCTATAGCGTATGTATATATAAGACTCGGCGGAATTAACTTTGCCGCCATTTAAAAGTCTAATATATATCTCCACACGGTTCGTTATTATTATTACATCCGTCAATAACCTCGGAGCCAAGCGAGGGCAATCGAGATTTCTGACATTTCCAGAAGGAAGGGAAAGGAGAAGGAATATGAAGATGGAGAAATCGATAGAGAGAAAGAGAGGCAGGGAGGAGGTAGAAGATGGAGAAAATGAGGTACGGGTGAAGCTAAGAGGCTGAAAGCCAAAGGAGAAAAAGAATCGTTGTAAGATGCTGGACGAGAGGATCGAGGATGTTGACAGAAATTGAAAGTATGAGCAATTCCATGCCGAATGTAGCGTTATGCAAGGAAGCCCACCAAAGAGGATTGAAGAACTAAAGGTGCCGATTTTCATATGACATACAGGAAATATAAGAACAAAAGTAATCAATGTAGGCCACCAGATATTTAGTCTCTTAAACTGTCGAAGCTGAATCGGGTATCATTTACGATACACCTCCTCGAGTAAGAAACTTATTAAGGCGCTGATCAGAGACTGGCTGCAGAGTCAAGCGCCTGATACGTGCATTGATAAATTTCGACTCATTTCCGAAATTACCACTTTATCAGAATCCTCCACTACCTGAGTCAAAATTTCTTTAAATTTAACATGCTTCTGAGCAGACTCTAGCTAGATTATAGGAGGATTCCCTATTACTGATTTTCTTAATTGGTCTAACTATTATAAACTGACATGTTTTGTTCTGATCATGATAGATAGCTATGTTCCAGAGATAGGATAAGATGTCATATTTTGTTTGAATTCTGGCTCTAGAATTGGATAGAATTGACCCAATGTGAAACTGGGTTCTGTTTACAATCCAACCGTGCTACCCCGACTCATTCGGATCATGAATACAACTAGGGAACGTGGTCGGGTTGCACCAGCATCTCAATTCTGATCAAGATCATGTCAGAAATGAAACTATCCTAATCGGATCACGAACACCAGGATAACCCGGGCGGATTGAGGCCAGAGACCGCTTAAAACTCTACTCAAACCAGCGCCATTAACCTGAATAGATAGGGAGAGGATTGGAGGTTGACTCTCCTAATGTTTGTTTACCTTCTGCTATTGTTAACAACATGATCCCGATTTAAAATAACATCGAAGGAAGAATTGTCACTATTTATTTATCCATTCAGTAGATTGGCGCTAACACACACTGTCGCTCCAGTAGGTTATTATTTGTTGCTAAATAATAAGTCAATGTAAGGTTTTAGTTTTCTTTCGCGGCCACAGCTTGTACATTTTTCATCGATAATTCAAGGTAAGTATCTGTGTTTTTTATTCCTTTTAGCATCAAGAAAATCACGTGTTTTTCCACATATACCAAAACAGCATAAAAAATGCAGGATGTCGCTCTTTTCGACTTGCAGAGTGTTTGTGTTGACATTTTTAGGTAATAACCCGTCAGCCTGTATAGCAAATAAGCAGCGTCGCGTCACTTGGTACCGTCAAATAGTAAATAGTAAGTATTATTAAACATCAACATCGTCATAATTCTTTTGATTAATATCGTCATCACTAACAACATTTTGTTATCATCCGGTATCGTGTCTTACTATTTATTCTCTACATATATATTGAGTACGATAATTTAAAATTTGATGTAACATTTTCAATTTTAAGGATTTCAACAAATTTGTGATTCAGAGTAGCTTTTTCAGTCATCTTTCGAATGGTACATATATATTAATAATATTAAAATTTTAAAACGAGTTATGACCAATAAAGATGACACTGCAGCTATCAGCCGATTCGTAGCTGCCCATTCACATAACAGAATCGATTTTTTAAATCTCTGGTACTCAGCATAGGATGTCCCCCACACGAGGTTGGTTTTCCCTATGCCATTGCACACCCGAATGGGGGTACCTCTTCTAAAAGTCGGCTCCAGCCGCACTAGACGGAGACCTATTAGGTATATGTTTTTAAAGGTCCTAAATGGCGGAAATATCAACAATATTGATGAAATTGAATATTGTAATCTTGTTGTATGGAAACAAAGTATTAGCGGCCTTAGGGAAAAATTGCTCAAATACTAAATAGATTTGATTTACAAGTTTTCGTTTTGTCCGTTTCGAATTTCACACAATCATTTTTTGTATCTCTCTTCTAGCCTCTCGAATCATTCGTAGTAAAAATGGAGGCTGAATGGTACAATTTGTAATTCCAGAGTAGAATGTTTCTTAGGGATAAAAAAAAAAGACTTCAGGAATCATGGCACTTTTATTATATTTTACCAAATGTTTGTATAAACAGTAGTTTTTTTTTAAATTTCTCATCGGAAATCAATAGAGGATACTTGAACATAGATCGAAAAGCATCTTTCAAAAATTAAAAAAATTTCTTTTTATTCGAGAAACTGAGTTGAAGTTGACGCACCTGCTTTTCTTATTCTGGGTAAAAAAGGGTTAAAAAGATATGAGAACATTTATAACGAAGGAACAAATCTAAAATTCAGAAATTTATCATGGCTGGTACCTTGTGAATAAATAAAAATGGCGGTATATGAAGCTCGTAATATATATTTGATAATATAAGAAGAAAACATGCATTGGTGTTCTAAATAGCGGAGTGCGGACAGATTGACGTATATTTATGTATTTTGTTTTGGTTAAGTGGCATTTTGAATTACTCCTTCAATAAATGTCATGTAGCAAATAAGTATTGTCTGTACAACGTAATTTACATTGGCAGCAAACACTATTATAACAAGTTAATTCTTATGGCTGCGAACCTAGAATAATTTAACAAAATCAAGTTAATAATGAATCTGAATTAATTTTTCCTCCCATATGATTTCGTCCATAATATTCAAATGAATACAAATATTGGTTAAAGTTCTGGCCTCTACTTAAGAAGTTAAATCATTTATTTTCCGAAATGAAGACATTATTTCCTCTCTTGCGAGACAATAAGAGGGAGACTTAATAACAATATCGTTAACCAACTGTTTAGAAGGTTAGATTATATTACTTCGACCCAGACTAAGTCTGGACGAAGTATTGAATTTGGTCACTTCGGGCAAAAAAATTACCATATAGTTTTTCATCAAATGTCGACGTTTCGACTGCCTATCCCCCAGGAGTAGTTTTTGCCAGCCCCTCGGGCGCGGTGATCACCTACGGGTGCAAAGTTCTTTTACGCTCTTGATACGAAAATAACTATTTCGATATATCTAAAAGATGTCTTATAGTATCTAAAAGATATCCGTCAGAGATCTTTACGACACTTTCAAGATATCTTTGACGAATTATATGTATATATATTGTATATATAATATCATAATAATACAGACAGTAATTAGTAAAACACAGTAAACATGTAATATGCATCAAATAGTCTATTACAATACAAGTGCTTGAAGTAAGTGTTTTGCAACTTTTATTTATTAATACTTGGGCTGGCCTGTTGTCGGGGTCGAAGTTTTGAAAATGCTCATTTTCAATTTTCATACATATAAGAAACACTATATTGTTGTAACATATCTATCGAATCCACTTGGACCTAAATATGATTGGACCCCCAAATATCAATATAATTTTATAATATAATTGAAAGATGTTAGTAAACAAACGAGTCTTAAGGAATAGCCGACTCTCCACTGGGTCGAAGTTTCTGAGCGAGCGAAGCGAGCCAGGCACCACGATAATTTAATTTTAAAATGCAAAGACAACTAGGTCGATACGCAACGAAAATAATTTCTTTTCCTCTCCAAACTACTTTCATTGCATTTGGTTGGGGTAAGTTACGCTGTTCAATTACAGATGTTGCAGATGCTATAACTATGGCGTTTCCAACATAGTGTTGAGTTAAGTTGTTTTCGATTTGAACACAAAACTGAACTCGGTCAGAAACCGACTTATTCTATTAAATAGCTCACATTATCAAATCAAAATATAAAACTAAATTTATCGCAAATTTCAATCCACTTATATACTTGTAAAATTGTTTGGCAGATACAACCTGACTTTTTCAATCAAACTACGTTTATTCGGCAACCTAAATGTTAGTTCCAGTACACAGAATGTTGGTTTCGGTATCAAACCCCCAGTGTAATGGTTAATTACAAAAAATCATAAAAATAATCAAAGACACAAGGTGCAAACGAATAAATGAAGCCAGGTCTGAAATTCAGTGTTTCTAAACTCCTCTTTAGAAAGTACAATATCTATAGTGTTGATTATAATTCATTTACTGCGCATAGGTTCTTATTAATACAACACTAAAAAATTTAAATTTCTGCAAGACAGCCATACCCTTGTATTACCACAATCCTTTATAAAATAAAACTTTTTTTATTGTAACTTATGAAACCTATTTAAGCCTCTATTAAATTATTAAGCCTCTAATAAATATCTCATAACGTATATTAACATGAACTTTATTTTCGCAGCAAATGAAACCTATATAATTACCGCTCCGTGAGAAGTGGTGGGGAACAGCAATCGACGGGTGAGGCAAATATTGAGAGGGATCTAGTGACAAATATTAAGGAGTAACTAATATTGGGAAGACAAATATTGGGGGGAGGGGGCTACTGTATAGTTTATGCGCGGAAGTGAAGCGGCCGTAAATATATATATATGTATACTGACCGACATCTATTAATCGCAAACCAAAAATATTTCTAAATTGGCAAATACGTGAAATAGGACAGAACCTGCATTGATTGGAGGGTTGAAAAAGACGTCACCATTGATATTTGGAAAGAGAAAGGATTTACTAAAGCTGGAGCGAACCAGGGTGACGAGTAAAAAACACGTTTCGAAACGCCTCGCGTCATGTAGCCGACACGATGGCGGTTCCATTAACAAAACGCGCCATTATATACATGGAAAGACTGCGGATCGAGATGTGATTCATTCCATGTGAATGAATTGAACTGGGATACTTTTCACTGTCTGCCGCCACCAAATCTCCTCCAGAAAAGGAACAAAACGGTCCGAAATAGCTAAAACTTACCGAAATAAAGTAGCCCAACCGGAGTCCGAAAATGACGATGCCGAAAGGCAAAAGCAAAACAATAATGAGGTCTCGGTGGGAAATTTAGATAATGTAATGAGAATCCGAGTAGAAGAATAAAATTATATTGACGAATTAAACAAAATTTAAGTGCGCCGGAAGACGTTTCTAAATGGTCGCAAAATCACATCTACCGGATAAGGCTAGATTTACTGATCCTATTTGTACTGTGAGATACGTTTGACTTAAAAGCTTCATCTTTAATTGGATTAAATCCACCACCCAGTGAAATATAATCGAAATAAAAAAAGAAAAAAGAAAAAAGAGGCTTATAAATGTAGTTAAATAAAATAAAAAATTAAAATATCGTCCAATCTTCTCAAACCTCAAACCTTGTGTACTTTTTCAATTAACCCATTAACGCCCAAGATTTTTGAAATGTTTCTTAACCTTAAAAACCGATTCAAGAAATTTGAGACAAATCATTCTCGTCGTAAAAATGATCTCTCTTTCAGATTATTCTATCAAAATTTGTTTACCATAGAAGTATAAAAAGTTATAAACAATTAGTCACAAAAACGTGACTTTTACCTTCACAAAAATGGTTTAATGAATATTTTCACGTCAACCAAGAAAAGTCATTGAGGCAAAGCCTTAAAATATCGTGTCTTCAATGTCTCGGCTATAAATATTCGTAATAACATACGGAAAAATTAAAGATGTCGGCTCCAAAATGGCGACTGACGCTATTTATTTCTGTAATATATTAGCTTAGTGTAGCAAATCTTTAAAAATTATCCGATCTTTATAAAACTTATTACCCATACCTTTTTGGAGTCTCTGAGTATGAATGACGTTATTGTAACAAAATTTTAAATAGCGGATTCAATATGGCGGCTAAAAGTTATATTTTTTTTTTAATTTTCATGCAAATTGCTATACGGGGATTTTTCAGGTCGCTGGTTATGAAAATGAAGTCATTTTAAAAAAATTAAAAATGGCAGATCCAATATGGCGGCCAAAAATTTAAATTTTCATTTTAAATGTGCGAAACTTCTTATATAGGGGTTTTTGAGGTTCATGATTATGAAAATCACGATATTTTTACAAAGCAAAAAAATTGCCACCGAAAATTAAAAATTTCATTTTATATTTATGAAACTTGGTATATAAAGATTTTTGAGATCGCTGATTAAGAAATGTAGTCGTTTTTCAAAAATTTAGAATGCTTAATCCAATATGGCGGTAGAGAATTAAAAACTTATATTATACAATTAAAAAGGTTTATTTTTATAAAATTAGTAAATCGGGGTTTTTGGGTCTCTGATTACGAATTAGTAACAATTTTTAGAAAATAGAAAATACTTGAACATTTCGGTACTTTTTACAAAAAAAAATCTATTTTACACATTAATTGCATTTGGAATTTTTAATAATTGCAAAATGCAGACCGAAGAATGCTCAAACAAGATACATATCACGTAAAAAACAGGTATAATAACCAAAATACTTGAATATATGAAAAATAAAAAATTAGTTCTAATAAAAATTCCTGTATTTCATTAATTTGAGCTATACTTCGGTTCCATGTGGTTGATTAAACTATAAAACCATGTTTCCTTATTAAAAACTAAAATTACGAGATTGTTTTTCTCAAGTTTTCAGTTATAGTAAATACTTAATGATTAACACATAAATCTTCTTAGAAATGAGGTGAGATCACCATTCATTGTTTTACCAAGCTACATTTCGAAGAATATTGATTAAAATAAAAATTTCATGAAAAATCTTAGTGCTTAAAAAGGTATATGGTAGATATCGATATGTTTCTAAAAGTGTTCTATTTTTGTGAGAATACAAGTATGTTAATATACTACATGAACTTAAATTTGAAACATTTATTTCAATATCAACATATTTAAAAGTAATTACATACTCTTATTTTGGCGGTAATTCTATGATTGGCGATAGTTTTCATATAAATCGGTACAACAAAAATGATATATGTGTTAATATACACATTTTATGATATAATAGCTTTGTTTTTTTATTATTTCGATCTTAATTAAAAAAAAAGTTCCCATATTGTCTGGTGTCAGGGGAATATACTTGAAAAATGCCGATAATTCCTACATTTCCGTGAAAAAAAAAGTCCCATACTGGCGATGACATCTGGGGACAGGTATTCTAATTAATGAATGAAAATGAAGAAAATGGTTTTCAGAGTACATCCTTCTGAAACCAGACAGTATGAGAATTTTTCTCCCTGGAAAATTTTTGCAGTGTACTATTACACAGCCCAAGAAAATCATGTAGCCCCATACGAGTCGATTCTGCTATTCCTATAATATCTCAATTTTCAGGGCCGTAGTTCAAAAAGCAATTTTGGATTTCAATATAATAATTCTTGAATAAAAAACCTACGCATGACAATATACTAAATCTGTTAACAGGTAAATCATATGTGATAAGAATCAGCATAAATATAAATCGTTACTCTAATATAAAGTGATATAAAGTTTGAATAATATTACCACATTATTATCTGTTTCAAATTAAATAGTACGAACGAAATGTCTAGATCTTGGAATACAATTATCTGAGTTAATCAGAACTTGAACCCTTTTATCTTATAAGACTATTATGCATTAATTTCAATTAATGTTTGATAGTTTTTAACTTCTTGAAACACTACATTAAGTAAAAGTCAATTCTCTAAAAATACTATTTTTTAGACAATACGATACTTAAATACTTAAAAGTTAACACAGTTTAACATTAAATCGATTAGATCTCCTAAAACAGTAATCACGACGGAGATTAATAATGAGTTGTTATACATAGTCATTTGATCATGTGCATGAGATTTCTCATAACAGCTTTTATATTTCAAAATAGTGGAAATTGATGTATGTACAACAACCAATAAATTAGAGCTTTTATTATCGATCGTAGTATTTAAAATAAAATTTAGTTGCTATTATAATCTGTCAGTGCATAGTAAATAATTAATTTAATATAAAATAGTTTATCCTAAGCTCAATTTTTTATTATATCGTATTCTGTAGATGGCTGAATAAATGACCGAAAATTTTAAATTTTTAAATTTTAATAAATTCACTGACTGATTAAAAAGCTGACTTCTAATTTCTATAAATATATATGTATACCGAAACAGTGGAATAACAGTTATTCAACTTCCAAAATACAATTTTTTCCTTAAAAAAAATCTTTAGACGGATGGAGCATTCTAGGAAATTCATAGAAATAATAAGGAACCTCGAATAATAACATCTGTGCATGCAACAAATTCATGAAAAACTTGGTTACGATGAAGGAACTTAATCATTACTTGAAGAATATTTTCTGTCATCATGAAAATCAAAATACAATATTATTATGAATATATAAACTTATATTATTTACCAAATAGGCTTCTTAAGGAATTCCTATGACGATAAATTGCTTTCATGGAAAAAATGTATTTAATAACCTAAAAATACCTGATATAAATATATGAATTAAATATTTTAAATTATATTAAAACGAGAAAATCTGATATAAAAAATTGTATCTTTGCAATTATATTTCTTTCCGTGGGGTTGAATACAACTAACCTAACTGATGTAAGAAAGTACTTGGGCTAACAAACTAATTACTTTGGCTTAGTGCATTTCATCGATAGTTCAAAATCATTTTTGCCTGGAGCTCCCATTAGTTGTTTCGACGAAATATTTTTTCCTGTACGTTATGAAATTTAATTTTATAACCATTTAGAAATACAATACTTCTCTGTCTACAGCCTCTAACAAAAATGCGGCAGTTTAAAAAATGATTAGAATTTTCAAAATATTAATAACTGACGGAAAAAATTCTTGCCGGTTATGGCGCTTGTTTTATTGAAGTAATATTTATTTATGTCTATATTTATTTATAATAATCGAATCAAAATGGTATATTCTTGCCTATCTAGGATTTTTTTTGCGAACTAATCGAACATTTACCCTCAATACTACGAAAAGTAAGATCTCATTTAGATTACGTTTGGATCAAATCGATTCTGAGCGTTTTTTCCTAAGGTCAATTAATGTGCTAACTTTAAGAACATTAATATACGCAGTTGTGTTTCATACGTATTTGATATTAGAATACGTAGTGAGTATTTGTATCGAAATTACTCACAACATAATAATATTAATAAGTTACTATGTAGAACAGTTCAATTTAAATACTTCCATATAAATCATATAATCGTTTGGGTTATTAGTAGTTCTAAAAAATACATGGTAGAAATATTATTTCATTTCATTGTTGATGATAAAGTAAATGCACCTGCTACATCGGTTAAATTCTTAATACAACAATTGGCCGACTATCAGCTTAAAAACACGATGTTAGGTATTGAATGGGGTCATGGCACAAATTTATGTAATGTTTTTTACAAAGTTACAAGCAGTCAAGAGTTTCATAACTGCTGTGCGAAAAAGAAGGACAATTTTTTCAAAACTCTGTATTTATATAAAAATCAACATTTTAACATTCTGCTTTTTCAGTTTTGTAGTGTTTTATAAGTTCTTTCACTGCAACGTTGAAAGTGAAAAAACGATGGCTGTTTTCTGAAAAATCATAAAACTTTTTCGCAAAAAAGAGACTGTTCTATATAAGTTTGGACTGTACTAAAAGTATATGAGATATAAGATTTGTTTGCTAAAAAAAAAGTTGCCGTTTATCCTCCACATTGAGCACGGACTCAGTTTAGCTCAAAAGGTTCTTACACATCTTTACCCGTTTCGTCCTGAAATTGCATAAATTGTCGCCGTTTTTTGGCTAAATAATTTTCATAGAAAGACTGAATGAATTTTTATACAAGTCCATATCTTATAGGTTTCCAGTCTAATTTTTCTGAATCTGCAGTCCATTTTCCAAATGGTTTTTCCAATATGGTGCCAAGAATGGCAAAAAATCCGAAAAAATATTAGTTTCGTAAATTGAAATCTTGTTTTTATATGAAACTGTAGTCAAATCGATTTCTACTTTTAGATCTGGTGGAGTAATTGGTTGTACCAAATGATAGCGTATTGCGTATCCTAGAATTCAAATTGGCGGCTTCAACTTGGCGGTATTTTCTACCAATTTTTCGTAATTCAGTCGTAATACTTGTGTAAACGAATATATATTCAATACCAATTGATGAAAGATGACTTTCCACATCGTCGATCACGTATCACTTTTCAAATTTTCTCATTTTAAAATGGCGGATCCAATATGTCGGTGAAAAATTTGAAATTTTTATAAATTTGGATGCAAATATGAGGTTTTTGAGGTTCCTGATCACAAATCCGTTATCAGATTTTTTAAATTCAAAATGGCGGATCCAATATGGCTGACAAAAATCCAAAACTTTTATCAATTATTGTAAAAATGAGTAAAGGTGGTTTTTTGAGGTTCCTGATTCAGAATTCGTTGTTATATTTTCTAAATTGAAAATGACGGACTAATATGGCGGTTGAAACTGAATTTTTGTTAAACAAAATTAAAACGAATATTGAATAGGTTAATCACTTTTTTATAATGTTTCACTAATATTTTAAGGCGTAAAAGAAAAAATCGACAGGTAATACTTAAATTAGCCTAAATTTTGGTAAATTAGCCAAAAGTTCCGGAAATGAGGATATAAAGTTTTCCAATGTGTCTTGTAACTGTCCGAAATTGCAACTATTAAAGTGCACAATAAATTTAATATTTTTTCCTTTGAATTCTCAAATGAAGCCGGTAAATTCGAAAACTGTATGGTACACACTAAGAATTTTTTCTATGAAGTGTTTTTTTATTTTCTCCAGTAGAAGCATATTTGTGTAAGAATTTCTTTATTAAAGTATACTGATGTCAAGTCGGCACGTAAACAATGAGTGGCACTGGGTTGATAAGACAAAATACTACGTACATTCGCATTATTTTGATATTCGCATAAAAATAAAAATTGTTTTTTAAACCTTAAATATAGTCCACTTTTGTCTCCAAACTCCGTTTACCGCAATCATTTCCTTCCCTTTCAAAAAAATTGCTTAAAAAAACGTTGTTTTTCCGGTTTCTAAAGGAGACTACCCCCTTAATTAACATAGCAGCAAAAGGCACCAGCTTTTAATTTAGAAGAAAAACGATAAAGAATTAATACATTCGAGGTCACTCTAATGCGGTATTATGTGTTGCAAATAAACAAAATTCGTTTACATTAATAGCGTGTAGACGTATGGACCATGAAATAGTATAAAGTGAATAATGAAAGATTATTACCCAAATTCGTTTCACTTCTTCGCGGGACCTGAAACACTTACTTACGATTCATTTATGAGTAGTTACGTAATAAGTGATAAGCATGACATCATGTTAGTTACATCTTGATATCGTTTCTGTACACAGATCATAACATTTTGATTCTAATCATAATATAACACTTGCCTGTAATTATTAACGCAAAATATACATTGCATATATTTTTTCCAATAAATAAAACAAATTTGCATTCCATCACAGTTAATATTTTAGGTGTATTATGTTTCAAATAAAATAATAGATTAAAAGGAACATAACTTTGTAGAGACGCAAGAACTAGAGAAAATTAGTTGAATTATCCTACAGTTTTATCAAATAGGTAAATCCATAATGTTTCATACAATAAATAATTTGTTGAATTTGAACAAATTTGTTGTTCCAGCAACTTTGTTGATATCTAAGATTTAGACGATGCCATTGGTTGAAATGGTTGAAGTAAGAAATAAAACGTTGTATAAAATAAGAAATTAGTTGCACGGACCAATTAATCAGTTGCATTTAGATACACTAGTCCATTAACCCATTTCGTCCCAAAACGACAAAATTTGTCACCGGTTTTCATCATCCCTAAGTTTATGGATATCTTTGAGATATTGTTATGAAATTTAGGTTTCCTATAGATTTTGGGTATGCTCTCTCTCGAATCTGGAGTTTTTCGACATCACTTTCCAATTTTTAAATATGACCACTTAAATGAAAGAAAACATGGAAAATAATGAAAACATTTTCAGTAAACTGCAATTTTTATTGCGAAGGAGTTCCGGGATCATTTCAGGCTTTAGAATCCAGGGGCATAATGAGTTTTTCTAAATGTTGGTCAATATTAAGATTTAAATTACAAAATGGCGTCATCACAACGTCGTTATTACTTGGGATTTTTTTTGTTATCTGCGTCTTATTACAATATTTCTGGTATCTTGTCGTGTATTTTGATTAGATTATGCGATTTTAGAAGGTTATATCGCAAAACAAAAATTATATATTTATGAAATAAAAATTATATATACCACTTTATTTGAATCATTATTACTGCTATTTACAGTATTATATTTATTAATATTATTTACATTAATGATTTTAAGTCTCACCATTTTCTATATGTAAACATGATTTCTTTGGCGAAGTAAAATATTTGTTCAAAATGATTCAGTTCTTCCAAGACATATGATTTACTACTATACCTTTAAGCACATTATTTTTTTGTTTCAAGAAAATACTGTCTTGCCAAGCAAAAGATTTACACGAAGAAAATAAATGTCTCTTAAACCAACGAAAATTTATTTTAATTAACAATATGATTACTTGATTCAAGTAAATCAATTTCAAGTATTTCGTTAAAAGAAGTACATTGTTGTTCAGTTTACATAACATCACATGCTCGATATCTTCCGTACCACTGAAAATTATTTATTTAATTTCTTAACAGCAGCACAATCCCAAAATAAAACAAACTAATCCATAAATCGAAGTTACACCTTAGTAGACATACAATTTTAACGGCCTTGTATATTAATGACGTGTTTGCTCAAATCATACAAAAAAAATAATACGTGAGTTCCGTTCATCGTTAGACTGATGTATATGAATCAGATACTCTGTTATTTTTAAATGTGACGATATGCTAAATTAATGTTTAATTTGTCAACTAATTTTGTAATATTTAAAAAAAAAAAAAGACCGAGAAACAGTATTGCAATTATAAAAATCTGACCTAATTTAGCAATGATTGCAGAAGAATATTATGATGCTGTAGCTATAATTATGTTTATATTTATTTTTATTTGAAAAAATTGCAACGTGATATATTTGAGAAGTTACTCTACAACGAATAGGTAAATGTGTCTAAACATTAATAGAATTAGGTGTTTCTATTTATAGTTTTGCATGTAATTTAATTTGCTGTTTTATATTCATATTTTAAAAGTTCCTTGGGCAACTTAACAAATAATTGTTTTGCAATAACAAAATTCGATTGTTTTATTGCTGTTGTTGACATTTTCTACAAAAAGACTGAAAGGGAATTAAATAAATAAATCAAAAGCGCAAATTTTTTATAAAATATAAACAATATTATTAATAAATAAAATTGTTGTGTTATTGGTTTCGATATCATGTTTATTCAAAATAAAACAATAGCGATACTTCATAAATTTTAAAAAAATTACGTAATATTACTATTAGAATTCATTATAAAAATCAACTAATTGAAATCGGAAGTCAATCAATTCTAAATTAAATGTATGTCAATGGTCTAGGAATACTGATTGCTAACTAAAATGATAACGACAAAACGTAACTTTATCCATGTCGTAGTGCGCTGAACATTTACTACATATAGTAAACAAAATTATCGTTAATAAAATTATAAAATATGTCTTAATGATTTCCTGTGCTAACTCTAATATTAGAGATAGTGTTATTTCTATTTTTGGGTCAGACATTTCATTTCCTTTAGTTAATAAAGTTTGATCAAGATAGTTACAAAATCAAAAATATATTTCATTTTTGGATTGGAGCTTTTGGCCCGAGCTGGATACACTTTTACGGGAAAATTAAAATGTCAAGGTTAAGTTCTCATTAATCAACAGAGTTCTATCTGAGATTTAAGTTAACATAGTTTACAAATTAAATAATTAAGTTAACTTAGGATCTATTTCGTTAGAAATAAGTCACTGCATACTTGACATTACTATTCATTAGTATCATTACGTGTTATATCGTTGTAAACATTACAGATTTGTATCACAATTGCGTCATTCGGAGTATTAATTAATGCATTTCTACGATGTAATATATATTAATGTTCAGGATATTGATCTAGATAGATATTTATCAGGTTTACAATATACGCATAATCATGATTATTGGGTTTTATACTAAGAAAACACGTTTAAGGAAAGGGTTGTCCGATTATTGTAATAAATTCAATCTGGATGAATAATAAGTGAAATTCCTGTCATTAAATTTATTGCAAAAATTTATGTCAGAATACACCAACGGGTAAAATTGATTTACAAATAATTACACAGGCCAACAAATTTCCAACAACAGGAATCCAAATCTGGCCGCGAACTTGTTCTATCACGTCACGATTTTGAGACCTAACCTAAAAGTGTAAAAACATCATATTTGCCCCTTTTCAGTAAGTTTTTATGGTGGGTCATAATTTTTTATCGCAATTTGACAAAAACCAGAGTAGTGTTGTTCATCAGAAACCTGAGAATAGTTTTCCGAAGCTTTTTGATGTGACGAATCTCAATATGGTTGCCAAATCGCTCAATCACGTCAAGATGTTTAAATATCCTAACCTAAAACTGCAAAAAATCAAAATCAAAATTTTGCCTTGACAAAAACTTTGATAACTTCATGTAAAAGTCATATCGGAATGACTAAAAAAGCATTTTGAATAGCACTGTAATCTGGATTTTGCCAAACTGCAAACAAACATTTTGTTGGACCACTACAACATGCTGAAGTTGAGCAATTGTGATGAATTGTGCACTTTTAAGTTAGAAGGTGTCAAGATCTTGACGTGATTGAACAGTTCTGGGCCCAGAAAACCTTCGAAAAATCGTAGTTCTGTTTCTGCTGCTCTAATTTTCATATGATATTGGTTCAATGGTGCCACACGATTATTTTAATATTAAAAAGGAATGAATCTGTTTAGAAAATGTTAAATAAACTCAATTTTTTATTTTTTTGCAGGTTATCGTATACAATTTTATTAAATTAACACCTACTAACTTCAGTTTGACTTTAAATCTTCCTATTAAAATCGAGTAATATGTTTCACGATAAAAAAGTCTGATACTTTCTTTAAGTCCTGAAAATAATACAAAATAGTTGTTACAAGTCGTTTATCTTCAATTTTTAAAAAATTTCACAACTGTGAGTTGTTTTACAATAAATTGTTTTAAATAAGCTCTTTCAATATTCAAATACAAAACATAAAAATAGATTATTGAAGAAAATGTATACATGAGGAATGACAAAATCGTATCTTTAAAATTGTGCAGGATGGCCCAATCTTCTTTCCATTTTACTCAAATTTTTAAACGGTTTGATTGGTTTTGCATCATTTTACTTCAAAACAAATCACCGTTGATAAAATAAATTGATAAATCTTGGAAAAATTGACGACAAATGACTATTTTCACGTCTATTTTGGTATTTTCTAGAGTTTGAAAGTAACTATCAGACTTTTTATCTCAAAATATCTTCCTCGAAGTTAATAGGAAGATTTAAATTCAAACTCAAGCTTTTTAGGTGTCAATATAATCAAACTCAATTCAATAACTTGCAAAAAAATTGAGTGATTACTCGATATTGGTAAACTCATTAAATAGAATCAGAGAAAAAATTGGATGTGCAAGAAGTTTTGGGTTGAAGTTAGTCCAAGCGAATGGCTGAATTTCCAAAAGGAATGATTTTTTCAGAACATTACAATAAAATATTTCTGGGCATTCAAGACCGCAGAATTTTATTATTCGTTAATTGTGAAGTCGAAAGCGAACAAATAAAATTGATTTTTGATCCAGAGATATTCTTTGAATCTTTGGTCCTGAAAATGAACGTCATACCTGATACAAACTTCTGTATTATTACTCGGAGAATACGGCTTGGATTGAATTACTTCATCTTTTAGATCGGTAACTTGCATTGAAAAAAGATATTATAATACACAGGTCTTAAGACTTCAAGACTAATATAGAGTAGGCTAAAAAATACTTTTTTTACGGAGTTTTAAGCCTTAAGGTCTGAGATGTATTAAAATTAGGGTTTGGCATAATTTATATGTCGGATTTGGAAAACAATTGTTGCAATTAAATAAAACTGGTAAAATGCTGTTTTTTTTGCTATGGGACTAAGAAGTCCCATCGAGACTGAAGAGTACGATTTTCAATTTTTGACAAAAACAAAAATCAACGGTAGTGCACATATATTTCATATTTTCTGTATAGAGTTTGAATACTAATGGGTCAACACGTTTTATAACAGTTAACATAGCTCTACATTAATCAACAAATAACAAACATTAATAAAAATACATTTATGTGGAATTTAAGTAAAAACATAAATAAAAATAGACAGACTTTTGAGTTCTGGTCAGACAAACACTCCATACTATGAATTCAGAAGCCACTAAATGAAACAAAGCAAATATATGTCCTACCTAAAAAATATATCCTACCATAAAAGTATATATTTATTTTACCATAAAAATTATTCATTACTGTATTCAATAAAAGTACCGAGTGATATATGAACACAGCCGAATTAAAAGCCGCATTTACAATTTTTAAACAGTTTAAACAGAAACTCAGTCTTCTTCATCTACTAAAACCTACAGTTGGTATAACACGCTTGATTAGTCATTAAAAGAGTTAAAAACATATTTTTAAATACTAAAATCCTTAACAAACGAGATCTTGTTCGATTTTTAAAATTCGAACTTCGTAGTAGTAATTTTAACTAATAAAAAAGAACACCAAGAAATTAAACTAAGAAATTTCAAAGGAATTATTTATACTTATTTTCGACAATTTCAATTTGACTTTTAACTTTTTATTAGCTATTGTTTGAAGTTTACACTTCAAGGTACAGCCTGTAGTTCATTCATCCATACATTTATTGGAAATAATAAAATAAAACTGAACCAGCCATATTATCTATGTTCTACAAAACGTCTACTATAATATAATATAATCCAACGATCTTCTGATCAATACGCTTTTATCTAATTATTAATAAGAAATAAACGAAATACAATATTAATCATACTTTGTTATATCACTTATAAATATATTTTTTTCTTCTTCCAACTACGTAATTTATAATTCTTAAAATAAAATCAATTTAAAACGAAACACGTCCGTAATCGTGATTAAGTCCGGAAACAAAACTTAAGTTTTTAATATTTTTGTGTTCCCTAAATGCTTGAAATTCATCTAATCCTCAACAATTTATATCCTTAAGGGAAGAAGGCTAAATAAATGCAAAGTAATTTATCCCCATGTCTATCTAAAATATTACTAAGCAAGCATTGATGGAATACAAAAAAAAAGTTTTGTACAATCGCTTGAAATTGTCAAAGTTATTTTCAGATATTAATTAAGAATTTAAAAAATTAAAATTTATTTAATTCGAATTTATTACCTTAAATGACGAAATGAGGTTCGAATTATGAAAAATGACAGGCCTATTAAGTCATAGAACAAAAGTACACTCCAGAATAATAATTATATTCACAAAAGTAATGACCATTATCACTGACTATAGAGAAATCAAATATTTTCATACAGTCGATAAATAAGCTAATGTTTAAACCGTAGTTAAAATCTAAAATATTATGTGACAATAAATAGAGTTTGAGAAAATAATTTACAATTCTACGTAAAAATCTACTTATGACATATTACAAGCTCACAATCCAAATATGATCTAGATTTTAGGATAAGTTAATTGACGCCATATTGTCGTAATATTAGTATGATAATAATCCTTTCCTGAAATTGAAATCAGAACAGTGTACCCTAATGGGTTTTTTAAGAAACTCAACAAGATCTATAATGTCGATTAATCCAATGCAACGTAAAAGTAGGGCAAAAAGCGCACAGCTAATGACAATTAATAGTAGATAGTAGTATGTATAAAAGCGGCCACATTTGAATATTTCGGTCAGTTTAGTTTAGCAGTCATTACAGACTACGTTACCATGGCCAAGTTAGGAATTCTACTTTTCCTCGCGGGATTATGTGTCGTAGTTTTGGCAAATCCATTATCCAATGGAGCAGTGAAGGTACGATTTCTTTTATTTTAAATATTTTTTATATTTTTTACATTTAAAACATTACTTATTTTTAAATTTTACCTTTGTTCAATGAACAACTACATAAATTAATGAAATAGTAATTCAATCTTAATAATTAATATTTTTAGCATGAAGCAAATATCGACATAAAAAATAATTCATTGTCGCGAGTTCCTCGACAAATTAAACGTGGAATCTACTTGGATGTATTGTTTGGTATTTTGAGTCCAATCGCTACAAAAATTTCTGGTCCAGTGAGAGTAGAGGAGAAAACTGAGAAGCCAAAGAGCAAATACGAAGACGATAAGACCAAAAAACGTAAGTACTTCATCAATTTCATAAGAATTACTGTTTACTTTCCTTTCGTTGGTTTCATTTAGTATGTTTATACATCCGTTCATTTTCTTTAATTGTGAAATTCATTCTTTACAGTTAAAAAATGTCAGATACCTATCAAGACTCTTAAACAAAACAATCCATTGATACTGGAACCCACGGCACATGATGAAATAGTAATACCAGATAAGAAAGGCATCATCAACCTCGTTGAACATCAACAACTATTTTTATCATGTACTAACGGAAAAGAGGTACTGATAGAAGGCTGGACTTCAAATACGGCTTCTACAGTAACTGTTCAATGCGTGGAAAAAAATTCTTTTAAGACGAGTGACGCCCAACAAGTACTTGTTAATTTTAAAGACATTAAATGTAATGATTACATTCCAAGTGCTGTTAACGAGTTAGGTGCAACCGTTTACACTGCTGATGCTGATGACGGAATACCTGAACATGTGCAACCTTTTTTCATTGGATTTGACGTGGAAGAAGGCCAATTCGCTCCAGTTTTGGGTGGTTTTACCGATCAAGAAAATATGGTTCCATATTGGGTACACAATGTTGTCACCAGTCTCAGCGCATCCAATAAACAAACTTTCACAGAAAAAAATCTTATTTGGAAACACGATGGATGTTGCTCTAAAGCAGCCCCAGCTTTCCACAACATGTACAAGCCTTCTGAACAAAAGAGAAGTTTCCGAGCACAATTTGATTGCGATACGTATCCAGATCACGCGACTTGCAAATTCTATGGTGACGCAGATGCAGACATTAGCCTTTTCTCAGACTTCTTTTTCAATCGTGGACATTTGGCAGCAAAATCCAGTTACATATATGCCTCGGAAGGTGTGGCCACTTTCGCTTACGTCAATCAAGCTCCTCAGCCTGCCAAAATTAATCGTGAAAAATGGGCTGGTATTGAAGCTTATACGAGAAGTATGGCACAGATGATGCTAACGATGGATGGTCTATCAGTGTTTACTGGAACATACGGTCAATTGACCTGGGCCCATCCTGCTGATGGGAAACAAAAGCCGGTTTTCCTCCATACAGAACTTCATAGAGAGGAACTTGTTAATTATGTACCAATTCCGAAATATTTCTGGAAAATAGTTATGGATCCAAAGGATAAAAATAAGGGAGTAGTTTTCGTCACTGTGAACAATCCTTTCTTAAGGGCTGACGAAGTTGATGACTATCTCGAACTATGTTCAGAACCTAAGACTGATCTATCTGACAACCTAGTAGGACAATTAGGTATACTTAACGCTGAGCCTGGTGACGGATACACTTACGTATGCTCTGTTCAAGACTTTATGAGTAATGAGAAGGTGAAAACTATACCCGGCTATGCTACTATAGAAGAACGAACCAGGGGTATTTACTTTAAAAACTGGACTGATTTACTAAAGATCAAGAAAGGAAAGAATGATAAGAGAAACAATCCAGCTTCACCAGATGCTTGCGTTGCACGGCATCCTTAAATGATACAATCTCAATGATAATTATTGTGAAATGTATTATTTATAAAAATGTATTATAATCAACTTTGTAAGTAATTTATTTAGATCAGTATTCAGATTCCGGTAAGAATTATGCCGCTTGAAGTGAACCTGTAATGTCAAACCGGTATGATATTGATTTATCCTTTAAAGATCTGAATGTATATATGTGTTGTTGAAAATAAACCTATAATATAAAAATTACCATAATGTTCCTGTATTCTTTATTCAATTTAAATAGCAAGAACGAATTAATAAATATACCTATCACAACTTTGTCAAAATCGATATTTCGTCTATTTTCGTCTATTTTCTAATTTAACTTTCAAAAGGCTTTAACCGACTAATTATAAGAATAACTGAACGTCAACAATATCAAAACTAAGGCAAATGGAACCAAATTCATAGGGACTTAATTATTTTATGGGTACTGGTATCGAGAATGAGTAAAATATCTAATGGAAATTTTGAAAATAGCAGAAGTGACGACATATTTAATGAATGTCTTTAAGTCACGATATCTATTTTTCTAATTATCCCACTGAGATGGGACTAGATGTATTTTGTTAATAAATCGAAACGCGTTTAGCAAAAAATAAAACAATTTTTTATTTTTTTAATTTGTCAAAAAATTGAGCAAAATTATTTGTCAACATGAATTTTGACAATGTTCGATCTATTTTCGTTAAATTCTTGTTGACTTCGCGTAGGAAAAGTGTTAATCTTTTATTTGAGAAAAAAATGATTCACGGGGTCTTTTTTTCGTTCTGGAGCAATGCATTTGTTTAAATATTGCGCTAGTGGCGGTGGGCAGTTCCGAATTCGATCGCTAGGCTCCTTTCGCTCTTCGTTCTCGCAAACGAAATTCGCTTCTAGTATAGGGGTACAGCAAAATGCAACGTAAAAATTATGACGAATATGTATGAATGATTTACCCGTATTATTGCTGCAGTCATTTTGAAATATTCCGTTCTTCTGTGTTGCTGCGTCTCAGTTGATGTTATTATGTTTAATAAGTTATTACACCAACTTTTTGTCCCCTACCAGTCAATCTTTCAATGATTTTAATAGAAAGATGTTCATAAAAGTAGTTTTGAAGAAAAATTTAAGTACTCAAAATATATGACAAGTTTTATAAAAAATATAATATTGATGCTAAGATGTGGATGAGCAAAAAGGTTATACTTGTCATTTATAATCATCGAAAAATAATTTGATACTAGCTTAGAACAAAAGTCACGAATATCATTATCCTTAGATGTCTCTGATGCTGTGAGAATAGAATGGATTTCAATGAAAGTTAAAAAATTAGATTGTAAATACATCTCTTAAAAAAATGGTAATGTCAACCATATTTTGGTACTGAAGATCGAAAATAAAAATTTAAAATTTTTTGTAGGAAAATATGCTTTATTAAATAATGATGAAAATATGTTTCTTTATGTTAGGTCTTTGCAACTTTGTAAATTACAGTACTTTTTAGAAAAAAAAAAAAAGACAATTTTTAATGTCACGGAATTAATTAAATGGATAGAGGGTTAGAACTTCATGGAAAATCTTCTTTTATGATAACGAACAAACTATAGTCATCTGGATAAAATTGGAGCAGGGGCATTTTTTAGGCGCTTACCCGACTAGTTCCTTTCAATAATAAATAAAAATTTGTTTAAGAACAATTTTCACCAATTTCAGGATAGTATCACTTGTCCTAACGTTGCCATTGCTCGTCGTAGCAGCCAAACTTTCACACGTCAAATTTTTTACTGTGCGTGTCAGATCGCAGCGCATCGCAATTTGCACTTTGCACTAAAAAATTCACTCCTGGAGATCGAAAAAAGTCTTCGTCAATAATTTTTTTTTAAAAAGATGAATAATTTTTCTACGCTATGCGACAAAATAATTTAATGAAAATCGGGAGGACGTAGTCAAAATTCAAGTTGAAAAAGAATCTTACTGAATTTATTGACAAATAAAAAAACGAAAAAATGGTATTTTATTAAAAGTACATTTGTGAACAAAATGCATCTAGTTCCATTTCGACACCCAAGAAATATTGCACTCTGGATGAATTTGGCGACATTGACCTCAGTTTTGATATTGTTGGCGTGTAATAACTCTTTAATGACATTTCATTAGGTTAGCTGCAATAATGTTTAGATACGCTTTTAGTCAAACCTATAAATTTGCCATTCAATTTATCATATGGTAGTCGACACTTGTAGGTCACCTTGTATGGAATAATTAGACACAAATCATGGCGCGTCATGATCTTTCTCGGAGTACTTTCGGTTGGGAATTTTCCAAACTTTATACTGGATTTGGCTGATGTTCCACATAGCTGGATGCTGTAAGTCCATACTGGTTTTATATGTCAGAAGTGTATTCTGCATCGCCAGCATTGAAGCCCGCTTTAGGTGCCCGAATAGATTCCACTGTTTGCTTTTTGTAAATGTATATTTTTCAATTCGACTGCAAAAATGCACGCTTGAGTATCCCATCTGACTGTGGGATTTATTACGAAAAACTGCAGGATAAGTCTCTAAAACAAAGGTGAACTGATTTAATTTGCTTTGATTTTTCAGGTCTTTAACCACCTTTGAATGGGTTTAGAATGTTTTGCAACATTGGAATATCTAGTGATTCATTTTCGTAAGCTAATAGAGCTAAATCCTATGCGAATGTCGCTATCATTATTCTGATATTAGTAGTTACTAATACACTACCCGAAGGTACACTAGTTTTTATTCTATGTAATTCGGTGTATGCATCCACATATTTAACGTAGAAGTAGCTATCTTGAAGATAAGCTTTTAGTAGAGTTAAAAACCTAGTTGTAACTTTGGTTTTTATACAGAAAGCCAATGTGCAGGAATGCAACCAAATAATACTTCTGTTCTTTAAGCTTGCGAGTATCTTGTTTTACACATGATGTACTCGTTCGATAGTGACGGAAGCGAAACTCATTGCGCATCCCTTCTAATATTTAGTTCTAATCCCAGAAGTAAAAATGTTCAAATACATTCGAAATTCCCGGTAATAAGCTAATAGACTAATACAATTTTAAGTCTTCAAGACTTATGCTAGTTTGCAAGATGAGCGTCATCTGCGAAAATTTGCATCGGGATGGGAGGAGGCTAGTCATCAATACTGAGTTGAATAATTAGATTAACAATTTCAAGCCTTTTTTCAGCTTGATGTTTTAGAGTATTTGACAGTTAATTAGGTGGTACCTTAGGGCACAATAGATCTTATAGGTCAACGTGCGCGGTATCCCCTGAATCAGCCACGCTAGCACTGGACAGGTGCTATCACTAAATCGTTTTTTCCAGGTTTGGTGCAATGCGTTTCTAGATAAAACGTGAAGATTCACTGCTAGCTTCTGTTTAGGTGGCTGACTTCGATTTCTACAAGAGCTATTATTTATATTATCGATATTTTATTCGTATGATTGGGCATACAATAATCGTAATCGTACTTTGTCGCAAATTCAAGCTCAAAATAGTGTCTCCAATTGTTAAAATCTTTTTATCATCCCCAGGACGACCGTTTTAAAGCCAATGTATGTCCAGTTGGAAGAATCGAAAACCAGTGGGAATCCATAAAGTTGAGCGAAGCGCAATTTCGTGAGAATTTTTGATGCTGGAAGGTCAGCGGCTTCGTGTGCTTTTTTCGCCTGCTTCTTTCTCTCTTGCTTTATAGTCCTTTCTCTCTCTCTTACTCATCTGTTTCCCTTCACTTTTATCTGCTTCGTCTTCGTCCCTTCGTCGGAGGTCCATCCTGGCCAAGGAGCAGGTCAATAAATATAAATCTCGGTGCCACAGCAACATGGTCGGCGAACGCGAGCGGACTAATCAACGGGAAAAAACTCGTAAATCTAAGTGACAATTCGTGTAATTAAAATCAAGTAGCTAAGTATAGCCGTGAGTCCGGTGCGATGTGCGATGATGCCCATCGACTCCCGGCAGGTACTAAGCTAAACCGACAGCGTGGCTGAATCGTCGCTTGTTAAGTCGGAAGCTGAGAAATCGAAGGCCATTATTCTGTTCGAGTGTGTCAATTACTTTTTTTTTTAATGGCCAATTTCTTCTGCAGACATTGAAAATGAATCCGCTCGGCTAATTGCGAAATTGCATACTGGAGATGGACAGTCATGAGATTTCGACAGCGATGCAATTTGAGAAATCGATTAGCTTATTTTTTGCGAGTTAGTTTTTACAGAGATTACGCTAATCCAATTTACGCAATAGCACGTACTGAGGCATTTTCCGAGTCAAATAGAATTTAGTAGTTTTGATAATGAATCTCAAAGTTTGCTTTTAAATTGAAGATATTATTCTTCTTATTTATATTAATAATATACGTATGTTAAATACGTAGAGTACGACAGTACACAAATATTGTGTCAGATGACATAACGATGGTATCAGTTACTATCTTTGGTGACATTTACGGAATGGAAACTAGATTGCATCAGTTATTAACTGAAGAATCTAAACAGAACTTATAAAGGTGACAATCTCAGATATAGAAATGTTACATCTTCCGAGATTCATCTTCTTCTTGTAGGTCTACATTTGCAACTTTTTTAACCAAAATGCTTATGAATAAATATTTCACTATTTTGAAGAATATATTTATAAACAAGATAAACTCAAACTTAATATTTAGAAATATAAGATTAGATATTTGATATAATTTTAACGTGACATAAACTTCTGACTTTCAGCACAGAATTAGTGACATGATTACATCAGATAATTTTGACCACATCTTGAGTGTAACTTTATACCTCAGATTATCGGACTGATGAAACGTTTAGCTCAACTTGGTGCTCATTAAGATAAAAGGTTGACTTTTATTGTGTTATGATCATAACTTGGAAAAATTCTGGTTACACCATCATATCTCATATTACATTATTAATCAATATTGAACTTTATTGATAAAATTCATATAACTAGTAGTTTCATGAATTTTGGTCGATAATATTTCTTCGATTTCAAGTGTGTCGATATGAAAGCATCCAAAAATAACTATAACGTATTAAATGCAGACACTTATACCTCTCCACTACATGTCTGAAGTTGTTTCTGCAGTGAAAATTGCAGTGAACAAAATTCACAGAGTATCCAAAATTCTTATACAAAACGTTACAAATTCGTTACAAAAAGCTTATAATTTGATATTTTTACATTTATTCCCCCTGAAAACGGGGCGCAAAATCACATTTTTCCACCTACTGCGTCATGAAAATCCTGATATGTCATGATAGTAAATGATTTTTGAAAATATGAAGGCCGAACTTTCTAAAGATTCGATGCTCTATAGTAAGGCATTTGATAGTCAATAAAAATAACTGACAATAATTACAAAAGATATTACGTCAAAATGCCATATGTTGATCTTTATCAATCTCCATCTCTATAAATTGAAAGAGTGGAACATCATAACAGTTCCAGCATATTTAATTGAGTATAATTTAATATCAGTAATCAAAGAAGGTAAGATCAAATTAGTAAATATGACAAAAATAATTCTGTTTATTGTATTTTCTGTAATACTTGCGATGCTAGTTATGTTGCTGAAACAAAAATAAGTCCAAAATCCAGGATTTTAGAACATGATTCGAACATTCGTTGGAAGGCACCAAATAGTACGATAACGCATCACAGATTACAGTTATCTCATGATTTCAACCGGTCCAACGTAAAATTCTAGATACAGAAGCTATTTTTTTTTCTTATTAGAGATTATCTGAAATGTTGCATATTAAATTACAATCTAACCAAAATAATGACATCCACAATTCAAATATAATTTATGAAGACCTCTTTTTAAAGATGAAATCATGTTATTGCTCACCACCATTTCAACCATGAGAATATAAACGATTCCACTTTAGGTCATTAATGATTTCATTGTGAATCATATGCCTGCTGAAGAGGGATCAGTAAGATCCAAAACTTTGAGGTTAACATCTTTTCTCATTCTTTTATTGAGAAAAATTAATATCCTTATAGATCATAAACCCCCGCTTTAATTACACAGGACCATACAAAAAATTTGTTTCGAGATCATTTGAATCAGAAATAGTGGATCTTATACATTTTTTGGCAGCTGAAAACGAATCCGTCATTCGATTTGGCCCATCGCGTCAGGATTTTAAGATATCTGATCCGAAAAATATTCAAAAATATACTTTTTGGTAATTTAAAGTTAGGATATGTGAAAAATCTGAAACGGTGAGTTAACTTTTGAGATCCTCCTCTGAATTAAGTGTCAAAAAAAAAAAATGTTGGGGTCTTGTGTAATTTTTTCAAGAAGTACCTGCAGTGATTAATTACACAGGACTGCAAAACAATTTTTTAGATAGGATCTTATAGATTTTTGGTCGTTGAAAATAAATTAGTTGTCTAATGTGACCCGTCACGTGAGATATTTCACATATCCTAACCTCAAATTGCAAAAAGGAATGGCTTTGGCTATCTTTTGGAACAGATATCTTGAAAACCTGATCTGATGGACCAAATCGAATAACGAATTCGTTTTCAGCGGCCAAAAATCTATTAGATCCACTATTTCTGATTCAAGTGATCTCGAAACAATTTTATGTACGTCTTTTTGGTGCGTAAAGTAAACTTGTGCGTAAAGTAAACTTTACGCACTCGAGTATACTTTACGCGCGTAAAATCCGTACGTAAACAATATTTCGGCACACGTGTGTGTGTGTAAAGTTCTTTACGCATACGCCCTTGTATCGAAAACTACTATTTTTGTGGTCCTGTGTTATTAAACAAGAATAGTTTTTGAAATAATTCTTACTCATTTTAAATTTGGTAATTTTTTAAATCAGTCAAAAAATTAGCCTGAGAGGAAGAGGAGAGACGGGGAGAGGCTGGGAAGGAGATCAAGGAGAAAGAAGTCGTGAACACAAGATACGAAGGGAGTTGGTGAACGATGGTACAATCCGTACTGCCCGAGCACAGGCATTAATTAAAAAGGTTGCGCATTAAAATGATTTGTTTTAATTGGTTGAAAGCGCTGAGGTATTTATGGTCGTACACGCGGCTCCTCGCTCGTTCCTATTCACCTCCTGGCGCTCCTACCGAGATCGCTTGGGAGAAACCGCGACAAATTTCTCTCGACTGCGAGAGGGTCATGTCAATTTCATGTCTTCATTTTCTCAACTAAGGACCGATTAACTTATTCCTTACACCATAACATGCACTTCGATTGGTCATATTTTAGAACTAGGATTTTTCATGGGAACATTATCTTCTTGCTCAAGGCGTACAGTGGATCGAAGAAAAGGGGGTAAAATTTTAATAAAGTTCCATATACAAAATGATAACAATTATACAAATGAATCGTTCTATAGATAAAGTAGATAGATCGAGTTGATATAATATACACATATTTACATAGCGATATAGAAAATTCCATAGAAAAAATTTATAGGAATAATATAAAATAGGGGAACTATGAAATAAAAATTAAACTATTTTTTTTAAACATTAACCTTGAAATAAATATAATTTCCTTGGAGAAAATGTATTACTTATTACTGAACATGTCATGAAAAAATATAAAGTGGCAAACTACATGAAAAATAAACAAAACCTGGAAACGACTTTTCTATCTGCACAAAAATTTTGGTCATACCATGATGCGGATTAAATCAAAAGACCTATAAAACATTATATTAAAATAGAAACAACACCGGCGAAATGAACTCTGATGCACAATAAAGATGGACCACAACTCCTTGATTTGGTCAATGTTTTACAAATTCGAAGATTCATGTAACGAAACCGAAACAGAACTGATTATTCCATCGTCATTTGCGGAAATATATTCCCTTCTATCAGATACATCAGATTCTGTTTGCCAATAGCCACAACTATAATTCAGGTTAATCACAGCAGGGTTCTACAGCTGTTGCCACAAAATCTGAAATCGCCTTTGCTTTACGTCATTCTTGAATCTGCAAGATACGGAAAACACTAGGAGGAAATTATGATTTTATAAAAGTTTTTTAATTCTAGATTCCTGATCTTCTTCTTATGGAGGTTGAACCAAACATGTCAAAAACATCCGCGTTCTCTTCTTTCGATCCAATCGTCCGTTACACGGTTGATAAGGTGTATTGATTTAAACACGAACGCTTTTTTTTCCAAGTGACTTTGCTAGTAAATCACATGGGAAATTAGAATTGAGACCCGTTAATAAAACCTTTGTTTATTTCCTCCTGTTGTTTGGTATATTCTGCAGGTTCACGAATGTCGTAAAGTAAAAGATGTTTTAGAGGTTCTGGACTAAATTCTAACTTGGTATTCAAAATTCAAAATTCAAAATAGCAGATCCAATATGTTGGACATGAAAATTGAAATTTCTGCAAATTTCGCTTTGTTGTTTAGGAATTAAATAATGCATTCAAATTTATAATTTTATCGATAATACAGAATCTTTAATATTTTGTCGATTATCTCGTGTTAATTAATTACGGTTCCTATTAAAAGTTCATTACATTGACGTTTCGACGCACCATATCGTCAGCTTCAGAATTGTGACAAACGAAACAACTTTTATTAAGCCCTGTCAAAATATGTTTGCATACTTTCGGTATCAGCATTTTTTTTATTTTTTCACATTTTTATTTTCTTTTTTTCGAATTTTCAATTTTTTTAAAGTTTATCTTTATTGCTATCACTTTAATCTGTGCCTTAGATTTAAATTTTGAAAAAAAATGACAACTAACCTGCAATTTTCCAAATCAGATTGAAAGAATACCGTTTTTTCTTTTTTTTTTCTATTTTTCTTTACTTCTCACCGTGAAAATATTTAAAAATGTCTGCTGGTGTCACAATGATATATGTATGAAAAATCAATTTCGTGTACCCAAGTAGAAAAGTGTGATTTTTGTAAAAGTTCGCAGTTTCTTTAAGCTGAAATCATTTCATGTACGTTGTGCAAGCATTTCGGACGACAATTCACGTTGTGACATTTTGAGAAATTTGCAAATTTAAAAAAAAAAATAAAGATAAACATGGAATTTTTCAAATTTTCGTTTATAAAATTATACTAGGAATATGACATCCTAAAATATTTTATAAAAACCGCTTATTGCAATTTTTTTTTACGTAACAGACATCGCACTCGTTGGAAATCGATATTTAGCCCGTATTCCATACGATATTTTTTTTTAATACGACGGGCGTGGGGCTCGATAATTTGCGCCCGAATATTTCACTGTAGGGCGTAAAATCTAGTTCTACTCCCGGAGTGTTAAAAAGAAAAGATTATTATACGAACAATACTTCGCAACTATTCTAAATTAGCTAAGAGAAATGAATTTGTTACTGCTTAGTTTTCCCAACCAATTTCTTGACTGGTTGGCAGACTTCCGTGTGACAAAGTTTTTCTTTTTCGAATGCAAAGTTTGGTTTGTAAACAACTTACATCTAAAGATGGAGCTAGCGGTATTAGTTTGTCTTTTTCTATTTAGCTCTGCGGTGTGATTTTTTTATGGAACTATGGTTTAGGTTTGTCCTATATACGGGAAAAAAAAGTAATTTACAAACTGAAAACGGCAAATAAATATATAAATATCTCGTGGGAATACACAATTGTTTTGTCTTTTTTCATATTCATTTTATAGAAAATGATGTAGAAATCAGTAACTGATAATATGAATTTACCAACATATAGTTTAGTTCAAAATGGCGGCAAAGTATGCAAAATTATCATTTACTTACAGTATTTTTATAATTTTACCTTTTTTGAAAGTATTAAACAGATATTTCTTACATCACATGTTTTTTAACGGTACAAAACGTAGTAACGAGTGTCAGTGTTGCAGAATTGTAGTTGTAAATTAATCGAGTACTTAATAACTCAATTACTACATTTTAATGTACGTATTTTAGATAATCAGTAATAACGAAACATTTTTAAAAAAAGATAACGTATGGAAATTATACATTAGTACATGGAGAAGTAATATCTTATTTATAAATTAATCATTACTTATGCATGAGCTGTATTCGGATGTTCGTGGCTTAAGCCGTTTCGAATAATGAAATTCATAGAAATGTGTTCAGTGGTAGATCCATGACTATTTATTTTCTATAGACTAATGTGTGCGCACTGCCTTTGAGTGAGCTTCGTAAATTGTATTCCTTCGAAAATTGATTAATGCTCGTGAATTAAGAAACGCTTTACTGGACGATCTGTTTTATACCGTGCTTTTGTAGGACGCTGTGACGAATAAATTACGACCTCGACTGTAATAAATAAAGATTAGGTAACCTTTACGATTGGAAGTGCCTTACGAATGGTTGATTGAAAAAAATTCAAGCATCGTTGGATTGAATATTATATCTTGTGATTGTACTTAAGTAATATTTTCCCGCTCTCAAAGGGTCTCACCATCTACAGTCCAGGATATCTCTATCTGTCCAACTATATTTTACTTTTCTCGTTTTCTATAGCCGGTACGAGTAAATCACTGAGATTTTTAAGATAAGCGTGAAATATTAATGTAAAAATCACTGTTACGTACTTTCCTCCATGCTCTAAGTTTCTCGATATTTTTTTCACTCACCTGACATAATCTAGACGAATATATTTAGTGTACTGGCAATCAAAAGAGTCGGTTCTCAAATTTGGTCATGAATTTTGACATCAAATGTTAAATTTTATCTCTTCAGGTAAAAGGGGAAATTAAGTTATGATACAATATAATAGCGGAAGCAATATTAACAATCTAAATAGTTTTCAAAAGTCAGTGCAATATTTTACAGTTATAAATGGTATCAGCTATTATCTTACATTCAGTTTACCTTAAAAAAGGTTTTGTTATGTATAGTAGAGTCTCGGTATATTTGCCCGCTCGGTTCCTAGCCTTTCCCTCCCGTCTTCTCATATTTACCAAAAGAAGAGGAGCGCCGTTTCTCCCACTCTCCTCAGTCGCTTTACGTTCGTGATGTCACAGCAGGCCCTTCCAGAGGTCCCGGATCGCAAGGTGGGGGAAAAAGAGAGCGACGACAGACAAATATAACGAGACGGAACCGGAAAACTGTGCTACGACGTAAATGTAGCGAGATGCAATTATACCGGGACTTTGCTGTACCATGTTTCAATGCAAAGTCGAAAATTGCGGAAGATACGATGAACTTGGAAAATGTACGAAATGGCTATTGTCTTTAAAATATGTGTGATGGAAAAATTCTAGAAACGGATTTGAAACAAAAGTCCGTCAAAAAAGTGATCACGGATGATTTTTACTATAATTAACCAATGTAATTCGTACAAAATATAGCAACAAATACGGTAAAACGACCCTTATTTCGCGTACCAGTTTTACGAAATATTTCAACACTTTTCACTAATATTTTCAACGAATTTCTTAATATTTTCTACTTGACCGAAACTAGCATTAATGTTTTTGTACCGATTCTAGAAGAACATCTTTCCATTTGTTCCAAGACGAAAAAGGCCATTTATAAAAGTTTTAATAAAGAGACTCCACGAGTTCAATAGACAACAATTTAATCAAATTGTAAAAAGAAAAATTCTAATAAATAAAATCAAGTGAATGGTTACCACATAGATTTTCATGATGTAAATTCTTATTTGCAGTGACACGAATGTTCTTTAATATTTTGAACATATCAATCTAAATATAAAAATGTATGTGATGTAATTATTTATTTCTTGAATTTCTACTAAAACAAAGTCAGAACACAATAAACAATTATATATCCAAATATATGGTCTAACATATCTGCAATTATGTCACAATGTACACTTTTAAAGGCTACGTAAATGCGTTTTTTTGTCGAATTCGATTTATCAGCGCATTCCACTTTACAGTTATAATTTATGTAATTTCTATTAGAATGTTACTGTAGCCAGAGGTTATTGACTTTACTATCGCATTTCGAAAATACAATAGACATCATTTCTATGATGAAGAAACGAGCGCTTGTTAGACTTAACTTAGAAGAGTAATTTAGATAAATAACAAGACGGACATATTTATGGCCTGGATGACATTGAAAACACCTTTATACTCTTTCGTTCACTAATGGTGGTCGGCCAGATGTAAGGATCGCTACTTCTCATATAGATATATTTTCTATATATAAGGTACATTTTCTATCAAAGTTTAAATTTAACTTTTCAAAATCGTCTGACCCTAAGAGGTCCATCGAAGATTAACCATTTTTTAATTCTGACTTGTCCATTTAATGATTGCGGGTCAAAATTACAAATGAACATTTATCTACGAAAATGAATAATCGAGTAAATACTTGTTTAATAATGTCAATTGTAAAATCCATTTATTTAATTCCACTGTCAATTTAATTGACTTAAATCATTTTTCTACCTCAAGCATTAAATATTTGTTAATTTCATTGCACCAAAGTTTCTCTTTCAATGGTAAGAATGTAATCTCTTATTTTTATTTTCGGCTTGCACGGCAATAGGTCATTTGAAAGAAAGGTTCCACCCACCACACAAATTCGATTTATTTATATGTCAGGTTAGGATAGCGAATTAACGTTTAGTTCTCTAGGTTACCCCCTCCTTCCCCTCAATTCCACTAATCCCCCTATAATTCCTCCGCCTTTTCGAATTTTGCCGCCCCAAAAGATAAATAATCCGAACGAGCATCTTCGTTAATTGCTCGCAGTCCGGTTGACAGTCGCGAGAGCGAAACCTTGACCTTCCATGTCGAACATGGACGCAGTTCATCGCACTCGGGATGGAAATTTACTGCAGGTCCATCGACATGTCAGTTTTATCAAAAATATAAAAAATATTCGACATACACAGTAATGGGTAAAATAATTTATTGCGTCCCGAAAAAATTACTTAATTAGAGTAAATAGTAATAAATTGAGTACCGAATATTGACTAAATATTCATCGTGGATGTAAATATGTTAGCGATTCACAAATAGTGGATTTGAATGAAGAAAATCCTGTTCCGATAATACTTTTATCAGAGAAAAAAGTTGTAAGTCTAAATTATTTCTTATTAAAGGAGCATTTAATTATGAATACCGTATTTATATTCACGTGACAAATATAGTTGGGCGATTATCTCGGGCTTTTTAGCGTTTTAATTCGAATATTTTATATACCGATTTAATTTGATTCGATTTCGAATATCGGGCTTCCGATGAATGTTTGCAAAATAGTCAGATGTCTTTGAACATTGATTGCAATTAGAATGTAATGCATTGTAATTATCTAATGTCTGCACTTTTATTTAATGTGAGCCGTTTTGTTTTACATCGAGGATTCATTATTTTATGCTGGATTGTCTATTTCAATACAAAATTATGGCATAATCCATCTAGGTGAAGCTGGGGTGCATCAAGTCAGATTTTAAGATACTGGAAGTTATGTACTCGAAAAACAAATTTTGCTATTTTTGAGGTTACGAACATAATGCAACAATGTTTTTGGCCTTCTCTACTATTTGCATTTTTTAGTTCTACTCTTTCGATTACGTACGATTTCTTCTAACAAAGGTACAGACAGCCATTTTAAATGATTGAAATGAATCTAGCCAATCAAATTGTTGGTTTCATTTGGAACCTTTCCGCCAGTCGTTAACAAATTTAAAACAATATTCTGATAATTAGGTAAAAATATCCTGATTAAAAAAAGAAAATTTATTTAAAAAAAAAGAAAATAAATGAAAAAAATGGTATTATCACGCAAATTATTGGAAAATGAAACGACTGCTTGTTTCTATTACATAAAAAAATTTATTTTTCAGTAAAACATTAGTAATGCATTGTATTATTGCGTTAAAAAACGAAGTGCCCTTTTAAAAGTGTAGAAATATAAAAAAATAAGAGTAGTTGGTGTGACTTTAATATTATTAGTTTTGAAAAAATTTCTCATGCATGATGATAGCAATTACGAAAACTTTAGAATATATACAGGCTGACAAAAAAGTACCGGGATGATCAAATAATTCTAAAACCATCCAAATCCTAAAAAAAAACTTTGAATAATTCATTGAAAATTTTCGCAGCGCCATCTCTGACTAAAGAAGTTATCTTTATACACAAAATATATGAAAATATCGGAAACTAGAAAAAATCCGTGGAATGATATGATTCAATCCGAGAGAATGTCTGACGAAGCATAAGCGATGATCTTCAAACTTATGAAGACGGGTATTTCCAGATAGTTTCGTTGCAAACAACTGAATGATCAAGTTTTACAGGTTATAAAATAGCTGGCGCGAAGTGTGAGTGATTTTTCGCAAAAATGTGAGGATTTCATTTACATGCAGTTAAATCACCCAATTAATTTCGCAGCACAAATGGAATAATTTCTCCATTCACTTTCGACCGCGAAGTTTCGATCAAGAAAGTGCATTCGAGTAATTTTCTAAATTTAACCTATTAACTGCTATAATTTGTCAATTAAGGTGATAACATATTTCTTATGTATAACAATAATACAATAGTAATTCCAAATTCAAATTTCGCGGCTTATAACCTGCAATAGCAACCGATGGTAATTCCATATTTTCAGGCGCCCTCTGTCGAAATAATGTCGATATCCGAATAGTGTGCATTTATGAAAAACATTTTTAATGAAAATATGAAACTGCACTTTTTAGATATTAATTATATGAAGAAAGTGAAGAAAGTGAAAATGTGTAAATTAATTTATTTATTATTACAATTAAAAAAAATAACCCCGAACAACACAATCCGTCCCGGGATGTCCTGGGAAGGTCCTGAGTTCGTCCAAATGTCCAGTTTTGATCCTCGGGGGACCCGGAGGAGCCCCCCAGATTCGGTTTAGATAAGAACAATTGAACTTTCTGCAAAATGACATTAACAATAAAAATTAAAAATTCCTATTTGGATTCTTATTACCTGAAAAACATTTTTTATAAATGTTCGCTGTGCAGAAATCGGAATGATTTTGACCGAGAAAATATGCAATTGCCATTGGTTGCTATTGCAGGTGATAAGCCCCTAAATTAAATTTGTAATTATTAGTGCGTACTACACACAGAAAAAATTTCCGGTTAAAATTACTAAATGCGTTTAGTTTTTTTTTCCATTTTTTTATTTTTCAAATCATATATAAATCGTGTCCTCGATGTATGAACTTGAAATAAATATAATATAAACAAACTTAGAAAATTGTCTGTTAAAACAAACTGATGACCGCAATTAAAAATGTCTGATTATGTCCCGAAAGTCGAAAAGAAAATGAAAAAGAAAAAGAAAAAAATTTGAACACAACTTTTATTCTAAACACCGTCAACAAAAATTGAAATAAGTCAATATCGTTAGTTGTGGACCTTCCGTATCGAATCTTGTAGTCAGAATTGGCAGTAAAAGTTATGATCATATTTTTGAAAAGAAGTTTTCCGAGGTTTTTAGCAAAAATCGCATTTTTTGAAAGGGGCAATAATGACCATTGAAGAAGGTATTAATTGTATCTTTTTCCTAAGTCCTTCCTTTTCCCGTTGTATCTTTTTCCAAAATCAAAATGGCGGCTCTAAGATGACGTTTCTAAGTTGTTATTTTGCTGCTAAAGAACGCGATATCAATATTTGTGAATCGATAGTCTTTCGGAATAATAATTAACATGTATACAAGGCCATTTTTAGGTTCTCGCGGATATAATCGCGGAAAACATCGGAAATTGAATGAAAATGAGACAAAAATTTAGTAAATACCTATTTGATACCACTAATTTGAGATTATAAATGAACGATCATGGGACAAATGATGATAATTACTTTAACATCTCAATTCGCAATTTCCCAGAACGTTACTTAGAAAAATAATCGATATTTGTGCGAGAAACTGCAAAATTATAACTTACAAACAATTTACAGACATCTCGAAACAGCCAATCTTTTTTTTTTTGAAAAACTTCTATTAAGAATGTAAGGAGCTAAGCAAAAAACACGATTAGTACCTTTTGCAATGGTTGGAAACGTCGAAATTTTTGTCAAGAAAATGTCAAAATCGACGACTGATGGCAACCACGAATTTCAACCAAGATATTCCTTTATTCCTGTTTATTTTTTCAAATTCATTTTGTAGATTATACCATTTCAACAATGTTTGCAATATTTTTGTTCTTCATCTAAGTTATTTACTCCATACCGGTAAAAAAATAGCATGCTATGTCATCGGAGGCACAAGTGCCATTAATATATTAATAATATAATTATGTCGGTGTGACGGTCTTTTTGAAAAAAAAAAACATCTTTGGGCCATCTTCAGGACTGATGGACCTGATGATGGAATAATATTATACGTCGACAGTCTGTACATGACAAAACTCATTTCTATAACGGGAGCCACAATGGGGCGCAACTAAACTAGGAGCATACATTACGCTCCTGGTTGCGACAAACACAACTAGATTGCACGAATCCTTTGGTGCAGATGCGTAAAGGTTTATGAAATTTACAATGCCCTTGTAGAAAATTTTATATATGTATGTGTTTATCACGTGAATCACATTTCATTGGCCATCGCGAACGTTTTCACTATTCTCACTAGTAACATTTTCTACAAAAGGAAAAATGAAGAAATGGAAAATATGTAAGATAGAGAGAGAAAGAGAAGAAGTGCATCAATATTAAAAACGTTTCGTCGACTGTCCATCATGAGGACACTAACTTTGCCACAGCGGACACGTGTCCTCCCAGCCTCGACGAACGACTTTGGAATTTAAGCAATATTTCCTTCGATTTATAATATTTTGAGAGCGCGTATAGCATATAATCATATACGACTCTTCGTGATTAACGATATTTTAGCCAAAGAGAAATAATACGCGCGTTGCAGACATTTATTTGCTGTTTTATTTAGCGTATAAAAGATATATCAGAGTTTTTGTTTCAAATAAGCCCGATCGATTATTTTGCAGCCGCATCGAGTTTTACGATCGATGGTTCCCAGTGCAGCGTTCGTAATCATAAACAGTAATAAAAGCAAATGCATTGACGAATGTCGACCTGGAGGAAGGACAAGCCAAGATCTCGAAAGGGTACGAGGGAGACAGCGCTAGAGGGGGTCGGGGAGGAGAAAGAAAGAATGATATAAAGCACCGAGAGGTGCAGAGATCGTCGAATCGTGCGATGTCGATGATGGCGGTGGCGTTGATGATGTAGTAGTGATGGTGGTCCGTGGATGCTGGTCGAAGAGGCCGAACCAAACTGTACCGAAGGTGATGCATGGCCGACGTCCCATCGCATCGGCCCGAACTCACGGTAGAAAGAAATAAAGAATCAGAAGAATATCCGCTTCGCCAGCCTGAAACCCGGCCCCCTGGAGCAAACGCTGTCATAACTCAATCCCACCTTCGTCCGTCCCGCATACGTCTCCTTATGTACGGCCAGACCGCGGGAAGGAATCTTTCTTCGGACAGATTGGATGCCGCGGATTTGCATGCAGCATGGCACCGAACGACTCCTTTTTGCGCCAGTCCTCGATCTTCGCATTCTTTCAAATTCCACGTAAAAAAAATTCATTCGACAGAATAGTTTCGAAATGCACTTGCCAGTGGAATACCAATCCATAGGGAGAAAAGGAAGCATTCAGCAACAGAGAAAACTGTTGCAACATTGAATAGTAATTGTAGTTGACAAATGTTGCGTTTACCATTCAAATTTGTAGCATATAGACATAAGCCCGCAAAAAATGTATGCTGGTTTAGCGACGAGACCTCATTATCCCTATATATTTCACCTACATATTCTTAAACAAGAATCTTCACTCAAAAAAACGGGATTTCCAGTTGATTCGGAGAAAATCCCAAAAAATCATCAAAATAATATTTTATAATGATATACCCAAATACCTCATACCTCAAAAACTCGACAAATCACAAGACAGGCACATAAAAAACCAGACATTTCAAGATGTACGTATTCTAAAAATGTAATTAATGATTGACTTTTACCCTAGTAGAAATCAATATTTGCCATGCCAGCGCCATGCATGGGCGCTGGCGTGGCGCTGTCTAGCACGAAAATGAATTTCTACCAGGGTAAATGTGCTTAATATATAATCCGGGTTGACCTTCAAGTGACCTACAGAATTAATCCCGTGGTCAAGCATTTTTTACCTTGAAATAACCTTTCAGTGAGACCTCAAGGACAGCAACCCGACATCATTTGTTTATATCGTGAACGCACCAATCGGAGGTGCCTGTATTTTGAAAGTGTCTGATTTGTAATTGTCGGATTTTTGAACGGCACCCTAAAAAAGAAGCTAACTTTTTCCACTGATTATTGTGCATATCAAAATTTCAAGCAATAGATCGCAGCATTTGACGAAATTTGGTATAGTTTACATGAAACTGATGTGAACATTTTTTTAGTACTTTTGTACACTGAGGGAAGTTTTGTATGAAAATAATAGGAAAAATGACTATTTCCGCTAGGCATTTGAAGACAGACGTGAAATAATCGGAACAAATACTAATAGTCAAATATACGTGATTATATGATATCGTGAACCACACAAACATATAGTTATTACGAACGTGTTTACTATTCTGATCAGTAAAATTTACTACAAGAGCATTGTAAATTTCATAAATGTTTACGCGTCTGCACCAAAGGATTCGCACAACTTAGTCACGTTTGTCGCCGCTAGGCGCGTACACGATACTCATAGATTTGTTGTACTCCATTCCGGCTCCCGCTATAGAAATGAGCTCTCATTCCTTCAAAAACAGAACAAATGATAAGTTTAAAAAATGCACATAGAATGTCATGTGCGGACAGACGACAATATAATATTATACTAAATATTTATCGGCTGGAGTGTGCATATTCCTATGCTCAATAGAACATTTTAATTTTTGGTTTTATCTAAATAACTTCGATGAAGAACAAAAATATAGCAGATGTAGAGAAAATTCTATAAACTATAAAACAAATTTTAAAAAATAAATTAAAAAACACTAAACTACAATAAAAAAGTATGGTTTTTTATTATTTTAACCAGAAAATACCATTAAATAGACCCTTATTATTTTTTAAGGGAATTAACCGGAAACGTCTGGTTAACGTTTTTCTGGTAGTTCGAATCGGTAACCTTACTTTTACTGGTAATCCACACAAGAATTTACTGTTAACCAGACTATTTTACAAGAAAAGTTTCTTTACGTTACTGCAACTGAGATGTTGTGTTAAAATAATAATAAATTCTAGTTAAAATTACTAGTTTTCCAATAAACATAATTATAACTTTTAGTTCAAATAAATCCAATAACTGTACATTATGGTTAAAACATATTAGCACAAACCGAAAAATGATACTAAAATGAGGTCACAATGGCGCTTTTGCGATTCCCGGAATTGTTTGGAAATTTTATACAAATCTAACAAAATGGCGACCACCCCCTTTGTTCTCCTGGATACCATTACACTGTCCACTGCATAGCATAAAAAAGAATTTCTGTTCCCCCAAATGTTCCCTAATTTGAATAAAAACAATTTATTTTTAGGTTACGAGACGAATTGTAAACATTATAAGTTGGCTCCTCGCTATAAATGCAGAAATTGGGACAATCCTATATAAAAAAGCGACCTCTTCCGACGCAGTAAGTAGAAAAAATTGTTGGCCATCTAGTGATCACATATATAGCTATGTGCATGACAGATTTAATCAGTAAACTTTAACATGTATTTAACCAACAAGTTTAAATATTAATTTCAACCAGATATTTTTTCTGAGTGTATTACAATATGAACGCGCGCTGCTTTCCTTTGTCCTTTTATGTGTAGTATATATTTTATTATTATTATTATTCTTAAAGTATGAAATATAGGTATTAATGTTCATTGTCCATAAAATTATGGAAAAATATGACGTATGTCTATAAATTCATGATCTTATTATGAACTAATATGTAATTTCAATTTAAAATGTAATTTCAAAAATTGTTATTAAAAGCGGCACTTTCTCTCATAAACGAAGAGCTGCCATTTTGTTTCTATGTTAAATATTGATTTTATTATATTTAATTTAATGTAGTAAATTATAAAATTAAAAAATTGTAATTACCTTGTAACTTGTTCCAGCATTTATAACAAAGAGAACTAAAAAGTAACATTTTCATCAAAAAAAAAAGGTCAGGATTAGGTATAGCATTGTCCTCACAAAGGTATATTACGTCTTAACCCATTAAGTGACAAATGAACGAATTTTTTTTCGTTCATTCACAAAAGTATACAAAATGCGATCCAAAAAAGAAACATTCGATTATTTAACAACAAATCGGATTTTTTCACACAAATGTTATTTCTGATTAACAATTTCGCATCAAAATTGGATCAGGAGATCATTGTAATGCGAGTCCGAGGACCTTAAACTTGAAATGGACGAGTATAAAAAGTAAATTTCCAAATGGCGATACCCAGTATGGGTGCTTCAAGCCGAAAATATGAAATAATTTTTAATTTTTCATGCATAACGGATTAAGTTTCTTCGGAACATCTGTTTATTATAGTTTTCGTCTTTCCTTGTCACAAATCTGTTGTGGAATTGTAAAAAATTCAAAATGCCGGATCAAATGTGGCGCACAAAAATTTAAAATTATCTCAGTGTCAAATTTGCATATAGGGGTTTCGGAGTTGCTGATCACGAATCTGTCATCAATTGTCAGGAATTCAAAATGGCGGATTCAATATGACGGATGAATATTTTCAAAATGCCTCAATTATTATAAAAATTGGCATATAGGGGTTTTTGGGTTTGCTGACCTTGAATCAGGCGGTAATTTTTCAACATTCAAAATAACGAATGCCATGTGGCAAATAGAAAAAGTTACAATTTAATAAATATTTGCATTTATGGATTCTTTGACTCGTCGATGATGAATTGACATTACAGAATTCTAGTACGATTTATAATAATAATCAAATGCCCCTAAAAATACTAAATAATAAACAAAACTTTTGTCGGCCGTCAAAAAATTTGTCCGTTGCCAGACACTCAGTACTTGGCGACGTCTTTTATTTTTTTTTTAAGTTTTTATACTTTTATTTAGTTTTTCTAAGCTTTATATTATAAATCGTTTTTTCTGATAATTTATTTTCCATGAAATCACTGCAAAAACTATCAAAACTGAACAAAATTTTTTCCGCTATATTAAATTTTTAACAAGTCGACCAGATATTAGTGATGAACAACCCCAAAAACGGTAAAAAACCGGTGTTCGGAAGAAGCTTATGAATTTAACCCGTTATGCATGAAAAAGTAAAAAAATAAGGTCAAATTTTCGGCTTCAAACCGCTGTACTGAGTGTCCCCACTTTGAAATTTAAGGTACACGAACGCAAAATATTCGCTTTATAATGATTTAAACACAAAATTGGTGTGAAAAAATTTGATTTGTTGTACAATAGTCGAACGTATCTTTTTGTTATCGCATTTTTTTTATTTTGAGTTTGGAATCGGAAAATTACAATGTTCAGTACAAAGTAGGTATCGCAAGTTTTCAAATAACCGATACTGAAATCGCAAACCTGAAATTTGCAAAAACCAACTAAAATTTCTGAATGGAGGCAAAGTGTGCGTAAAGTGCACCTAAAAAATGTCAAAATTAAATGCGTAAAGCCGCACTTTACGCACACTGTATCAAAAAAGTTATTTCTTTAATTTAACATTATTACTCAAGTCTTAATTTGAAATATTTACTAACCAGCTGTCATCATTGACAAATGCATGTACATGTGATTTCTATGCATTACATTAATATTAAAAAATAATGTATCAACATTTTCAGTAACGCGATCTACCTAAAACTTCACTTACATTTGTCGGAAATTCTGTATAGTGTAGAACCAATAACTTTGACTTTATATTGTTAAAACTAAAAGAATCTCAACTTATTATATATATGACGAATCATTAATATCCTTTCTTACACAATTCAGAAAGTCAAATTTCCCAACAAGTGATACTGTAATTTTTTTGAAATCGTAATACGAGCAAATTGTGCATCATTGTGCAGACACATCCGAGTGCAAGTTGCACCTGCGTTCTTTCTCTTCGTGGTTTAATTTTATTTTATCCCGCATTGTCGAGCAAATTCTTTTTTAACAGTTCTTATTTACGAATGAGAAGCTGTTAAGAATTATACGGGAGATGGAGCTTGAAGAATCAGTCGATTAGAGAATTTCTTACCAAAGATATCTTCGTATGTATGTATGAATGTGCACGATGAGGAATTTCGTGTCGGGGCTTGGGCTTTGAATAATTCCCGATGATATCTGATATACTTAAGTTGATTAATCCATCAGTGACGATGTCGGTGACATGTTAATCTTTCATACGTAATTAACTTGTTGAATATTCACTTCGATTCGCTTTTGCGGAATACTTTCGAAATTTATAACCGGTGTGCTCCTGCAGGATTGAGGGAATTCTTTCCAAGATATATTAGTGAATTATGGTGTATATTAGTGACCGCTCTCGCTATTATTTTATTTTCGAAACGTTTGACAATTTAAAATGTTCAATGTCGTTCCTTAATATTTATGGTCGATACCTTAAATCATGTTATGCAGATTTCCTATAAATTATAGTATATTACAAGCCCGAAATTTAATAAAATGAAGATGACTCAACTCTCCAGAATTTTGAATGTATTAAATGTAACTTTGATTCATTGAAGCACCGTCATTTGCTAATCGGAAGCACTACGTAATTTATTTTTCAAATTAAGCATAAATATCGTCATTATTTAATTTTTTAAGTCGTATTAATAATTAGAAGTCATCTACCGTTATTTTATTACTTTCTTAATTTAGAATAAGTATTGAGAGCTGCTGATGAAAATAGCGTGTTGATCCAACTGCGTCGCACGGCTTAAGCTTTGTCTTCAAAAAACTTCCTTCATAAATGCATAAATATGATGCGTGATTTTGGCTGAGTACAATACCAAAATACGATTTGAAATCCGATTCTTATCTACTTTCATTAAAATCCAGTTATTCTATGATATTTTTTCCAGCATATTCGAACCGTCATTTTGAATTTCAGAATTTTGAACTCAGTTTTGCGAATAGCGACCCCAGAAACCTCCTAATACCGGTATCCATCCAGATCCAGGTTTTTTTCTATTTTTATCCACTATATTGGATCCGCCATTTTGGAATTCAGAATTTTGAACTCGGATTCATAATAATCAGCGACCCAAAAGTTTTCTGTATTTAAAAACGTAAATAAAATAAAGGAGCTATTTTCTCTTCACTATTTCATTCGCATATCCTTCGAGATATACAAGATATTTTCGACATAATCGGATAAGTTACTTTAATTATTGTGCAATTTGGGTTAATCAGTCGGAAGAGTGTCGAATCTTTCTTTCTCTCGTCGACTTCGTCCATGATTCGGCCCATTTTCAAAAAAATTATCAAAAAAATGTCACCATGTTTTCTTTCTCACTGAAAATCATATTTTTGTGCGTACAGTAGAGTCCCGGAATAATTACTTCGAGGTATATCTACGTCCCAGCATATTTTCCTGGTTCCATCTCGTTATATTTACCTGTCGCCGCTCCCCTTTTCCACCACCTTGCGGGCTGGAGTCTTAGGAAGGGCCTGTTGTGACCTCACGAACATCATGCAACCAAGGGACTGGGAGAAGCGGCCCTCCCCTTCTTTTGGTAAATATAACGAAATGGAAGGGGGAGGCGAGGAACCAAGTGGGTAAATATACCGGGACTCTATTGTATTTGGACATATACAAGAAACATATTTCACGTCAGGAAAAACGTTTCGTATTTTTCAGCAGAATTGCAGGCAAAATTTGAATCGAACGCGATCTCAAAATTCATACACTATACTCATCGGACGACCCTTCGCATAATTCATGAGATGTAACGACAAGGCAACGCTCAATTCATTGAAGTAACGGGAATAATTCGGGTTTGGTAGCGAAACAAATAAATTTCATTCCTTGGTATGAAATTGATTTTGCCGTTTCGATTCAATTGTAGTCGGTGCAGTTGTCGTCGATACATCCTCGGCCAAAGTCGAAATCGAGGAAGTTGGGGAGGGATCACGGGAGCTTGCGGAGGAGAAAGCAGTTTGAGGCGGCCGCGTCAGAAACATTAGGGGCGGTCGAGCTGCTGCGAAGGGTGGTTAACGCTTCGCAAGCGAAGCTCGGAATAAACAACAATATTATAACGCGAGCTTAATTGCGCCAGAGGGCTCGGTAACGGGGGCATAAATCGGAAGGTTCGGGGCCTTCCTGCAGAACTATCCACCCCCAGGTTTCAACCCCCGACTCCACCCGGAGTCGCTCGCGGCTTCTGCACGACCTCGCTGCCGTCCCTCCTCTGTATCCCATTGAATACAACCACCGTCCATCGCTTTTATGCATCCCTGTACACGTATCTTCTTGTTTAACAAACTTTGTCCATCTTTTACCAGCACCTTTTCCTTTTATCTTATATTTATCGAAATTTTCACTTCGATGAAGGGAGATAATAACATTTATATTTAGTAGAAATATTCTTTACATCGCTATGTCTGAATTTCCTCAAAATGCAAAAAAAAATTGTAGTTTTCGATACAAGTAGGAAAAAGTGTTTTCGAACAAATGTGACACGAGCCCAAGACGAGTGTCGCAAGCACGTTTGTCCAAAAAACATTTCTTCACATTTTCCGAAATGTATTTTTTGTTACAAGTGTGAAAAATACCACTTTGCCCACGCAGTGACAAAAAAAGTTTTCTCGAACGTTACCTCCTAGATGTGCCGATTTTCCACATAAGTAAAACCGAGTACATTTATTAGAAGCAAGGTACACAAGTTTCAGATGGTCCAATTCTGACTATACTATTTTTGGCGTCACTCTTACGATTGGCATAGTCAAAATTGCAAAAAAAGGTCGTTTAATATGTTTTTTAAATTTGTAAAAGTGATTTGAAATAATTGAAAAAATCCTTTTTTCGAATCTTAATTGTTTTCAATCGCATTTGTGTCTACCCTATCATATTTTACGTACCAAGAAAGGTATCAGAAACATGTTCCCGAATATGAATTGTATTTATTAATTTTTTCAATTTTTTATTATTTTCATTTCAAAATTGCTCCTATAACCTAACATATTTGTAAACATGAAGAGAAAATTTGCAAAAATTATGCTTGAATTCGGTTGAATCTGTTTACTGAGTAGATATTCGGGATCACTGACCAGGAATTTGGAGTCGGTTTCAGAAAATTCAGAAGGTCAGACATAAAATGGCGGTTTGTTTCTCCTAATTATTTTCTATAATTCGATTGAATGTGGTTACTCAGGGTTTTTGAGGTTGCCGATCTACAGTCAGATTTGAAAAAACGTAGCTCAAGTGCAACAGCCTGCCTTTGTTGGTGTATTGTCAAATATATTATAGCGCCAATCGTCGAAAAAGCATATAAAAATATTAAAGTACATTTTAACTGTTAATTGATTAAAAAAAATTAAAAGTTTACAACCCCACAAAAAAAATGACAAAAAAAAATGATTCTCAATGTCTTCCATCTTCTTCACGGTGAGAGTCGGGAAACTTTGAGCGTGTTAGACTTTTTTAATCCACCGGTAACTAAATTCAATTCCATTCGAGCAAAAAAGATGGTCCGCCATTTTGTGTCCATCATCCGACTTCAGATTCGTAATCAGCTAACCAGAAAATCCTGTGTTCGACAATACATTTTAGTATCAAACGCAATGGTAAACAAGTGGTTCTTTTTGCTGAAATTCCGGAATGTTGCTCATTAGAAAGTGCAGTAAATTTATAAATAAACGACGCGTCATTAGTAAAATAAAAGCAAAATTTTCAAGATTTTTCTCTCACTTTTCGTTATTTCTTTTTAGTATTTTTCGTGACCAATATTGCGTCAAAAATGTTTCAGCTTAAATATAGTAACATTTATTTAAAAAAATATCAAGATGGCGAAGTTAAAATGGTTTAAACTTGACATCGTAAATACATGTAAGTATGCGCTGAGTATTGGCGTCCAAAATGACCAAAAGTAAAAAAAAAAACGACAATTTTGATTGCAATGTATTACTTGGGAGTTCATAAATTCAATGAAAATGAATGTTGTTAATTTGAGCAAACCGCGACGATTACGAATCTTTAATAAGATTTCAACAATTCCACATGACAGATTCAATATGGCAGACTAGTTTTCAAAAAGCACATGAATCTGCTGCACACTTGCTACTTAGAGGTTTTTGTGATCGCTTATTACTCATCTCGAATCAGATGTCAGAAAAGATTATGAATTTATTATAAAAATTCAATTATATGATATTTTAGCGATTTTGTTCTCGCTGTATGAGAATCTGATGTCAGTTTTTAAGAATCTGAAAAAGCAAATAGAAAAAAGCAAAAAAAAAAATCAAAACCATGTTTTAAATAATGAAAATTAATGCTTACGAGCTCTTTAGTTTGAAGATTATGAATTAATTTTTTCATATTTTACCATTTGTTTATTTTCCAAGTTTCACCGATATCATAATAAAAAATTTATACTATTTTTTACTATTTTTAAGAAGACCCAAAAAACCTCAGAGTAGCAAGTTTCTAGCAAATCCGTTCACTTTTTGAAAAACTTCATGTTGATTTAATTTTTGAAATATGATTTCAGAATCAGAATCAGCAAGCACAAAAATCATGAAGTGACGACTTTCAAGAAAATCCTTCCGTTTTGTTTTTTCGGAATTAGGGGGGAGGGGGTTCAAGGGTTGAATTTGCATCCATTTTGACAGTAAAAGTCAACATATCGTTTATATTATAAAACGATAATATCAGTTTTCCATTAAAAAATATTTGTTTCAACTTGCTGAATTATGAACACACTGATAAGTAATCGAAAAAACTTTGTATTCTATATTTCTCCTCAAGTTAAACCCCAAGTTAAAATATGTTATTAATTAGAACCGAACATTAGCTTTTATAACATATTAAATTCCTTATGTTAATTCGTAAAATGAAGACGTGCATAAATTCATTGATAATACGAGCCGGGAATTCAGATACGAAATGTTAATTCGAAACATAAGATTTCGTTTCATCTCTCCTATGTACTGCATCCCATTCTGCTTTTGCGCAAAACCAGAATTTCTCCCAGTATCCATCTAATTCTCGGCATGAGTAACGGTCGACCCACGAGGACGATCGCAACCAGCATCCGCTGGCAAGTAGCAGCTCCTTTTCCGCGGACGAAATTAGCCAGGGACATGTTTATTGTAAATGAATCCCAGTAACGGCAATATGGGAATGAAAAGGAGATGAGAATATAGTAGCTATATAGTCGGAGCTCGAGTCGGAAGAAACATACTGCTGAAATGTTTTATAGGAAACTATTAATATCTATGGTGACGTTACACGTTCTATTAAAGTAATGGCAAATGTTTTATGCGATATTCGCTAATAAAACGACATCGTATACTTAGACTGCTTAAATTAATGAGATTGCTTTAATCGTTTTGTTTTCTTCATCTATTTACCGTTTTATTTCATTTTTGGTCAAAATAAAAGTAGTAAAAAATAATAATATTATCTTAATAGTATATTATCTAACTAGGGCGCAAAGTACACTTTTATATGTTCCACTCTAACAGGTAAAATATCGTATAATATTCACAAAAATAATGCTGTTTTAGTTAAATAGATTTGGGTCCTAACGGGCACTAGCAGTCAATTACAGGGAGAAGCAAAAGAATACTGCAATACCGAGTTGCATTCGGAATATTTTACAAAAATGTATTTAACAAAATAACAAAAAGTAGAATTTTTCGACCAACTAATAAAATTCCGAAATGGCCGGTATTTTGGATTGCGTTTCAGAAACACTGCGAAAAAGACTTCGGTAAAATTAGGACAAAATGGCTTAATGGGGTTCTAAAGTAGTCCGGTAGGGTAGGAATTAACACTAAAAAGCGTAAATTAAAAATGTCTTAATGGATTTTTCAAAATTCGGGCTCTGTAAAGGTAATTCTACTTGTTATATTCGTGCTCTTACAGCATGCCAAAGAAGTTAATTAAGAATTGAACAAGAGTAATTGGAAATAAATAGTCATCTAATACTTAATTAATTTCTTTTGTGTTCGTTAATTGACCGTATATAGTATTAGAATTACCCTTACAGAACCCTAATGTTTACAAATTGATTCAGATATTTTTAATTTTCGATTTTCAGTATAATTTGCTATCAGAGGGGAACTTTAGAACCATCTTAAAAGCACATTTTACGATTAGTTCCGTAAAATCAATTTCAGGGAACTCTAAGCCTCATAGACTAAATATAACAGAATAAACTTGAAACTATAAGAAGGGATAAAATTATAATTATGTTCGTGCAAACTCGTCACCAGTCCATTGCGATGAAGCATCATAATGATCTTTGCCACCTAGCGGAAAAAGAGGAAACTTCAGAGTAAAGAACTGTCGTTATGACAGGTAAAAACCCCGACACTTAAAAAAATGACTGTCCGCTTGTCAATGTGTCTATTTTTTTATGCGTCGTCTTTTTGACGTATTTTCGATTGTAAGCTTTATGACTCTCGGTTTTTGATTTGACGGTGTTTGGACCCGCACTCATGGAACTCCCTAAAATAAATAAACTGGTGCACAAAAATGTTCGCTCTCTACATTCAAAGTAAGTGAGTGCTGGAGAGTGGGGGGCATACAAGACACTAGCGCCGATGAACCGAGTAGTTCTTGTGCCTCAAAAAGAGCTCACGAAAAATGCACCAGGATCAGTCCTGGATAGGACAACTAGATTTTTATGATGAGAAATGTTTTGTTTACTTTTCGTCGGGTGGGTTAGGTGAGCAGGAGGAGGAGGAGGTATTGTATACAAAGTCACCATGATGTTCTCGTATATTGAAGTTCAGCATATTCATGATTTTATTAATTGTGCTTTGTAGTTTAACGTGTAATATTTCGGAGAATGTAAGTATTTTCGAGATTAAGAATGGAGAGAATGAAATAACGCGGATGCATTCAATAGACCTAATATTAGTAGGTATCTAGTGGTATACTACTATTCTTATATATTAAATCACAAATTAATGGTATTAGTATTTCTTCAAAAATAATGGTATTTTCGTGATAGCTATGTTGGAATAATTTCTCCAGTGAATCGTATTTTTTTTAACCTTTTTTGAAGAATTAATATCAAAGATAACGATTCAAGAAAATAACAGCAAATTTTTCTTACAGTTACCTTCATGTAAAGAAACATTTTTCAGGATAAACTTCTTCAAAATCAGAAAGAAATTGTCCCTGGCCTGCTGCTTTGGCATTTCGTAAAAATCACTGGCATCTCGAACGAGCTCATTTCAATAAGTTTCGGTATATTTCCTAATAACTGTTGGAACATGCCGCGCCGGAAAATGACATCGAGATAAGGGAGAGTGCGCGTAACCTTTTCGTCGAGGCTGGTAAAAATGCAGCGTAGCAAATGTAAAAAGGCATATAGGATAGGAGTAAGAGTCGGCTACGTACCCCGCACCCTCGTACCCGAAAGCGAAAAATACGAGGAAGAGGTCGCCGTCGCGATGGCGATGGCTGCGGTTTGGCGACGTTTCAGAGTACCGCTGCAGATCGCCGCAGCAACAGCGCTAGCCATCTCTTTTTCTCTCTCTGCTCTGTTTGTAGATCTCTCTTTCTCTCTTTTACATTCCCTCCATCTCGTTCCCTACGAAAGGACATGCCGGAGGAACGGAGGTGGAGTCCGAGACTGGCGTTGCGAGAACGCGGCTACGCGAGTTGAAGCGTAGGGGCAGTTTCGGAGGATGGGACAGAAGAGTACACGGACACTACTGTGGACAAGAGCGTTCTCGACCGCAGGCCTGTTTTATTTTATGAATCGCAATATTTCACGCGACAACTGGACTGAGAGCGCGAGGCGGTCACCGCTAAACTGTCTGCATACGGGGCTTACCGCGTACGTATGGCGATGCCAAGGGGTGCCTCAGCTAGGATCGTTTTTGGGTGGACTCTGAAACCGTTGATTGCTTCACACCCTCTACGACACGATTACAATAAAACACCAACCTCTCAGACCATTTTCAGGATTCTAAAGAATTCCAATATTGTTTCCATCCTTGATCAAGACATTTTCAGAGGATTTAACAAGAAATGAAATATTTATATTTCAATATTTAAATGTTGATTGTACACCTTATAACCAGCAAATGCAGATGTTTTGTCCTCCAATAACAACAACTTGAAGTCCCGTAATACTAGAAACTAGTTTCAGAGGTATTGCAGTATTAAAGTAAGCAATGCATCCTCTAACCACTTCGCAACATTAATTTCGAGATCTTGAAACAATCCAACCACAATTCATGTGATACCTTAGAACCATTCTCATTTCTATGTATTTATTACGAACAAACATCCAGATGTAATTAGGGACTTAATAAGTACATAAACCAGAGTTCGATAGTACTTTTTGGTGTTCAACCCTATCAGTCACAGTGGGACACGCATCTACATGCCATCTACATTTCAACGTTTATGAGCAGTTCGTTATCGATTCCGTTGCGGCTGTTTGTTCTTGGCCTTGCTAAGACTCCCCCGTCCTTAAAGGGTCAACAGATCCCAAACAGCACAAGACCATCCCAGGAAGTCCCCAGGAGCCGCTGAGGAGCTCCCGAGGACCAAAAGCGGACATTTGGATGTCCTCAGGAGCTCCTTAGGACATCCCGGGACGAATTGTGCTGTTTGGGCCCATACAGCACATCCTTCCGATGACGTCCTCAGGACCTCCTCAGGACATCCAAATGTCCGCTCCGTTAACGTCCTCAAGAGGTCTTCTGTTCTGAGGATGTCCTGAGGGCGTTAACAGGATGGTAAAAGCGGACATTTAGACGTCCTGAGGAGCTCCTAAGTGTGCTGTGTGGGAATATTAGGTGTAACTCATAAAAATGTTTTTGAATCCTCTACTTCGTCAGATTGTTACATTGACCATCGATGTAGTATGGTTCAAGTTAAATGAACAATTATCTATTGTTTCGTATCTACATAGTTGTGATTTGTAAAGGAAGATAAAAAGTTGATGCAGTCCGATTTATGCAATCAAAGTTCGTATTCAACATCAAATTAGAAAAAAATCAGAAATGAAGTCCAGATATGAATAAATCAATCTCTGTGGTTCAGTAAGCATCATATCTTTAGAATCTTTGCACATCGCTATAGGTGATCTTGTGCATCATATTCTATCTAGTTCTGAATACATGCGTACTAAACAAGAAGATCAAAAATCAAACAAAATAAAATACAAAGACTCACATTTGAAATTTCAATGCACAATCGCAGAAACAACGAGTTTTTTCCGGTTGAAAATACGAGTATAGCCGAGAAAAATTCAAGGCGTTCGAGCTGTCAGGAGATAATCTCCCAGTAGTGGAATGGCTGCTACAGGGGCACCAACTCTACCAAGAACACCGAAGCGATCGGAAGCGACGAGTTACCATCACCGACCTGACCGAAGATGGCTACTGGCTTCGGTGTACATTGCTATATGCATGCACGCGCCGAGGACGCAAATTCTGCTTGCGGTGGCCACCGACACCTTTCCCCCTACGTGAGTTGTACACCGAGGCTACCGTACCGCATTGTCCGCCCGAGAACGCGATGCGGATACTTTGTTGCCGTAACAGAAAATTCCGACGGACCCGGTATGCTGGAAACCGATGAATGATGCACGACCGGGAGTATCGCGACATCGCGATGTTGCTCGACTCGATGCGAATAATCCGATATCATACATTTTTTATCGTAACAACGAAACGTTTTTGTGTTAAGAATTTCACGTACCGTGAAAAAAGCTTAACTATTATGGCCGGAGCGTCGGACTTTGTTTTGTTTTACTAAATGCAGTTTAGTTTTACGAAAATTTATATTTAAAATTGCGAATTAATCGCGAAATTTAAAATACCTTCGGTTAACAGTGACACATCTAGTATGTTTTTCATGTTTCATTTCCACACGAATATGCATCATCGAGAAGGACGTGGAGGATTATCGAAATACCTTCTACACGCCTGTATCCGCATGTTTACTTGAAAGAATCGTACTACCGTCCGTACACGGAGGTGAGCGCCATTATTGCAGGTGGAGATAAAAGATACGTGCTCACCACGCAGCGGTCCATATATGTAAAACATCATGGGTATCACGGTTGCAGAAAATAAGACCCTGATTCTTTGGAAGCTATGCGCATGGACGACACGAATGTTGATAAACCAGTAATTGAAATAGTTTTGTTTGGAATTGGTCCTTGCATATATAATCCTACGGAAATATTAGTAGCTTATGTTTCAGTACAAGACGACGTTTTTGAGGGAACTCTAATCACGAGGATTTTTAAATTAGATGCAGATCGAGTGCATAGTAACTTTCTTGAAAGGCTTAAAATAACTCATCAGACGATTAAAATATACCTTCCAAAGCAGCAAAGATGCACATTATGATGAAGTTAAAAACTGAATTTTCGACCACAAAAACGTCGAAACAGGCAAATAGTTTATCATGTTTTCGATACAGATTATATATAAATTCATTCTGATCTGCAGGTATGCAATATAACTTATAGGTCTTAAAATTTTCATTTGTTTTTTGTCTAAAGGTATGAAATTTAAACCAAAGATGTTTTTAAAGTTAGAAAAACCTAAAAGTCAATATTAATGTCTTGGCATTTTTTTACACACTTTATTATTGCGATCAGGCGGTTGGTACTACACGGAGAAAAATAATCAGCAAAATCAGCCGAAAAATCCGCATATTCTACCAATTTTATCCTATAGGGACAGCTGTTGGAATTCCGTTAGGGATAGCCGACAATTTCAGCTAAATTTACTGAAAAAGTCCGCAAATTTAACGGAACAATTCTGCTAATGTAGCGGAAATTTAGAGCTAAGCGCGAATTGAGTAGGGTTAAGGCTGCATTAGCGGAATCAAAACAGCTAAAATTGCATATATTTTCGGCAGTTCCAGCCGAAAATTTTAGCTGATATGAATCAGCTAATCCAGCGGAGTCATTTTTCTCCGTGTATTGTCGGCAAATTTGTAAGCTCACATCCGCCATGTGGACCTCCCAATTACCAAAAGGAATCTATTCTGGACAGTCCTGCAGTGGGAGTTGAAAGTAACGCGAATGGAAGATGCTATAGGCTTAACAATTTGGTCATAGGTTCTCATTTTCGTCGAAGCTGATCATGTCCGATTATATTTTGAAACAATGAAGTTAAGTTTTTAGATTCAAGAGAATTTAGTTATTAATGATTATTTATTTTCAGAAAAATCTAAAGATACGTTTTTTATTTGTCGATGATACTATAATTGAAGGACGACCGGTCGCGTCATGTGAAAAATATCAAACGGAGTAACCATCTTCCTAGTGGTGGTCCAAAACTGAACTCCATTTATTTGCAACGTATTTATTTATAATGTATTTCTAAAGAATAAAGTGTTATTAATATTAATATCTGATGACAATTTTATGTTTATTTCAGAAAAGGGACAACCATTTAAGCGAAAACACCGAAGGTCCGGCGATTCGACGAAAAGAAATAAGAATCGGAGCAATGCAAGTGAGTTCATCGTTTGGTGCAGAAATGAAAAACAGAAAGCAAAATTCTGAAAGACGAAACGAAAATAAAAAACCAGTAGGGTAATCACAGTAAAAACAAAATGACTCAAAATATCTCATTTCAAGACACTTTTGGTGTCTAATTTCCTTTATATGAAACACTTTGAGCCATTTTGTTTTCACAACGACTGAAAACCAAATTAAACCGGTCCTTATTTCATTACCAGATTACTTCATGCTTTTTTTAAAAAGACGTTAATGTGGATTTGAAAACGAAATAAAAAACAGTCCAACGATTCAAAATCATTTTATTTTAGTTAAAAGTCACCTTGAGATCTTGAAATTTCCATGCTGCTTGCAATTCGCTAAAAAAGAATATAGTCGGTTATGATCCTCGAGGAGGTCAGTTCCAGATCATGTTTTTTTGCTTTTTGAGTTTCCTAGAACCACGCCCTTTCAAGCCCACCATCCATTGAGAAATATAGAGAAATAATCCCAGTATAATTAACAAACTTTAAACTCTGCAGAAAAGCATTATTTTTGCAACCATACAATCATTACCATCCGTAGGTATGGGACCATCCTCCCCTGCAGTCTAAAATCGGTAACCAAAGTTTGACTAATATTCGACCTACCACAGACGATTTTAAGGAAATGGACACTATGATTTGGAGGAGGAAATGTTTTCTATTATACTTATGTCGACAGAAAATATACGTCAGTATTTTTTTCACTTCCCGTCATACGACTCCGTTTATTAGTAACCAGACGTGGCCAAAAAAAAATGTCGACCTCATTATGCGTAATAAAAAGGCGAATTCACCTTCAATTTCTGATTGGTGTAAAAGACTAAATGCAATCAAGTTATGAAGAAGAAATTTCACTTGAGAATCGATGTGAATCCAAAATTTTATTAGTTATACAAAAATTGCTATTTTGCAATTTTATTGATTAGTTTGCAAAACAATCGTGAAGTGATGTAAAACAACTGAGAAGTGATGACTATAAACTTTACAAAACCTTTCACTAATAATGATTTTTTTACTACAACCAATGAAACTGGTGAAACTGTCGACGTGAACTTGAAAATCCCGGAAGTCCCGAATGTGAAACAACAGAATGACTCATACTAATCATAAAAAAGCCCGTGAAAAGATTCACGGTAACTCGTAGACATTTGCAGATGATAATGGAGAACTGCATAACGTATTATATGTCTTCTGCCCATGAAGGATGATGGAAAAGTACCTCAAATTAGATGTATGAAGGAGTCGCTTGAACAAATTTGGTAACATTCTGTTTCTGATTGTGGATAAATCTATTAAATCTCCCAAGACCGCTTGGCAATATTTTACGATTGACGAAATAATAGAACATATTTTTATATTAAAAATACTATAAATAAAGCATTTTCTGGTTAATTAGTGTCAAAAACACTGACATACAAGTATTATCAAGAATTCACAGCATGTGGAACAGTGGTCCAATATTTTACGAGATTCGATTGACCGGTAACCTCCACCATTGATGAATCATCGACAAAAGAGAAATGTGTGTACTAAAAATCGGCATATGATGGTTAGAGAATTGGCTTCAAAGTGGGAAATATGAAAGATGTATGAAACAGTACAAACTTAATCAATACGACCATATTCATCGAAATTTTTTAATAAACGGCGATTTGAATAAAGAGATTTCTGTATTTGTTTCACGTTTTTAAGGCGTGAGTACCGAAACGGATTGTTCAAAATCCGTTGGAGAAATTGAATTCACATTGGAGTTCTGAGCATACTGACTTAGAAGCGTGTGTTATACATTCCCAGTGCAATGGAAACAAAAGAGACCAGGAATAAAATAATTATTATTCCTATGAATACTGATATGGGATATTTAAATGATTGTTTTATGTGTTTAACGACGTATTCTTTGCAAATTTTCTAGAATCTATTTCATGGCAGCTTATCAAGCTACCAGTGAATATAAAATATGAGTTTGTAATATCCATTATATTAACATTGGTGTTTCGTTCCAGGCTTACCAATATAGTTTGATCAATAGATCTACGGTAATTTTGATGCAATCGCTGGCATGTACCATGTCTGGATATTCTAAATAACGACATATCGACTCTTCGTTTTCTCGTATTTGTTTGATGACGAACGGCACATTCGAAGATCATCCATCAACTACATTATCTTGAGTGTGTACACTGATGATCTTAAAAACACAATGGATGAAATATTTATATCAAAATACCTAGAAACAAATGATATTATTAGAAGCAACACATTTGAATGGGAATCGAACACGACTTCATGTCAACGGATCAAATTGACCTGCATTTCACGTTGCTTATAATGACAACTTAGTTGCTAACTTCATCAATCGCAAATAGCAAAATTTCTCATTTTCAGTTAACCTTTATGCATAGAAGTTTTCAGTATCAAATAAACATAGACATATTAGCAATTTCATAAGTACTAAACAATTAACCGCGCAACAGTCCACTAGTTCCATCGTCACAAGTAGCTACAATTACTCGTGCCAATGACAAGTTATCTGCAATCAGGAATCATGATATACCGGCACTGGGTACCACTGCAATAACAAGTTACGAAATAAATCCCCGTTGGAAGGGTTGTCAACTTACAGCCCCGTTATCTGCGAGGTATGTTCGAAAACCTCGTGGGCACGATGAAAATCTCAGCCCGATGTACCCTTAATCAAAGCATTTTTTCGGTTGAGAGACGCGTAAAGGATGACCGAAGCGAGCGGAGGACAGAAAGAAGTCTCAGGTCGCTTGTATTCGCGTCGGAGGGCGAGGGGCTTGCGGTCAGTAGCCGGATCGCGTATGTAACATACTATCTTGAATATGCACATACATCGCGATTCCTTCGGACCGTAGGGGAACCCCGGTTATTCTCAGAATTGGCGGTGGTGAACAGTGCGCGGGAGCTGCCCGTCTCGTAATTACCTTCTTTCTTTCTTTCCGCGGCTCGCGAGTACGTTCTCAAGAGGACGATCAGGAGAGGTAGCAGCTTTACTGTATGAACACTGCACCCACACACACGTATGCACATGCACAAGCACGTACACCGTGAATCAAGGTCGGTTTTAAGTGTCGTATCGAGTAGCTGTACGGAGACCGGCCCTACCGTTTCTTATATACGAGATATTCGAGTACACGATCTTATGTGGAAGACGAACTAACAAGCGAACAAAAGAATGCTCCGGATTTCATGAACGAGGGAATGAGGAAATCGTTTTACAGAAGATATCAATTTTTTAAACGATTGAATTTATAGTGGAGATGAGATGAATCAGTTATAGTTACCATTGCTCATCGAGATCATCTATAGTTTCAGTATTCCCAAAATTTCCTACAGCACAGAGATTCAGATCGACGTCTAGACTATGTTACAATTCTTGAAATAATATCTACAACACAGATATTAGTGTTACACATGATATTGACATGTTGACAAATTATGTCGATTCAGTAGCGCTCAGATTATTACGGCCGTGATAATAGCATTCGTTAACTTCTATAACTTAAAGACAAACGCAAACAACTTTGAATGATAATAAAGCATATTGTAAACAACATACGATGCTCAGCAATTATCAGAACAGCAATATAGTTTTCGAGAAATTAATTTCAGGGGAAAGAAATAAAATTTTCTATGTTTATTCGATTGTGACTTTAGATTTGACCTTGGTCATGACCTTGTCATTTCAAAGTCAAATTGATATTTTAAATTGGAACTGGTATTTTGGATCTGAAAAATGTAAGACGTGGAAAACATTTCTTCTGATCTCAAAGGTCATGTGAAGGTCAAATTGACTTTTTCAAAAAGATAAAAAAACCCTTGTTTTCATTATATCTGATGACCTTGACAGCAATTTAATTTCAATTGTATTGAAATAAAAATCACAACCCCATGCGCTTTTTTGAACACTCTAAGCATAAAATATTGAAAAAATTGGTTTGATATTGTTTAGAAACAATATCAACGCAAGGTATCAATTCTGGAATCGACAAGATGACAAAAAGAGATTTCAATAAGCTAAATGGTTCGGAACAGGGGATCGAGATTGTCATTATTAATTCCACCTATTAATGGTAAATTATTGCAAAGGTCGTGCTAAAAGTCATATCGGACATCAAATCTTTTGTATTTTTTGCAATGTCTGTGGTAAAAAATACGGATTACCATTTAAAAAAGTCAATTCAACGTTGAAAAAAACCTTCAAGGATAAGATCACGGTCACACGAGGTCGGAAAATGTCATCTTGTGTCACTTCTGCAATTAAAAATGAGGATTCCATTGGTATTTTAAATCAATTTAGTTAAAAAAACGATGGGAAAAGGGAAAGTGATTAGCGACATGAAAAACAAATAATCTATTGTTCCACACCAAATCAAAATTCATATATAAACTTATTTCCAAGTAATTCAGACACGTCATTCGAATCAATGGTATGCTCACACTTTGGCGAAATTGAGCGACTCGGTTGTGTACACAGCACGCGTTACAATCTGTAAACGAGCCTATGCTACGAGCAGTCGCTGACCTATTCCTATGTACGGCTTTTACACCTCCATGTGTGGCTACATCGAACGACCAACCGAGTAGTTCTGCACGATTCCCTTCAATGCCGGCAGAAAGCCTTCAGCTTGGAAACGACTGGAGGGTTTCTCGCCAAATGCCCCACGAGATTCTGGGTTCTGCCTTCGGGATCAAACCTTGCAACGTTGGCCCTTCGACACTGCCCTTTTATGATTATTTTCCCAATACACATACGTGTACTATCGCAAAAAGATACCCTTCTTACCTGCCACCAGAAAACACTTTCCCGTCAACGACCGTCGGATACATTGCTTTCCGTAAGACACTCGGATGGACCAAACAAATCATTTTTCAGACTTTTCTTTTTGGGAAAAGATTAATAGTTTTCATAAATAGTACTTAAAGTATAAAGTAATTTTTCGAATGTAATTAACTGGTAAAAAAAGGTTGGATGCACTTAGGCTATTATGGAAGCATAAAAATTAAAAAGAACTGATTTTTACACATTTAACAATATTTTTAGTTCATTACAATAAAGTTATCTAGTAATTATAAACAATTATGATCGGTGTAATAAAACCAGGTGTACTTTCAAGGGTTCACAGTAAACTTTACTTATAATTTTTCTACGTGTAGGTAGGTCGGTTACGGAGCACTCTGGTATTTTTCACATAATCCGACGATCTTCAATGATGTCAACAGAGTCGACGTAATTTTAATTGCGGGCGTTAAAACCAAGGCGATATGTAGTTAAAAGAAACGTACGTTTTGATTTGTCCGCAAACAAATAAACACTAGTACCTCTACTCACATGGAACTCAGAAATTATTCCACTGTTATTAAAATATAGTTGGACGACCTTCGAATGAAATCAAAAGTCTATCCCGAACCTAGGACCAATTGATAAAGATTGTGACAGAGTTCCAGTCACACTATATTCAACTCAGACGACAGCGCCATCTATGTGAACACAGGGAGGTCGGCATCGAATACATGGTAATCATTGGCTGACAGAAGTATCTAAGGAGGTCGGCGCTTCGCGCGTTACTCTTTCCAGTTAATTAACCTAATAACTTGGCGGACAGACCAAGTGGAGTAGGCAAGGTTTTCCGCAGATTCCCTGGTCCTAATTACAAATGGGTGACAAAAGTAGTCAAGTCACTCTGCGGAGTACAGAAGACAACTGCTGCCCCAAACTAAGGAAGTCGCCATCTTAAAGCGATCTCTCGATTTGCACCACAGGTGTCTCTACGAGCACGACTGTAATCTTAAACTTTTCTTAGTGTGCCAGTCCTGAATTTGTACCTTCACGGAACAATTATTTTCTGAAGTGAAGTTTCACATTGGAAGATAAACAGAAAAATTTATGTGAACCAGGATTCGAACTCGTGACCTAAGAAACATATGGTTCACGAGACGAGTACATAACCATCACGTTCTCTCAATACTTTATTGGACAAGTGATGGACGAGGAAGATTCGCTAGATTATTTGCAGTGGATTGAAGTGAATTGAAGATAATATAAAAACGAAAGATGGAATGAATCAAATCAAAAACCAAAATTTAGATAGCTAGGGGTCAAAATATAAAGTTAGAGTCTTGAAATGCGACAGTGAAGATTCGCGGGAAATGTGTTATCATTTGTTTTATAGCACCAGGTACATCCGGCGATGCTTTAATACTTATGCCGCTTGGAAAGCAGTGTAGTCGACTGCAAAACGTACACTGAGAACTACGCCAAGAGGGATTTACGTAACGTACCGGTGGTACACGTGTGCCGAGGCGAGCGAACCGAAGTGTTAAGTACGAAGGCGTTGCGAATACACGCCGGTATTAGAAGGGCGTATATAGCGTCCTCTTCGGTCATAATACACACCCGTTAAACACTAGAATGACCTCGCCTTGGACATTATGAGATGTTAATACGCGCCAGTGGCAAAGAGCACGTGCTCTTTTAGTCCTCGACATCGCTCTCGGGCCGTTTGAAAACAAGCAATGAAAGCCTCTTCCGGCTTCTTCTTCGCGCCTCTCCGCGAAGCTATTGTTTCCGTATCGATTTTCCGTTTCCGTCTGCTCTCTGAAAGTTGCTTCGATAACTCAATTTGTATGTACAAATGGTTCCTGTTTAGAAAAATTATCCGTGGCTTCTGTAATTTTATAATTACATACGACCGGTTGATAGGGGAGAGACTTGCAGGCTGCCCACATTTGCACCCTCCCATCCCTCACCCTCTAATGGGTTTTTAACTCCTAACATTGCTAAGACTCCGATGTGCATCTAGTTATTGCATTCATTGCATTCCTACAATGTCATTATTATCATCATCATCACTATCATCATCAACATCATCATCACTATCATCATCAACATCATCATCACTATCATCATCATCATCATCATCACCATCATCATCACACACTATCACCATCCCATCATCATCATCACAGTAGCCATCATCATCCCTATCGTCATCATCATCAGCAGTCAATATCACATTGTGGTGTTTCCGGTTCTACGATTTGGCTCCCAAGGCCTGTTTCAAAGTACTTCAAGTAATGTTATAAATGTGCTATCGACATGTCCGAGATCAATTGATTGCAGCCTCCAAATCCCAATACTTTTTAAAATGTCGGCGATCATATAGGATAAACCATATTGAAATCTGGAAATATGACGTTAGATCCTTGATCAGCGATCACAAAAAACCCGAGTAACAAAGTTTCATGATAATTAAATTGGTTTTAAACCAGGCTTCTGAAATAACATTCAAACCAGGCTTCTTGAAATAACATTCAAGACATCAAAGTGAAATTACTTGGGAACTGTGAAGATTTCAAAAAAAATAAGCATAATAAGTTTTGTAGAGAATTGGAAAACAAACAACTTTTTTTTTTTGTAGTCAATATTTTAAAGGATATTCGTAAAATCTCGTTTGCATTTTAGGGGGGAGGGGGGGGCGAAGGGGTCTCAGTCGCTCAATACCATTCGGGGAATCTTTTTTTATAGATGAGATAAATTTCGAGGCAAAATTTCAGCAAAATCGGTCCTGTTTCATGTTCGAAAATGCAACAGATATGATTTTTTTTCATTATAGTAAACAAAACACAAAAATACCTGTATCTCAGAAAAGGGAGCAGCTACGATTTTAAATCCAACTGATTTTCACTCTAGAAATAATGTGGAAACATTCCCCGAAACGCGATTTTGGATGCATTTTAGTCGAAAATCCTCGCCCTTAAGGCCCGGTGTGAGGTATCACTTCACTTTTTTAGGAATGTCTTCAGCAATTCATGAAAGAGGTGGGAAGTCAACACCGGAAGTCAAAATTTCAAAACGTCGATTTCAGTTACTTTGAAAATGCGGTATCAAATTTTTATTTTTTGAGAAGGTAATAGTAAATTACGCAGCGCACGATACTATTTTACCACGTTTTTATTAACTCGTATTCTTGTCTGTCTGTCTGTGTCTGTCTGTCTGTTTGTCCGGTGCAACTCTTGTAATCGATTTTAAATTTACTTACCGATGAGCTAGAGACTTGAAACTTTTAGGATAGCCCAAAATTGGATGACGAACCTCCTTCCTCGACGAACAATAGCAAATGAGAAACTTATGCTTAAATGAACAATATGACACGCTAGTTTAGACATGCTAGTCATTTCTGTTACCTCTATTGCGCCCCACGTTTTTCATTTTAAGTCTTACAAATATTTTATTTCCTAATAAAATGAAAAATTATTGCGTATTTATTTCGGCATGGTATTAGTGACCTGTATGGATGGGAAAAATGATTTTATCCTTTTTAGTCCATTTATAAAAACGTGGTTTTTAAAAAGAATTTTTTATTTCTTAATTTTCCTATTAAGTGCGCAAACTTAGACACCTATATACAACATTTAAAGTGGTGGTGCAAGGGCGGTGGAGAAGAGGGGTTCGGGGGGACAAAGCCCCCCCCCCCGATCCAATACAGTATTTGTAAATGCTTTTGTAATAAATAGACTAAATTTAGAAATATATATATATATAATACATTATTTATTATAGTTATTACTGTTAATTGTGATTAATATTAATTGTTACAATGCAATTAATAATTTGAACAAATTTTAATGAATTGAAATTCTCATTCGCATTCGCGTTTACGGGTACATTTTCAATTTCATTACTATTTTAGATAAAATTAACCTACGATTATCGTTTTCCGTACTGAAGAACAGCGATTGAAAAGTAAAACAAATGAAAGTTTTTACAGGCCTACTCTGCATGTCTGTATATACCTATAGAGCTACTTTACCGGACGCAAAACTTCTTTACCGCACGCAAAAATTCTTTACCGCACGCTAAATTATAAGATCAGTAAAATGTGGGAAAGTGGCACTTTGCACACGCAAATACGTGCGCAAAGTTCGATTTTGGGAAATACCTACTTTGCGCACTCGTATCGTAATGTACTATTTATTGAGAATTATAGCTTTTTAAGTCCTCTTTCCAACAATATGTGTACATTAATGATGTATTTGTTGCAAAAGGAGTTACGAGGAAAAAAGTTTGGGAAGAAACCTGTAAGTCATTTCAATATTTATTTAGGGGTTTCCCTTATTTATTTATCCCTAGGTAAAGGGTGGGTTGGAAGAAAGAAACTGAAAATCATATTTTAGTGCGTTTTAGAGTGTCTTGTGAAGTTAATTACCTATTTCGTAATTTAGTCCGAGTTGTCCAGAATGAAATTAAGATCGTATTAACTACTAGTGTACATTACTCTGTATTGTTCCCATTATAGAAATGAGTTTCAATTTGGTATTTAGTTGCGTCTTAATATATCGTACGTTAGATACAAATAAGCTATCTCCAAAAACCTTTTACAACCTCGACTTACTAGAATACAAAAAGTGACTTTCAATAATCATTAAAACAAATAGCCAAAATCAGGATAACTTTTGATCGGGTAGTCCAAACGATTCCCAATTATAAATAAAGTTTTCGGGCGGTAAAATTGAAAAATAAATAATGATGATAACGTTCAACGAATAAAGTTCATTGTCAAGGTTGAATTTGGGGTCACTAGTAGACTTATCATATAAAAGTAACCTTAACCCATTAACGCCTAAAGCGCGTACTTTTATTTGAAATATAATCGTATAGCCATATGTACCCCTATGTTGTGCAGGTCGTTATTTAATATTCCGAAGTCAGAATTGCGGTTCTGACCGTTCGGAAATTAAATATAACGGCTTTTATACCGAAAACAATTTTTTATGTTTTCCCATGGTTTAAAAAAGAGGAGCCATTTTTTGTTGAACTATTAGAATATTATTTTGCAAAAATTCAGTCTCCCGATGGTTGTTTCAAAATAAGGCAAAAATAGCTGTTTTCAGAGGATATCCTGATAATTGGTTCTTTACAGACAATTATTATTCTAACGGTACTTTATTGTGGTACTTAATTTATGATTATTAAACGATGAAATCTGTTTTAATGGAGCTCGACATTCTTCAGAATATTAACTATTTTTATACTAGTTCTTCTTTTACGTTCTAGGAAAAAATTTATAAACATTAATAAACATAATCAAAATGCAATAAATACATTTTTATGCTCGTAAATATGAATACGTAAATAAAGAAATGATGTACGAATTTGACGAGCAAATCATGATGTTTTTGTGATGCATACTAATTTTCTTACCTAATTTTTTTTCTGATTGAAACTCATCTGCTGCAACATAAATTACTGCAAATTTTGTTAGAAAAATTTACAATTTTGTTATGATGACTGGGTCGGGAGAATCGATGCTCCCGTCGCATCTTTCCACTGCGAGTCCTCATTTTTTTCGAAAAAATCTTAAAACAATCCAACCTTTCTACTATAAAGAACTAATCACTTTAGCCTAATAAAATTATCAGTTTATCCTATGAAAACAGCTGTTTTTAAGTAATTTTGAAATCGCCATCTTGAACTTCTATTTTTGCAGTATATTATATTGTTCAAGTATAATAAAAATGGTTCCCTTTTTCATGTTTTAGTAAAAAAATTTTTTTATTTAAACATAAAAAATTGTTTTTGTTCCAAAAACACGGAAAATGGAATAAAAATCACCGTCTTTTCTTACATTTTTGTAGAAAAGCCGCGGCATTAAATTTCCAAGCTGGCATACCGTAATTCTGACTCGGAATCTTAAAAAATGACCTGGAAATCATTGAGGCAGTTTTAAGCTTCATCCTAACGTTTAAAAAATCAAACACGGAGAATCATTTTTAGACATTAAACCGTGCCTCTTTTTTTTTAGAATATGTTACTCAAGAAAAAGCTTAGAGGATAAGAATTGGACATTCTATTACTTTTTTAACACTATCTACATTTTTAACATATCCCTATTAAAAAACAAACAAATCTGCAAGGTAATTAATTTTAATTCTGACAAATATATAAAAATAATACATAACTAACTAAAAACATATATTCTGTTACTGACTAATGTGGAAGATAATGGGCAACAATGTTGCACACATTTTCGATCTATCTAATCGCTTGTAATATGTTATTTTTTATCCAAATTGATTTCACATAATGGTCATAAAAACTAGAACTAATCCAGGGCATAAAATTACACTTTAGTAAGTGGAGTAAAGTTAATTGATTAATTTGTTCAAGATGCAATATCTAAGACGCAGTTATAGTCAAAAGTGAATGATGAAAAAAATTAAAGTAGGCCACTGTGTTAATTAGTTATATAACCTAATAATTTATTGTTATCAATACACGATAACGAATGGAGAATTAAGTTAATATTTTAAACTTGAGGCATTTTTAGTGTCATTATATAATGTGTGCAATACAGAGAGTATTATTATTTTTGTTATTGTTTCAACAAGTACTTTTTAAAAATTTTATATTTCACAATTGCATCGAACTTGAAATTAATTGAGATTGTTAACGATTGGTTGGAATTAAGACAACATATTTTCTGCACAGTTATATATGCTTTTGTAGCACCAGAACATCTGTTGGCTATCACATTGGCACATTTTTGATAATCTCGTTTTTGGGATTATAAACACACTAAATTCTTATCCTCAGCCATTTATAACGATTGAAAACTGAAACATTTGCATATCTTGATTTTCATTTTCATTAGAATTCATTTGTCAAACATATCTGGTGTTGCTTATAACAAAAAAAAGTGTATGACCTTTCAAAATATTGGTGATGGTATCGATTTTCCAAAACAAAATACATGTGGGCAGTTCTCTGACACTTTTAACTTTAGTGTCCTGGATAATCATTAATATTATCAGACAAAATTTGGCTCAAATATCATAAAATATGTTATATTGTAAGAAAAACTATATTAAACAAATGTGGGCAGTTCTCTGACACTTTTAACTTTAGTGTCCTGGATAATCATTAATATTATCAGACAAAATTTGGCTCAAATATCATAAAATATGTTATATTGTAAGAAAAACTATATTAAACAATTGTCAATTACGCAAAACACAGCAACAACCTTTGTCCGGCGGTGAAGTTAACACGTTTGCAAACGTTTAATTTTAATATTAGTCGAATTAACTATAAACAAAATCAGTCATTTGTCTGAAAATATTTTTGAAAATCGACTACTTCGATTTACAATAGTTTTCAATGTTTAAAAAAAAAGTTCTTTGCTCATAAAGTTTGTCCCAAAATTTATGTGTCGCTGGTGTAACGATAAAATATTCTACTTCTACAGCTATAAAAAATCTTGCAAAGAGTTTTCATATGACATATCATAGAATTTAGGCCTTAAATAACAATATAAATCTATGTCATTATTTTAATTCTGGATATTAACTTAGTTATTCATTGTTAAAAACTAAGATAACATTTCATAAAAAAAAATGTCGCTCGTGTAACGAGGACTGCTCGTTAAAATATTGATCAAATTTAAGAAAACATCATGAGGATATCTTGCATTAAATGTTAAGTAAATATTCCTGCCTGTGGTTTGAAATATTTCATTTATTTGTTTATTATAATAACTATATTTTTTAATTGGCGCTAGTGTAATGGTCGTTCGTGTAACAATCTCGTGAAATTTCCAACCGAGTTAATTTGGGCGCACTCGAAAATGTAAAATTTTGGTTATGACACTTTAGTCTTTCAGTCTACCCTGTTTCAAATTTAAATAAGTACAAAATGGGAAAGAAGATAATTCTTCGAACGAGAAAAAGATTTAATGGCCTATGTCAAAACCAAAAATATTCGACAATGTATTGTATGGTAATATATTTTGTAAAATATTAAATCCCCCACAGAAAAATGTAAGTTTAAGTGGTGACATTTATATTTTTAATGAAATTTAATATAATCGTATAGCTGAAAGATTTAAAATATTTAAAAAGCCTGCTTAAGAATGCGTATTGTAAATGTATATATAACTAAAAAAATAAAATGCAAATTGTTCAAATGGTCTTTATTTCATATTTGAATATATGACAGATAACCTCAAATAATGATCAAATTTAAAACATGTTTTAATTATCGCGGGCACAAATAAAATACCTGTACAGAAATGGAAATACAATTGTTATTATCGAAATAACAATGTGGTTAAAAAGATCTGAAAAAAATTGAGGATGAGGAATGAGATAATATATATTTAATTTTATATTTTACTCTGCATTGGAAAATCTTAAAATAAATTAAGTTATTTTAATTTCCAATTTTAAATTCAGCAGGTAATAGATGGCATTCAAAATATTTAACTCAATAATCGTTTGTAAGTCAGGACGCTAAGAATTTATTGGAACATTTGCTGCGGACAAATATACCTTATTAATAAAATTTTAGTGGTAACAAATTTCTATTCGGCAGTATATTCGCTAAATTTATTACCCAACTTTATTACTTTGCAACATTATGTTCCTCAAATGCTTAGATGATTTTGGTCGAGCCAATTTGGTTCGTTCGTTTCTCTTTTCATCACTCTATTTACGCTGGTTTAGCTGCCGTGTGGTACTTCGACTATATATTTCATAGTTATATCCTGAAGACACTTTTACTACGAATTACTTTATGTACATCGGATATGCACATATATATTCAGTAGTGACTTTTATAATTCTCACATTGTTGCATTTACGCATCTAGTCTTATTTACAGCGTTCAATGTTTTATTACGTAAAAAGGTTATTAAAGTCATGTATTAAAATATATTTACTGCTGTTGAAGTAATGCATTATCCAACGTTACAATTATTTAATTAATAAGATAAAGTCCTCATTCATATAGAATTATATGTTTTATCTAGTTATTAATGATTTGATTTACGTCCGCCGTGTTAGTGTAAAAGACGTCCGGCTCATCTAATCTCTAACAAGTTCAGCTTTTCATAAATCAGTAATGATCCAATAAATTAATTAATGTTTCCATCTTTGACAAAAAATGCTTTCCAACAAATATTTGTGAAAATATCTGACGAGTTTCTGACTTCAGAGGTACAAAAAAATGCAATTAACATCTTCTCGTTCAGCATAAGGTATTAGAATTAATTAGTATTTACTTTCTTTTTAGTTTAATTTATTACTGGTCAACAGTATTTTGTATTTTTTTAATTATTTAATGACTGAAGGTTGCACTAGGTAATTCGCCATTTAGTTAAATTTACTAAATAGTTTTCAAAGTATATACATTTTTTTTATTTGCTAACCAAACAAATTTAAAAATTTATCGTCGAATAAAATTTACTTTAAAATAAATTTTGAATGAACTTCATAAAATGTTGAGAAGAACCTTGATTATTTTACAAGTAAATAATTAATTTTGCAACACTACCGCTTAAATTTAAACAATTGTACTGTTTTGTTATGTCAATGACATTTTTAATCTCAATAATCAAAAATTAAAAAACTCTCGTGATTGCTTATATAACCACTATACCGAAGTTCTGTACGCACCTAAAACTGTTTCACATACGAATCTTTATTTTTATTTGTTCAAATGCGGGAACTTTAGCTTGATTTCCCAAGCTCTTCAGATTTGCAATCAGCAAATACGAAAATTCCAAATGGTTCGATTTTTCATAAATTTGTCCTCCGTAATGTATCCGCTATTTTAAAGGTTCAAAATACATCATCAAGTTTGTGATCAGTAATTTTGATAACCGCAGAGTAACAATTTTCATGTAAAATGGTTCCCTTTTTGTAAAATGAGAGTAAAATATATGATTTGTTAGATTAGACTTTTCAAAAAATCGTCCGCCATATTGGATAAGCCGTTTTGAGTTTCCAAACACTAGCTTCTGATTGCCATCACCGACCCCAAAAACTCCCGAGTTACATGTTTCAAGTAAAATGGTTAGAGTTTTCAAAAAAGTGTCCGCTATATTGGAGTAACCATTTTAAATTTCCATAAACTAACTCAAGAAATAGGACACGCGTTTAATTTATTTCTTACAAGATGGAATTCGATATTCATCGAAACTACAGGAGGAGAGAAAGTAAACATCGTATTAATCCATATTGTAAGCCAGAAGAAATTTTAAAATTTCTTTAGGTGTTAATTCCTTACACTGCAAGCACCAAATTATACATAAAGAGAGTTCAGAACTAATGCAATATAAGAACTTTCTCAAATAGAAATTGCTAAATGATGAAGTATCTATTTTCAGTCCTGATATCGTAAAATATTTTGTTAGATGCGCTGCTAATATCAAATACTACATATTATAATAATTTTTAAAAATGCACCCTTCCATTTATTACTCAGGGTGAGTAATTTTTTCTTATTTTGCCGGAGCAAACATCAGACAAGCCCTTTAAAAAATAAGTCTCTTATATTTCCGTAAATTCCTCTATACTGTTTTGTGCGAAGGCCGCAGCACGTTATATGTTTTTTAACCTTTCATCCAATTATTCAATACTTTTTTATATTCTATGAGAATCGCTATTTCCTGCTAGTATAACAAACATAAACAAAATAATGAGTAACCAAATGAAAAAATAAAAAAATAAAAACATAAAAATATACAAAAAAGCACAAAAAACACAAAAAATAAAAAAATATAAAAATAAATGAACTGTTAAAAAAAAAATAAATAAATAAAGGATCGGCTTTGACCTACAATTTAAAGTGTAACAACTCGTTTCGAACGTCAACGTTTCGAACAACTCGTGTTCATTTTCAAGAGGCTACTGCATTTTTTTTAATATATAAATATTGAAATGTAATATACACCGACTTTCGGTGTTTCAAAGAATATTATTTTGTCATTTACTGTACGAGTAAACAGTTATTAACGCCAAAAAGTGGTTGATTTTAGTAAATATCGAGCACAAAGAAACCAAAAAAATGTATCACCTCCTCCAATTTTGAATAATGACCAATTTGTTTGTATAATTTTTTTCAAGATTCAACGATATGTCGATTAGATAACAAATTTTAAAAATCTAAACCGATCAAAATGTTTTGTTTTACTTTTTCGGTAACAAAACTTTATTTATTAAGAAAAATGGTGCCAAAAACAATTTTTCAAGAATTCGTGTATTTACATTTTAATGAATCGAAAATCTCACTGGTCCCTTTAACGAAATTAGTAAAGTTGTGATAACCAAATAAGACACTTGAATTGTTACTACACAGATACACGGCTACAAAATGAATTATTTTGAACTATTAGCTGGATAGTAGCATAAAATACATATATCGTTTTTAGTTACTTTTAATATCTAACTAGTAACCGTGACAAATTAGGTAGCCAAATCTGCTATTTAAATGGTAAAACGTGCTAAAAACCGCGATTGTGCCAGATCCTACTATTTAGTTAATTGAATTATGTTTTATCTATGCAAACCTATGATTAGAAACTCAGTTTCTCCAATAAAATTTAATCACCGAATAGTTTTAAGATCCTAGACTAAGTTAGTATATATGTCGGATTACAATTTAGTAATTAAAGAACTTTTTATGCGACATACCCAAAAATGCATTCGAAAATAATGGTCAAAAAATATTTTGAATCTTAAAGAGATGTCACTTACTTGGTATGAAAAGAACTGCCACATTCTGCACAATGGTACTTTCTCGACGGATCCACCAGTGAAGTCGACGCTGGCATTGGCGAATTGGGACAATCCCTTCTGTGAATTCGTCGGGCTGATCGTCGAGAAAACATCGCGGAACATTGTCCGCAAGGAAACGGCTTTTCGCGGGTGTGATTTCTAATGTGATCTCGTAATGATGTTTTGCTGAAGTTTTTCTCGCATAAAGGACACTGATACTTGGCGGACACTTTGCCGTCGTCTTCGTCAATTTTGGTTTCGACGACTCCCTTATGCAGTGCTTTGTGAAACAGAAACTCCGACTGAAACTCGGTTTGAAACGAACACTCGGTGCAACTCCATTGTCTGACGCTTTTCGAGGATGCCGTCGTATTCTCCTTTTCATTGTTGGTACATTGATTGTCCCGCGAATGCCTCGCCACGTCCTGAGAAAGAGCGAAAAGTTTCCCGCACTTAGGACACCTGGAACAAGACGTCAAGATTGCTATTTCTTTCAATAAGAAGAAGCATAACATTTTACCATGTCGGTAATACTAGTTTCATCATTAAAAAATGACAACATTGAAAAATATCTAAGAAATTTCTTGCAGATTGATTTAGAAATTGACGAGACCAGCAATGTTTTGTTTCATGTTGGAATTTGTGTTAGAAAACAGATATTTTTTATAATTTTATGTTTCTATATGTTTCAAAACATCGGCATACATATATTTTTACTGTAATTTAAATATACACAATCTTAAGATACTCCTCTTAAGTCGTCTTGTCGCAAGCGGAATTCACTTGCGGGAAGTAGCAATCAATTTACCGCAAGTGGAATAATCCTCTTAATCATATAACAAAAGGATTATCACTTGCGGCAAGAGGACATTTTAAGACAACAGAAAGAACTTATACTATACAAATATATTAAGCTATTATTCTAAATAAATAACGTAATTTATTAATTTTACATAAAATACACCATGAAATAGTATTGTAAATTTAGCATCATATTAAAAACTATACACTTACCGATGACACAACAGCGGATGTTCTTTTAATAAGTGGTTTTTGTGATCGATTAAATTGTTTTGGGTTTGATCACAATGAGGACAATCTCGAATAGTGGAACTTGGCATATCTTCAGATGTTTTTTGCATTTTCACAATTTCCTTGTGGCTCACCGTCCTGCGATGCTTAACGGCTTCCTCGGCAGTTTTGAATGTCTTTGAACAAAACGAACAGAAGTACGGAGACGATATCAAAAGACTAGATTCTTTGTCTATATCCGTATCTTTTTTGTGACACATCAATTGGTGTCTCTGCAATGCGAGTAGCGATCGCACTAGATGTCCACAAATTTTGCAAATGATTCGACTTTGGTATTCATCCGTTGCTGTTGGTGGCAGCTCGTGGCCTGATTCTTTCTTATGCATGCGTAATTCAAAGTTGTACCTGGAATACAATGATTAGAACTTCCTTTCTTCGAAGTAACTTATTGCATGAAGTTGCATATAATTTGCATGAATTGTTTCTATTTCTATTTAATATTTATGAGTATTTTTTAAATTTGATTATATTTAAATTTAATATATTTTACTAATGAAAAAAATCTGGAAAATATGCCAAAAAGACCCGAAAAGAAATCCGTAAGATTTCCTATATATAACAGTTTTTACGTTTCCTCCAAAAAAATATGTACGTGTGGCGTTCATCGTACGAACCATCGATGTAAATTGAAATATTTTCAATAAATAACACGTTGAAAGCAAGATAAATAAAGAAATTAATGGATCAACACAAAAACCACAAGAATTGTAATGAAATGCGATTGACAAAAGATACTATCAAGCCTCGATGGAAACAATTTTATGATATATATAAGTGAAGTAGACGGCAAACAGAAACACTATTAATTAAAACAAACAAATAATTAATACACGATTAAGAAAATAAATTGTTATGGAAAAAGCGGGTTTAGTACAGGTTCATCAATACAAGAAACGCGTATTGTACCTAGTTATGTCTAGAGTATATATGTTACGTTTATTTATCGTTTTATTAATAGTTTGGATGGTGGCGCGAGGACAAGTGCAAAATTTAATTAGTAGTTTACTATCGTTCGCAGTGAAACGTCAAGAAATTTGTCAATTAAGTACCTGAAGCTACGACAGCAGGTGGAGCACTTCAACACTTGCTGCCGACCTATAACGATGGGAACGGAGCTATTTATCATGGAAATTACGTCCCGATGACCTTCGCCCAAGATGTGGGTTTCCATGTCTTCATTCTCGTTACACCAAAAATCGCAAGGAGTGCATCGAAAACTACCAGTGATCTGCAACAACAAAACAAAACAATAGGAATGATCATTGTTTGAAATAGATCAATATAATGTCGATAGATGTTCTTAAAAATTTTAGTTAAAAAAATATCTGAAATCCCACCCAGGAAAATAAACATTAGTTCAGAATGATATCCAAATGTACTCTAAAAGAAACCAGAAGGGTTATTTTCTGAGATGTTTTTTAACTTCACATGGATCTTATAATCATCTCAAGTTCAGAGTAATCTCATAATATGGCGCATCTGACTTCCTGTAGAGCACATTGCGAGGTCATTATGAGGTATTTTTTTTCTGTTTGCTATCCGAAATCGTAGAAAATCCCAAAGAACAAAAGGACGTCTTTCAGTACTTTATAAGATGTCTTCAAATATTAGGATGTCGTAAATACTGATCAGTAAGATCTCTTACAAAGATCTTTAAAATGCTTATACGTCAAATTCCATGCTACAAGAATTCTTAAAGACAGAGCTATTACTTTACAGCGTTTAGTCTCACCATAAAATAAAGCCATTTAATTTTACTTTTATTATATCAGTTAATTAATTTTTTTAATTATTTTATTTTCATTTTAGTTTATTTTACAAATGCATATATGCACAAGCCCTTTACTTGTAAATGAAAGTTGTATGAAATAATGTGTACAAAATGACCTGAAAAACGCTGATGAGATACTAAAAGTACCGTACTCTGAAATAAGTTTTAAGGCTCCAAATCGCATTCCTCACATTTAATAAAATTGAGTTCCCCAGACGAAACGGGCGAGGAACGACGAAGTAAAAATAAGAGCTTGAACTAAAGTAGTATTCAAGAATTGCTATAGAATTCCTAAGATTTTGGTTCAGGTTACGGTCAGAAAACAGAAAAGAAAGTGACACTGAATTTAATTAGTTAGTTTTAATTTTGAGCATTATAAGTGTATAGGGGGGGGGGGCAAATATGGGAGCTTATGATGAGAATGAAATCAGCAATGAGTGATTGGAAGTTGTAGTCATAAAAAGGCAAGATACCTTAAAAATCTATGGTGAACTTAATCAATGAGATGCCTATCCGTGTTGAAATGTGGGGACCAAACTATAGACCCATCATTGATGGGATGATGGTGACATTGGAAGTAGAGCGTTTAATATCCTATTAGGACATGAGGCTTAAATGATGAGAATTTGTCAAAGCAAATACCGAGATCTGTGATGGCGGAATGCCTCAGAACTTGCATGTGTAAGATAATGTAGTCAAATTCGAGTAGCTGAGTTTTACGAGACAGGGATAAGATATATTAGATATAAGATATATGATTTCTTGGAATAGATGGGGAGGCCATTGAAAGAAGACCAGACTCAGAGAATCCAAGTCTCTTTGGAGACCATCAATCAGTGATGGAAGATAATATCTAAGTAAATATTGTAGAATACCATCAGGTCCTGTCGGGGTGTTATCACGGAGTTCATGAATGCTGCAACCAAGTCAGCTTTAGATATTACGTGTCAAGTAGTAAGGGGAGAAAGGAATGGACCACAAAAATCGTTTAAACAGTTGACTCGATAAACAACCAAATTGGGTCGAAAGATAATGGCCAATACCCGCATTAGAAACAATGACCAGAGCCGTGATGTAAATATGTCGGAAGATTATTGCCGGATGTGATGTTATTAACATAGGACCAAAACGAACGTAAGTTGGAACGTAAGTTACACTGAAAAAAATGTTCACTGGTTTTCATGGTGCACATATGTATCCCTAATGTACAGAGACTAATCGCGTCATTTGTCTGGCGCTGACTTCGTCTTTTTTGATGACTAGGTACCTGTATATTGCAGGCACAGAACATAAGTAACTACCAAATAATGTGAAATAATGAATATAATGCATGCCGGTAACCAAAGTAGATATATTCTAGGCATTAAACTCTTAGTGTCGTCTAGGAATTAATAATTTCAGGTACAATCACAGAAGATGGTGATGCTTGCACGATTATTATGGGGTAAATTTGTAACGTCACTGGTTTGACGATGAAAAATTTTCTCCGTGTAGATTGAACTGATGCCAAATATTACTTATAGAATTGACAAGAAAGACATAGGCATTGAGCACATATCATTTTTTGAAAAAAACATAACTTTGGGATCGCGACTGGCAATCCAAATATCGTGCGAACGCTTCTTTGTGCAGCGTTCGAGATTAAAACTATTATATCAACTAGGAAAAAAATTGCCCCTTGTGTATATTTTAGAAGAAACTACACCAACCCAACGTCCACTGTATTTCTGACCACCAGTGATACATCACAGTTCTGACATCCGTTTGAAGTGATCTTTAGTTATCTCATTCTTACAAAATTGGCATTATGTTTAACGCAATTCCAGACCGGGAATTTATGAAATATGTTGCCGGACCTACAGTTTATAGAGGAATCCGAACCACTTCATACCACCTAGGAAATAAATTTTTCTTAATAGACCCTTTTTTAAAGGGTCAACATTTTTCAATAACGTTATTTAATTTGGAATAAACGGGTAATAGAACATTAAGATCGGAATTACAAAAGGAATGGTTTGAAATAAATCAATACAAAAAATACACTCTCTTCCTATGAAGAGGAAAAAAAAGGTTGAAGGCACACTTAAGAAGACGAAATTAACCAAATTAATAATTCAATAAAAAGCACACAATAAAGTGTAAACATAAATAAGATTTGTAGGAAAAAATTCCATTGTACTATTTTAAAAAAATGTATTTTCTACACTCACTTTAGCAACAGTTGTTTGGTGCTCTGTCGACCTCCAGTGTCGCAGAAATGTTTCCTCCGTGTTGCAGTAGAATCGGCAAGACGCGCATTGAAAAGGACATTGCCGGACGATGTTTGCCATGTTCTCTAAAAGAAAACGACGGCCTTTGGTGTCCTGCGGATTCACACCTGCGACGCGACAGTGATAATGCGAGAGAAGGTGCTTGCCCATCTGAGCTCGACGCACGCGAGCGTGACACATCTCGCATGAAAGGATTTCCTTCTCTCTCTGTCGAATTCTCTTCTTAACCACATCTTTCGATATCGCTTCTTTTCTCTTTTTCTGCAAAAAACATTATTCCAACAAAACAAAAATTATTATTTGATAACATTTCAAATTTTTCCATTTGAATTATTAATTTTTGTAAACATTTTTAAGAAAGGGAATATTTGAACAATTCAATACATAAATAGGGTACTGATACCGATGTTTTTCTTTTTAACAAAATGATACATACACGCTAAATTAATTGGAGTAACAATATATATGTGGTTTTCCACTACACTATGAAAATGTATTTTGTAATCTTTCGGAACACGTACTCTAAAACTCTTGGAATCAATTGTCAGCTCATACCCTGGTGGAGATGGCTACGAGAATCTGCCAAGAATTATCCTAGATTTTGATGATCTGGCTAGAAACTATCTCTATAATATGGGTAGAAATCCTACTAAAATTACATGAATTCTGGCGTAAATCTATCGAGACACGAGACATTGAGACAGCTAATATAGTTTAACATGAGTGCAACAAGCTCCGACAACTTATTGACCTCGGATCGATTTGAGAACCTCGAATACCTCTCGATCGAACGCCCAATATGGCGACTAGCTCTCAGCTGATTCGCCTGCACATGCTGTCGCGATTGTTTACAAAGCTGCTGTAAAGATCAAAGCTTCATTTCGAAAGAAAAGTTATTTACATTTACACCTGCTTATTTCATCGAATCGATTGACCTTTACCTATTATACAAATTTAATATGATATTTTCAGTTTGTAATTATTACTTTGTCACTCTAAATATATGTTAGTGGTCTATAGCAAGTTTTCATCTAGAATTCGTGTGTATTTCTACCGAGATTCCACTGAACAGGAGGATAATGGCTAGTTCAACCTGACAAATCTCTATCAGGGTAGGTGTATGAATTAGGGTAGGTTGGGTTCGACTACGTTTTGAGTTCTTTGCGTAAACCGAATAAAAGTTGTTTTTTTTACACTGATAAGGTGCCACCGAAAAGTAAAGAAAACAGAAACAAACGGAACACGATCCTGTTACATTTTAAGGTTAGGATAAACAATGAAATCGCCTGTTTATGCATTGCACATTCCCCAACTGTCATTGCCTAATATACGTTTATTCTGAAGGTTCCAACTTCCTCTCTCCTTTTGATAATCTCAAAATTCACTGGTTTTCGAATAAAATCATATCATTTGATTCCGCGTCCCGTTTCGCGTTCTGGTCCGTCAATAGAATGTAGCTCCTCTCGCGGAAGACGTGGAATGATCCTTGGAGTAATTCCCGTCTGCCGTTTTTGACGGAGTATATAACTACACCGGTAGAGGGATAGAAACCTAACAAGGAGCATACTAAAAAAGTAAAATTGTATTCAAGGACGTGAATTTTAATGAATGCTCTGTTGGACTGGGCAATTGATTCCAATAATTTTCTTCTCAAAGCGAAATTAAAGAAATGTAATGGAACTCTCGTTGAAGAAAAAAAATGTTTGTTCACGCCTACACGGGAACTGTTTTTCATAGTGTCAATATTCATATCACTTTGTCGTGCCAGGAATTTATAACATTATATAAATATCCCAGCTAAGAGATGCAAATTAGACAATGAAAACGATTTCCACCAAGGAATTACAATGTAATTGTAAAGAAACAATTACTTACTTTTTTAGACCAGTACAGATTACTCCAATAATTTTAGGGTGTACATAAATGTTAGTGCTTAAGACCCATAATAATGCATTTTTTGACGTTTTTACACAGCTAAATGTGCGGAGTTAAATCGGTATCACCTCGCGGAATTTATACAGGTCGACACCTTGACCGGTGAAGATCGTCGGTGTTTATTTTTCGACGTAAAATCGGAATTAGTTTCTGGGCAATAAACAACAAATTCACAGATTCTCAGTAATGTTGATTTAAGTAAGCCGATATTCTAATATCATGTTGATCCCTATTTTTCATGTTTTGGTTTGTTTACAGTTAGAATGTTGATCATCATTTCCGAGAAATATATTTAACTTCCCATGAAAACTTAACGCAGAAACCATTACGCAGGCCTGTATTACACCGGCAGAATTTTAAAAGTGTAGTAAGACTCCTGCATTCTTGTATTCAGGAGTCAGTTACTATCAGTACTTACTATTGGACCTAAGCCCTAACATTTATATGTACGTATTACATTGTTAAAAATAAAGTTCAACATTTTTCAACGCTCTTAATTATAAAACAAGAACATATGAAGGACATATTTAAAAGAATTTATGATCTTGGTCATTTTTAAATAAACATTAAATAAAAAATCTGATTAAATTACTTCAAGACGTAAACGTTGTAAAAGTATACATAAACGGGAATTCTTCTTATTCTTCAAAATCCTCTTCTTACCCAACAGTGTTGCAGATCTACTAGGCTTTGAAGTTGTCTATTTGTTGAATAATTTTATTAGAAACAAAAAATAACATAATTATAATTATTGGAAGTGGATTGCGTAATAATTCAACTACTATAACTAGCATTTAAAACCATAGTTTTCATGAAAATAAGCATTTTCTTTGTATAAATGTTACTGCTGCTCTTTCTTTAAAAAAATACAGTATATGAACATAGGAAAATCATCACAGAAGAAACCATTCCATATGCAGAAGTAATTTACAAGACTTACCATAGATGTGTTATTAACAAAATAAAAATAATAGAAAAATAGACAGTATGGTTTTAAATAAAAACACCGGAAATATTAAAAAAGACATGGTGTGCCCGGATGCAACTTTTATCTTTGTATTCTATCCTTCGGCTACAAATAAAACTCAAATAGGCATGGTATCGATTGATGTATAAGAAATAATAGTGTGGCTACACAGTTGACGATAATTTTTACATTAATAGTAAAAGTGACCTGCTCTAATTTCATCTAAAAATAACATTGACCAATTCGGACAGTATCATTTTTACCACCTGAAATTGTCTTATATACCATTTTGTGTTTAGCATCATCATATAGTAACTAATGTAATGTAGATTCCAGTAACATCATACATAGTAATCCACACCATCATTATGTTATACCACATTCTCTCCGTGTACTAAAGGGAATTTGTGTAGTAAGTAATCTATAATAAAACATTACCAAAGCAAGCACAGTTTGTCGTCGACTAAGGCGACGAATGAGAGGTGCTCCTCGAGGAATGTGTAGAGCACCGTCGATTTCCTGGACACTCCTCCTAGCATGCAGATCGGATAGGAGGTGTCGGTTGTAAACTAGACGAGAGGCTAGTTTCCGACCGCATGGAGCACACCAATATCCTGCGCCGATATCGGCTCGTGCCCCCGGAACCCATTTCCCACGAGTGTGACCTGGTGGCGGTCGCTGGTTCGATACACCCTTGTTCTCGTAATCAGTGCTTTTCTAAACAAGTTACATTTAAAAGGATGTAAAATTAGCTGCATAACAAATCAAATATACTCAGTCTCCTATTCATATTTTACATTAAAATTGGTTAATAATGAAAAGGATGAACTAATTATATATGTTCATGAAATTATGTGTATGCAACCTCTCGAGTTGGCCTACACTAGGACTCACTATCTCTCACACTGGCCATCACTATGTCTCATCTACTTTATTGTCGCATGACCCGAAGCAGGCCCATATCTATGTTAATACACATTTTGTACTAGAGAATAAATAGTGCTGTATTGTTGGCCTTGACAATCGTTCGTGGAAGGGAAAAAAACCCAGTGAACATGGACAGTTAGAGAGAGGCCTCCAGGAGAGAGAGTCAGTGGGAGGGGGTCCAACTCGAGAGGTCGCGCTCCATTTTTTAAAATCACCGATATATAATAAAACGCATCTAACTCTATTAGTTTCTTTAGTACATACGAAATAACACAAAACCTAAGGCAAATTAATCTTACTTGAGCGGAACTATCAGATGGCTTCCATTTTCCGCCCGTGAAAGTCGACGGCGGATGTTGCGACGTATCTTCATCATCCACGTCCACATCATCCTCATGAATAGTACCAATATCCTGTGTCGATACCCTCGACCCAGGTTTCCATTTCCCCCCTGTATGACTTTGGGGAGGATAGTCTGTGTCCCTACTCCCAGCATCGTTCGAGTCAGAGAAAGTATCTTCATCCAAATCTAACAATAAACTCTCCGCTTCTGACTCGTCATCTTGCCGATAATCATAGTCGTTTAATTTTACGAAAGCTAGAAGAGGGTCCTCAAACTTCCTTATAATTTTCACAGGTTCATTGAGATTCGCGTCTTCTAACCATAGTGATTTTCTGTGGGAAAAGGTTTCGGTGCTTTTCCTACCACTGACACTTTCTTGTTTCACTGGTCGCGTCGATGTGGAAGTGGACGCTTTGCTTGTCGAAGCAACAATATCGGGAAATCCTACCAGGGATGGAATAGCCAAGTCATCCAGGTCTGTCACCCCAGGCAACAAGTGAGGGAGTTTTTCCTTTCCAGACGTGTCATCGGGACTTCCTTCTTTATATTTTCGCTTCCTCTTGGCTGCTCTATGTTTGGGAGGGCGGCTAACGGGAGTCGGTTCCCGACTTGGTTCTAACTTGGCTGTAACGCTGCTCCGTAATTCTAGTGAACTGAAGAAAGCATCAGCATTGAGGATTTCTGGATAGTCAATTGTAGGAGTCGGCGGAGCATCATTGACAACTTCAGCCTTGTACTTATCTTCATGCGGTCGACATCCAGATTGACGATGTGTCACGTAATTGTCCAGTCCTGTGATGGTGGAATGACACTTGATACAGAAGTGGGTGTCATCATCTTCATCGTAACCTTCCATTCACTCGCCTGCAAACAAAGCAAATATTCCTAATTCATTATATGCAATTGCAACAAGTGTGGTATTTATTCTGGACAAGTGTCTATTGTTTGGAATTCTCAGTGTCCAGATCGTGTGAACAGTGTACTCTAGGCAATGTCTCCCAACACACCTTGAAAGAGGCGGCGCATTAGCGCGGTCGGCTAATTACGAACAAAACACCGAGGCGGGTCTCTATGTCGGCTTAAAAAAAAATTGCCGACAGCAAAGATAAGCAGAGGTGTCCCCCTTTCGAATGTATCGAACTGCTGGAAACACGCGAATTCAATTAGAGGACACGGGTCTTCGCGATTCCCAGCGTGCGAGTTTCTCGCGCGAGTGCTGCAGCTTCATACACGCGAGCATGGTAAGAGACGTGTCCAGGATTCACACGCGCCCAGGCATCGGCACGATATCACCCAGGGCTCAATCCAAGAATCGAGAAAAAACTCAAGAGAATCACGCCGAAGTAAATAATTAATCGGTAACCAAGACACGGAAGCTTTAAAACCGCTTGTATACGAGATCACTTACTAATGACGTACCTGCCTTTTTCGGGAAGGATACATATTCAAGAACAAGTGTCATAATTCAGTATGGAGGTACATAAAATGTTGTTAAGTTTTTATTTAATAATCTGAGCTGTTGTTACGTCAAATAATTAATGAGTACGAATCTAGGTAAGAATGGAAAAATTATTCCCTTTGGATTTAATGTCCCGAATTTGTCTATGTTGACACAGTATATTTCGTCGTCGCCGTTAGGTGCGTTTGTGTCTCTCGCAATTCTGGCTTTCATGCCAGACATAGAAATGGAACGTCGTTTTATATATGAAGGCCGTATCGTCACGGAATAATCATATAATGTTGCACGATGCATTCCCAATAAGTATTCTTTTTCGAAAGAGAATTTTTTAAGATGTAATGAATGTTTATTATGTTTATTGAAAATTCAAATCGCATTCTTTACAAATGTAATAATCTTTTCAGGAAACAAATTTTAAAAGTATATACAACATATATTAGATAAATATTTTAAACGTAATTAAAAAATACTCTTTAACGCATCTAATATTTGAACATAATTACACTAAGAATTTCGGAAGTATGAAAAGTATCTTACTAGTAAGTATTTTATATTTAACAGCTTCAACTATTGTTTAGGCGAGAATCGCCGTCAAAGTAACATTTCGAACACTCACCACGGAGTGGTGCACAAGAGGCGCACCTCTAAAATAATATCCAGTCTTTCTAAATAATGTTAAAAGCACGATTATTTTATAATGTAATGATAATGATTTTGTAATGATAAGGCCGTCCACAGCATATAAATGTAAACACATTGTTGTGTGTTAATTAATAAATAAAAATCACTTATTTTCGAAAAAGTTCGGTCAGTTCTCAAATTATTTTCTTTTGTATTTTCTTTTTCGGCAGATGGCCTTCATATCAATACGAAATATTGCGTTCCCATCTTGGTAGTTTCCAAAATACAGTACAAACTCGCTAAGACGTCGTGGTTGGTTCCAGCTTCCCCTCTCGCCTCTCGATAATACGTCGTACGAGAAAGAGTAAGCTTCTCCTTCCCTGGCAAAGGGAATTTTGCGTAAAGTTAGGTTTCCGTCTGGTGAGAAAAGGGCAGTGGTGGGGATGAGGGGGGGGGGCATGAAACGACGTCTTAACGAGGGATAGTTCCGACGTCTTATCGAGATGAAGTATTAACGCAGTGACGTCTTATGGAGATGAGGTATTAACGCAGTGACGTTTTATCGAGTTTGTACTGTACCTAAGAAACCATAAAGTATTCCAACAAATAATTTTTACATGAACACACGAATTAAAATGCAATCAATTTCACCGGTACTGCAGTAGTCGCTCCCAATATTTGCGTTCCCAATATTTGCTACCCCCTAATATTTGCCACTAGGTTGTTCTACTATTTGCCTTACCCCTCGATTGCTGTTCCCCACCCCTTCTCAGGGATCGGTAATTCTGTCGCGACATCACGCTTACGCGACGTAGGAAAGGATAAACCATGGTATAATTTATTATACCATGGGTTAAACTGATTTCTTCTGGTCGAGCATGTGCGTTCTTTAACTGTATGTCGGCGGAGTGGGGAAAACTTTCTTCCCCTCATTAGGCAAATATTGGGTGAGGGCTCTGTAAGTAATAATAATATACAGGGTGATCCAAAAGTCCCGGAACAGCAAAATATCTCAGCGGGAGTGCATTTTCGGGGAAAATGTTTTAGACAAAAGTTTAAGGATTTTTCCCTGGCTATTTAATGGCGATATTGAATTTGACCTTGAACATGACCTTGAAGGTTATTTCAAGGTCAAGTTAATTTTTTTAAATGGGAACCCCTATTTTTTTTCACGGATTCGGAAAGAGCACAAAATTTTACGTCCGAATATGCTATGGCCGTTTTTTTCGGCAAGGTCATTTCAAGGTGAAACTTAAAACTCCCGTGACGGCGAAATATCTCAGAGGGTGTGCATTTCTTTGGAAATTGTTTCAGACAAAAGTTTAAGGATTTTTCCCGGGCTATTTAATGGTAGCACAGAATTTGACCAGGAAAAATCCTTAAACTTTTGTCTGAAACAATTTCCAAAGAAATGCACACCCTCTGAGATATTTCGCCGTTACGGGAGTTTTAAGTTTCACCTTGAAATGACCTTGCCGGAAAAATCGATCATATCATACTCGGACGTAGAATTTCCCGCTCTTTCAGAATCCATGAAAAAAAATAGGGGTTCCCATTTAAAAAAATTAACTTGACCTTGAAATAACCTTCAAGATCATGTTCAAGGTCAAATTCAATATCGCCATTAAATAGCCAGGGAAAAATCCTGAAACTTTTGTCTGAAACATTTTCCTCGAAAATGCACTCCCGCTGAGATATTTTGCTGTTCCGGGACTTTTGGATCACCATGTATATGTGAAAGTAAACAATGGCTATCAAGGACGTAACATTGCTTCTTTTTTTATAATAAAATATGTTCATAATAAAACCTAACAAATTAAAACGAATTTTTCCGAATTAAAATATTCGGAAATCCACGTGAATGTATTGTATTAAATCGAATAACTTCGAATCAGGTTGTGACGTTTCTCAATTCGAAACATCAAGAAACCGGATTGGAAATGTAATTTCTGAATTCGATCTTATTCTTTTTCGTCGATTGGGATCCTTTATACGATTTAGTACGAAATAAGTGTGATCCTTCTCATTCTATCGCATAAAACTTACATAACCTACAAGAAATTGTTATATTAATAATTATCAAACGATTGAAACTGTAAGTTAACAGAGAGTAATTTTAAAAATGGGAAAAAGGCATGCAATTGCACAAAATCAAATGAGAATTTCTGAAAGCGAATACTTCAATGGAAAGAAACGGAAGGCAACATTCCGACTATGAAAACTTTATTGTTTGTTGTTTAGGATCTGACATTTGGCGCTGTTGTCGACAAATTTTCAAGCTTCAAGTTCCAACCACCATATTGGCCTAATCACCTTTGTCAAAATGCAAACTTTGAAGCAAGCTTCCCTATAAACCAGAAAGTATACGCAATCGATATTTTGCATTCTGTTTCTTTGTAATCGCGTATGGATTATCCGAGATTCTTATTAAAATTTATACTATTTTATATGACCTGTAATTCCAGAATTGAATTCATTCGATCTTATACTATACCGTATTTAACGCGCATTCCACAAATTTATTTGTTGCTGTTTAGAAAAGCTTTAAATTCTGCCAATTTAATCGAAGAATTAATTATTTCGTTTTCCGTATTTCATAATTCTCGAAGAAATGCTCTGCTTTACAGTTTTGAGTTCAAATCATTCGATAATCCAAATAATCGTTTCTTTGAGGTTATGTGCGTTTATGTATGGCGTAGAATATCGTATAACCTCGCATTCGTAACTGAAGAAGCGAGAAAGAAACAGATTTATTTCGTACTAAATCGTACACAGATTTTTCGTATACTTTTTGGTTTGTTGGGTTGCTGAATTTAAATCCAAAATAAAGTGCGGAAAATATTTAATTGGATCTAAGATAAAATTAACGAATCATTTTTAATAAAATTAAAATCATTCTACTGTAACTTCCGTTTAGTAACTGATTTTATTACATATAAAAAAATTACACTAACACATTTCCACGTTTTATCTGTGATTTTGATAAGACCAGCTTAGAAATACATATATTAAATCGTATGTAAAAAAAGTGTCAAATTTGTTAACTAAAAGAATCCCCCCTGTAATAAAACTAAAAAATCTCCATTTAATATGTACGGAATTGAAATATAATGACAACATATTACAGATATCACCAATTTACTGATTTACTATTCAAAATTGAATAATCCTAATCTGACATAATCACTATAGTTGTCACCAACATAGGATAAATTTCATTTGAATGAATGTCATTGACAAAATGAAATTATATCATCCTTGACACTCGACTTAAATTACATGTATTTCTTTATACATATAGCTACAGCTTTATTTGTTAATATTTATACAAATGAGATACCTGGTCAATAATGTTCACCCGAAATATGAGTGTAATTCAAATAAAAATAAAAAAAATAATGAAATGACTCAACCACTGAAATATAAATATACAATAGGTATACACAATCGTTCGCTATCTCGAGTGAATGGTGCTAATTACATGTTATATTTAAATTTAATAATTCAGATCTGACAGCCATACTCCGGCTATACATTCCAAAAGCTTTATTTAAATGTTGAAATTCAATGTCTATTTTATTCGAAATTGAAAACTAAAGTATAACAATAACAATATTAATAACGATACGTCATTGTTGTCAGATGGTAGTTTCTCTGTAGTATCTAAATACTGTGATTTGTTACTTGATTCAGATTTTTTAATGTTCATCAAAAATAAATATTTTACAACAGGTTTGATATTCAATATCTACGTACATATATGTAACATTGAAATTCAAATATAAAAACCATTCTACATTTCAGTAGCCCCGAAAATTAATAGTTCAGATTTGATACATTTCAGACAGTGTCAATAAAATTGGAAGTTTTATTTATGAATGCTTTGTCATATGACTTAGGCTTTAATTAAATTCTAGGCAGAATGGTATATAATTCTATTTTAAATATATCAACTTTAATATCGTATGCAACTTTAAATAAAATCATACAAGTTTATCATCGTCACTACACTTTTAACAGGATTAATATTTTTATTTAAAACTGATTGTATACTTGTATGCAATATGAAATTGAACTTATATTCTGAAATACATTTGTATTATTGTTAGTTATAAAGATACAAAGAGAATGTCATGAGTTTATGCGTCATGATGACAGCTTCAAGTCATTATTTTATCAAGCGATAAAAAAAAATCATTTTAAAACGTTTCGATTCTATTAATTTTAGGTAATTCAGGAACAAGTCAATAATAAATGATTATATTGACACAACATATTGAATTTTAAACATGTAAAAACCTCTAAACAATTATACAAATTTGTTAATTATTGATTTGTGACTTTCGAGCTACCTTACAAGAGCCATAAATGTTAACAATTAAAATTCTTTACAGTTTAAATATAAAGATTTGATAGTAAAATATTTATGTGCTTTGGTCATCAAAATTAATAGGACGGTCACAATATAATAAAATAATTTACAATATGCGTAATAAAATACTTAATAAAATAGTTTCAAATGTACCAAACTTAACGTTTCGACCTCTTGGTGCGGGTATCTTCAGAATTAATTTTTATGACCGAAGCATATCAATATTTTACTATCAAATCTTTGTATTTTTAATGGTTGATAAAATTTCAAAAATAAGGTTTAAATATAAGTTTTGAAAATGAGATTAAATATACATCTGTAGCAAATATTTATAAAAGAAAAAAGTGATAGGTATGTATATGCCTGTTTAGAATATTTCCATAAGTGTAAGTGCTGTTAAATAAATAAATAACAATTTTCAATAACGGGAAACTGAATTAATTATTATTTTACACAACTGAGTCATAATCGATAGTGCTCAATGTATGTCTAAGCCACATTTGAATATATTATTTTAAAAATAACAAACTATTTCTTATAAAATATTTAACGTTAGTAGCAATATGTATAATATTTGGATACTATAGCAAAAAATGATACATTTACATGTGTATTAACAAAATTTTTTTCTGAAACATTCGTCACTCAGAGTAATTTTTCTAAATATTCCTAATATTATTTTTCTGTTAAGGTGGTTAGACCCCGGAATATCGTACGTTGGGGAAAAATAGTTAGTAATATTTTCAAAAATGTAATTTTCATTGCGAATGATATTGTTGAAAAGAGAAAGCATTATTCTTCTTGGAAAAAAATTTAAACATGCAAAGATAATTTGTTAAATGATTTTTTTAAATGACGCAAATTTTGTTCTTATCGCCTTTAAAAAATTTGTTTAAACTGAATAGATTTTAACGAATGACTGCTTATTTTTTTGATGAAAAGATTCTCTACAACTTGACCGTACTATTTTTGTATATTTCTGACGGCAAATACCCGTTCAAATATCTCTATTTCATTTAAAAAACTATTATTTATACAATTTCTGGCTAATTTTAGTAATTAGGCAAAGAATTTGGGAAAATCCGTTCAGTCAAGTTGTAGAGAACCTTTTCCCAAAAAAATAAACCGTCATTTTTTAAAATATATTCTGTTTAAAAAAATGTTTGACAGGCGATAAGAAAAAAATTTGCGTCATTAAAAAAAATCATTTAACAAATTATTTTTGCATGTTTATATTTTTTTACAAGAAGAAAAATGCTTTCTCTTTTCAACAATATCATTCGTAATGAAAATTATATTTTTGGAAACGATATTAAACAATTTCCCTCAACATATGATTTCCCGGGGTCTAACCACCTTAATATACTTGTACTATTTCATTACATGACGCTAGTCTTGATATTGTACATAATATAAATTCTTTCCAAATATCTGTATTTGTATTTTTCATAATTAATAAATTAAATGAATAAATAAGCATTCTACATGAATGTAGACCTTCAATCTTTATTTTATAAAAAATTAGCAAATTGTTTTATGAATTAATGTTATCGAATCATTAAAGCATATAGACATTTTAAAAATTTTTTAAATATATTATCAAATAATTATATGAATATGTCGAACCCTAATACATGTACAAGAAAACAGCAGAATATCATCCAGCGGATTGTTTCCATGAACAAGTGCAAAATCACATGCATTCTGGTACAATTCATACATTTCGATAGACTGTCATTTTGTACAAAACAATTTCTGAACTGTCTATATTTGAATTTGACAGGTTTCAATAGTTCAAAATATATTTGAATTTGACAGGTAATGAACAGTTTTCTCTTGTGCACATTCTAATGTTTAAAAAATGAACAATTGTGGGTATGCAAGTACCAGTATTTATTTATGGTTGCATTTCCAGCATTTGTAAACAATTATATCTCAACAAGAGGCATACAAAATGTGCTCTCTTCACCCACCTGCCAAAACCACGTGGGCCTGTTTTGTTCTGCTTGTCACAATAATGAAAACAAAAGTGTCAGGTTCAAACTTCAGCCGCATAAGAGAAACTAGACTATTCGCAAATCGCAATCGCGCACCTTATTAATAAATCACTTAAGCACAAAAAAGAAATAAATATATACAAATATCTGCCCCCCAAACAAGCGTGCATTACGGGGATGGAATTGCACTGCAGTGTGCAGGCATACTGTATTGTTTGGAACAATGTTTATGTGCAATGTCAACATTGCATGTGCATCGTCATATAGGGATTGCTGTGAGCACCTCATATTCTCACAACAGAAATTAGACTTAGAAGATAACAGAGTTTAGTTTTAATAAAACAAAAATTGCTCATTGCTATTCGTTACGGCATTTTAGTACCATAAATAACAAAACATGATAGTCGACTCGACACAGCTGTCAAGTTTTATGAACGATGGAAATGCCATTCTCCTCCAGTGGACAGACGCGGAACTACAGTTTTCAATAATCGGTCGGTAACATAGTATTCGACAGTGGAACAGTCGAAAAAATACATGTAATAATTAATTATGTTATACGATAAATAATTATTAAAATACAGTTGGACCAGAACATATATTTTGGTTTCTGTTTAATTTAAATATTAACCCCTTGAGTGTGAGGAGAACTCTATAGACGTACATTCAACAAAATTGATAAAATGCACAAAAAATAAGTAGATTTACATCACACATAGATTCTTCTTAACCCATTAACGTCAAGTAGGACACTTTTTTCGCTTCAATTTCAATAAAGAATTTCGGATGAAAATCCAAGTTCAAATAAATTGAAAAGTATGTCTTACTATTTTCGAGGTCGCTCTTTTCAATGCTGTTGTCAAAATTGAGCTGTCTTAATTAGAAAATTAAATATGTCGATTTAAATGTCAAAATAACGCGAAAAATAGAGTGTTCTTTTTTATAAAACATTATTTTCTCATCGAAAGAATATTTGTCGTCAGAAAATGCCTTCATTAAACGTGGATCCAACAGTTACAGTATCAAGATTTTAAATATTTAAAAACTAACATGGTGATCACAAAATGGCGACTCCAATCACAAATTTCTAATTAAAACTTAACAATTGTTTTTCTTGAAAACTATAGACTTCAGAAAAAATTTTCTAAGAATAAATACGTTTTAGAATGAGTCAAGAAACGCTGTCAAATTTTTCCAGAATATATTGTTAAGATTTTTTATTTTTCAAAAATTCGAAAAATCGAAATTTTTAAAAAAGTCGTCCAAAAAATCTGAAAAAATTTGAGAGTATTCTTTGACCAATTCGAAGACATTTTTGTTGTAAGGAAATTTTTTCTAAAGTCTACTGTTTTCAAGAACAAAAATTAATAGTCTTGAAATCAGAAAAGTTTAATAATTTTTTTTCGTTCTTCTCAAGAACACTCGATTTTTCGCGTTATTTTGATATTTAAATCGCCATATTTAATTTTCTAATTAAGATAACTCAATTTTGACAACAGCACTGAAAAGAGCGACCTCGAAAATAGTAAGACATGTACCTTTCAATTTATTTGAAGTTGGATTTTCATATGAAATTTTTGATTGAAATTTAAGTGAAAAAAGTGTCTTTTTGACGTTAATGGATTAATATGACTTATGCAAATTACGTTCTCTGAATAGAGAGTGTTCAAAAATCTTGTTTCTATTTCGGGTAGTATTGCTCTTATCTGATACATCTAATGATAAAAACATAAAAAAAAAATGTAATCTATGATAGTTTATTAAATTATCTGTAAATGTGAATATATTATCGTAACTCAGGACATGAAATGTTAAATAAACTTATTTTTAAAACATTTTCAACACGCAACAGGTTTCAGCAAAATCCAAGGATTTAAAAAAAATATGTTCGCCACATTGGATCCGCCATTTTGAATTTTTAAAAATGGACTTCATATTCGTAATCTGCGATCCCGAACAAGTGTACCAATCTCAAAAATTTTGGTAGCTTAAAAATTTCTTAACATTTTTGACCCGCATTTCAGATTTTTCTCCTCTCAGCGAAGGGGTTAGGTAATATATGAAATTATAAAAGGTATTATAAAGTGGTACGCTGTTAAGGCAGGAATTCTCGCTACAAACTGGAAATTAAAAGTTACAGAATGAATTTTCTAAAGTTCTAGCACCGTAAAGATAATCCTATTTATTACATCAAATCTTCTAAAAAATGCTACAAAAATTGATTATGTATTAACCGACAATTATTGAAAATACGTGACTTTACAATAAAAAAATGCTTTTTTAATTTTTTTTTTAAGTCGGGTAATAAACAACCGGGAATTCGAAAGAAGTATTTCTTAATGCACTGCTGCAGCAACTTGGTGCATCAATTCCAATATTGTAATTTTGATGTCATATTTATATTTAGCCATACAAGAAATATAAATGTACCTTGCCCCATGAGATTCCAGAGGTCTCTTTGTCAAGACTACCATGGAAAACATAGAAGAATTCACCTTCTCCATCGTTTTTTTTTTTTAATTTTAAACAGTTTTTTCGATATAGAAGCGTAATTAACACACGAAGTACCATTTTTGTCTTCAAAATCATGTTCATCACAACAAAATACATGAGACTGCTACATGGTCACAACTTGATATTAATCATATGCTTTTTTTGTAGGTCTTTGGCACTAAAAAATGTGATCAGCGAGTCAAAATACGTCGGAATAGTTGAGTCCCATACCCCACACAACACACTTCTTTTTGTGGGTCTGTTATTGATGTCATTGATCAAAATTCGGGCTCTGTAACGGCAATTCCAACCATTACACGTCATATCCTACAAACTATCCTAGAAATTCGTCAAGAATTGATTGAGAACTATCGTAAATACGTAAACGTAATTTTTTGTTCTGATTTTTTCTTATTAATATATAAACATTACGAATATCACTAACCACGCTGTACAATTTACGTAGATCATTTAAAAACAATTGTAAATAAAAATGTGTCCAATGCATTTTACACGGCTATACCGATGACATAGAGATGGCGCGCAGCCCGGAGTCGTGAAATATCTGCTGAGAGTTGCGTTTTTCTATGTAGTTCATGCACTGCTTTGATTGGGCAGTTCTGAACGCTGTGATCAGTAGGGTACCCCGTGTTTAAGAAAACTTCCCAAACGGTCAAGACCCTATTAGCCCAAATTAGGTCCTTTTGTGTCCGTAACAATATTCAACCGTACTTACAACTTATCACAAATGTAATTTCAGTTCGAATTCGTTGCTAAATTCTAGAATTAAACCCATCTCTAAGCAACATGTCACACTTGTTATACTGCGTTCTTGTCGACTATACATGTAACATACTTAACAAGCTAAAGTATTTCCGTTGTATGCATGATGTAACCAATGAATTCGCAATTCAAAACAACCCTCAATTATGAGATATATATTAAAAACCACGATAATGTACCTTGTTGATACACGTATGCGTAAAGTAGATACATTACTCCTTTTAGTCCGCAAAGTGTGATTTTACGGACTGATCTATGCACTTTATTGATTAAAAACAGTCGGTAAAGTGCTTGCTTTTGCGAACAGTATATCAAAAAATAATGTTCGTTCCTTGGCCGTAAAATTTTACGACCTCGGTTTAGAGATTGTGCGGTACGCAAAATTATACCGGCTTCGCCAGTCCTCGGATGCACAATCTCCACTCGGTCCGTAAAATTGCACTTTACGGCCTAGGACCGAAAAGTACTATTATAACGAGATAAAATGGTTGATCAGATTTGTTGATAAAACTTATGGTCCGATCATTGGCGTATATACTGGTATATGAATAACAACTTGAAAATCAGCCATTCATTGAAATAATTTAAAACAAAGCCGAGTTATCGCAAAAAAGAAATTTTTTTTCTAAGCTTCAATGGCTCGTCACTCGAATTCTGAGCCTCACATCCAATTTTGGTACAGGACTTTTCGGTTTGAAATGTTATGAAAAATTAACTCTTGAAATCTTGTTGGTCAGTTCTTGGATGACCTGGTTAAATAACGCCCCGTAATAAAAGTACATATACCAAACAGTCAAACACGAAAATGTGTTAAATTATTAAATGTGAACTGTAGCAGTGAGATACTTTATTGTATATATCTATACATGAAATGTAATAATCTGCCCAAAACGGTTTTTAAAATATTACTAAATAAGATGTGGTATGTCATGTACCGAGATTGGGACAGTTGATTAACAGTTTATCGTCCTAAAGGAAAAGAAACAAAAAAATCTTCCTTATTGTTCCTAAAAAATCGGTCAAAAAAATATTTTTTAAAATATTGAATGTGTATACTCCTAGTTTAAGTAAAAATATGCTTTGGACCGATTTTTTACTCAGAATAATGAAGATTTTTTAATTTCTTGTTCTTTATGGCGGTTAACCGTTAGATCAAATATCTTAATCTTGGTACATGGCATACAGTGTCATATTTTATGACACATAAAACTGTCTCGTAAGTGAGGGTACAAAACGTTATTAAACATCTCAAAAATGGAGACAAAACTTCTGAGAATGACACGCTTGTTTTTAAAGTGTTATTACATTACATGTAAATAGAATTCTACTTTAAAACTTAAAATTAAGTTCCCTTATAATTTAATTAATCTTTATAATGAATTGGTAGTCAAACAGTTGAACACTGTATATAAAATAATCAATTAAACCCTTCTTAAACTAGGATTTACATTTAATATTCTGTAAAAAGAAATAGCTCCAATCACTCGAACAAGTGTGAAATTCTACTCTTGAACGTTATAAAAAGTAAATTACTTATGAAAAGCGATATAATAAAAGTAAATGTGGGCCATATATTTTTTTATCAGTTAACACATGTACGTAATACGGCAGTACATTTTTCAGGAGTACTCATTTAGAGAATGTTAAAAATTATGTACTTCGTTCTCGTTACTGTACTCGGTTAATATTAGCATTGCTCGAAATCTATAGTATTTATCAATTTTATATTCTCGATAAATAACTGCTAATTTGGAGAAATTTAGCCTTTTCACACGTTTATTAATGAGGCACCTGTGTCGTTCGAAGTATGCAACTGCCGGAATACAATGTTTCTGGTCTTTTGGGAAGGGGGTTGATTACCAGGGATCCTTCTGTTACTTTTCTCCCGTTGTATATAATTCGCCATTAATTGTATTATTTACGGATGTAGAGCATCCTTCGCCGTGGTCGATAATTAGTCCTGGCATCTTTATTACGATGATTTAAGCTAGAGGCGCATCATTTACACTCGAGCATGTGAGCAAATTCAATTTGTATTGTTGCGTGATGAAAATTGCACTTCGTAGACATCGACAATAATGCGAAAGATGTTGTAATCTACTGTGTTTGAAGTACTTAATTCTTTTTTAATTAGTTAAACACTTCATTTTTACAACGACTCCCGTAAATGTATCTGCTGCATTTTTATATAGTTCGTATTGAATAATTTCAGCTCCTGTAAGTTATTGGACATTTAAGGGAGAACAAATTAGACAAACGAAAATTATGACGGTAATTAATTTGGCCGATACAATGTGTGGCGGGAATTAAGATCATCCTTATCTCGAATATTGAAAAATTTTATGTTAGTGATATTTTATTTTCTGTCTTATCGATAAATGAATCGCGTTAAGTAAGTCTAACAATATTTAGCAAAATGTAAAATGCTTAAGTCTTACGTATGTTTCCTGTACAGATAAATAATTTCCATAATTAATTGTATCGAAGGTTATGGGTAAAAATAAAGAACTTGGGTATGAGTAAAATTATAAATTTTTATAGTATATGAATCATGTTGAAATTGATTTAAAAGAAGACACCTGACCACCCGTGCGGCGTGAGAGTAAATTCTGCTATATAACATTATCATGTGACTTATGGCTTACTATTAATTAAACAGTTCGTTAAGGACATTGTAACGTGTTATTAAATTAGCGATATCAGTCGCATTACTTCATTTGACGTTATGTTCTTCGTTAATTTATTGCTACTGAATCTCTGAGATATTCGAATAAAATTAGTTTTGTATTATAATTAAAATAAACTAAATGTATGTAATGCAGATAGAAAAAGGATTTTTATAGTCTTTACAATTTATTCTTCCAACAATTTGGATTGTTAGTACAGAACCAACATTTGAGATGGTTATTGCAACAAACTAGGGGGTTCAACCCTACGACCTCTAGCACACTTACTCCTCGATTGGGCAGGGTTTTGGTAGGTCCAACTATTTAATTGACAGTAGAAAAAACTGAAAATGGACATTTTCAAAACTTGGACCCCCAGCACATGCCAGCCGGAGCATTATTATATAACATATTTATAAACATGAATCTTCTTTAGGGATTTAAAGTTTGGTATTCGATTCCGACCCTCCATAATTTAGTACGAATGGACTCCAAAAACTAATCGGATCTATGTTAGGCCACGTCAAAATCAAAAGGAGGTCGCGAAATATGGACAAAACAAATTAAATAGGACGTACGTATGTACGAGATGACGGACAATAATATTTTGATTAGATCTTTTAGTTATTTAGTTAGAAGTTGAGTTCCAAAATTCTTGCACGTGTATAAAAATACAATGCACTTTGGAGGTAACTGATTTCCGAGATTTTAATAACTGCTTCTGATGTTGTTTATATGTTTTATGTATACTCAGGATATAAAATTTCACCGAAATGAGCTTTATGTACTTCGCGAAAATCACTTGTACGATTTTTAAATATCCTAATGGGCAATTTTTAACAAGAATTCTCATTAATGCAGTTCAACGTTACATGTTTTTTCCCAAAATATAGTTGTTTCCTTGAATTCTTTCGACAAAATGAACTAACTACTCCTAATAGTAATTTTATGATTTTAATATGAAAAGTCAATTTTACAAAAAAACAGCTCTACCCATTGTTTTTTATTTTCGGGTGAAAATATTCAGAAAGATCACCAGTACCAGAATCAACGAAAAATCCCATCTTAGAATATTCTAGCATGCTACTATTTCGTAATTTCATTATTTTCTAATTTTATTATAAAAAGTCGATATTGGAAAAAAACCGATAGACCGATTTTTTAAATTTTATAATGAAAATACTCAGAAAGGTCCCAGAATCAAGAAAAAAATTCTACTTTTGAATATTTAAGCAGAAGTTGTACATTGTAATTTTATTATTTTCAGATTTTACTATAAAAAGTCGATTGAAAAAAAAAAACGGCTCGACCGATTTTATTAATTTCTTTATGAAAAGGTCACCAGCACTAGAATCGATGAAAAAACTCCAATTTTAGGATATTTAGGCACACGTTACATTTATTAACTTTATTATTTTCTAATTTTACTACAAAAAGTCGATTTTGTAAAAAAAAAACGGTCGAACGATTTTTTAAAGTTTTTTAGTGAAAATACTCAGGAAGGTCACCAATACCAGAATAAAAAAAAAGATCCCATTTTAGAATATTTAAGCACATGTTATACTTTGTAAATTTATTATTTTCTAATTTTACTATAAAAAGCCGATTTTGAAAAAAACTTCTCCACTGATTTTTAAAATTTTTTTTTGACAATAGCCAAAGTCAATAATCAGAATCAATCACAAAAATCTCACTTTAGAATATTTAAGCAGACGTTGTACTTTGTAATTTTATTATTTTCCGATTTTTCTGTAAAAAGTCGCTTTAATAAAAACGACTCGACCGATTTTTTTACATTTTTTTATGAAAATACCCAGGAAGATCACCATTACTAAAACCAATAAAAAAATCCCATTCTAGAATATTTAGGCACGTCTTATGATACTTTGTAATTTTATTATTTTCTAATTTTATTATAAAAAGTCGATTTCAAAAAAAATCGGCTCGACAGATTTTTAAAATTTTTGTGCGAAAATACTCAGGAAGGTCACCAGTACCAGAATCAACAAGAAAATCCCATTTCGGAAGACTTTTTATTTAAAGTTATTTCAAGCCTCCTGTGATATGCGTTCATGGGTTAAACAGTACATTTATTTTTTACTCGACACCTAAGAAAATAATAAATCACGTTTATAAAAAAAGAAAAAATTGACTTTTTTGTGATTCAGTGTTTTCAATCTCCGGATTAAATCGAATAAACGTTTGAACTCTTATCTCCATCAATCAGGATTGCGAGGACCATTGCCACAATAGCATCACGAACCGTGAAGAGCGACCCGCTGCTCCGCCGCTTGTTAAACTGTTAAACAAAATAAAGTCATCTTTAGGACAGAGAAGGGATGGATAAAGGTTCGAGGGGTAGTTTTACGCGAGGGTGGGGGCCAGATACGACGAGCGACCGACGTCGAGAGAAAGAGCAAGAGATCTCGAAGCTGGAAAGCTGCGAAACAGACGAGAGGCAGAAGGACGTGGGGGTTGGGGGTTGTTGGCGAGGGGGTCGGGGGTGGCTCCACGACCGGGAGGCGAAGTGTCGTCGTCCGAATAACGGCCGAGCGGCATCGACCGATCTTCTCGCTGCCCTCGGCCCGTACGCGAACGCGTCAACTTGTTTCCCTTCTATTCCACGAATATTGAGTTCAATTTGTCTGTTACTCTGGCATTCTCTTCCACCTCATTGCCCCTGCCCCCCTGGAAAACCTGACGTTTTTCCAACCCCCCTTACGCACTTCCCGCCACCCCCGATTCGGCGCGCGACTGCGTCACCAATCCTCTCGTGTTTCGACGCTCTAATGCGATTGTTCTTAGCTTTTGTCTCGATAGTCCCCTGCGGATCATTCCCTTCCTAGCCTCGTCTCCTCCGTATCTCGTATCGCTCTATGTAAAGGAGGCGAGCTGGAGTCACTTAAAACTAGAGGAGAGATAAAGAGACTATCTTTAATTTCGACGAGATAAGGAAGACTACCGCCGACTATTGCCGGCTGGCGAATTTAGGTAGAGTTTTCCGTCCGTTGTGAGGGTCAGGGTTGAGATTCTAGTCGAGAGTAGACAATTTTAATAAAAAGGTAATTCCAGGAAATCTTTACAATTCAAGGTACTGTGTAGCAGTGTTTTATCTGCTACTGCACTTATTGTTTATTATCACATTGTGCTCAATTGAAATAAAAGAAAAATAGGCAGCCACTAGAACTCATCAACTATGAGTTATGAGATCCATGTACATTTATGGAAACTTTTGAACTTCAGGTGACACGAATACAACAATTGTTATTCATCTATTTGACGCAATATTGGATCTGTCATTTTGAATTTCTAAAATTTAATAACTCTTTTATTCCCACTATTCTGACTTCGACTGGGCCTGACTTTGAAACAATCGACACGAATATATTCATCAAAATACACGACAAGATACAAGAAATATTTAAATAAAATGCAAATAACCAAAAAATTCCATATCAATAGCGCCATTTTGTAATTTAAATTGTAATATTGACCAACTTGTAGTAAAACTCATTATGCCACAGAATTCTGAGCCCAGATACAATTCTGGAAATCCTTTGCAATAAAAATTGCAGATTACTGAAATAGTTTTCGCCTTTTCCACGTTTTTTTCTCATTTAAGCAGCCATATTTAAAACGTGGAAATCGGTAAAGAATCGAAAAAGAGACGACAGATTCGAAAAGATCATGCCCAAAAACTGTGGAAAACCTACATTTCATAGCAGTATCTCAAAGAGATATCCATAAACTTGCGGAGGATGAAAACCGTCGACAAATGTTGTCATTTGGGACGAAACGGGTTGTATATTTTCAAAAACTGAAAATTATATGCATATGTAACTCAGTGATCATATATAAGTTATCAAAATTCAAAACGATCAAGATTTAACGAAAAAAAAGGTTAATGGAACCACGACGAAAAGGTAGAAACGATTATAACATTTCATAGTATCGTGAAAAGTTGTAGTTGACAGTATCATATTTTGATAATTCATAATATTGTAAAATACAGCATACTATAATTACTTTTTATGATAATAAGCAGTTATTTTCGTTTAATCACTTGTACTAAATCTATTTTTCCAGTCAAGAACATTTCGAGTTAGAATTTAACTGAAAAGCTGCGGTATATTCGAGGCTATGCTGCATATTTAAGTATCGGAAAATAATAAACGGAACAATGTTTTTGTTTTGTTTTACTATGGAGATGGTTAATTTAACGATTTGTTTAATAACGTATTTTACTTTTCTAAAATGGTTCCATTAACCTTTTTCATTCTGCGCGCTCTGCGTGCGTGTCGAAAAACCGACAAATAAAAAAACCGACAAATTAAAAAGCCGACAAGTAAAAAAATCGACAGTCCAAAAACCGACTATCGAAAAGCCAACAGCCAAGAAACCGATACTTCAAAAAACGATAGTACGCTTGTCGATGCGTGTCTACTTTTGTATGTGTCGGGTTTTTGATTGTCGGCTTTATAGCAGTCGGTTTTTTGACCTGTCGGCTTTTTGATTTGTCAGTTTTTCGACCCTCACCCATATGTTTTCTAGGATAAAACGGAAAAAAGTAATTTATATTTGAATCAATGTAAAAATGTTCTTTAAATAAAATAATCAATATTAAAACCAAAAACAAAATTTAGTTTAACTATTTCGCGGAGAAAATAAAGACAAAAATTAAATAGTCGCTAATGACCAAGATGTTGACGCGACTATAAATAAATATAACAAATAAAAAAAAATTAAATTTTAATCATGAACAAAAAATGGATAGAGACGAAATAAAATATTTCGCTGATGCCTCTAATGTAAATTTTACAGTATTTAAACAGTTATCACACGTCATCAAAAGTGTGTTTTTCGAGTGTTTATTCTGTTCGTCTCATTGAGAAATGAATCACACGTAACCTTTGTCAAAATCTGCATGGCAGATGGCCGTATTATTAGGTCTTAACAAGTGGTTGATTCGATTATTTGCATTAGCATCATCGAGCTCTTGCTCCAATAATTCTTTTTAATCCTATATGAATCTGATCTCTGGTTTATCATTTCACTTATTTTTATAATATTTTAAACTTTGTTCTTTCAATATAAATTATTGTGGGATTGGCGAACGTCAATAGTTCTTTTACTTTCGTTTCACATTTGAGACATAAAAATCATATATCTACTTTTTTATACTTTTGAATTTTCGAAATTCTCTATTTGACGTTATTGGTGCATGTTTTACTATTGTAAATTGAATTTTCAACTATACTTTTACTACATGGAAAAACTTTCTGTAGAAATATTTAATACTCTAGTCTGGCAATTTGGGGAGAAACGTTCATACCTCTATAAATTTCTTTGTGTGAAAATTCACTCTATGAAGCAAAAATTAACTTTTAAGGAGTGTGAATCCATTCGTTCAGTAAAGGCTTCACTTTCACTCCATACAGAGTGAATTTTTTCTCCAAGAAATTTAGAGTGAATAGAAAATATACTTTGTACTACAAATTGCAATGCTAATCGTAAAAAATAAAAAATATAGTACTTTTTATTAAAAAAATTGTATAATTTTCCACAATAAATACTGCGTTTACAAATTGTTACACAGGAAAGTAAAATTTGCAGCAAAAAGGGGTTTTTGTCGATTTACATAGTTTTGGTGGGTAGTAGATATTGCTTATTTAGGCTATTGAACTAAAAGTAATTTAATGGTATTTTATTAATAACCATTAAAAATTATCGAATAAAGGCAATGAAATTATGAAAAAGTAGGGTATTTTTAATAAATAATTACCGAAATATCAATATTATCTTAATATAACAGATTGTAGTTTTTAAATTTTCAAACAAAGTTGTAGTAAAACTATTCTTGTACTTCAAATTATTGAGTTCTATTTCAAATTGTCTCGCCTCTCTCTCTTGTCAGGACTCATTCAGTAATTTCGTTTCACTCTGGTCGTGCCTTTCTCGCTGAATCTTCCTGGCACCACCCTCGCACTTTCATCCTTTCATCCCTTTTCCAAAGTCTCAGCACCACCCTAGCGATTTGCGTACTTCTCTTTTCAGAATTCATAAGAACAGAATTATTTTGTTTAATTTAAGACCCAATGAATTTTTACTTACTTTTAATTTATAATATGATGTGAAGTTTTTATATATTAATGTTTAAAATACTTCTTTGTTAATTGATCTTGTGAATTTGACTTTAATTAAGACGGTAATTCCTGGGATAAAAAAGAGAGCCCTTTGTTACTAATAATCCATTAATTTAACTAAAATCATTGGGTAGTTAATAACGTCTTAAGAAGTAATGCTTTTTAGGATTTGTTGAATAAAAACAAGTTTCTTAATTTTTAACAATAAAGTTAGACCTGGTGAAATATATTAATAAGTAATTTCGAACCACTCAACATTTCTTCACGTTGAAATAATTTCAAAATTCCTGTTTGAAGTAAAGAAATCATGTCCTTGAGACTGTAACTGTAAATTCTGCATATTAACATTTTGAAAATTAAGGTCAAAGTAAGCAAAATGGCGGCTAAAACACGAAAAATCGGCGAACGGTTCAAGATTCTTTTATTTGAAAATTATAGACCTTCGGGAAAAATGTTGGCGACCAAAGTGTTCTTAGAATTGCTCAAACAATTTTTTAATTTTTCAAATATTTTTTGAACATTTTTTTCATTTTTTTTTAATTTTGGAATTTTGAAAACTGAACAAAATATTAAAGAAATTCGAACTAAAAGACGAACAAGAAGTTCCTAAAATTACTCAATGAATACCCTGAACAATTTTATGCATACTTTAAATTTTTCAAAATATTTGGATTTTTAAAAGCGAACAAAGTGAACAATTTTCAGCGCAGTCTTCGATCAATTCTAAGAACTTTTTGTTACGTAACATTTTATTCATGAAAATGGACCTAGACTTGATCAAAGAATATTCTGAAATTTTGTCAGAATTTGTTGACACTTTTTTCGATTTTCAAAATCACAAAATTTTGAAAAGTTGAAAAATCGTCAAAAGAATTTTTGAAAAATTGCTGAGGATTCTTCTGTCAATTCTAAGAATTTTTTGTTTCGTAATATTTTTTTCGGAAACGTATCATTTTTAAATAAAAATTTTATAGCAAAAAATCTCGGGAAAATAACAAAAGTTCAAGGAATTCGTTGAACAATTCTAAGAATATTTTGATCGAAAACATTTTTTTCCGAATGTCCATAATTTTCAAATAAAAAATTTCTGAACCATTCGTAAATTTTTTCGCGTTATTGTCATCCATTTGAATATTTTCACCCGTATTTTCAAATTGTTAATTTGCACATTATAAAGCTCCAGTCTTGAGAACAGAATTTCTTTACTTAAGAAAAGAAATTCTGAGATTATTTCAATGTTAAAAAAACGCTATAAAAAAAAACAATTTGAAAAATACATGTTTTTTTGGAAATAATTGTATATAGTTTTTCAGGTTGTATTTTTTGAAAAATTTAATAAAAGATTCTGAAAGTTCAGTTAATTTTAAGTCAGACATGCATACTTGAACATTTTTAAAATCTTTTTGTGCACAAAATAAAATCACTGAAAACTATAGTAAAGAAAAGTTAATTCAAGAATATATATTGTTTGGATTGGATTGGATTCAAACGATATTAGATACTGCGATGAAGTCCATTTATTTTGAAGAAATAGTCTCTTTTCTCAAGTAGTCTCCACTATATTTTAAAAAAGTTTTGTAAGAAGAATTTAAATTACAATTCCATTATTTTCTGCGGCATGATAAACGAAAATTCAAGTATACGAAAATTAATTGTTTCGTTACCAAGTAGGTGATCAGTCACTATACAATTTCGCACTAAGGTTGATCGACGAGCACTCGCGGCTAATCCTTCATTAACGATATACGACAAGATTACCAATAAAAACGCTGTCGTCCACCTGCTACCAGGCTTTCCAGGTGACTTCTCTCTTTGTCGTTCCCTTTTCGACACAAATAAATAGATCGTTTTCAATTGTTTATCAGGATGTCGTTGCTCACCCTCGCATTTTTTTTTAAATTTCGTTCGTTAAACGCTCATAAACGGAAAACATCTGATAAGATGCAAAAAATATCGCACATAAGAGTCGTCGGTAAATCTCTCCCGTACAATGTCTAGGTGGCACGATTCGTGATGTAAGTACAAGAAGAGTACGAATATGATGTTATCCGTTTCACATTTCGCATCGTACGTTACCGGGGAATACTATAACTGCAGGTTTTATTTAAATGAAGAATTATGAAACCCGCATGAATTCGTGAAAGTTAGTTTACCGTCACAATGAAGTGCCGTTTTCATAATTTTTACATTAAAAATATAATTCATATAAACGATAATTGTGCACGATGTATATGAAAAACGTTTTTTCATTTCGGAACTTGGCGTTTTTATAGCATTTAGGGAGGGGTAATATTACAAAAAAGGAACTTTCAGTTTAACCGTTCGAATAATTGGCTAAAAAAATTTACTCGACTGAGCAAATACATTTTAAGAGCTGTATTTATACGATGTTGAATAATCTGGTAATTTACGGTAAAATTACTTAACTGCACAATTGAAGTACCCCTTATTTTTCGTTTTTATCTTGTCATTGTCTCGTAATTACAAATTGTACCTATTAATGAAATGTGTTGTATTCACACAAAACTTTACTTAAATACATAATTTACTTCATAGTACATTCTGTACATATCCTGGAATAGTGAAGTCAAAATAATCGTCTAGCTTCATTTATCACTAATAAACACTTAAAATAATTAATACATTGAATTTCCCATATTTTAAACAAAAAATATTCAGATGATTAAGGTATTTCCGATGTCACATATGAGTAATTACGCGATACTTTTAATATTTAACCTATACAAAAATTATTTTTGGCCTGCAACCCTCACAGTCGTAGAAAAAACTTTTATACCCACTTGTATCGAAATATACTATTTAATTATTGTGTGTACCATTTGTGCGCCTTTTTCCTGTTTGTAAAATACAGTTTCACGCATGAGTGCTGAGCGATGGACCCGAGTATTTGCCGAAGTCGAACGCGAGAGGTGCTGAATGCCAGCACAAATGTAAAGTCCAATTGTACTCACCGGAAAAGGTACATAAAGTTAAATTTTACGCATACTTTTAAAAAATGACTTGTTCGCACTTATACCGAAAACTACTATTGAGAGCCAGAATACGTAAATGTCTATTTTACTCACTACTTTCACTAAACAAAGTGGCACTTTTACGCATGCAGTGGGTAAAATCGAACTTTAAGCATTCGCGTACAAATTGTGGTATACTACTCATGGAGAGCAATATAACTTTACGTACTAGTGGTATAATGTATTATTGTTTCGTAGTATGCGTAAAACACGACTTTACGCATCTTTTCAGGCTTCGATAGTCACTCAGGTCCGACGGTCAGCACTCACAAAACAGTGTTCGATGCTGCGGGGTGTAAATAGGCGACTTTACGCATCGATCCGACATAATCTTATGTTAAAATGCAGTGGGTAAAGTCGAACTTTAGACCCAAGTATCGAAAATTACTATTATGCATTACATACATTGGTCAGATTTACTTGCCAACTTTATGCCATTTATGGCTAATCTGGCAAGGCTTAGACATCATCCCACACAGGACGATACAAACAAGTAAACAATCACAAATACTAAACATTATCGACACCGTCAACAGTTAGTCGGCGGCCTATGCCGTAGCAGGCGCATCGCAAATATTGCCTTATTTTCATTCAAGACAATATTTACGAAGCGTCTACCACGAAAAAATGTAATTCACGATGTCGAGTGTCAAATTCGTACCTTCACCCAGTAAGGTTTCCTGAATTATCCGCAATTTAAATAAACAGAAAAAATTGCCGGACGGGGATTCGAACTCGCAACCTAAGGAACGTTCAGTTTACGAGGCGAGCATGACCACTTAACCACCGCGTTCACGAAAATTACTATTATCGACCCAGTCATAAAATTTATATTTGAGCTATTGTATTCCAACTATACTAATTTCGATAAAATTTACCAAATTTTTGTTATATTCGATGATAATCAGTCCATTTTTACTACTTAAAGACACTTGTTTTGATGATGGAATAAAAATTTATGCAAGTTTTATCGATGTTCGTGACCTAAGCACGTTCCGATGTATCCGAAGCCAAGTTTTACAAAATTCAACCGCGAAGCTTTAGCGGCTGAAATTTCATAACTCGTGTAGTTAACTCGAGTGGAAAGGTCCAACTAAAAATCCATCTCGCAGTGCTCGGTCGTGTAATTTACGATTCCATTCCGGGCACGGAGATGATCGCAGCAGCGGGAGCAACACGCAAACGTAAGTAAGCGACACCATGATCGAACGAGGACAAGCGACGCGTCGGCGGGTAATCCTCCGTTATCGAAGCAGAGAAAAGGAAACGGACGTCTTTCTCGCGTAAACACGCGTCGAGGAATCTTGGGGGCGACGCAACGGGATGCTGCTCCAATATTCTTACGGAGGGATTCGCATGTATACATCCTCTTCCACGCGTTGGAATTTGTCGTCGTGATAGAAAAAGTTGTACGTCATTATTTTCATTCAATCGTATGGTAATCTCCAAATTTCTGTCTAGATAATTTTTATTAGAAAAATCACAATCCAATTTAGTCTGAGAAGGATGGCTCCATGTATTTATTTAACATGACAACTAATCACACGATAAAATAGAAAACGACAATTGATCGCACTAGGAAATATCACATCCTGAACAGCACAAACCGTCCCGAGATGTCCTGGGGAGCTCCTGAGGACATACAAATGTCCGGGTTTGATCCTCGGGAGCTCCTCAGGGGTTCCTGAGGACGTCCTAAAACGGACTATTGCTGTTTAGGATGGACAAATGATCATAAACTAAAATATAACTCCAACAAAAAACGCAAAAAAATTTAAAGACACGGAAGTTCATGTCAGTCTTTTGTAGCCGCCGTTTTGGCGTTATGAAGTTTTAGCCCAGCCGTTTTGGCTTTGGATGTTTTGCCGTGGCTATTTGACCGTGGTTAATCTCGGGAGAATTATTTTAGACAAAAATTCTTATAGTGAAATGGGAGAAGCGGAGAAATGACAACATCACAAAACTAAGCTAAACTAACCGGTCAGAACTCCGCTAACTCCTTTTTAAATTCAAACTAATGGATTCGTCCTTGCGGCTTTTGGCTCATGTACTCACCGATTGGTCAGGATTTGGTATACCCGGCTATTTAAGTAACAGTAGAAAGAAACTGAAAATGATAATTTTCAAAACTGCGACCCCCATCACATCATTAGTCGGACCATTATTATATAACATATTTATAAACCTCTGATTGGAATGAATATTCACTTTTGTAAAGAGTGACAATCTTTCCCTCCATTCTAAGAGTGAATAGATCTTTCTAATAAGTAGTGGGTTTGAATCTTTTATTTTACACCTAAACGACAAAATTAATTTACATCATGTCTCCTCCACAATTATAAATTCACACTCAAGACTCTTCTTAAGAGAGTGAATATATTAACCCTTTTCAGAGTTGAATTTGACTAAATCCACTCTCATTGGAGTGATTTTCGGAGTTACTGTTTACAAGAGTGGTGTTCTCACTCCAAGAAATTTAGAGTTATTACTATTTTTATTCAAGAAAGATCTCCGTTTACGAATAAACTTATTGTGACAAAAGAAAGTGACAAAGGGGTTTCATTTGCAATCACAATATGTACCAAATTCATTGTAATGAAAATAGGCGAAGTAAGGTGAGTGGGTTTCGTTTTTTCGATATTTTTACGTAATTTTTATTTGTCAATCAGGGTACATGTCAAAAACCCGAATTTTAGAAATCCGAAACATTGAAAAATCAACATTTAAAAAACTGACATTGTTGTTTTCATGAATATTATAGCTTTTTACTCAGTGGCTTTTTGACAGTCATCGGTTTTGAGTGTCGGCATTTTAAATGTTGATTTTTCAATGTTTCGGATTTTTGAAATTCTGCTTTTTGACATGTGTCCGTCAATCATTAAGAAATTAATAAAAGACTTTTTTTACGTAATTTTTATTTGTCAATCAGGGTACATGTCAAAAAACCGAATTTTAGAAATCCGAAACATTGAAAATCGACATTTAAAAAACTGACATTGTTGTTTTCATGAATATTATAGCTTTTTACTCAGTGGCTTTTTGACAGTCATCGGTTTTGAGTGTCGGCATTTTAAATGTTGATTTTTCAATGTTTCGGATTTTTGAAATTCTGCTTTTTGACATGTGTCCGTCAATCATTAAGAAATTAATAAAAGACTTTTTTTACGTAATTTTTATTTGTCAATCAGGGTACATGTCAAAAAACCGAATTTTAGAAATCCGAAACATTGAAAATCGACATTTAAAAAACTGACATTGTTGTTTTCAGGAATATTATAGCTTTATGACTCATTGGCTTTTTGACAGTCATCGTTTTTTGAGTATCGGCTTTTTAAATGTTGATTTTTCAATGTTTCGGATTTTTGAAATTCTGCTTTTTGACATGTGTCCGTCAATCATTAAGAAATTAATAAAAGACTTTTTTTACGTAATTTTTATTTGTCAATCAGGGTACATGTCAAAAAACCGAATTTTAGAAATCCGAAACATTGAAAATCGACATTTAAAAAACTGACATTGTTGTTTTCAGGAATATTATAGCTTTATGACTCATTGGCTTTTTGACAGTCATCGTTTTTTGAGTATCGGCTTTTTAAATGTTGATTTTTCAATGTTTCGGATTTTTGAAATTCTGCTTTTTGACATGTGTCCGTCAATCATTAAGAAATTAATAAAATAATTACGGAGGGTAAAAAATTCTTAAGTTTGGGATATTTCGGACATAATCTTTTATTTCATATTCACGTTCCATAATAAATCCTTTTAAACATAAAACACTAGTACCAAAGTTAAAAAAAAATCAGTATATCATTAAATATGTAGGGATGGAAACTCAACATCTACCTTTTTCAGTCTCGGAAGGAAGGTGTGATGCATCAGTAATATTTATTTTGTATTTATTCCGGTCAGTTTAGTCTGTATCCCCAAGCCAACAATATTAACCAAAAAACTTAAAACTTCTTTTAAAAATGCTTCAAGAGTACTTGAATTTTCAACATTTCGGTTGCTTCAAAACTCTTTTTAAATTTATAATTAGAACATTTACAGGGTGATCGGCCAACCATTACCCAGCGGCTAACTCTAGATTCTACAGATAATTCTGAACAACTGTTTCCTCTAAAAAAATGTTCGGGAAGGTAGAGTTTTTAAGTTATTCAACACTAAAATTTAGGTGAAAAAATCACATTTGTTGAAATATCTCGACTCGGTTTGAAGGTACCTTAACGAACCGGAGCTCATTTTAAAGATATTTTAAAGCTCTATAAATTGTCTCTATTGGTTTTCGATCTACAATGAATATCTCTCTTGTTATAGCCATAAAAACGGGATAAATGCCCATTTTTCAGGATTTTCGCGTTTAACTCGTTTCGACACATAGTTACCGAAATATCACACAGAAAAAAGTGGTAGGCCTTGAAAAAACAAAAATTTTTTGTCCTCTAATACGATGCGATTAAATTAAAACTGAACCCTACAAGAGCCTCGTAAAGTTGATAAAATACAATTCGACAAATAAATCGATATTAATAACAAAATGTTATGAAAACGAGTACAAATAGGGTTCAGTTTTAATTTAATCGCATCGTATTAGAGGACAAAAAATGTTTGTGTTTTCAAGGCCTACAACTTTTTCCAGTGTGATATTTCGATAGCTATGTGTCCAAACGAGTTAGACGCGAAAAACCTGAAAAATCGGTATTTACCCCCGTTTTTATGGCTATAACAAGAGAAATATTCATTGCAGCTCAAAAATCAACAGATACAACTTGTATAGCTTGAAAATATCTTTAAAATGAGCTTCGGTTCGTTAAGATACCTTCATACAGAGCCGAGATATTTCAAAAAAAGTGATTTTTTCCCCCTAAATTTTAGTGTTGAATAACTTAAAAACTCTACCTTCCCGGAAATTTTTTCAGAGGAAAAAGTTGCTCAGAATTATCTGTACAATCTACAGTTAGCCGCTGGGTAATGGTTGGCCGATCACCCTGTATATTGTCTTTATGTTATATCATTGAAAAGCAGGAATGGATTATTTTATGGGTGGCTTTCAGGGCATTCACAAAATGCAATACAGTGCTAGTTTATAGTAGTTTCCCAATTGTGTTACAAATGCCGGTGTCAAACAAGTTTTCATATTCTTTTAGCATTTTTCGACATAAGTTACCCTCTAATATTCCGCCGTAATAACTTTTCGAAATAACATTCCATTATTGACTCTCCCTGTTCTCTATTTGGAACAGAGAAAAAATCAGTATCTGAATCAGGGAATGAATACTCACTGCTGGATCGTTGACTTTCATCTTCACTGCATAAACAGTGACAGAGCGAACGAAATTCACTGTTTCGCATTAAAGTTTCACTGATTCAAGCAATGAATCACTTTTATTGCCTCACAAAGCAAGTTAATTTTACGGACTAAAACAGTAAAATTTCACTGCTTCTCAGTGGCTCTTTTTCCACTATGACAATCAGTAGCTATTCACCGAAAATCAGTGCATTTTCACTGTCTTAAATTGGGAGAGTAGGCTTGCATTTTAAGGATACGTAAATCTTATTTTCTGGCAGGGATTAGTACATTTTTTAGGAAGGAAGAAAGCTCTTATTTGGACTAAAAAGTCATCAATGTGAGACTCGAATGGATCACTGTTAAAAAAAATACAATAAATTTAAAACAATTTTTTAAATATAGAGTTTTGATACAAGTGCATTATCTATAACGTTGAGGATTTAAAAGATTTATTGGTTAATGTAGAAATACAGGTCAATAAAGAGTCTCTTAAATACTGGAATAAATACAAAATAAATATAACAAATGATGCATTATACCCTTCAAAACTGAAAAAGGTACTTGTTGAGTTTTCATCCCTCCGTAATCTGTTTTTTAATTTGTTTGTACAAATCTTTTTTTTAAATAGATACAGTAATTTCCGGTTAGTTTTGAGGTCGCTATTTCAAATGGGGCTAGTCAAAATTTGGAAAAACGGCGTTTAATACACCTTTTTTAAAAAATATCAATTTCTGACTACCTTCTATCTTGACAAAAACATATTCCCCATTGTTTTACTTCTGATGTTTATCATTTTGGATTTCTAAATGTCTCCGGTCTGCCACCTTTTTTCAAAAGTGGGAAATTTTGTGGCTTCGTAGGTTTCTATCAAGTTAATTCTTATGAACTAATTTATATAATATTAACGGTTGTTTATTGAAATTTCTCGTAACAACATTAGGCGTAGTTGCATGTTTTCAAAATGACGGCTTCTATACACTAAAAGTGAAAGTGCGTTGAATTTCGTGTTTTAAGACAGAATAGGAAGGAATTGTGATGTATCAAGTACCACTTTATTTATTTTTGGACATTCCTGAATATGATAATAGAAAATTAGTTTTTCAAAAGCCAAAATGGTGGATTCAATATGGAGAACGGGAGATGTGAAATATTTTGTAATATATAGAACAAACATTCCCAATTTTCGAAAAAAATTTGACGCCCGGGAGTCATTTGAAAATCAAATTCCATAAAAATAAAAATGTGTGAATATTTTTAAGGTAAACAAATCGGGAACACATTTCTGATAAGATAAAAGGTGGTCAGAAACTAGTATCATAGTGATGATTTAATTCCAAAAAATATTGTACCTCAAAAATCGGAGTGTTTGCTAGTATTAAAAAAAAAAAAGTTTTAAACATCATTTTTCGAAAATTTGACCATCGTCATTCGAAAGAGCGACCTCAAAACTACAGCCTATTAAACAAAAAAATGTTGTACAAAAAAACGATGCTAAAATTCAAATGCAAATTGTGCACGTTTGGTCGTTAAAGAGTTACTATCAAAAGTTCGATAGAATTCGTCATAAATACAAAAAAAGAAAAGCAAAATATCAAAATTATATGCATAGGTTCGAAATCTTCATCCATTCTATTATTTTCCCTTGCAAATACATCGTGTGACATCAAAAGACTATCGTAAAACAATTATAAAGAAGAATTCCACGTATAGTTTCGAAAAGTCATCAAATGCACAAAGCATCTCTTAGGCGGAACCCCATTTACTCTGCAATCCGCAATATATCATTTTGGAACAATACACCAACTACAGTAGCTACGTTTAGTACGATTCGTTACATATCCTATCAGGATTATAATATATCAGAATCAATGACCATCAAGTTAGGCTTGCACAGTAAATCGTCGTCCCCCTTCATTATACGCTCGGCAAGGACTTATCCTGTGAAATGACATAAACAGTTTTATTGAGATCCCAAGCTTTAAAAAAGTGTACCTCTTCATCCTTTCCAACCCCGCATTATCAATAGGGACGTCACCTTTCGATCGGTCGTCAAGGTGTGCGACGGTGGCCATCCGGAGGAAGGGTGGACCGCGGCATCAAGGGTGGAAGGAAGGCCAGGGGACACGAAGGTCCGGGGAATATTGAGCCGCTCCGTTAATGTTTATAACGATGTTAGACGGTGTGTCCGGGGGTTTTAGGGGGGGCTTCGCGTGTTGATGCGCGCTGGATGGAATAGCGGGGGGGTCCAGGAGCGTTGCAGGGACTGACATAAGCGCGGGCGTGTGTATGTAGAGCACGTACCACGGCTCTCGAGTTCGACGTAGACGATGGTGTGGGGTCGCGAGGACCCCCCGTTGGGGTGGCTGCACATCCAGCGAAGGGGGCAAAGCGAAACGTCGAGCGAGATGAAAAGACGTCGGTCCCCTTAATAGGAGAGAGAAGAGACGTCGGTGTCTAATCGATGCCGCGGCGGTGCGCGCTCGACCCGCTGGCTATTACGCACCTTAATGTCCTCTCTCCTGCCCCCGTCCGCGCGCCCCTCGCCCTGGACCCCTACGCTACCCTTCAACCTCCTTCTCTCATCCTCCACCTCTTCCACTCCGAGAACCGAGGCGGCCATGACACGTGTCAATCTACCGCAGACGCCCGATCGATACGGACGGACCTACACACTCTCTCTCTCTCTTTCTCTTGCTCGATTTCGCGAATTCGCTTACTCTCATTCCCTCTCTTTCCTACTCCTCCGTGGAGTCGTTCTCCTCCGCTTTTTCCTTCGTCACCCTTCACCGCTCGGTGGTACGTGTATAGACTCGGCTGTCTCGCTTCTTCTCTATATCGACGGCTACATACCACTGACACTGCCAATTCCCCAACTCCGAATACCCAAAACCTACCCTGCTTGAGGAACATGTCCCCTTGGATGATTGGGTATTGGGCTCCGATAATCTAGACTTTAAGAATCGGATTGTTTATTTTACTTGCTTTAAGGCAATCTTAACTTCTATTCGGGTTGAGCAGAGATCAGTTACAACAGTTTGCTTCAAAATTGAATCTTTTCTGCTGTTACAAATGAGGACGCATTTTACTTGTCAGATCATTGTGAAAATGTCTTAATGACATCTTTAAGTATCTTAAAGAAATACTTTAGAAGTAGGATTAAGCAGGCTAGTTGGGCATAGGGATGAGTGCGGAAGATATTAAGCTGCATTTGCTGTGACGATCTATCAATCACATGTCGTACTCACCCGGTTGTACACGAAAATATAAATAAATTCTGTATGCTAAAACATCTTATGTAGGGGTCAAAAAGGTCACCTTTCACTCAGAGCCCGTTTGAGGAACATGTCCCATTGGATGATTGGGTATTGGGGGCCGATAATTCGGAGTTTAACAATCGGAGTGTTTATTTTACTTGCTTTTAGGCAATCTTAACTTCTATTCGGGTTGGGCAGAGATCAGTTACAACAGTTTTCTTCAAAATTCAATCTTTTCTGCTTGGTACAAATGAGATGCATTTAACTTCTCCAATCACTGTGAAAACGTTTTAAAGACATCTTTAACCCTTATTTCTGACGGCTATTTTAAAGCCTTTTCCTTCCACTACCTGGATCAAATATGTCCTGCTGTTTTAAAATGTTTAGTTATGCAATTTATAAAGGACAATTTAATTTTCGAAATCGACCCATGCGTCGGGATTGAGGGTTAAGAAATACTTTATAAGTAGGGTTAAGTGGGCTAGTTGGGCATAGGGATAAGTGCAGAAGATGTTACGCTGCATTCGTTGTGACGATCTATCAATCACATGACGTACTCACTCGGTTTTTTACGAAAAATATAAATAAATACTGTATTCTAATACATCTTATGTAGGGGTCAAAAATCATCCATTTATGGATCCTTTCATTCAGATTATGTCCAAGACACAATGAGTTTGGATGAAGTTCAACCGACAAGTCATTACTCCTTTTTGTTTAATCTTGATACCATTTTGGTGACGTCTTATAATTATAGGCAGGCAGGATATGAAACTCATCGGTGGAAGGAAACTGATTATATCGGTTTAGTATTTTTTTCAAGGTTTTTGTATATATTTAAAAAAAAAGAAACGTTTTTGCTTTAACCCTTTGCATCAGTTTTTGATGAATAGTTTCTCTTCTTACTGTGTTTAGCAAAAACAAAATAATGAATATACGATATGTGTCGTAAAATTTCATGTTATTTCAGCATATCGTACTACAATTTATCTAAAACAGACGATTAAAAAATCACATACAATGTTTTTCTTGCAGAAAACTGCAAAATTTTTTGTATTGAAAATAATTTTAAATCTACGATTGTTAAGAAACTGGTAAAAAACTCTAACCAGAGACGTGTTTTTGGGTACTAAATTTATATCTCGGGAATATCAAATATCATATGGTAATTACCAAAACGGCGTTTGAATATTTTTGAAAAAATTCTAAACTCGACAACAAAAAAACTATGATTTTTATATTTAAAGTGAATTCTTCTCATACGTATATTTTTCTAGATTAACTTTTTTCTTATACAAAATGTTATTTCTTGGAGAACGGATAAAAGCTAACCAAAAATTAATAGTTTTAACGTTTAAACCTATTTATTAAGGTCCTCATCAGAAAAGTTTTTCATCATTTAATTAAACTCTAGTATCGTAAATAAAAGATATATTTATTTATTTATTTTTTATATCTTTTCATTTACATATGTAATGAAAATACTTTTTAAAATTTAAATTCAAATAAGTTTTTGGTATATTACAGTGATATAAAAGTTCTCCTTACCTTCAAATATATGTGGTTTGAAAAAAAAATTATTGTGTTGGAAAAAAAGAATATTGTGGTTGATTTTATTAATTTTTGAAAAAATGAAAAGTTGAAGATATGTTTCAAACGAAACTCAGTAAGGATTACAAATAATAAATTGACTTATGAAGCACTAACTTATTTGATTTATCGACAAATGAACACTGAAAAGTTATTTGAACTTTTAGATCATCTAAAGGATGCAATTTAAGGTTGCCAACATTAACAGTCGTAGATATTGTTGTATAAAATTACGAAAATTCGAAAGATTTATGATATGATAGTTCAATATGAAAAATGTGTATCAGGGAGCTGGGATTGGTCGAATCCCATATTGACTGCATTTTTATTATATTTAATGACATTTGTCAAAATGTTTGAAAAAAATCTGAAAAAATTACAATTTATTGTTTAATTAATTCTGATAACTTTTCACTTCTATCTTTTTTTTAAAGAAACGTTAGTTTTTGGTTAGAGAGATGAACATCGCATCTGCGCCTGGCGACGACAACCAAACTAATTTCACCTTCGCTCGCTTATTCATATTTGTATTTTTGTTATGTAAGTTTCGTCATTTTCTGATACTGATACATAATTTGTCTGTCTGTTACAATAAAATTCTTTTAATAAATTGTTTTAATAAAATTATGTTACTCCATTAACATAAAAGTATCAATTTTCCGAACACATCGAACGGTGTTGATATATGTGTCTGCCATTTTAGTCAGGACAACAAATGTTTTAAAAACTTGTTTTATTAAGAACACTGATAAAATATTTATAAAATTGATAGGTACAGAGTTATATATGACGTAATACATTACAAATGGAATTAAACGTCTAATTATAACTTTAAAGATGTATTGGCCACTTGCAATATTTTTTTCAACTCATGGATACTAGATATTGGCAATTTTGATATTTTCAAACCAAGTTTCTATTATTGACAGTAATCGTCTCTAGTATCATCATTATACATCTATTTTTGCATCTTTGTTGCATCTTTTTTACTCAATGAAGGAATATTTTCCACCATCGAAAATCCATCGTCTTCGTCTTGTACAATAAAACATTACGACATTTATATTCTAGTGGATACGAATATGTCAATTTTTGTTTAAATACAAAGTACAAATATAGCAAAATGGTAATGACAAGTAGGATATATATATTCAATAATAACATATTCGACATTATTTTTGTCACAGAGCTAATATGTCCCGATATATTCGTATCAAAATCGAAAGTGTACAAAATTTCGAAAAGTTTGGACTTATTGTCTGACAGAAATACTTCAGTCAAACATTACTGATTAATTAACATAATAAGACGTCAAATTGTGGTACTGTCCCTTAAATTCTTAGACAAGGTGATATTCTTGATCCTAAATTGATTATTGATTTGTACACCAAAACTCTACTGTAAGGATATCAGTCAATAATCAAAGAAACAGATACTACTTCGAAGTGTTAGGCCATGTCCCACTTTTTTTTATTAGCCCTTTTTTTCGTTGAAATATTTTAAATAAAAAGTTAGGGAAAAAATCAATTCGATGGACGTTAGCTAATGTCTTTGGAAATACCTAGAAATTGCAAAAATCATGACATATGCCATTCGTATAAATGGGTCAGACGTGCCTATATATGTAAAAAAATTTCAGGTGTAAGGAAATTCAGTCCCCTAAAATTCCGCCAATTCCTATACTATTACAGAAGGATGACTTTCAAAAAATATTGACTCCAAATTTTAAAAAGCTTAATTTTTATTAAAATAAGAAATTGAAATATACAATTGAAGTGTATCACTTACGAAATTTGTTCAACATTTCAGTAAGGTACGTATCTTTCAAAATTATCCATTTGTTACAAGAATTTACTCATCCCATTTCATGTTGTATTTCTCGCTTTATGTTTCACGCCTTTTTCCTCATTTTCTTTCTCCTATGTTCTGATCAGTTCGTAAAACTTTTATTCGACGTAACGAGCACATTACACTTAATTTATACTGGCACTGCTGATCGGGGTTTTCGCGTTTCCTGCCGTAATTTCGACATGCACTGCAGATGTTGGGATGTAAGGCAGAGACGACGATTATGCGAGTGTACCATTAGGATTACTTAAAATACAGAGTCAATTTCATTTTAAAGTAAAACAATATTATAAGCATGAAAATAGAAAAAATATTTATAAAAATGTTCATTACGTTAATGAATATTTCGGAGATACTATATCATATGCGAAGTTGAACATTCTAAGAAAAGTAATTTTAACGAAGTATCTGTTTAGTTTTTGTTTGTGACTTTTGAAGTAAATGTATACTTGATTACCGAAAATTTATTTCGTGAACGAATCATGTTCTAATCCATTTTTATATCTATAAATCTGAACTATTTTAAATGAACCTAAAGTAATTAGTATTAAATAAATTACATGTGATGTTCATCGTATTTTGTAAGAATATTAATATGAACGCCTTATGATGAACTCAAGATGGAATCGCTATGTTTCATTTTTCAAAAATGTTTGAATAGTTAATACTGAGTAATGCTCTATTATATTTCCACAAAGTTTTTGTATTATTTTTCCGACTTGAAAGATAAAAACATTGGAAACAAAATCAAGTCTTAAATTAAGTGCATTTTCTAGTAAATATTCACGATGATTTCACAGGTAGTTTACATTCATGGAAAGTCTCTTTCAATCACAGGAGCTACCAAAGTGGCACCATATATCCCTTGTCAATTTTTGTTTCATTTAGAATAAAAAAAACTAAACTTGAAAAGCGGAATGATATTTTTATATTGATGAGCGGAATGGTATATTTATATGATTGTTTATAGTTATTAGAAATAAACAGAGGTAAAAAAAATCGTATTTTTGAAAATTCAATTCATTAGTATTTTTTCGTATGACTCATATTTTGTAATGTAAAGGCAAAAACTAAAAAAAAATTGCGTTACTTCAAGATTGGAGCTTGAATATGGTTTTTTGTATCAAACGGCAATTTTTTCGTGTAAGTCATGGGGAGGGGGTAAAAATACGTCGAAAGAGTGTAAAATAATGTTTTAGAAAGATGCTCGTTTCACGAAGGTTTACTCAGTTTTTTTACGTGAAATGTTCAGAGATCATGTCTGATAGTTTAAAACTCGTTGGAAGGTGTAAAATGTATTTCTAGATCTTGAGGACTTTAATCTATTTTGAAGAACCTATTTTTACATTCTGGGGTGGAGTTTGCAAATGATAAAGCAGTTTCTGTAACCTGCAAATAAAAATAATGTACTATAATTTACCAATGGTTGGGCGTGGTTTATTATTGAAGCAAATTCTTCTATTAGGTTTGGTTTTTTCACTCCAGTATTTAATAATCCCCCTTTTTAATATGTTATAATATTTTATTTGAGAACAAAGCAAAATGTTTAAACAGAAAATTATACATTTATTTCAGAGAAAGCATGCTCAGCCTTTCAGAGCGAATTTTTACTCCATTTACAGTGAAATTCCATTTGTTAAGAGTTAAAATTCATTAATCTCGCCCCGCTGAATTTATAGAGATATACACTTTACAAAACAATAAATTTGTGTATATTAATTCCACACAAGTTTTTAAATAATAACTACATCATGAATGAAATGCATTTTACAAGTGCATAAATATGAAATTAATGCTTTCAATTGAAGGAATGAACAATTTTATCACTGCAATTAAAAAAAAGGTTACAAAACGATATCGGGATTATTTATCAGGGCTTCTATATAAACGAGCAAACATATTTATATTAATAACTGAAGAATATTTAAATTTTGTACGAAACATTCAAAGCAGTATAGATGAAAGTAAATTAAAAGTAATTGCTATTATTTGTAAGAGGAGGTATACGCGATTAAAAAAGACCAGAAAATATTTTAACGAGTAAGTATACGAAGTATAAGTACCTTAGGCGAGTTAGGTTAGTTGCAAAACAAGTTAGTCGAACTGAAGTAGCTGGTGAATGATGAAAACTACTGACTCCGGTATCAATAAATATGGTTCCACGATTCGAATACGATAAGAGAACTTAAACGCGCTAGGAGGTTAAGCTTAAGTTCAACAGATTTGATTTACTTTGGAACATAATGGTAACTGAATGTAATTCATATTATACTTGAATATTTTATTTTTTCAATTAATATTCAACGTATATGAATTCTTTTTTCAGAGTTATGCATTCAGAACGCAGTTGTCTTTTGTATTTTCTACAATTTTACTTGAAATCATGCCCTGCCTTTTATCTATTCGAAAAGATTTTTATTGAAGATTGCCGTCGACTAAGAATTAATAATATTGAAATTTTGTTTTTTATGTTACGTTATTTAAAATTCTTCGAAAATACGACATATTGTAACCTTTGTTTGTAAACAAAAACGATTAGTTTATTTCAAATAGTCCAACTCTATATATGAAACAGCTCTATCCTTCATAACCGGTGAAAAAGTTTTTCTGTACTAATAAATAGAATTTTTTGCAGGATGATATTATACAAATAATAATAATAAATTCAAATTTGGTGGGTTTTATCCGGCAACACAATTGGTGGTGATTGCATCAATCAAACATTTCAACATGGTTGAAATATTTTCCAAGCGATGTACTAATTTTAGGAATCTTTGTTGGGTCCCAAATTCGAAAAATAATGCAGGAAACAGAAATTCCAAACAACTGGAAGAAAGACGAGCTTAGACTAGTTTTATTTCATTGTGCGATAATTTTTTAGGTAATAATAAAAGTCACGACTATGTGAACGTAGAGAATGAATTTTTGAAAATGGCTTTCCCGCCCTCTTAAGGTAAATGTTAAAAACATCACAAAATGATTTAATAATTGAAAAATTAGTATATGTCGATATACAGAGTGAGAAAAAAGTAGGGAAACCCCTGAATTACTTTCGAAACAATTTTTTTTTAACTCTGAAACGCGTTTAATCCTCCTGTGCATAAGGACGAGTAAACTCGTCCAAACTACATTGTTTCCATATGGGAAAAGAAAAACTCGTGCTCAGGAAGGTTAAATAAATCTATCTTTTCAGGGCGGTTACAATCTTCCTCCTATATGGTGGTGCATTTGGCACGAGGGGGGATGCAAATCTGAAATGGCAACAGGGAACAAGTGAGGGCTCATTTTATAGTATATTATGTAACAAGGGCGCAATTACCGATCTTCGATGAATGCAACGTTTGTCAAAGGTCGGTAATTGCATAAAAATTCTAATGCAGGGCGACGAATCGAGTTCTACTCCCGGAGTGTTAAAAAATGTCTTTTTCAGGTACTAACCCCCTAAAAAAATATGCTTTTTGATGCAGTCTGATTTGCGGGCGTAAAATATTTTACACCTACTGTATCAAAAAACAATGTTTGAATCTCAGGCGTAGAATGTTCACCCTTATGAACCTCGGCCGGCTTTGCCGTCTCTCGGGTTCTATTGTCGAGGCGTAAAACTCCATTTTACGCCCTTGATACAAAAATAACTATTTTGAGAAATCATTTCACGTGTTTTCGTAATTTAAGAAATTTTTTAAATTGTAAAAATGTCACTACATTAAGCATTTCATGAATCAAATAATTCCGTGAAAAGTGATTGCAGCGCCATCTATCACTCAGTCCTTGTAGTAGTTATAGTTGACTCCAAACGGAGTTGTTTTCACTGTCGTTCGCATTGAAAATTCAAAATCTAAACTCCTTGGAGTGAATTTCCACTGAAAGGAATTTAGAGCGCGCTGTAAGGAATATTTTAAGACTTTTATCCTGAAATGACATTTTTCAAATGTCCTGAAACAAGATATTTAGAAGAATTTTTCCAGTGTAGTCTTCGTCAGATATTCAACGAAACAAAAATGCATCATGCAAGAATATTTCCATTTTAAAGTAAAATACTACAAACGTTTCCCCCTCTTTCACATATATATGTTAGTATGCAATAAATTTCAGCAGATTGACACGACACGATACACGCATGGATATGAACGCGAAACGAGAAAGAGGGACAGGTTGGAAGAGGCTGAAGGAAAGACGCGAGGAGATAAAAAAAGGGGATCGAAGAGGCATAGATAGTTTTATTGTAGCAGAAGGCATTATATCGCGTCAATCTCGGGAATTTATTGCGCTAATATTACCAGCACTCGCTTCAAAATGTAATATATTCAACGTACACGTGGAGGGAGATCGAGAAACTTGCGGTTCCCACATCACGTACGATACTGTAAATTATGACGGAGAAACTTAAACAAATCAATGCGGATTAATTCGTTTAACTCCGGACTTACATGTGCAACTCGGGAGATCGATCCGGAGATAAAGCGTTTGAATCACTGCTGCGCGTGTACGTACAGTCGGGACCTGACGTTTGCGCCTTGTAAGGGATACTTTTTCGCGTTTCATATACTGTTTCAGTAAGTTATAGAAAAATAACGTAGCGACCGTCGAAAGACTCCTTCGACGTCGCTTTTTCGAAATTCATTCGCGACCGCCGTGTAATTTTTTTGCAAGCGGTAACTTAATTCATTTTAATTGCGAAATCCGACGCGATCCGTCCTGGAAGTCGCGATTATCGTTACATTTGTAGTGATTAATTTGGTTTCGTTGGGCTTCCCGTGCCGCGCGTATGGGCGCAGAAAAATTTGACGTCGAGTCCACGTCGCGCTTAAGAGAAATGTCCTGGCGAGACTACAAATTTTAAGCTGGGAAAATTTCTGCCGCAACGGTTATCGTTGAAATGATATTTTTGCAAATTTGGAAGATGAAAGCATTATGTTGTCAACGTGACGTACGTAGAAAATCTCGGTTCAAATATTTTGTAGGCGTTTAGATTAACCAGTTATTGGTAAATGCTTTGGTAAAATTCCGTGTCAATTTTTTTTTCAGCCAATTAGTGTCAGCTTTTGATGAGCTGGACATTTGTTATTAGAAAATGGGTAATCATTTTCTTTTGGTTACAAATTTCACCTTTTTCTTGTTTTTACTTTTCAGTGCCTCAAACATGCCAGTTTCTACTATTTTCGATCCGTTCTTTCAAATGGTGGTGAAAATTTTTAAAAATTCGACATTCATGTATGATTTTTACATCTCTGTAGAAATTTGCCTTTAACACAAGATATAATAAGACTGGAGAATAACTAGCCAAAAATTGCACTGATTTGCTTCAAGGATATTTTTAGTAAAGAAACATGATTTTTTGTGCTTTGAAAGTGGAAAAGTGAATAAATAGTCTGCCGTCTATAGTTGTGCTTAAAAAATGCACTGGAATATATTTAAATATCTCGATATCACGAGCGACATCAGTTCGGAAATGGCCACCGTATTAACGAATTCATTTACAAAATTAAAAAACATGGACGTCCATTAGGTATGGGAGCAACAAAATCCGATTTCAGCTTCCTATGCAACGCAGAAAATACGTAAAAAGTGCTATTTTGAGCCACCTGTCTATAATATACTGCATGAAAATAAAAAAAAACCCAAGAACTATTTTTCGAGGTATTTCGAAAAGACGTCCTCAAAATGGTTTAACGGAGAAGCTCTGCATGGTACACAAATTTAACTCCAAAACTAAGTTCTGGAGAGAATGTACATATCAAATGGGTGCTTGTATGCTTCCCCCCCCCCCCTCCAAAAAAAACGTTATTTATACTAGCCTAATATATCAGTAATAATTGAACCTACATGAAGTACGCGTCCCTGACATTGCACACAACATTTTTTGTACAGAATTTTACGCTTTACATTCTTTATTCAAAACATTTCATTGTCAAATGTATACTTTACAATATAAATGCAGAAATGTACAACAAAAATCTCTTTTTTGATGCAGTAGGCGTAAAATGATCATTTTACGCCCTCATTTGCGGGCGTAAAACGCCTAATTCACGGCTCCGGGAGCATAAAATAAATTTTACGCCCACGGAGGCGTGAAATTGGCCGTTTAGGCCTCCAAATCAAAGAGTAAAATATTTTTTATATTTCGACGGCTTTGCCGTCTCTCGGGTTCTATTGTCGAGCCGTAAAACTCCATTTTACGCCGTTGATACAAAAATAACTATTCTTCTTCTTTTTTTCTCAAGCTAGTAGCTTTAATATGCGTGACCGCCAAATTTATCATCATAAAAAGATAGTAGGCGTTTTGTGAAAATTGATAAAAAATACACAAAAAAATTATGTTCTTTAAAACAGCAAAAACGCAAAAAAAGAAGTTTTTTGGCTCACTTCGTAGTAAATATTACTAAATATAAAGATTTAAGGCTGTAGATGAACCAATCAGATGGTATTTTTGCACTACTATACGAGTATTTAAAACTTCCGAAGATGAAATTTCTTTTTTTACTGCTGTTGGAAACTTTGATATATCTGAAGAGGTTCATTCCACCAACCTGGAAATTTTATGTTATTAAAACGAACAATAATAACTTAAAAGATTGTGACTTGCACTTGACAAGATTGTTAATTTTATGATAGTCGTCTCGGAGACCTCTAAAAATAAGGATTCACCCTGGTATCGCCGCTACGCCCCGTGTTTTTTAAGTTTTTTAAATTGGCCATAGCTGGCCATTTGTAAAATATATACCGTAAGTAACATTCATCTAAATATCGTCTATGAAATTATAAATCATATGACTTGGCATCATTCTAAATACGAAAGTCAAGAAGAGATATGATACACGGAAAAAATCCTCGCCGCTCCGCCCCGCCTTCCCCTAGATATTTAATGGACCAAAATACCCATTAGACAAAAGTGAAATAATAAAATAGAGCAGAATTAAAAAGAATAATTGTAAACTTCACTATTTCAAGTATATTTGCACTTTCGCTATTAAGCTACAATTACAAGTATTCTTCAAGAAGAGCTATTCTGTTGATCGCATTAAGTGGAGATAAAACAGGATTCGCTTAAAGTTATAGCTGCAAAGTCCGAAAGCATGTAGCGGCAATTTGTACCGTACGCTCAGTTTTCTCAGGTGACGTGAAATTATTCCTCCTTCTCATTTCTGGCTCTTTTTGCCGGCGTCCTTCTCCCTCGGCGCTTAAACGCGCATACGGGTGTATATCGTGTCGCGTCAATCTGCAGGAATTTATCGGCGTAGATGCTTCTTCCCGTCGCCGGCAATGCACGTACGTATAACACGATTTATGCTATTCACCCAATTACAAACTACTGACGGTAACATCCTCGCGTTCCCGCATTGCCGACGTGCCAAGCCGGACATTCGCAGCGATTCGTTATAAGAATTTTTCGTCGTCACAAACGCGACATCACCTCGAGTCTCGGCAACAGCCCGATAAATTAAGTTTTGTATGCGCGGGGTTTTTCATCTTTCACCTCTTTTTCTTTTTCTATAAAGATATAAAAGATTTACGTATCTTGTACACAGTCAGATTTATAGGCCGAAAATGACAATTTTGGGAGGCTGTGGAACCGTCGCTACAAAAATCACAATTTGGTAATAGTGTATACTCTAACGGTAGCACGTCTTTATTCCAAGGACAAATGGTCACACGAGAAAATTTCATGGACGTTTGATCACACGTCAAATTATCACAATGATAAAAGGTCTCCCTAACAGCACCAAACCTTATGAAAAGGTTAAATAAGGTTGTTGCAAGGTGGATAACCTTTCGTCAACCTTACACAACCTTGTTATAAGGTTATAAAAATACTACAATGATAATATATCACATTGATGAAATATGACATCCACAAAATGACACAAATTTAAAAATGTCCCTAAACAGAAATGCATTATTAGGAGTAAGCGGAGTTCTGACTGGTTAGGTTGGGTTAGTTTCGTGACGTTGCCATTTCTCCGCTTCCCACATTTCATTATATGATGTTTGTTCTAAAATAATTCTGGCGACAAAAACCAGGGTCACATAGACTGGCGCCAAAACCGCGGGGCCAAAACATACGGCCTAGATGGCACGCGGGGCCAAAACGGCGGCAACAACAAACTAACATGAATTTCCGTATGTAATGATCAATTTTTTATTATGCTGGTTTTTTGTCGCAGTGATATTTTTGATCATGGTTATTTGTCCATGTGATATTTTGTCGTGTGGTTCATTGTCGTGTGAATAGTTGTCACGAGAAATAAGGACGTGGACCTAATCTAATAAGGGCGTAATTACCGATCTTCGACGAGTGCGAAGTTTGTCGTACGAGGTAAGCCAGGGTAACAATCCACTCGTCAGAGATTGATATTTCCCCATGTTGCATACAACGGGAGGCGTGGGGCTTTATAATTTGGGACCGATGATTTCACTGCAGGGCGCAAAATCGAGTTCTACTCTCGGAGTGTTAAAATACTTATTACAAAGTCGTGTGAATGTCGTCAATGACCATATAGCAGACAACCTTATAACAAGGTTGTGTAGGTTTGACGTGCACGGAAAAACACCATGGTTATTACAACCTAAAAAATAGTCCTGATCATACAATATTGTTAATTATGTTCCTTCCATACAATGGGCACACCAACCATTCTATGGTTGCTGTGACCATATCTGTTGAAAGGGTTCCATATGCAAAGTTCTCTTTACAATAGCAATGCTTGATCTATCAATAATTTAATTCACCACCCTTCTTTGGTTGGTATATCCAAACCTGTTTTTTCCATGTAAGGATGTCAACATTGCAACAACCTTATTTAACCTTACCATAAGGTTTGATGCTTATCATAAGGGAAATTTTCTACAGATCTTTTCACTCACTGAAGGCGAGTTTTTTTTTCAACATTTTAAAACTAGGTTCAATTATGTAATAAAGAACCTCTCATCAGACACTCCTGACTTAGGTAAGTAACATTTGCAACCTCGCAAGTACAGGGTCATCACAAACTTTTTTGCTCGATACAAGCTTTCTTGGGATGTTCCTAAATAAATATGATTGTCTCAATCTGCATTGAGTACAATCCAGTTTGTGTCGAATCAATTTTTAACGTTCGGAGTTCATGACACCTCGCCTTGATTTTTTCAAACTATTTGATAAAAACACAAACGGTTTTATAAATTTCATGTAGACTGCAAGAATGTTTGGATTGCAGAACCGATTACTATGTATGTACTTAAACATATCCTTTAAGAAGGCATATACTTAAGGAGGGTCAATGGGTATCTTCAGGATCATGGCTCCACATCTTCATTTCACGTGATAACTGCTCAAATTGCTGATGAAAATATTTTTGCTCGACAAAATAGAACACGACAAAATATCACATGGACAAATAACCATAATCAAAAATATCACTGCGACAAAAAACCAGCCCAATAAAAAATTGAACATTACACACGGTCATTCATGTCAGTCTATCGTTGCGGCCGTTTTGGGCCGCCGCGTTTTGGCTCCACCGTTTTGGTGATACTCTATTTGACCCTGGTTTTGTCGGGAGTATTATTTTAGATCAAAATTCATATAGTAAAATGGGGGAAGCGGAGAAATGGCAACGTCACAAAAATAACCTAACCTAACCAATCAGAACTCCGCCTTCCCCTAATAATGCCTAAAAGTATATACGTGCCCTAAAACTAAACTAACCTAACCAGTCAGAACTCCGCTTACTCTTAATAATGCATTAATTAATATCGCTGCACAGGGACATTTTTAAATGTGTAGTATTTTGTCGATGTGATATTTTATCATTTTAATAATTTGACGTGTGTTCAAATTTTCATGATATTTTCTCGTGTGATCAATTGTCCGTGAAATAAAGACGTGCTTATAAAATCGATGTAAATTGGACTTCCACAGTATAGTCGCTCTGAAAGTGACTTGGTAATGTCGCACTTATATATTCACTCAAACAAATATCGGGTAATCTACAAAAATTTGCGGACAGCAATTCTTCACGGAGTTTATGTCCAGCGATCCGGAAGGAGTAAAATTATAAACAAAAAAAATAATTATTGCCTGTAGATCCCGGTTGAATTGCAAAAGTCCTAAATATTGTTCTTCTATGTATACCCAACAAATGCGTGTATTGGGAATAATAATAAACTGAGTGTGCAGTTCTTCATTATTGTTATGTGGAATTAATAAAAACTTTTCCATTCCTATGTTTCATGAAATATAGCACTATCATCGCTATCCATCAAATTCAACTATGATTCCGGTTACATTTATAAATAACACATGTAAAAATAACAGGTCAAAATAACAAGCGTAAAATAACAAATTACCGAAATATCACCGTCAAAATATCACAAATAAAAAAGAACAAAATATTGAATACAAATAATTAAAATTAAATGCAAGACAATCGGCTACTTTTGCCGAATCTGACGCATGCGAAAGTTCAGTTCCTGGTGAAATGGCACCTACAATAATTAATAAAACATGTAGTTCTCCATAATATTCAAATTTTGTGATATTTTGACGTGTGTTATAAAATACCGTATTATTTATACGTGTTACCATAATTCCATGAACTGTTCACATTCTTAAACGCATTAACCCATCAATAACAAACTTGATCAAGATTTTGAACTTGACTAAAATGAAAAAGAAAACTTCAAGGAATTCATTTGTATGTTTGTGGGTTTTTAAGAAGACTATATACATATGTATATGCAACATACTATTGATACATATTCAACATTATTTTTCCTATTTCAAGATTAAAAACTTGAAAATCGCATAAAAATTAGCGGAAGTGTAAGAGTTAGAGAATTATCATTTATAAACATTTAAGTAGACTTCCAATATTAGCCTTCTCAAAATTGGCCACGAGGTTCCAATCAATTTTAGCCTTTGTCGTTGGTAACGGATAGTCTGTTCGTCGCATGCGCGTTCTGTTATTATATGTTCGGAAGGGGATAATTTCGTCCCGTCATTCGGCTAATATTGGGAAGTTACAAATGGATAGACAAAACGGACTACGCTAATATTGGAAGGTAGTATTTATTTTATTTGAATACTGCCAACACTAGTGCTAATCATTAGTTACATTCATTTATATACTGTGTATAATAATTTGTACAATTATTACGAATACTTGTAAAAAATACATGTAAATTTATTCAATAACAATGTTCCCAAAAAATAAATTTTCATTATGCTAATGTAAGTAGTTGACCAAACCGTGTAGAACGATGTATAAAAATAAGGTATAATTGAGTATAAACGACTATCAGAATCAATTGCTCTGCATAATAATATCGTATATTTCAGAATAACGATGTCATAAAAATAAAACTTGGCACAAACATGTTATTCGCGACAACCTACATTAATTCTGACGAAGCACAACAATACTGCAACCCATCGCTTTGATATAAATTAAACTGAATCAACGTCCCATCATATCGTACTTCAAATCTTCCTATAAATAACAGCATCGACAAAAAAAAGTAACATCAAATACGGAGAAAAATAGAATGAAGTTCCCTGCAAAATGAGAGAAGTAGCATTGTATGTTAAATATAGGAATGGCAAATGCGATGCACGGAATGTCGATGCAGCAATACACAATGAGTAGAATTACATACGACACACTTCCGGAAGTATCAATTTAAAACAACGATGCCGAAAATAACAATAGATGGAAAACTGGGGAGGATGCAGCTTCTCGTATTTTCCTCGAGCTCGAGGAGAGCCACGACAATCAGCGACAAGACGGTATATCGGCGTCGTCGCTGTGGCTACAAACATCCAAGAGGAAAGCTCTAGACGTATTTTATTTTACGACCTGCACTTTCTTCGGGACGTCCTGTGGGGTCGAGAAGAGTGCAAGAAAGAACAAACGTATGGCAGATGGTATGATAAGACTCGGGATGAACTACAAGACTCACGCGTTTCTATACACAATCCTAGTATACTTTGTTGTTCTTCTGTTTGGAGAACAAACGAGGCGATCTTCTTAGTGTCGGATGACCTACATTCGACTGATTGCGAAGTTCGGTAATGGATCGAACAATGCGTCGAACGTTGAAATCAATAATCAGCTATTTTACCTTGTTTAAATATTCCTTGACATCCGTGAAAACTCCATCATACGAGTACACTCCAAGAATGTAATTACAAATCATAGACGAGACATGCATGTTCTTCATTCAAGCTTCTGTTACGCCGCCACGTTGAATTGAAGTCTGCAGACGTTTCGAACGTCCGCCGCTTGGTGGAGCATCAAGTGATCAATCTCTTTCGCAGCTGATAACATTTGATAAAGAACAGGCGTTCTATTTAGTTTCTGTCCGAAATCAGGTGACGTAGAAAGAAGTTCTTTTTTTATTTATTACCTTTGATCTTCAATTGGTCCACAAGTAGGTCCAATTCAATATTTTAGCATAAATATTTGGATTCTGTGGAAAATCCAATCATAATTACGCTAGGAAAAATTCATTCGGAGGTCATAACTTTAGTTAGAACTGGAATTTTTCAATGAGATAGTATCGGGCGGTGAAGTACTATAATCTAGTAACAAATCAAGTTAATTTAACCCTTCGGTTACGGGTTAGGTTAGCAATGTCAAAGGTGGTTTGTAGGACGGAGCAAATTGAGAGCATTTTTTGGATACTCTCTTATCAAAAAATTTCTATGTCTAACAAAAATTATGACATCGGGAAGAATTTCCCTTGGCGGGCTGGTTTCACAGCGGTATATCATAATAGACTTTTACTGGTGAGACATCAGCATTTTCTTCAATAACTAAATATTCAAGAATGCCTGGAATCGAATATTTGACCCCTTGACCTTCAATATCTAAAAAAAAAACTAGAGCCAATTATATATTTTGGCGGACATATTTAAATTCTGGAGCAAAATTCAGAATCGACTCTTACTTGCAGGACAACAAAATTTTGTTATAATATCAATAACGAATCTGATGTCCGAAATCCAACATTCAAAATAGCGGATTGAATATGGCGTCGAATTAAAAAAAAAACTTTTCTATTTATTTATTTCTATAAGTATTTGCGGGATATTTTTGGGTAAAAAATAAATGTGTAGTCCAAAACATTGATAACTATTCTCAATATTTCTAGAATTTTTAACTTTATTTTTTCAGCAGCCTGATTGACAATTAATAAAAAATTAAATATTAGCATTACCTCTTCAGCCGGGAAAGCCACTATTGTGTCCCCAAGCATGGTCCGTATAAATCCCATCATCATTGGCTGCACGGAGAAATAAAGTTGGCCAATCCAACAAATGAGTAAGCTTACAAATAAGATAGTACCTAACTAGTTACAAGTAGTTTTTAACCGTTACTAAATATTCGTTGGACAGCCAATTCTTTTATTTCTGTGTAGAATAAGATACCTTTTATTAGCACTTTCATAGAGTACCAAATGGAATCCTGGAATACCAAACACCAAATCTCCACACGTTAATTATTAATTGGAAACATTACATAAGAAAATGGTTAAAGTTTGTTAAATTGTTATCAATAAACCGGTGATATTTGTGTTTAGATACGGCATTTTTTGTGACGATACGAACTTCTGGAATAATAATTGATTAAAACTAACCACAATTATTTATTTTAGAGGGGAATTCCAAAATAAATGGATCACGAGGACGTCCAATTGTCCGCTTTTGGTCCTCAGGAGCTCTTCAGGGGCTCCTGATGGCGTCTTAGGACGGACTTGTGCTGTTTGGGATTAACACATCAAAACTTATTTTATCCGCATAGGGTAACAGGATGACAACCGGTCACCTCAAAGTCGCTCCCCATTTCAAGTTCGCATTTACACCGTTTAAACAATTTTACATATGAGTAAGTATTTTACACGTAGGTTTAGTGAGTCTCAATAAATATTATTTTATGTAAGCAAAAGAGGATGATTGATTCTTAAAGGTTTTATAAGATTTTCAAAAGTGGTCGATAATTGTCTGTTGCACGTGACCGACTACTGTCGTGTTTTAGACCTTAGAAAACATACTTTTCTAATATGTAATAAATATTTTTTAGTAATTACTACTCATGTTTTATTTTAAGATTACTCCCAAAATCAATATTCTCCCATTACCATAACGAAAACCAGGCTTGTTACACAGTTGTAGTTAATTTTAACTATCCTGTTCAATTACATTCTTTTTTGACAGTTTGAAAAAGAACAAAAATTTTGTTCACTTAAAAGTTTCTATATTGTCAAACACTACTTATTAGTACTGTAAAATAAAATTCACTGAATTAAGAGCCATAAGTAAGGCATAACTCATGTTTACTCTACATAATATAATTACAACACGACTGATACCTTAAAGGTGTTCTAAATATTAGTATTAATGTTGAAACAATCAAGAGTATGTGTTTTGGACCATACGACTAACCAATCAACTTTCTACGTAATATGGCTTATCGGTTTTATCTTTCAAGCTTTTGTTTTGAGCATTCGTATTGCAGAGGTAAAAAGAGTAAAAAGACGTGAAGGATTTTATTGGGGTTTATAGCGCATGCCAAGAAACTGCCAGGCGCCCATTTTCACATAATGTAAGCCGGTTGTTCTCGAATACATTGTGTCACAAAGAGCTTATATTTTCTTTAATTTTGCTCCATCATAAATTCCTACCTTTTTCCGGATGACTATTTCGTATCGCAGAAGATTGGAGTTCTTTTTCTTTCATTAACAAATTTTTGGTCTTGCAACATACAATATTTAAAAATTGTCATTACTTTTATTTAAAATATATCAATTTCTCAATCAATCGAAAGGAATGGAATAAAGCATTTATCAAATTTCCTGATGTAAGGTATTGGGAGGGATTGAGAGGCATATCAGCACATGAAATATACTGAAATTGTAGAATTGAATAGTATTCAAAAAGAATAAAAAGTGTACTCTGTTGAAGTAAAATATAATCTGAAGTATTTTCTTTTGGAAGAAATATTACTTTGATGAAGCGAAAGATTAACATTTCAATTGTCTTAACGAGGAAAATAGTTTTATGCCTCTGGGGGGAATGTGCGCTGAAAAAATGAAACAGTTGGAATTTCTAACTAGATAGTAGGTTATGACACAGCTATTGTTTTTAGTTAATTTTAATATCTAAAGAGTGATCTCTACAAATTGGGTAGCTAAGCCTACTATCGAAATAGTAAAAACAGCTGCAAAATGTAGCTGCCCTAGATCCAGCTATGTAGATAATAGAACTAACTATTTCTTTTTTTCCGTGTGGATGAAAGAAATATTCAATGTCCAGAAAACGAACTGAGACACCAAAAATGATTGTACAGTCGGCATATAACCAAAAATTTAACCCGTTGTTAAGCAGATTACAAATTCGATGTGAGATTTTCCAAATTTAAAACTATAGACTCAAAATGGTGAACACTCAAAGGTAAAACAGCCATAATATCTATAATATTGTGTGCTCCGGGGTGTAATTGGTTTCGCTGATTAAAAATGCGATGTCAAATTTTTGAAATTGGGAAAGTAGGATTCAAGATGGCGACAAACAATTTTTCCAAATTTATTGCATTTTAATATTTAATGGGCAAAAAATAACTGACAATTTACAAATAAAATTGAGGAATGACAGTTACCACGACTTATCGAGACCTTTGCTTTTCTTAAGTTAAATTTAACTCCTCCCCCCCCCCCCCCTATTGCCCAAGCCCGTCCTTTCATCTTAACATTCCATTTCAATAATATTTTTCGACTTTTTTGTACACAATGACAAAAATATGATTGGCAACACGTGTGTACAATTTACGCACTCCCAACTCCACTTGTAAAGGGATTGAAACCTAGCATGAAATACACTAAAGGATCAAATGTAGCTCCAAGAGAGTAAAATTGAAGCCTATAGGAGTGAAATTTAACGATTACTCTCTCGTGGACTGTGCAATTGAGTCCAATAATTTTTTTTTATTATTGTATCAACGGCGATGTCGCCCTTTTTACGGAACTTGTACATCAATTTTTTATTCCTTAAATACGGCGCGATACTTCACATGTGTTTATGAAATGTAGGAGTTGCAGAAACCTACACCAAGTCCAGCATCGGTCATGAGTTGATTTCTGCCAGATAAACAATATTGGGAACGTAAACAAACAATGTGGTTCGTCTTACGAATTACGAGCTGCTGCATGCTTGTAAATCATTTTCGAAATATTGTTCCTGGACATGAATCGAACTCAAGACCTTCGACTCTGTAGTCTACTGCGCTACCGCCTGAGCCACGAAGCCGATCCTTTTTTTTTAGAGTGAATTGTTTTTGGAGATTTAGCTTTTTGTCGAACGTCTCATTGTTAAGATTAAAGTGCATCCATGAAAGTGTACAAATAACTCTTAAAAATGGTAGATTTTAAGGAAACTGGTCGGCAATGAAAGAAGAATTCTCACGCCTGCATCGTGGATAATTGAGAGCGAGTGTCAGGTCAGTGCGTAGCGTATTATACCTATACACATTGCTTCTACGGGGTTCGGCGCGTAATTCTCTGCACGTGCAGTAGTGTACCACCTCTTGGAGTGCTTCGGTGGCAGTATGTGGGGATCGCCACTAAATCGAGTCGGCCATGCACTTTTAATTGACAGGAATGTTTAGCGGTAATGAACGCCAGGACATGAGAAGAAGACGCAAGGCTCTTTCGATAAAAAAATATCGAAGAACCAGAAGACGAAGAAGAGCCGAGAGAATAGCGCAAGAAGAAAATTAAGAACGAAGATTTAACAAAAAAGAGCACTCTCCAACTTTTTCGAGGCAAAAAAGAGCTCGCATTATCCGAGTCAAATTCAAATAAATGATACTTTCACGCTAATTAGTTGAGGGACAGAACGTTAGAGACGTCTTCCGATGAACTCAAGGAAATGAATTAATCGAGATAAAGATAATAATTTCAAAATTAAAAGGATAATAAAATTATATAAGTGCTGGACGCTAAATCGGAAAAAAAGCTTAACTCAAAGTGGTTTGAGATCACGAAAGATATTGTAAAATATACTAAAATAGCGACGGAATTTAAAAGACCGAGATGAAATCAAAAGCGCGCGAAGTCATTTTTTTCAGTGCATGCTTATCAAGAAGAACGCAACGAATTACTTTGGTCCTCAGGTGATATTTTCGAAATTTTTTAAAAACAAGAGTGAATATTCTGCTTAACCACCGCGTATAATAGTATATTATGTAACAAGGTAGCAATTATCGATTTTCGACGATTGATGAAGATTGTCGCATGAGCTAAGCGATGATCGATATTTCGCAGCAGGGCGCAAAATAAAGTTCTACCCCCGGGGTGTATTTTAAAATAAAAGTATTTATATAAAAAAATAACTACCAGAATAAAAAAATTATCTGAATAATAATAATACTATAAATAGGTGATTCTGTGGTAACTATAATTTTTATGATTACTATTGTAATTGTTATTTATTTACTAATCAGTTAGATATAATCAACGTCATTATTTCAAAAACTGTATGTTTTAAGATTATCAAGAAAAATATATGTTGAATATTATTTATGGAAACTATCATGTTATTCTCCAAATGTCACTACCGCGGTATGTCTACTACCCTGAATTGTATTAATTAATTAAAGAATAAAAAATTTTATATTCATGTCAATTTACGCTGTATACCTGTAACTATCATTATGTGAAATTACGTCTTAATTAAATTATTTGTTGACACTCCAAATTACGCATCAATATTGTCCCCGAATTTTAATAAAAATTTTATTATTCTAATGTTTTCTTTCGTATTTTAAAATTATAAGATCTTGTTCTAATTGGTCACCACAGTTATGCCTAATACTACTCTGTAAATGTAAATGAATAAAAAACCACTTATCTATAGCGAAAAGTGGGTTACCATCAATTAGTAAGTTTTTTACTGACAAATAGTACTAATACTAATTCATTATTAAAATTGTATTTATCTAAAAGTAGATATCGACTTTTAAAAGTAGATTCGTAGTTTGTAGAGTTAGTAATAAATTAGTAGGATTTTACTGTTTATTAGCAAAAATTATTACTAATTCATTTGGTGACTCACTTTTCATTTTCTTAATGGTAGTTTTTAAATAATTCAGAATTAGAGAGTAGCGATTGAATGCATCTAAATTTATTCCGGATGATTAAAAAGTAAAAATGTAGTTACAGCATCGATGGAAACACCATAAACAGCGTGTCACGAAATAGTAAGTCACTAGTATGGTATCTCATATTTTAATATTAATAATTTTTTAATTTTAAACGAGGGTAAATTTCAATAGAGTTTATTGACATAATCTTAAAAATTAGCGGATATTATATTAATACGTAAAATACCTTTCTTAGAAGAACTTTATTCGTGAAATATCACTACCATAGTCATTACCGTGGTCTGCTACTTGTAATGAGGTAAAAAATTGGTCAACGGAAAAAACTTGTAGTGTGTTATGAAATTAATAAAATTATTCAAATAAATTGTTTATTTTTATATACGTATAAATCTATGGAACATTTAACTTTGTATGTCCCTCAATTACTCAATTATTTTTTTTATATAACATGAGTATTTTAGAACACAAACAAATGAGTAAATTTTACTAGATTCGAATAAATATTATTATTTATATTTTATATCTATGAAGCAACCTTCACTCCAACAATTTTAGAATGTAATACTACGTCCATTTTAAGTCCACAATAACAAATATAAATTTTCCATTTATGCCATTATTATCCTATTCATTAAATTGCATGAAGATTTTAAAATTATTTTCAAAATTACAAAGAAAATTTTGATACCATTTTATCCACAAAGTATACCTAAAAGTACTCATGATTATAAAACCTATTTGGACCATAGAAATAATATCTGTGATATAATTGTATATTTATTACGTAAAAATATTACATTGTCATTATCGTAGATTTGTGGTCACTACCGTGGCGCCGAATTTTTGATATGGTAGCTCTAAATTTTCATTTAAGATGAGCAAATTTTAGAAAGAATTTATTTTCCGAGTATATTATTTTGAAGACAATATTTTCGATACTTCAGCCAGTGGAAGATAATAGATTTTACCTTGCATTTTCCAATTCATAGTTATTTATTATTCGGTATTTTGTGTAGGTGTGGGAGGGTTATCAGCTGAACTGAAGAAAAGTGAAATAGGATCCAATAATGGTTAAATTAAGTAAAATTACATAAAGTGCAATAATACATAGTGAAGTGGAAGGGCGAATTTAACAAAATCTAAAAGAAGTTACAAGTATTGAAGTAAACGTTGGTGAACAACGACGAAAAAGTGAAGAGCAAACAGTAATGGGAAGAAGATACAAGGTTAAGATTAAATCTGAGGATGACCTGTTCCTATACGTACACATATGAGAAAGAACAGGTATAAAAAGAGAAAAACGAGTAGGAAGACGAAGAAATGTAGAAATTGAACAAAATAAAAACTCGATACTTCACGAAGTTTGAATGAATTACATGGATAAAGATAAGATAAAGTGACGATCGATAAACAAGAAAGTTAATGCAGAATTTTCTAGATTATTTTCTGCGTACAAATTGCGTGCATGTACACCACACAGTAAAATACCAATTGCGAAAAGGTCGAAGAAGTTTCGAATAAATATTATCATAGTTCCAAGCACATAAAAATAGACACAAAATTGATCATTTAATCCTACTTTAGAAACATTACTTCATGGTTTTAGTAAGGTGCTAATAAAAACTTCCCAATTCTTTTATGTTAGGATGTATTACAAAAAAATTGGTGTTCACTATGAAATATTAATATTTTATACGATTTATAAGAATGAATTAGGTCTTTAAAAAAAACATTTATTCGAATAACCCGAAATAACAAATCAAGAACATACGTAACCGGTTTTTGTTGGAAAATGAAACATTTTTAATACTTTTCAATTTCGCACGGCTGCAAATATTCTTCATGTAAAGAGAAAGAAAATGGAACTTGGTATGTATGTTCCCCGAGTATGAACATTTCTGTGGCGCTCTAAACATTGCACTATGCTGGATTCACTCGAACTGAAAATCATATTTTATTAAGGACACACTTAAGAAGTCAGTTAATGCTACGGCCAGCTTTTTACCAGAAAAAAATCAATGTTCAAATTGTAAAAAAAATGTAGTTAAAAGAACTCAATGGGTAGTTGTTCAGTGGGAACTAAATATTTAGTCGTTTTTACGCTTAATTTAGTTCGGTTGAGTTGGATTAACTAAATATTAGTCAATTTAACTAAATGCAGTATAAAAAATGGTTAAATATTTCTCACTACGCAACTACCTGCTTAGTTATTTGAACTTAACCCTTTACCACTCAAATGGCCAAAATTTGAACGTCAACTTCAAGCCCGTTCCTTTCAATTGTAACCCGTGTGCAAAAAATACTGGAATACATATTCTTGTGTAAAAAAGTCTCATCTTTCGAATGGCATAGTCAAATTTATCAATAAATGAGAGCACATTTTTTTTAACAATAAACGAAAAAAAACGTTGATTACCGATTTTTTTTTAAAGGAATTTTTTTAACTATGTTGTCGGTGCTTAAGAACATTCTAACCTATCAGAATGCGTGACCCGAATGTTGCACTTCCAAAATATATTTTTAGATACTTTGATTTTTATTGTTAACCGATCCAAAATAGCGGTGTCAGCGGGATGTACTCAGAAAATGCCGATAATTCTTACATTTCCATGAAAAAAGAATACCATACTGGCAAGGAAATTTGTGTACAGGTATTCTCATTAATTCAGCAGGAAAATGTAGAAAATTTCTCGATTTTCAGAGTGTATCCCGCGGAAACCAGACAGTATGGGAATTTTTCCATGGAAAATTTTCTCAGTGAATTAGCATCGGTGAACATTGAAAAAAATTTGTATAGTATATTTGAATACTTTTAAACACTGGAAAAAAAGAAGTAGTTGACCATATTTACTATCTAAACAGTTAGATATAGCATAACTACGTTTTTTAGGTGGTTCTACTATATTTAAATGGTAGGATTGGCTGTTTTCTCGCGGTTCGTATAGATAGAAAATAATCTATAAATGGTGGCTGTGTTGTAGCCTACTGTCTACTTAGTAGCTCTCAATGCATTTCAGTGCATTTCACAAATTGTACAATGCTGTAGTTAGGAGAAAGTAATTTCTTTGATAGTTCTAAAAGAAACAACTACATGTTACATAATAGTAAAAATTACACAACCATCTTATATGTAACTAGAAAAGCAGTCAATTGTATTCCCGTCAAGTACCTAACTACAGTTAAATTTATTTGATAAATTCTCGTCCTGCGGAAATGTAATTGTCATAAAAAAATACAATCGCTGAGACGCATAATTTACCTGACTATTATAGAAATTTTACAAATTTTTAACAGCTAAAAGTGTTTCAATAGGTCCTCAACGATCTTATATCAGTTGCAGTCACGACCATAAACAAAGTTAAATTTAAATAAACTACGAGTCAAAAGATCTAACATTATAGTTTAAAGGACGAAATTTTGAAAGTTTATTTGAATAAATTTAAAAAAATTACTCGAATAGTTTAACTACTCGAAAGAATAATTACATTTTTGGTTGATTGAATTTCTTTACGGGGGTTACTGAAACTTCGTTGAGGATATATCAAAACACGCGTATGAAAAATCAGTCAAATTAACTAATAATTTTTCTGAAAATTTTCAAAAGGGAATTATTTGTAGTGGATCAGTTGGTGGTCTCTTTTAATTATAATAAGCCAGTTTGAAATTCTTGGTATTAAATATTTCTTTATTCTGCAATATCTAAGTCAATTTAATCAAAAATTATTATCTTAAATATAATTGCTAAAATGAACAAGAACAACAGAGTTATCCTAAATAAACAAGTAAATCTTTTCACTACTTTCCTTTCAACTTCCCAATGGATGTTGCATTTGTCAGGTATAATAATAAAACACATTTATGAATATTTTCCGTACAGAATGCGCAACTACATTTTTATATTGAACCCCAAATAGCTTTATACTTAAATACTTTGTATTCCAATTATTACGACTCTAGTAAATAACGTTGGACGAAACATTTTCCAGTAAAAACTTAATTCTACTCGGAAAGACTTTTTGTTATAATTTTTTTAGATAAATTACATTATATTTTATTATTTTATAGTTGGTATATCAGAAAACTTTTGTAATGTTCACGTTAGTAATATGAATAAAATTATTGAATAAATGCATTGAAGTAAACATCAAGTATTTTGCACTTAATAAAGATTTTTATTGAATAAAGAGTTGTATTATCTGTAAATTTTTATTGTAAACTCTAGTCTTGTCATTGACGAGTTCCAATGTAAAGTAGTACTGCAGGTTGTAAAAATTACTTGTCCCGGTAAATTTATTGCTAAATATTTTGTACTGATATATTATACTGATCGACACAATCTCCTGTCACTTTCGAGAATCTGCTACAACAGTATAGCGCACCTACCGAGTGCTTTCAGTACTTCTACCGATGTTGTGCCCTATAAATTTTCCGGCAAGAACTCTCGTTAAGGTAGTTCTTTTCTTACCGAACTATATATTTACATTTTTTTTCGTAATTTGTAATGTCATTGTCCTACATTTATTATAACGTTATTTACCCTCGGGCAAAAAGAAGCTCAGCTGTTGCAACGCACCGAGATATTAAATCTAAAAATTTTACATTCTACTTCAAAATTCGTCAAATTGCGTAAAATTGTGTTCTTGCTACAATTTCTTCAAAATTAGAATCAAGAGCTACATTTTGCAAAGATTTATATTATTCAAAATATAAAGTACAGTATACTAATGTTTTATTTAATTTTTTAAAAAAGTAATTGCATAATAAATAGGCCTCGTTCAATGCGCGTTTCACACATACTTCCACGATAAAAGCTTAATACTTAGACTCGGATATCTTAATAGTTAGTGCCGCTTCCCACCTTAACAAAATATTTGTGCATCCATAACGTTCAACCTCATTATACTTGAAATATGACAATTTTGAAAGAAGTCGAAATATCCAGTGTAATGGGTAATGTTATCCATGTTATTCCACATTACCGTATTTTTATTATCGCAGATTTTAGCATTTAGATTTAGATATATCAATAAGAAATTTTTATTTCTGTATGTCCCGGGTTCCGATTCACTTTTGATAGTCCCCATATACACAAATTGCTCGATAGAAGTCGTACTTTATCGGAGATATTCGGTGCATGGTGGCCGAAAAATTAATATAAATCGTTGTAATATATGAAACAAACTTTGTTAATTTCTTAAACTAGACATAATACCAATTCTACATTTTGTGTTATATACCTCCAGAGTATTGTAATTTTTCTTACAATCTTAACTACCGATGGTAATCCAATTTTAGCTACCGATTGTGAAAAACAGTAAAAACAATAAAAATCCGAAAAATTGCCGTAACATTCAATGTAAATAAAAATACAGATTTATACACGGAAACCTTAAGTAAAATAAATATATAACATACTCCAAATTTCAACAGTATTTATGGTTATACGATATTTCTGTCTTACTAGGTCAAGAATTATTTCCGTACTATTTCTCTATAATTTTAAAATGAATTTACGGATATAGAAATTACAAATAACCTATATTTTATAAAATATGAAATTTAGCAACGACACTTTTAACAAAAATCAGTAGAACCGCTTAGTAGCTTTTAAAATTCCATAAAACATATTTAGTCGAATTTATCAATGGTAATAAACGATCCAAAAATATCATTCAGAAATATAAAAAAAATAATTCCTCCCAAAAAATCAACCTAAAAACGTCGATTGTTCGTCATTCGTGGAGGAAGGATGCGGCAGAACGGCGAGCAACGAGCCGGGAACATAACCGGCATGACTAGATAGAGACGCAGCGACTAGGCATAAACATCGCCGATGTGCACTGGGGAAGGGTAAGTATCGGCATTGTGGAGGGGGGTGGAAGGGGGAGGGGGTGAGCCTTCAGGCTTGATTCTATATGTACGAATGCGAGTGAGGTCGGAGCCGCGGCCGCGCGTTCCATCTACTGGGCGTGGCCTCAGCGCTCGTACGTTCTGCGTTCGCCGCGGGGTGGGGGTAGTCTACGACGCTATAGATCACTGGAACTCCGCCCCAAAAAGTCGAGCGTGGGCGGAGCGACTGAGGACCATTCGGTTTGTAGCGCCGCCACGCGGTCACTGCGCTTAACAGGTCGTTTCACGGCCAACTATCCGCGAAACACCTTCCGCGAAATCGATCATCGACGCCGAGTCATTCATAAAAGCAGTGCCATTCACGAAAATCGATACTACGTACGCTACTACGTTAACACTCGCTGCGTCTCGTATTTCACGAATGTAACGTGAATATTTGGGGAAAATGCGTGATGTCATAAATATGTAATAGTAGGAAAAGGTCATTCATAATGTTAAGCCATTCATAAAAAGCATACTACTTTGCTAGAATATAGTAATATATAGTAATATTAAAGACAATATGGTTGCGTATGTTATTGATCGATGTATACGTCGTTAAGAATTCGTGGAAATAAATGTATAATTACTACAAGTAATGTAGCAGTAAATAGCTAAAGAAATTATTACAATAATTATTCATTCATGCAATAAATATTAATACATTTTTAAACATTAAACTTTTTCTATAATTTATGAATGATTATTATCATTTTTGGAAACATTGTAATTCAGGAATGAAATATAATTTATGAATGATTATATTCATTTATAAATATATAATCATTGATGAATTAAATATAAATTATGATTATAATATTATTTACGAACGTGATTTATTATATGAATAATTTGTATGATTAAAATATAAAAATTCATTATTCCAAGTTATATAAAAAGAGACTTATTTATTAATCACGAATTTCACTAGTCTCATTCTCACACCGTACGTCAATCAATCTCCGTGCAAGTAGCGGCAACACTGCTCCTCACGTAACGAATGCTTCTAGAATCTTCGTCAGCGCGTCGCACGCCGAGAAAACATAGCTTTAAGGTTATGTTTCGAAAGAATGGCAAATTGCCGAAAAATTCCGACGAGTAACAAGTTGCCTCCATGTACACTAGTAGCAGGCTCACAGATGTATAAGAAATACAACTTACCCCAGGATAAAACCGTAGTGTTGCGCCTGTGGCCGTTGAAAACAATCGCAGAGATTCGCAGGTGGCTTCTCGCGTGACCGTAGTTCCCGCGTCCTCCGCTCCACCGTTGCGGCGCCCCTTGCCGGGTGGCCGTCGACGGGGCGGGATGGGATCGTGGGACGGGGAGGGGAGTTACCCCACCTGATCCAGCTACGGCGTTTAGAGTTGTGCGCGATTTGGGACCGCCTTCTGTACCATAGCGCGTACCCCGCGTGTATTTCCGTTGGGCCTCGTTCCCGTAGTCCCCCCGCAGGTAATATTCACATGTGTTTTCATTTTCATCCGATGCGGTAATATTTGATTGAAAAGTGAAAGTTTTCTTGTATTTTCAACGACGATGAATATAAAATAGCCCGGAAATAACGGTTGAGAATTCTTAATTCCGATTATTGACTAAATATTTTGATTATTTGGATAAATAATTCGGGAAATGTGAGGGAATAGTGCTAGAAATTAGTTTTAAAGGAATAAATTTAATAATTTTATGTTTTTAAGAATTAATCAGTTTTCATTTGTTGTCATTGAAAGATGTTTTGGTAAATATTATTACTCAAGTTTTTGTTGGAATTTTTAGTCTTTTTCTGAACTGACTTTCAATTAGCAAAAGTAAGTAGGATGTTTACACCGCATGTATAGGCGTGAAAAAACAACAAAAGTACTTCAGTGTAAACGAAATTTGTATTCCAACATACAGTGTTACAATTTCACAATGATAAACTCAAAACTTATATTTTGTCATCTTTACTTTATATTTAGAATATTGATTGAGCATTATAATGTAATATAATTATTTTGTCAAGCCGTTTTACATTCTATTGTTTCGACTACTTTCTACTACCCAATAAAAACACGGTCATTTACGTTTAAATTTAGGTTAAACCAGTCAGATAAACGTGTATTTAACGTTTAAAAGACAGGTGGAAATAATTATTTATTACGAATCCAGAAATATTATTTGTATTAAATTTAATTTATTCAGGAAGATACCAATATTTTATGTAGAAAGGAAATTCATTAGAGTGAGGAAATTTCTTTTCTTTTCTTGTACAACATATATATGTAAATGGATTTATGTAATATCTCTTATCGTTCTAAAGAAATAAATAAACGATATTGTCGCAGAAAAAAATGTTCCGACGGAGATTTGAACCCGAGACCGCGACATACAAACTTAACCGCTATATGCTATAAATTATTTACATAAAATTTAATATAGTTTTACATTATTTATAATAAAATTACTACTTTAATAAAAACATTAATTTTCATTACCTAATTAAAATACCTTGTTATTGTCGTTTCCAGTAGATAGAAATGGTATCCAGGAGAACAAGGGGCAATGTCGCAATTTTGTTAGATTTGTAAAAACTGTCCAAAACATACCCCGAAAACCCAAACGTTTTATTATTTTATTATCTCATTATTTTATCACTGTGATGTTTTAATACCATTTTTAAATTTGTGCTAATATGGTATAACCATAATAAACAGTTATCGGATTTTCTGAACTACAAGTTCTGATTAGGTTTATTTAGTCATTTTACTGGAATTTATTATTTTAACCTAAAATGTCACTTACAGAAATTTTTCGGGTAAAATATTTCATATTCGCGCGCTTGGTTCGTATTTATTTTAACAGTAAATTCTTGTAAGGATTACAAGAAAAAGCAGTTAAAACTACCAGAAATGCGTTAACAAGAAATTTCTGGTTACTTCCACCAGAAAAATAATAAGGGCCTATTTAATAGTATATTTCCTGGATAAAATGACCAGATTTTTTTATTGCATGCATTCATTTGTTACCAAAAATCTTCAAAACGGCCCCGCACCGTCTTAGTACCGGACAAATGCCGAAGAAATGTATTTTGACGATCGAAATTTCAAATTTCTTTCATATTAATTTCTTTGCAGAAAATCCTTAGTGTCGCACCAGATCACTACCAGGTAAACGTTGCGTTCTTTGATATTTTCCAAGTTTCCTGAGTGATTTTTTGAATTAAAATTTTGCAAGTCTCTCTCTGCACAAATTCCGCACAAGGGTTGTACATAAGTCGCATTTTGCCGTTTATATCGTGTCAAAAATATTCAGTGATGGCGTACACTATCAAAAATTCCTTTTGTAGAGATGATAAGGTCGTGTTAGCGCCTAGCGACGATAAACCAAACTAACGTCATCTTCGCTCGCGGACTCATGTTCATAATTCTATTATAAGTATTCGTAATTTTCTTATACTGTTGCATGATTTGTCTGTTATAGGTTTTAGTAAATTTCCAAACATTTCTAACAGTATATACATTCTGGATATTGCAAGTTCATTATTTTCATGTTCATTCGTCCACTACAGCATTACCGTTGACTTTACGAAGAGACGCCTATGGTGCTCCACCTATTTTGTTTGAAGCATTTTTAATAGGATTTGTATTTTTGAAAATAAATATAAAAAACGTGATTCATCATTTATGGCTTAATAGTTGATTTTACGAAGAAAGTGTATCCAATATTTTACGTAGAGAATTTGATGCTCTATATTTTTTTTTGAGAGTATTTTTTTGGTGCGATTTGTATTTTTATTAAGAAATGCACAAAACGTATTTTTCAGTTTTTCTTTGTTGGACCTCTCCATAATCTTGTATGGATCGACTCCAAAAACTAATCAGTTATAAGTTGGGTCATGCCAAGCTCAAAAAGAGGTTGAACTTTAAAATCGAGTTTACCGTCTCGACATACAGCCAGACCGAAAAATATACGTACGCACGACAATTGTTTTATTATATTTTTTAGTTGTTCAGAGTTTGAATTGACGTTTGATGAAACACTATGGGATATTTTTTTTTGTATATTTAACCATATTTTTGTTTTTAACCATATTTAATAAAATAATTTTAGTAGAGTCGTATTAATTAATTAAATATTAGTAAATATTTTTGTATTTTCAGAAAGTTATTAGGTTTAAATTACAAGTATAGGTAGTCTTTATTCAACATTAAATAAAACGATAGTAAAAATCAGTTTTTAAAAATGCGGGCCAAAACTTGGCCCTGACGCTGTCGAGGCGTGAATCTAATTGCTATCGAATAATTAGAAACAGATTTATACTAAGGAATGATCGAACTGATTAGTTAATTGTTCTTTGCAAATCTTACTATTCATTCTGCAATCACAGTCTTCTTGGCCGAGAATGTATTACAACATACTCAGAGAAAACTTACGACTGTTACTAATTCATTTCCAAGAGATTAACGGTAAATCCAAGTATAACGGCTGATAATGAAATATAGTAAATTAATTTAATAGGATACCGAAGTGTTTAGTTTTAGTAAAAATAATTAGAAATTACTTTAGTTTAAATAAGAATTTGAAAATGTTTAAGGTAATAAATAGACGAAAACATCTTATATTGATTATTAACTCATGAAATATTGCTAACCTTTGATTAAGATTCAAAAAAATGATTGTGCAAAACGAAAATTAAAAAAAATTAAATTTCAGATACTAGTTTAAAAATCAGACTATTCATCTGTTCGAAATGTGCCTTACTAATAAATGTTTTATAATCATCACTATTAGAAGACTTTTATATAATTACACATTCTTTTCACGGTATTAATAGAATGAAAGAATTATATTGCCACTAGTATGATTTTTTTAGGTTACGTTTTTTTTATTTAACATTATTATTATTTCACTAGTTTTTATCATAATAATCCTCAGTATATATCACAAAATTCTCAAATAAAAATTCATGGCATTGAATAGCAATGAATCATTATCGATTTCAAATAATACGGCACTATTTATTTTTCTAATTTGTAGAAGGTATACTTATAAAGCAAGGTTCAAGGCCAAAAGTATACTTTGTAAGCTTGTGATTCCCGAGGTCGATTAAGTGAACTTAGCTCCATTTTGTATGGATAATAATATTTTTGTTGCAGTACGCAAAGTGCAACTCTACAACGCATTCTTTTTAATGTTTATCTGCTCTTTGCAAAAAACAACATTATTCGGCATGTATGCAAACATTGTTTTTTATCCGAATTCGTAGAAAAAAGTTTGTTACACTAGAATCGAAAACTACTATTATACGATGGCGAATTTACGATTTACTAATATATATAACATTTATTGGCGTTTGTATTGATTAGTTTTTGTAACTCAATCTAAAAATTTGCTATTATGTTTGGTCGAATTTGTAAATTTGTAGAAAATATAACACCTCTTTTTGCTAATATTTTTACATATAATGAAAAATTTCTCTATATACATTGAGAACAAAAAATGTATAGTAATATCCACGGTGTTGCCTGTTAGAAGTCAAATATTAAGAAACTTCAACTACATTTTAGTTGAATTTACTAAGTATTTACCTGATAATAGGCATCCAAATATTTAGTAAAAATACTAAATTTATAAATTAATTCTTGCAAATATTTATATACGCTATTAAAAATTTCTGAAGCAATATCCTGAAAGAGTAACCGAAGTTTTTTATTGTTGAGGTTTCAGAATTGTACGAAACAGTGTTTAGTAATTTTCTGAAATATTTTGGTAATGTTCTGTAATTTTTTGAAAATGTTTCTTAATTTTGTTTCTTAAAATTCTGAAACGGTAACAGTAAAATACTTCAGTTACAATTTCAGAAAATTCCTACAGAAATTTCAAACAGTGAATGCAATAATTCACAATAATAATTATGAATATGCAAATATTTCACTGAAGATTTTAATTTAATAAATTCTCGTCCTGTCTATGAGTAAAATATCTCTTAATTGTAAAAGTATGATATGGAAGAAAACAATTTGTAATTAAAACAATCGACTTGACAAATTTTTATAAAAATGAAATTAAAATAGTTAATTAAATATACGTTTTAGATATCATCCTGTTTATTTTGGTAAATATTCAAAGAAAAATCATGAAATGGGGCACTTCGACAGGTCTCACATCAACGACCTTAAAAGGAAGTCGTTTTTAGATTCTCATCTGGTTGCAAAGACCCCGATTCTAAAGAGTATAAGGTATATCATGGGTTGGTATCTCATGTAATTCTATTTATATGTGTAAGAATCCCATTTAGCACCATGAATAAAAGGAAGGACCATAATAGTTGATGGGAAGATCGAGGGTATATGGCACAGGGACAAGTAAAAATTTTACCCATCGTCGTTGATGATTTATTAAGTGGAACATAAATTTTGGCTCATTTTCAATTTTGGCCCGTCGTTATTGCTACTTTAGAAAATATCTAGTAATAACAAATTTAACAATTAACCTTAACTTTTAATGATATTTTATTGTTGTAATTTGTTTGTTACTTTCAGTAAAATTTTACTCATTCACTTTTTTAAACTAAAAATGTTGTTATGCATATAAAAAAATAAGTTTTTGTAATCAACAAGCCGACGATATAGTACGGAATGAATTGATGTTTAGCGGTAATTTTTAGCAAACACTTTGATGCATTCGATGATCAACGAAAAAAAAAACTAAAAGCAAAAGAGAAAAATATTGTTTCATAGAATAAATTAATTATAAAGTAGATGGGTATGATTTTCAGACAAATAAAGAAATTAGTTAAGGGCTTTGAACAGACCAATTATAAAAAAATAAAATATGTAATTGAAAAAATATGTAATTAAATCCCTGAAGAGGGACTTGAGAGGTCCGAAACGTTGGGTGTTTTACGAGAATTTTTATTTTTATAATTCCCCCCCCCCCTCTTCTTTTTTTCAATATAATCACCGATTTAATTTTTTTTACAACTTAATGACATATTTTATTTATATTTTTCCTTTTTCAATATAATGACATCTTTTTTCAGTTACATATTTTATTTTTTATTTTTTTACAATTGGTCGGTTCAAAGCCCTTAACTAATTTATTGTTTCATAGAAATTACTTAACTTGAAAAACTTAAAAGAAAAACTTGTCAACAAAAATTGGAAATTCACTCTTCAGTAATAGTGATGCCTCATCGAGCTTCGAAAAATCACATTTTTTATCAGCACGTATTTTTGCAGATAACTGATAGTTGGACACAAATTTATCATAAATACTACGACAATACATTGAAATACTTTGTAACGAAATATTTGATAAAAAAGGAATTTGAACCACATTTTAGTATTATGATGTTGGAAACTAAAGATGACCGTGCAAAAATTTTACTACAGTTGTACTCTAATAGTCAAATGTGTGGTTACAGATATCTTTTCTTTAAATTGTTAATTAATAACAATAATAATGTATTCAATTGTTAGAGATTGTAATAAAGGTTTGTTGTTTAGCAACATTTCACACAAGTTTTTATCATTCATAATGAAAAATTGTACAAAATGACTGATATTCAACAGAAAATTTAACAAATAATATGACCCTCGGAAACGTTTAGCCTTTGAATTGTAGGACAAAAAATTACTATTTCTGCAATAATAGGGCTAATTCTGAAGTTAATTCCACAAATGAGGGCTCGTTGCAAAGATTGTTTTGAGCCCTACAATTGACCAGGGAGTCATTTTGACCTACAATGAACATATCTCTTGTTATAGCCCCAAAAATAAACAGTAAAAATTTCATGAACTGATTCACTGTTATTTTTAGGGGATCCAGATGGGTTTGATCCCTTTTTAAATAACTTCGCCAATGGGATCTACTTCACACAAATCGAAGACCTAAATAGCATCAAATGACAATCGTTGAACAGGAACCACAACATCGATCGCGATTTAAAAAATTGAAGATAATCAAATCTAACGTCAGTCGCATATCGCCAATAACCCTATTAAACATATAAATAGATATCTAGTAAAAATTTGTATTATTTGTGGAATAATTCCTTGTTATTAAGGACTTTTAGGAGGTATCTTGAAGCCTACTTACAGCCTACTTGAAGACCATGCAAAAATTGCTTAAATATATTAAAAGCACTCCGGAATATGTCTTTTGATAGACATCTCCAAAATACGTTAGAAACGTTGATTTCCCTGATATTAGACGTCTTTGATACGTTTTTCCGACGCCATTATAACCGTTCACAGACGGCATTATTATGACCCATGAATCGTAAAGGGGACGTTTCAAACACTAATTAACCAAGTAAGGACCTCCATTCCATGGATGATTTTGGGACGTTTCTTAAACGACTTAGTGACGTCTTGTTCCGACATCCTTTTAGGACATTCCATCAAAGATACGTTTGCATTTCTTAGGCGAAAACTTATTTTCTCCGTGAATGGTACACAAATAGTCTAAGTAGGTTATCTTCCTGACGAGACGCAAGGCAAATCATATAAATACAACAAATTTTTCGAAGAAATGTATTACAAAAATTACAACAAATTCTAAGCATTCAAATAAGACCTTTTCAGCGCTTTCGTTATCTTTTCTTCTTCAGTTCTTAATTTTACCCTCTTCCATATTGAATTCGCCAGTTTTAATGCCTGAAAACTGATATTCGATATCGTAATAAACGAGGCCAAAAACCTCCTACTAGCAAATTTTAAGCAAAAGGTAATTTTGAGTGCAAAAAGCTTACTAGACTTTCGTAACGAGCGACTTCAGAAACCTTACGTCGCCAAGTTTTATGCAAATTTGAACTTATTTTGTATTTTTTTTTAAACTGACTCCAGATTCTTAATCAGCGATCTCAAAAACCCAAAATTTTGTTGTACTCCCGGAGTGTTGAAACTATTTTTTGATGATGTGGGCATACAAAAATGATTTTACGTCACAATTTGCGGGAGTATATTGCTTATTTCACGCCTCCAGGGCCTACAGAGGCGTGAAATTGGCATTTTAAGGCCGTAAATAGAGGTGCAAAAACACTTCACACCTACTATATAAAAAAATAATGTTTGAATCTCAGGCGTAGAATTTTCGCCTCATGAACCGCCGGCCGGTTTCACCATCATCCACGTTCTGAAATCGAGACGTAAAACCCAATTTTACACCCTTGATGGAAAAATAATTTTTGTGGTTATTTGTTAATCTTAGAATATTATAATATCCCAAAAAACTTAGTTTTGAAGGTGAGTAACAAATTTTGGCGCGATAGAGAAAACAATATCAAGACATTACCCGGTAATATTCTATTCCCGAATGACATCGAACTATTCCGACAAAGTTCGAAGCACGTTCCATTAACTTGGACTCTAAACGTTATTAAAAGATCAGGGATTGTGGAACCACAGCATGAAATAACCAAAGTTAATTTTTTACATTGCCGGAAAACTTTATTTCATCAAGATTATTGAATGTTCGGATGTTGAGGTCAAGAGAAACATTAAACCATGTTTTACAGATTTTTACGAACACTTAGGTGCATTTCTGAAATTTTCTGGAAAATGTTAAAAGTTACATTATCGAGATGAAACTAGATAATCTGGCGTCTTCGGGGTCGTGGATTAAATATCTGATGCCAGATTTTTAAAATTCAAAATGTCGGAATGACAATGTCCGACCAAAATATTACAAATTACTTTGCAGGTATGGTCCTGAGTGCTTGGGAAGTTTTTAGGGGTTGGTAATTAAGAATCTTGTCATAGATTTTCAACATTCCAAATGGCGGATTGAAGATGGCCGATCGAAATGTTAAAAGTTACTGTATCAACATGAAACTGGTTGCTGACGACTTTCGATGTTGAGAATTAAAACTAAAGGTAAACAATATACAGATAGACATATTTGAAATTTTGGGCACGATTTTGGATCATCATTTCAGATATATAATATCTGTGATTGTATTCCTAATCAACGAGTCGGAAACTTCGAATACGAGTACCAAGTATCGTCTCCATTGTTATTTATAACATTTCGGTCGGCCATCTTCACCGCCATTTGAAATTTTAAAAAAGATTTATAATAACCTGACCAAAAACCTCGAGTTTCTCGACTTTTACATCGAAAAGTTTCACAATAATGAATTATTTATCGCATATAAGTCTAATGAAAACATTTTCCGGAGCTTGTGGGCTTTCCCTAGAGTAAGTGCCAAAGTACTCTGCTCGCAGGCAGTACGAGACTGGATAGTCGGAAAAGATGTGCCAGAGGTTCTCAACCCTATCTAAATCACATAATGAACATTGGATGATAATTTAGCGATATCCTTGAATCCTAATAGAGCGCGAGTATATCGTGGCTAAACGAAGCTGTAATTTTAATTTTAGTCCAGGGGTAAATGCCTAGGGTACTGGGTGAGAAAAGAATCCATATAAAGGCGAAAAATGGGAAATTGCGATGATTCAGAGGAACAATACGACGCGAGATCTTTTTTCCTACATAATTCGGCAAAATTTTTGTAAATGGTTTTGTGCGTTCCCAGAAGTCAGCTTCGAAGTTTTTGCATAGGCCACATCCATCTTTTCTATCTAAAAAACATTTAATCTGGACTATCCAGTTCGTAGAGTCCTTATTATTACAGTTGTATGCTAAATCGTTCAACCGCAACAATAAAAAAATAGACTTATATGCGATACCGAATTACATTTGTTAAAGATTGTTTAGTGCCACGCAATTTCTTGCTCGGAAATTAGGTATTTCTTAAGTTTTTTTTCTTCCACGAATTGCAGCTTTGTTGTTTGTTCAGTATTGCGTTTTTTATTGCGTGCGAATAGTGTATTATTACTTTTATTTTTAGTTCTTAAGATACATGTACTCAAGTGAAATGTATGTATCCGTTTTTCGGAACTGATTCTCAATGGGACACTGCTCTCCAAACAAGAGATATAAAGTATCTATCTATCTAACTGTGTATCAGTTTGTAATAACCCGTGAACGTAAAAAACAGCTGATGAATCATCACATGACATCATCAGGCTGATGACAGTATCAGGCAAAGAGATGCCGATCACTTTACGAGTTATTTCTGAGTGTTTGACAATCCATGCTGAAGATTTCATAAAGAGCTCTTGAAGAACTCTGTTTGTTGGGTGGTGAATAGTTCGGTAGGTAATCGTGTAGGGAATGGTCGCGTGCGAAAATCGTCGAGCCTTGACCTAGACGTTTAGGCTTGCGTAAATTTCATCCATGACCTATACCGTACATCGCGCGGAGTCTGGCCTCGGGCTTACACGACCGTAACCCTCAGGTGAGTTCGCCACCTTATACGAGAGTGTCGACTAGACCACATTCAGCAACTTGGCCGAGGTTTATTAGGAACCTCGAGAGCAGGTTCTTCCGCGCTTTCCACGATGTTCATTCACCGGTTTCGCTCTTTTTCCTACACCCGGCGGCGGAGGTCGCGTTCTTCTCCTCGAGGGTTTTGTGCGCGGAGGGAGGAGAAGTCGCGCGCGGGAATAAAGAGGAGAGACGCCATTATTTCGCGAATGTAAGAGCGAGAAAGGAGACGCGGATCTCCCCCCACCATACGAGGAACCGTCGCGACGGCACTTCGTAGCCAGTCAGCGCTGGACCGCCGCCCGCTCGATTTCGAATCTCGAACCTCGTCGTCGGGCTTCCGAATTCGATTTTCGCGTTTTTTTTTATAATCCCCCCACTCCACTCCCCGCCCCTCACCAACCCCCTGGACCGGTTCCACGGAACGAGTCCTGGATAGCCGGAAGCAACAGTATACGATTTCGTTCCGCCAAAAAAAAACTAGGTGAGACGAATGGTTGATCCAATTGATCAGCAAAACCCCCGATTTCGGTTGCCCGCAGAAGTGTAGCATCATCAGAGTGCAGGGTTAACAGTCGTTGTTTTGGTGTCGCATGAGCAAAAAAGGTGTGATTGTCGTATATGCATCGATAAGTGCGAGTGATTTTCATTTTTTTAAATGACCTCGACCATGATGGCGATAATAACGTCAGTGGCGTTCGCCAGGTAATGGTCGGCGTGTAGCGAGTGCGAGAAAGAGAAAGGAAACACGTGCTCGGGAAATTAAATTTTCCTAGAGACTCTTGGAGTCAGTTTTCGGTGGATTCTTTAGGATTGATCCAGTTGCGGAACAAAAACTGGAGGTGAGCCCGAGGCTACGAGTTAAGCCGAACACCCCGCAGGACACAGATGACCCGCAGGAAACAGCACGCTCCGCAACGCATGAAATGTAAGTTGCGCGCCAACTCGGACAGAGAGAGGGGGAATCATATGTTTTCAAAGCTTATGGAAGTTTTGGAATTTTCTTTTTTTTAAGTGGTATCGTATACAGGAAATTCATTTCATTTATATTGATGGGATAAGGTAGTCCATCCTATTTGGTAAAATTGTTAGGTGCTGCATAATGACTCCTGGTACGGAAGCGGAAATCCATATATTTTGGGAAGTCCATCGAATATTTTTGTGTCATTTAATCGGAATTTTTGTACTTTTGCGAGAAACGATGATGAAGTCACTAAATTGTATTAAATTCGGTTTTGCCGTATTTTTCTACTTACTGTCAACAAACATAACCTATATAATAACATCGACCTGCACTTTTTCATTCGGACAAAACGCAAATTTCATTGTCAATAAAAAATGGTAACACAAGAGAATGTAAACATTGCCTTTCTGCAATTAAATAATAATCCAAAATGATTCAACAAATTAGAAGTTATTCGGATGTCCTAGTTTGTAAGTGGGGTACTTGGCAATATGTTATGACAGATGTTGTAATTGTAATATGTCAAAAATGAGAATTGTTAAAGTGACATCCCTAAAAGTATAGTGACATATTATTTGTTTTCTGCGAATGTATTAGATTAGCTCAAGTCATCTTGACCATTTCAAGGAAAAGGATGACGAATAATGTACCTTCCTGCATATAAATGGTAACCTAATGTGATTAATTCATGGGAATTGGTCACATCTCGCATTTTACCTGTAAAATTTATCGACCTTTCTAGTAAATTAAGAAAAAGGGCCTTAAGAGATTTTTGCAATTTTTTAACCGGGTTTTAAATATTTTTCTTTTTTAATGTACAATGTTTCAAAAGTACCGTAACCAAATTTGATGACAATCAAAACTATGGTAACGGAGATATGCATTTTGCTGTTGCTCTGACTAGTTTTGTCGTATCTTCAAAATTATCAATCGATTTTCCCGTACTTCATGTTATTGTAGTCAGTGAACTCCCGATCTCAAGATCTACTGAACCGATCCTTATGAAATTTGGCACTATCTTTTCCCAAACAATACAAGCCTGTTTTAGGATGTCCTCAGGAGATTCTGTGGAGATCTCGATTACCAAACGTAGACATTTGAACGTCCTCAGGAGCTCCTCTGGACATCCCAGAACCGACTGTGTTTTTTGGGTCTACACACATTAACAATATTTAAAAATTATAAATATACTGACGTACCAACATATGGCGCAATGTCCATCGTGTGTTATTTTTATATAAGTTATTTTACTCGCTAGCATGACGGGTCCCCTAAATAACGCAATTACCGACGCCGTATTTCTATTGATGTGTCTATATTTCAAGGTCAATTAATATAAATTACTATCTTAAAGCGTTTTTACGCATTTATTCATCGAAAAATGGTTTAGACTTGACAATTTGCAAAAATAAATTTTGTTGGTGGCCATGGAAAAAAAGCAAATAAATAAATGTAATGCAGAATTCGTTATGGTTTTTTGTCACCTGGATGGAATTTTCGATTTATGGACGAACTATGCAGAACTTAGTATTTAAACGACCAATGTAAAATACTGTTATCTAATACCAATAATTATTAAGTAAGTAGTTTATATGTTATTTCTATTCATCCGCTAAGTGGCGCGCTTGAGCGTATTTTTCTCGCAAGCCCTACAGGATGTATATAAAAAAATAAGAAGAAGATAAAAAAAAAGAAGAAGAAGCACGTATATGTAGTAAGTGATATTTCTAGGATATAAGTAATGCACAAGGTGCGGAAAATTTCAGGAATTTTTTTAAACTCAATTAAGGGGGCATATGCATGTAAACAATAAAAACTGAGGCGTTTTTCGTGATTTTTTTAAAGGAAAAAACATCCAATCATCGTGGTATTGTGGGTATATTTAAAGGTGGCATCGAAGATGTTACAACACAAATTGTTTCATGTAAAAACTGTACAAAATGTGCGGACTTATTGAGTATTTGCCGAAGCGTCTCGATCTTCAAGTTTCCCGGTTGCAGACAAAATGGAGCTCGTATTTCGTGTCTGAAATAAAAAAGAACAATTGTTATTTATTATTCTAAATTTATCTTCTATGCGAACCAAAAAAAAACGGAAGAAATAATGAAATAAAAATTAAAGGCAGGTTTAAGATAAAAGTGTTAATTTAGAGGAAAACAATTTTACTTCATGACCCCTTTAAAAATAGTAAAAAAGACTTTTTTTGTAACATGTTTGTAAGCAAGAAAAAACGCAAAAATTAAAAGTAAAAAAAACGGTTTAAAGTTTACTCGATTTGAGGTATTTAGACTTTGAAATCCAATGTTAGGTTTCCACAGCACAATCCCCAGATTATTACCCCCTCAAATTACATGTATAAAAGATCCATCGATAGTAGTCCGAGAGTGCCAGTGTTTTTGAAGAGTCCAAGGCAGAAGATCTGGAACAAAAAGCAACATTTTTTTAGTTTTTATGTAACAACAATAAGACGTAAAATTTTTACTATATTTTGTTTTTTATTAATTATAATATCTTCTGAATCGTGTTGATAATATGATCAATTGTAGTGGAAAACAGTACCCTATTACATGATGGCAAAAATGTCAGATTATATATGTAAATAATATATGCTTTCAAAGAATACAGATGAAATTACATTTCTTCATAACTCCTCTACCTGAAGTTAATAAAGTTTTCAATCTGCGTATATACTTCTTCCTGTATTAAGACGTCAAGCAGATACGCTCTAAACGATGTAATGAAGACATCCGTTTGTTATTTACAAAATTACGTTACAGATAGGTTAAGCTTTAAATACGCATGACCATAAGACGTTGATGTTACTTTTAATACAGCTCACAACAAATGGTTAATATTAATATTACTATTAATACGGAATGATAAAAAATAGTTGAATATAAAGTAATAAATGTGGACTGGCAATACATTATCAAATTTATATAATTGGTTAGGATCTATCCATTTGATATAATAAGCACGTGAGACTGGAAATTTAAACAATCAAGCTTCGACGTTTAGAGCGGGATTGGAAAACTTCGTGACAGCATGTTCAGTCGAATCAGCTGTTTGCAAGCCGCCATATTGGTAATTCGATATGTTCGAGATTTTGGAATCGAGGATGATTGCGAAGTTGTCGATGCTTCTCAAACTCGTGTAAAACGACATAAACTGCCTCAATATCGGTATATTTGCACTACAATTCTTGTTACTGGATAGCTACTGGGCATATCGTACAAATCTAAGATGATTTGACAGATTCTCGCGCAACATAACCATTGTTCCTATTTTTGTGCTACATCTGTATTTATTTTGCATTTCTGTAGTTTTTCAATGAGAACTATTGAACTGTGAAACTCTTATTGTTGCAAACATTAAATTAGGACGTAAACTACCCAATTGGAGTAAGATTTGTTCTGAATGAGTGAATTGCAAATCCAATAGAACAAAAATGAACACTTTTTCTCTCCAGCAATGAATATTTTAATCAGTGTGATTAAGCACCAATACGAATAGATGCAAGAAGTAGCTATTTTCTGACAACACATCGGTTAATACGGAACTCGATGATGTCGTAACTTCACTCTTAAGGAGGTAGTCGCGTGAAACGATTTTTTTACGAAGTCTTTCATTTTTTCACCAAACGTTAATGACGTTGATATCAATACGTGGTTAAAATTTCAGAAAGCCTGTCCGTACGATAATGGAGATAATCGTCCTCAAAGTTTCACTTTTTAACACGTGTTCCCCATACTAAGCCTTTGCCGACATGACATATTAATTATTTACAGAAAAACGATATTTACCGTTTTTATAAAAAACTAATAGGTTGTGTAAAATATATTAAAGAACATTGTAAAAAAAATTGAAGAACCCTAGCGGTACAGTTTTGTAATAATATTAATAAATAGACATTTAATTATGTCGTACAAAGCACGTGAACGTAAAATGCGAGGTTGCCGTTTCGAAATTTTGCTGATGTTGGTGTACACATACACGATTCCTTGAGAAATTAGTGTGTAACAGGCGTCCATCAAGTACACTCTCCCCCAAAACGTTCATTACGCGCACTGAAGAAACAAAGTGGCGTCTGTGGATTTATGTGGGGTAGACTTTTGACGGGTACTGTCGCACGACTACCTCCTTAAATCATTTCATATGCGGTAAAATAAGACACAAAACAAAATTTATAGTATGGTTTTGTTAGTTACGTAATATGTAATTAGAAAAAAATTATCGCTATTATATGAAATTTAAGGGACAATTTTAAACGTCACGTGACTTCCAATCCTGCGAAGCCTGAGGAGCGGGACAATAAAATTTCTAAACAGTCCCGGTAAACCTAAATCTAAAAGGACACTTATAGTTCACTTATATAGTTTTCTAATGTTTAAGTTATCAACAAATATACGTAACAGTCCACTTTAAGTCTAATTTAAGACGAATGTTACTTACAGTTTCCTGAGAGAAATGTTTGTTTACAGCTAAAGTAATAGCTTCTACTAAACTATTTATTTACTTACTAAAACTAACAGAATTTAGATTTTGATCTTAAAGTAAGGTATCCTGAAGGTACCGTAATCTGAGATTCGATTAAATTTGTAATATTAATAGTTCTTTAATATAAGAATTTTAAATATTAATGTTGGGATCATTCCGAGACATATTAACGCGCTTACAGTTTCACCGCAACGGAGATAAACAAACATACGTACGTGCAGTAATTTGATTTTCTGCGAATTTTTTGACGCATTGTTGACATGCGCAGTTCAAATAACAGAATGTAATGTAAGATTAATTAACAGTTAACGAAAGCTCATTGAACGTTAAAATATACGAGTAAAATATACAATAACATTGCTGACAAGCAGGAAAGTGCTGGTATTTTCATCTCAAAGTTATCTGTCGTTTTTTACTTTACAGTTACTGTTAGTTGCAGTTAAGGTACAGGCATTGAAATTATTTTACATGAACTATTAGTAAATAATTTCTCTAAGTGTATCAGTTGGACAATAGAGAGCTGTAAGGCAACTACAAGTAACCTTTTAGTTTTGTGTTTACTTGGGTAGTATTGTAATCCAGTTGGTTCTAAATACGCCGATAGATAGAGCTACAGCAGACCGATTCTCAGGTCACGTGACTTTGATTTAAATCATCGCATAATTTTTAAGGAATTTCGTTAATTATTATAAAAATAATGACTACATAAATGATAAAATAGCGTTTTACTTCTGTTTTCACATATAAATTTATCATTTAATATAAAAATAGGAAATCATTCAAGTGCCTATTGTCAAGCACTCGTATATATCCATTTCGAACTGTTGCCTCTATATTTTCGGGTAATTAGTAAAATTTGCCAGCTCTTTTGCTATGGAAATTTTAGACGTCTGTTGTCGCAGGTCTTACTTCCCTTTGGTAATATTATAAACAAAGAAGTTGTGGAATAAGCGAGTCTATGCGGATACTTGGGACGAAGTGTACATACTACGGAACCTTCCAGCAAACACAAAAATAACAGTAACAACTATGCAACATTTATGTAACAATGTAACCATTACGTAAATATTATATAACTGTTACTTTCCGTGTTTCCAGGGCTATACTACACAATGGAAACTTGTGTCACTTGTTTTGAGACAAGTTTTAAAACGATGAACTAATCCGTCCGAGGTCGCCCCATGCACTTTGTTTCCCTGACTCCCTGTTGATATATCACCCCCTTAATTGCAGTTCCATTTCTCTTACCTCTTCTAATCAATTTCTCCAATTACAAATCAAGAAGTGAGAGGCAAAAGGTGCTCGACGCGTCGCGATGCGGCCTAGTTCGTTGGCCTCACGAAAGCGATCACGAAAAATGAGTCAATGTCAGCACATTGACTTACACGCACTATTGTTCACAATATTACCGCTACAGTCAGACAAAATCTGTAATCACTAGTCATCTGCACACACTGTACTCGAATGATCATAGAAGTCAAGTTCAAGGTTAACGATCAAGGACACCAACGAATACACAGAATAAAGAAATTCCTAAAATTTTACCCGACACATTTTCTGTACAAAGCCTACTTTTCAAGTTATTGTATACACAGATTCTCTTTCAGATTTCTAAAACGATATAAAAGTGAGGTCAAAATGTATCAAGTTAAGAAACCTTGTTTTTGCACAGTTACAATTAGCATTTGCTGTTTTTATTTTCATTAAACACAATCACAAATTCAATAAATCACATAAATCAGAGAAACTTATAAAACACATTTTTATGCATTTCAACGTCCCACATTCCCGAGTACTCTCGAGGAAAAAAAGTGGACATAATTTAGAAACTCGCGGATAACCGTACATTAATTTACAACTAAAAAACGAGATAAAAAGTCTTTCAGAAAGAGGACATACGTCACCTCGCTTCCAGGATTAATGTTCGCGTCGCGAATCCTCGACTTTAATAAATTCGACTTATTCGCGAATATCTTCGCTCTCGCGAGCTCATCCGAGCGTTTCGCGCTTTTCCCGCGCATCGGCTTAAAAAATAAAAATCGGTCGGAATTTTCTGGATCCCGTCAGCAGCCGCCGGCGCGCGCTGATCAAGAGAGGAAGATTTGTGTGTGTTTTTTTTTAAGCCCGTGACGCGCGCCATGCTGCTTTCCCCACGTGGGAAGCTGTGAGGCGTAAACAAACTCGTCCACGGCCAAGCTATGCGCCATCTTAGAGAAGTTTCTCCGGAAACATTTACGATTCACTTTATACCTACTTGCCTCCGAAAACTCGAGCGACGCGACGGTAAATCAGGTCGAAGTCGCGAACGCGTATAAATCCACGAGTCTTTGGCGCTCGCTTTTCTCCTTCCTTCCTGCCTTTTCATTGTTTATTTTTTTCCCTTTCTTTCTACGTGTATATCCGCTCTCCTCCATTTTCTACCTTCGATCGCGCTCGTTTTCATCTTTTCCACTTTTTGGATCTTAACCCCCATTACATTGAATTACTCACTTTTACGGGAATTATGTAAATTGTCTACAGTTGTAAACGATGTAAATTACGTCGATCGTTACGGTAATTATTCAAGAACAAACATGAAATTTCATATGTAGGAACATTGTATTATTATTGTGACCATTCATTGATCAATTATTAACTCTTTCATTTCTTTGTTTTTAGTCGTTCGTTTACAATAAATATATAAATTATTAATGAAATTAAAAATAAATAATATTTAGAAATTAAGAAATAAATGACAAATAAAATACTACTAAAGTAGCAGAAAAATAGGTCATTCTACAAAAATAGTTCTTTTTTCCAAAAATTTTAGAAAATATTTGAATAATTTTTTAAAAGTATTTCTACTAAATTGTAAATTTCTTTTTAAATTAACGGTTAACTAATCATCGAAAAAAGAGTTCTACGAGAGATAATTTGATTATATATTGTTATTTAAAATTATATAGATGAATTCTTGTCCGAGGGTAGCTTCCAAGTGAAAAATATGTGATAGTTGCGTTACTTATTTTAACGGACTTTTTTGGTGAATAAGAATGAACTCAAATGCTTTTAACGTTTCGACATCAATGTTTTCCCTCTTCATAATTTATTATTTCTATAATAATGATACAAAAATGCATATATGTCGAAATCCAAGAAAAATAATTAATTATATACTCAAAAACAAATGTTTGAATATTGCGTCAAACAGTGATAAGTCCAAGTATATCCCAGTTTTCCTGTCTTGAAGAAAATACGTTAATGTAACAGGTAGTACGGCGTTATGTGTTTTGAGAATCTGAAATTCCCTATTGTGGATGAGCAGCTACTTTGCTGCATACATATATATATTTTTAAACAGTTTTGGTATTTTTCGGTCACATAAATGATAGATATTAATAATGCTCGAGTTTAATAAAAATTTAAAAATAAAGAGGATAAGGAAAAACAAACAAGAGTCAATATTTTTGAGTTTTTGTTTTTATAACATAAATAATTTATTTACCAACGATTTGACTCTGATATGAGTCCTCTTCAAGGCACAGACACATTACCTTACTTTATCGTCCTTGTACCATAAAGTTACTGTTAAATAATAACCTTTAGGTTTTCAAATCGCTCACTTAACCTCGGAAACCATACTCTTGTTACATAATATACTATTTATTTTTCTCAGTGTACTACAGCAGGTTTTGCCTTCCGTTTTTTGATTTGTTCTTCAGTTGCTAACATTTTAAATAAAGTGAACTATGTCAAAATAAATTATAACAAACTTTCACATGATGTTTATTATCAATCAATGATAACTAACATAAATTATAATATCTTAATTATAACTATTTCGTAGAGTATTCGTTTGCTTTGTGATTTATGGCTGTTTCGCCTAATGTGGGACACTTCTTTTTTTGTATGTCGTTTCTGTAAAGGTAAATTTCAATATATGAAACAGAACCCATCACCATAATATTACTATGAGTTATCCCCATTTCGATTGGAATTTGTTATTTTTGACATTTTTTAACATTATATTACTGGCAGTGAAAATAGTTAGTTTACTTGTTTCTGGTTTAAAAACAAAAAAAGTGAATACTTTTATGAATCTGAGGAGCAGAAGATCAATTCCACTTCAGAATACCGTGGGGTCCAGTTTAGGCCCACTTTTGTCGGACGTAATTTTAACATTTATTTTCGAATGTAGTAACCTACTCAATGGTCCAAATTGAATTTAAATATAGTGAACGGGAAGTAGTTTTGTTCTAGTCTACTCTTCCCGGTACTGTTAAATTAGTAAACCATTCACTTTTTCGGTTGAATTTTTTTTTAAGCAAACAATTAAGAAATTCCAACTTCATTGTTTATAAAGTTAAAATAATATAATACATGTATAAAATCGAATGAACAAATGGTTTTTATGTAAATACGAAATATATTAATTGTTACTAAGTTACAATTCTGTGGTTGAAAGGCATAACTGACACCGGCATCATTTTAAGGTTTTAATGTTCAATTCTCTCAAATCAATAGATTCGCTTCCATTTAGCCATAAGATTTATTTATCAGTATATGTTAAAAATATTTTTAGGTTATTTATCAAAGTGCAATGTAACATATCACAGAATAAATATCATTTCTCACCATTTTCCGATGTTTATGATGTCAAATTCTATAATGCTAAAAGTCATAAACTAAAATTCAAAATCAGACACGCTGGCACTAGAGAGGATCATGCGAATTGCACCAAACCTGTTTCAGCCTAGACAAAACGTGACGATTTGGTGCTATAGCTCCTGTTTAGTGCTAACGTGGCTGTTTTCTATTTTTACCAGAGCGTGTAATATATTTATATTATAAGAATATTGTCAATATTTTATGATTATATTTTATACATATTTTATGTTACAACATTTTATTATTTTAAAGACATTTTTCAAAGAAAATAAAAAAAATTCATGGTTTTGTCCTTATTTTTCCTTTACATTTTCAACTTTTTTATATTACTCATATAATTAGCTTCATGAAATTAAACAAAATATTGTAACAAAATGAAACATTTTTAATGAAAAACAAAAATTTTTATTGAAAAAAAACAGCTGTATTCAGGTCAGGATATATTCTAAAGATGAACAAGTTATAATTTCAAAAAAATTGTCAAATACTTGGCAGATTTCATAAATAACAATAATAATGTATTTTTGCAAAGATATTTGTTTTCAGTCACAAGTTCAACCTCTTCAAACCAGACCGCAGATGGTAATTTTTTAAAATATAGATGGTCTTTATAAACATTTCATTATGATAGTGGAGTTACTGTACACGGAATTACACGGAAAAAAATATTTAGGTTACGTTAGCTCAAATACTTTGGTTGACAGGCGTTTGATTATACGAGCACAATTATAAGTCTGTCACAATAATTTATAAATGTAATACAGAAAATTCATTTAGCTACCACAGCTTAATGAATTTATCTGCGGGTGTTTGGTTGTCGCTGCAAAAGATAACTGGCTGAAAGACAAGTGCATGTATGCTGTCAAATTATTCGCTGTATAAATGAGCAAGTTGCGGTTAAAATTGATTTCTTTGTGAAAAATAAGTTAACAGAATGGGGAATCATATTTTATTTTATTATTAATAAAGTTAATACATGAATAAATGCATGTAATGAAGGTTACAAGTCACGTACTATATCGGTTTTTAACCTTTCTTTCAGTGTACTAATCACTATTTTTTAGTGCAGATTAATACGTGATCACACATAAATATAATAGAAATGAAAAATAGTCCATTATTTAGTCCAATTGATAGGCTGTGTTTGTTGAGATATATATCTTAAGGCAGCTAAAGTGTTGAGGTAAGAGAGAAAAACTGCGGTAGCTAAACGAGTTTGACTGATAGAGCCGAACTGCGTTTAACTGTGTTTAGGTTAAGCTGTGACAGATGAATATTTTGCTGTGTGGGTTAAACATTATTTTCCGTGTATAAATGTTAGAAATCACTGCTGACTCCAATTTGCCGCAACTAGTTTATAGCTACGACTAAAAAGTTAGCAATGACATATTTGTAAAGTATGTTATGAAATTTAGCTGAGAAACTAATAAAGTTAACTCGCTTAGCTAAAAATATTTGCTATCAATGCTTAGGAGATATTATTCACTTATTTCTGTTAAAATTTAAAATCAGCCGCAGATTTTCTTTTTTTTTTGTATATTGCATTTTTCTATCAAGTATTCCAACAGAATATAACGAAATATTAATTCTGGTAGATATCTGTTCATCCTGAATAGAACCTGAATTGTTCTTTTAAATAGACAGTCTGATTTAGGGTCTATGTAGAAATTCTGATACGATATTAGTAAGAAACCAATCACATTTTTATGTCTTGTATTTAAATAAGTTTAAAACTTCGATTTACCACCGCTAAAATAAGAGTTTGTTAATATTTTGATATGAGAAATTAGATTCAAAATTACAGTTGCCAAATTTAATGTCAACTTTTCGTTAAATATTATTTCTTTTTTTTCAATGTAATGAACTGGTTATGATATCTATTATATGTGATGAGGTATTAACTGCTAATATTAGCCTCTAACAAGAAACGCATAGTAAGAAATGTCTTGTTCGTTCCTGATCAGACCTTGATCAGGTTCCACTTCCAACTGTTGGGACATGCTTTATTGAATCTTGATCAATGGTATGGTCAGAGAATTTTCAGGTTAGTTGATAAAACAGGTTTTATTCAGTCTTGATCTGCTCGTGATCAGGTAACATCTGCATCTGATGAGGCATGCTTTATGGAATCATCATCAGAGTTTGATCAGGTAGTTTCCAGGCGTAATTGATAAGACATATCTTGTTTAATCTTGATCAGGACATGATGAGGTATCATTTCCTCCTCATAAGACATAAATTACTGAATTTTGATCGGGGCTTTTCATAAGGTAGTTTTAGAGTGTACTTGATAAGACATATCTTAATCAATCATGATCGGAGTTTGAAGAGGTAGTTTCCAAGCGGACTTGATAAGACATCTCTTGTTTAATTTTTATCAGGATATGATGGGGTTTCATTTCCTCCTCATAAGACATAAATTACTGAATTTTGATCCAGGCCTCGTGAGGTAGTTTTAAAGTGTACTTGATAAGACATGTCTTATACAATCATGATTAGAGTTTGATGAAGTAGTTTTCAAGCGGACTTGATAAGACATATCTTGATCAATATTGACCAGGCCATAATAAGGTATCATATAAGACATGACTTATTTATTATGGATAGGCCTTAATGAGGAATCATCCTTACCTCGTAAGATATGCTTTATTTGAACCTTGATCCAAGTTTGGTCCCATAGTTTCAGGGCGTACTTGAAAGATATATCTTGTTCAATCTTGATCGGGCCATGATCTCGTTTCCATCTGATAAAACATAAATCACTAAATCTTGATCGGGGCGTCATAAGGTAGTTATGAAGCGAATTTTGATAAGAGATGTGTTGTTCAATCTTGATCAGGTCATGATTCGGTATCATTCCCGCCTGAAGGCATAAATTACTAATCTTGGAATTTTATAAGGTAGGTATCAAACGTATTTATTAAGTCGTCTCACTGTACGATCAGGCTGATCTTTTTTCAGGCATCCTAAATAATCTAATCAGATGCGCAATTCCTAAATCAGGAATCCCTTCTAAAGTCTTAATCAAAGTGGCTGGGTTTTGACTGTAACTCTAAATTTTCCAGTAAATGAAGTGAAATGTGCAGAAATATTTCAATTCTTCATCCAACAATATCTCTAAAAAAATCAAATTTTTACGCGTTACGATTAAAGGATCCCTAAAAACAAAATTCCGAGAAATTCCAAAGTTTTTACTGATTGAATAATGTAGTAATTGCAAAGGGAACGAAATCGCGGAACTTTGACTCTTAATTTGTTGAGTCCATTTCGCTTATCATATTCTCCTTTTTCGTTCCGCTCCTCTTACCGTAAATTTTTTTCATTCGTCCGGTCATCTCATTTTGAGCCTCCGTTTTAATTAATTGCCGCACAATCTTCTTTTCCCCATCTTTATATTTACTCTATATTTGGCCCTCTCTCTCCCCCTCTCTCATTCTGCCCTCACCCTTTCTCTCTCTTTCCCTCGTTATATTGCGGCGTATTTCAGCAAGCTGCGGCACGACCGCGAACGCCTCGAGATTTCGCGAAGGACATTCGTCGTAACGTTGCTGCAGTATCGACGTATTTGGAATCGACGATGCTGATGTCATTGAGGTTAAGCGAGTGCCGGCGACGTTCCAAAAGTAATATCAAGTACGACGATCGAGTTACAGTGAATTACTCGAAAGGCGAATCAACGATTTTAATCACGGAATTTTTCCAAAAAAGGATACGATAAATTATGTCGGCCGTTGTTGCAAAACGCGAGATTATATGCAGAGTGCATGCCGCGCGGGTGAATTTTCATGTAGCGACGTTGTATGTCGAGAAATCAATTATCTTTCAATTTTTTTGTTCAGAAAAACAAATTGTTGCGTGATAAGAAATTCTTGCATTATCTTGTATGCTTCTAATTAATAACGTTCAGTCAAAGACAGAAGTACTAAAGCAGGTCTTTTGTGGTATTTATAGGTTATGTTGTTTATGAATTAAATGAAAACTGCCTTGTTTATATAGAATTGCTATCATTTTAATCAGGTTTGTTACCACCAGGTGCCGCGACGACCTTTTTCTCGACATCATTGCTCCCGTTATAGAAGTGGCGTCAAACTGTATAGTAACTACTCAACCGCCTTGTTACATTTTTCACAGTTTCTTTAGATTATCTAAATTGCGCCATTACAACTATCTATAGTACAACTATAGAGAATCGTTTCAGGCGATTTTTTATAAAAATCTGTATTCTGTCAAAAAATTTGTTTAAAAAAATTATTTATATCTTTTTAAATTTGATTGAAAGTTTTACGGCGCAATGCTGTTCGTCAATGTCTGGATTAAAAAAATATTTAGTAAATATCAGAAAAATTAGGCTTCTTCTCTAAGAACCATTATAGTCTGAAATTAAAATAATAAAAAGAAGCTCTAAGAAAATTAAACTGCGTGAAATTATTATTTTATAAAACTATTATATTTTTAATTTAAAAAATATGAGGCAAAATTTCTGCAATATCCATTAAATTTATGGAAGTAATATGAAATAAGCTTCATACATATAAGATGTAATAACTAATATATTTATTTAAAAAATATAAAAAATGATTCGATGATTCCTCAAATAAAAGATTGAAAGTTGATTCAGAATTTTGAATATCTCGTTATCATAATCACTATACGTTTTGAGTTCCCGTTTAGTGGGTAATTTCGAAAAAAATGTTCGATTAACCTAATTGACACCGGAGAGAAGATTCGCACGGTTCAGATGCGGATCCTTTCAGCAAGACACCATCAATTTAACGAAGGAATTAACAGCGGCCATGGCAACCTCAGGAGCCATATTTTATTTCTTTACGCGCGTCCTCCACTTTCGCTGACGGCTTCATCGTGAAACTTTGCGTTCATGTACCGAAGGATTTTTCTGATAAAACTCTGAAATTTTATATTAATTAATTTTATTATATTCGCAGAATTACGATTATAATAAAACTACTGAATTATAAATTTTATGGATTTTAATTGTTCAACAAAATGTGGCATTCGTGAATTATTGTTCAATTCATTACATTAATTATTATAACCAATTATCGTAATAAAAGAGAATAATTGGCCATTTTTTTTAAATACAATTTTTCGGAAATTTTCGCTATAAAAAATGCTCTTTTCTAAACATTTCAGGATGTGACATTTTTAGGCAATTAATGGGAATTAGATCAAAGTTGTATACAAACGAAGTCTCTTTCAGATCGATATTGGATTTGTTTTTATACACAAGCAATTATGATGGTACTCCATGGATTCAAATTGTAGCAGATGTCTATACATAGAATCTAATTCTCAGTTAGAACAGCTACAATATATATAAACAATAAGAGTTTGAAAATGATAAATAATCAATACTACGCCATTTTTTTAATTGATCATACGTATAAGGCATGGCTTGTGATACCCACTTGACCTAAGTTGCTATTTAAGGTTTTTGACTCCCCCTCTCCTCGTGCCCTACGTGCCCCCTTACAGTTAAGGGGTCGCAACTCCACAAAAAAATATACGTTTTTTGAGAAATCGTTTCACGTGTTTCGATGGTCTTTCAAATATTTTACCGTTCCCAGACTTTTTACCATCGATGTATATTATTACTAATGGCTGAGAAATTAATTGTTCATTTTCTGTATTAAAACTTGATATGAATAGTATCAGACGTTGATCAGGATAGGATCACTTTCAGACGACAGCATATAATTGGACACGATCCGGTTAAAAAATAGACCAAAATATTCAACTTATCTCGTAGAAAACGTTTGATAATTTGGCTCATTTAGATCTGAAAAGTTCCATATTTTGGTACATTTTGAACCATTTCATCTCGAAATATAATTTGTAACTCACTATTCTCGAAAATGGGACGTGATAGGAAAATTCTGCTAGTATCATCGCTTTAAGTATGAAAACTTCATTCGAAAATGATACTGCGATTGTCAAAGGAAACACCAGTGTCAGTCAGTGGACCTGATTTGTGATTTACGATTTTGTGTCTATTGCTTCCTGTTGAAAAAATGCAGGTGGATTGCAGGTGCATTCAGATGATTCCAGTTGGAATTGGCTGGATTTTCGTCCTGGATTTCCACCTGGATTTTCGACTTGGATTTCCACCTGGATTTCCACTGAGATTTCCTCCTGGATTTTCGACCAGGACGAAAATCCAGCCAATTCGAGCGGGAATCCATCCGAATGCAGCTGAAATCCACCTAGATTTTTTCAACACGGCCGTCACCGTTTCTGTTCCTATTCTTAAGCTTGTTGCTCTTGCTCTTCAAGTACTTCTTTTTGATTCAGAATGAATTCCGCACATTTCCTAAATACTGGATATTTTTAGTTTCTTAAACTAGGTATTTTGATTAGTGTCTTACTTTCCTGCATCCCTAATTCAGGTTTCAATTCATCCCGTTTATTTTGGATAGATATATCATGAGTATCTTCACCTCCACACGTGCACAATCTATCTTCCTTTAATCGGAATCCGGCCAGTTCTGCTCGGACATGTTTATGTCCTATTACAAATTGTGCCGTATAGTGATTGATTTTCACAACAATATACAGTTCGCAATTTTAAATCAGGAAATTACATCAAACATGGGGAAAAAACAAAAAAAGTTGACCTCTAAATTTATTCATATATTTCGCACTATTTACAAACCTATAAGTACGTACAGTTATCCTCTCTATATTTTAACCTTTTGAGCCAAGGAAGATGGCGGCTTCTTCCCTTAATTTAACGCTTCCCCTCAACCCCACGACGGCAGTATGAGAGAATATAAACAGAGAGAATACATATAGTGGGGTCCGTCTTAACCTGTAAGCGCAATATGTAGTCTCATTATAAGCTTATTTTCTAATCACAGACGAACTGATAACAATTGCACAGGTTTTCTGACGTGAGCATATACTGAGGATCGTTTTCTAACATGTTTTTAAAATTAACCTATTTATTATGTACATTAAGGAAAGAGGTTGAGAGGGAACTATACTTATTTATTTTTTGCGAAACAATTGACGCAAACAAATATCTCAAGCCATTTGCAAGATTATGCAACACTTGTGTCTCTGGTTATGCAACACTAAAAAACTTATTCTTTTAACAATGTAATCATCAAATATTGCCATTATTGATGCAGTGAAGAAATTCGTAGGTTGAATTAAATGAAGTCACTTGACATCGGTAAATAAAGAGTGATTCAGTCTTAGATGAGTTTAGAAGTGATGAATATAATTATAATAAAATAATAACTTTTTAGTCGATTCTATATTATATTCCATGTAACAACTTATTAGAAAGACTACTAAAAAATCATAAAGTGGAAATTTCTGTTTCAGCGAATTTTTTTAAATATATCCTCTGCACACCCATGGTCCTGCAGGACAATGTTTTAATTCGCAAATTATCTGTCGATAATTGGTCAGGCTTTCTCTCTTATACATGGAATCATCACACTTATAAGAGCCAAAAGTTACGAATAGGTATTTGCTTTATTAATAATATTTGCTTTATTATTAATAATAGCTTGATCATCAAATTTGAACGATCAGACAAAAAGTTATGAGCAATAAACAAAACCTTCTGCACAACAGGTGCCTCCCCTGATAAATAATAATGATAAATAATATTTCATAAACTTCTACTAGGAGAGTTAGGATATCGCTGTTAGATTCAGTATCATAAAACTTCCTCGACTTTGAATGGCGCTGAAGTTAGGCTCTTCAAAATATACAATGCATTTGGTAACTTCCTGGTTGGAAAATCAATCTGCACTTAAACCCGATAAACTCTTGCGATAAACTCTGCACTTTTTCCGAGATTTCTGAAATGAGTAAACGGAAGTCATAAGACGGTAGACGATACAACGAAAACAGAGGATGGAATAAAAGCAGGCAAAAAACAAAACCGGAGGAAAAGGAAAAAAATTTCGAAAAACGACCTTGAAGCTACCTTCGTTACCGGAGCAATAATTCGAACCGGTGCCGAGTGAGTCCGACCTTAACGAACGTTTTAAAGCGTGTCCGATCGGGAAAAAGTTTAATTAGTTTTTTAAACGGTCCACCGTACTCTCTTTTATGGCGTTATTAAGCTCGGGTCGTTACGTATAGAAGAAATATACATATACGAGCAAAGTGGTGCGCGTGCGCTTTCGCATGTACACGTGGTCGCGATTGCCCGGCGCGAAATGTTTTCGTGACGAATGAGACTGTTAACTTTCCCGGCCACTCGACGGCGCGCCGAAAGCTTTGCGATTTGGCCGAATTCTAATTTTGACGCATTGTAAGTACCGCGCGAACCGCACGAGAGGAAACGAAATGCGCCTTTGTAAATTTCTTTTTTTAAACACCTTTTAATCGCCGCCGGGCCGCATGTTTTATTCGAAAATCTACTGGATCACGTCAACTTTTTGTTTAAATCTGAAACTTTTTACGTTTATTTTTGGGATAGTTTAGATAACTCAATTTTTGTTATATGACAAAGTTTGAGGTACCTATATTCCTATATTTATTTGTATTTCATAATATGATTAATGATTTTCTAGGGAATATGTAAACAAAATTTTTTTGTGTACAATCCTATTTATTACGTTTTAGGCATCTGGGTAAATTGTAGCTCTCTGACATAAAAAATTAATTACATTACACATTTCTGTAGTATTTGTTGTTGCTGATTACGAATGTGACAATAAAGTATTGTCGGCAATATTGGAGCCGCCATTTTGAACTGGGAAAAAATTTGTTGGTAAAGGGTGGAACACTTTTTACACTAACCTAGTCTCCAATGAGGGAGTTATGATGGTATTTCAACCCTTATAAAATTTGAGTCCGTGTAATTAATGTAAGGTACAGTAGAGTCCCGATATAATTGCGTCATGCTATATTTCCCGTTCTCTTTTTCCTTTTACCCTTTTATTATTTATTTTTAATATATGGTTAATATTATTATTATTAACCTTGCGGGCTGGGGCCTCAGGAAGGGCCTACTGTGTCGTCATGAACATAACGCGACTGAGGGGAGCGGGAGAGCGGCGCTGCCCTTCTTTTGGTAAATATAACAAGACGGGAGGGGAAGGTAAGGAACCGAGTGGGTAAATATACTGGGACTCTATTATACATGAAGCCATTGTATCTATATCTTGAACCGGTAACACCATGAACGTCTAGTAATATGAAAAGAAATGTACGGAACCATTTTAGTACAGATTTCATGATGAATATTTTTTTTATTAGAAACATTTTTCGGTCAGATTAGAATTGTTCAAAATTTTAAAACCCCAAAGAGAAGAAAATGTACTATAGTTTTTTTTAATCATGTCAGTTTCAGTATGGCCGTTCGCAAAATTTCAATCTTATTTGGATGCAGCAGACATATGTGACTTATTTCAATTTTTATAGATCAAGTGAGAGTGACAGATAAACATAGAGAAAGAGAGCTAGAAAGAGAGAGACTTACAACAATATTATTATTGTCCTGGCATCCTTGTACAAACCAGAAAAAAGAGCGGGGGGATAGTGGAAAATAAAGAGAGAGAGAGAGATAGGGGGAGGGAGGTAGAGAGAGGGCGGGAGAGAGAGAGAGAGAGAGAGAGAGAGAGAGAGAGAGAGAGAGAGAGAGAGAGAGAGAGAGAGAGAGAAATAGACGGAGAGATTTAATATTTTATTTATGCTCGTACTATAGAAGCGGTAAACAATGTACAATATATTACAATAGATACTTATAGACGAAACTTTCTCACTGCATAGAAACTGAATGTGTAAAGATATAATATGGCAAAATAAAATTTCTAATTCGGTAAGCGCAAAGCAAAAATATAAAAAGAGAGAATGAGAAAAACAGAGCGACAGAGAGGGAGAGGGAGAAAAGGAAGGGAGAGAGAAAGAGAGAGAGAGAGAGAGAGAGAGAGAGAGAGAAATAGATGGAGTGATTGATTGATTAAAAATTTTATTTATGCTCTCACTATGTAAGCAGTAAACACTGTATAATATAATATATAGCAATAGGTACTTATAGACTAGACTTTCTCTCTAGGTAGACTCGTTTGTAAATATGTAATAGAACAAAATAAAATTTATGATATGGTAAGTACAAAGTAAAAATGCAAAAAGAGACAGGGAAATAGAGAGGGGTGAGAAAGAGAGTGAAAAATAGAGGGAGAGGGAGAGAGTGTTTATAATTCTTATTTGTTATGTGATTGACTTCTTTTCGAGGATTTATTTTTTGCAGAGAGAAAATAACGAGGGTGGAGAAAGGCTAATTTCTACAAGTTTAACAACTTTTTATTTGTTATCATTTTTAGAACCGAAGATTACGTAAAATGTAACAAATAACATTCCTTCTTAAATGCAGAACCCGGAAAATAGAATTGCATAAAGTGGACTCGAGTATAGATCGATTCCTTTCTTCTCTAGAGCTAATTAAGGGGTCGACCTTAATACACCGGATCTCGCCGTTGAATAAATGAGACGCGGCTGTCTGCGAATCAATCATTCGTTGAAATGTCTGGATATACGTCAAGTTTCGTCTGATATTTCAGTCATCTGCGCCATCTTACTTCTCTTCTCGTTTCTTCTTTACCCACTTTTTTAACGCTTTTCATTTGCCAAACGATACTTGGGTCTCTATCTTTCTCTCAATCGGGATCGCTTACATCCAGCTGCCGAAAATAGCAGTTGTTACACGAAATGATCACGAATGCTGTCTGCACGAAATCCCTCCTTTATGTGAATGAAATCAAACGGTACTGTCAGTACGTTTGAGTATTTATTTGCAAAGTGTATTTTTTGTTTTGTACTTTGTAAGGCTTAATTACTAAAATATAATTATTTTTACAGCAATTTTATCTGAGGAGGTCATGATTATGTGTTTTCTGAAACCTAACATAAATTATTTTTGTTATTCAGGGAAAAATCCCTAAGTAACGTACCCTAAGTAAATCTAACCGAAACTAACCTAACTCAAACATAACCTGGCCTAAATGTAACCTAACTTTACTCAAACATAACCTCATCTAAACCTACCTAAACTAGCCTGACTTAAACCTAACCTTTTGTAAGAATCCAAATTATTGATATGAAAATGTACTAACAATGCTGACATTTTCATTACAAAGGTCTAATAACGCTACGTGAAATGTTAGAATGGTATAGTATATTTATCTACTCGGTTCCGCGCCTTCTCCTTCCCTCTCGTTATACTTCCCAACAGAAGAGGAGCGCTGCTTCTTCCACTCCGCTCCGTCGTGTTATGTCAGTGACATCACAGCAGGCCCTTCCTGAGGCCCCAGTCCGCAAGGTGGGGGAAAAAGAAAGCGGCGACAAGTAAATATAACGAAACGGAACGGGACAAATGTGCTGAGACGTAAATATACCGAGACGCATTTATACCAGGACTACTGTAGTTATATAGTATAAATTCTCAGCACAAGTTTCAGATTTTGTAAAGGTATAAACTTTTAATATACAAAAGTTCATTACAATTTGTTGCAGTAACCTAATCTTACCTAATATAACATCACTTTACCCAATGTAACCTAATCTAATTTCTCCTAACCTAATCTCGAATTTGAATCTTCATTATTTAGCGCAATTTTTTTTTAAATTAAATTGAAATTAATACTATAGGTGTAATAATAGACTTTCCTACAAAAACAAGTAGTTCTTATGCTTACAAACAGGTTAAAGCCCTGTTTAACAAATTTTTCCATCTCTGCCAGAATTCAAAATACTCTAATTTTTTATGGGTTCATTTATCATATACATATATGTGAAAATTTCAAGTTCTCAAATTTCAATGATACGCGCAAAAATACATCGCAAATTACTTTTAAACTCTCGAGCACATTTCTCTCGTCAGAGCTCCCTTCTAATGATATTTTAATTTTGGCAAACTAAATATAGCGCAAAGAAGTTGTGTTACGTAAAAAGGTCATAATATTAACGCATTCTGAAAAAATGTGTATTAGATTAGAAATGCGTGCAGAGAAACATTAGTAGAATCGTAAAGTTTCCGGCTATTTACTATTTTTACACAAGTATCACTTCAAGTTTGTTTATACTGTAAATGACTTTATATATTTATAAAATTGCATTTAACGGATATAAAAGCTTATTGACGATGAAGAGAAATAGATGGTGAATATTATTTTAATCCAGACAAATGTAATTAATTTACTCTTAAATTATTTAAAGTTAGAATATTTTCAAAGCGGCACTTTTTACTGCCAGTAACTTTCATGAAACGTGTCTTAATTATGGGACAATATTATTTACAAAACATTTTACAAGAGAAATAATATTCATTTGCTTTTGACAAAAATTGTATTAATATAAGTGCGTTCTTAATTTTTAACTATACAAGATTTGAATCTTTCCGAGACTATTTTCTACATGAAAAGAAATATTGAATAAATTCGATTCACAACCACTATCCGTACCTCCCAAAAAAGTAATAACAATAGGAAAACCAAATTATTCAAAATGTCAGATAAAAATTTCTAGAATATTCTTCTAAATCCCTACTCAAGGCCTTGAATTCAAAATTATATGTCATCATTATAGGCAGTCTTAGAATTATTTATGACAATGGGTTTAAAACTAAGTAAGAGATCCGGTGTAATTGTGTAATAGTATATTTTACTGCGGGAGTAGAACTCGATTTTGCGCCCTGCCGTGAAATCTTCGGGTATAAAACTCATCTTGAATTCAGAGAGATTTATAGAAATTAAGTCATATTTGCTAAATATTAAAAAACATTTTCTCTCTTTGAATAATTATTTGGTGTAGGGTTAATTAGATAAATACTTGTTTGAAATTATTAAATTATTGAACCGATCTAGACAAATTCTGATTTAAAAGAAATTTGTCACTGATTCAGTACGCATATATACTTACAAGTAGTAATGAACAATAATTACTCGTCCAATCGTGAAAAATTTCTAGACTAAAAATAGGAATTAAGTTTTTTCAAAGCATATTACTAAAATAAATTTTAACAACATGCAACTAATGAAATGGGCGATTTATCTGTTACATTAGAGGTTTGAATTTAGATATATATAAACATACTTTTTATAAACATGTCGAAATCCAAATGACGAAAACTGTTCTCAACGCGAAATGTACACCAAGTGCATAAGTGTTCAATCATGCTCTGATGCTAATTTTTCAAAACAAGTGATTATTCACTCAGCAATGATACTTAATTATATATTCAAATGTAATGATCGCGCATTCGAATTATGTTTTAAAGGCTGAATGAGATTCCAATTTAAATGATTAATCAATTCATCTGACGACATGAATAACTGCACCGTCATTTACGTCTATACTACAAAAAACAAATTTTTTCCTATAAATTCATTGTTGATTACTTTTATTCGAGTGTTTCCTGAATCGGAATCTCTTCTAATTTAATAAACGATTGATGAACATTTTTTCATTTTGTAATACTATTATGAGTTTTGGAGATTAAAAACATTATGATACGAACAGAATAGAAGACGAAAAAAAATCGTTTGGGCTTCAAACAAATGTATTTTGCTCAAAATAACCCCCGTTTGAGCTCTTCACAAAATGAGTGTATATCTAAAAAAAGTTTGGGCGCAGCACAATCCAAGTTTGCGTTTAACACAAATCAGGGTTTTCAGCCCAAATTTCAAGGTTTGGGTCGAACACAACCCTGATTTGTGTGAATCGCAAACTTTTTTTACGACAGGAGCTTCAAGATGTAATGTGTAGTCCACATTTCTTACACTATTAGAAAATTTATTGAATTATTTTGTAGGTACTAAACCATCTTACTAATTTCTTATGTTAAGAATTTAATATTATTTAACTCTTTGTCTGTATATAAACATTTTTTCGGCACCTTTCGCCTGTAAACCAGGGTCTGTTCGACCATGGGGCTTGTTTTAAACGTAAAAAGTACTAAAAAATGTCTGAAAAGTTTTCAAATCGATCCTGGTTTACACTCGAAGGGTTAAGAAATCTACCCGTAGAATGGAGGCATTCAAATATTCATTTTTGCTAATTTTGTAAATTCAAATTACTACTTTTTACAAACGTACTCTTTACACTGTTAAAACACAATATGTTTCCTTTAAATATTGGTTATATATATTGAAAAAATGTTCAAAATTTAAATGGTAAATTATGTAGGCTACTATTTACTTGTTTATTTTTTATATAATAACAATAGATGACTACTGTAAAAAATATTTTAATAAACTAAATAATTTTGCCAAGTAAATATTAATATTAAAATGTATGCTCTTGTGTTCAATATAATGGTTGACATGTTTTCAATATGAAATCTTAGAAAAATTCTATTTTTACCTACAAAAAAATTTAATTTTGTGTTAATTTCGGGATTGAATGTAGTTTATCAAGTTAGTAAATTTCCAACTAGTTATGAAAAAAAATCTACTAATTCATGAGCAAAAATAATCATATTGTTATGAATTATATGGTTTTTTATGCATTCATTAATATACATATATGCATGTAAAAATTGATTGATTGCAAATATATTTTCAAGACAAAATTTTGAGAAATAGAAAGTAATAACAGATACTTTAGAATATTCTCTAAATTTCTTTTCCAAAGCTGTTCAAAACACGGACAAATTATAAAAAGAAACACCCAGACAAATTTTGAAAAAAATCGTAAAAATTGATCAAAATAATCATTTTTAAATTTAGAAAATATGTATACATAAATAAAAAAGACACACACAAAATAAATTGTTTTTCAGAATTTTTTACGACAGTTTTATGTTTGTTAGATCTGACCGTTTTTTAATCATTTTAAAAATGGATCCAAAATTTTGTATTGATTTAGTGATTGTAATATTTCCTATGCTATACAATTTTTTTTCTTAATATTGACCGCGGAAAAAACAGGTTTGAACGTACCGACCAAAGAAGTATTATCAATTAAAATATTGATGGGTCGACCATTGCTATAATTGAAAAGAGAACTTTGCATATGGAAACCTTTCAACTGATATGGTAATAATTATCAATATAATATGGTCAAAACAACCATATCTTAGGTTATAACAAATAAGATTTGGGGTTAACTAGTCAAATGAAAACCTATTATTTCATATACGTGTTTATAGTATTACAAAAAACGGTTAAAAATTATCATGAAAGAATCATCGATCATCAATAAGGTGCATGACATTAACACATAAATATTAATTACGAATCATCCAAACCTGTCTCAATAGCTTGTTTATGTTTATTAAACTATACAGAAGATGGATAAAACATGTACGTAAAAATTTGTAATAAAAATCTTCAAATACTCGCTAAATTGTGGCCTAAAAACTGGACAAAAACTGATCGTGTGTTTTAAATATTCTGAAATCTACCTACCTAGAAACTGGACAGAAACTGTCCAAGATTTATCTAAAAGAGCTATCTAAAAAATATCCATATAATTGTTACGTTTTCAATGGGTAACTGGCCAAATTTATTGTCCACAGTTTATTATCCACAAACTGGCTAGAATGTAGGTGCAATTTCTACCAACCAGTGTTCATTCTACTTACTTCCAATATTTGACTAATGAATTCGTAGTTTTTCACATTATATTAGAAAAATGTGTAACTAATTCAACGAGTACCACATTTTTTTTACAAAGTCGTAGTTAAAACTAATTAAAATATATAGAGAATTCTGATACATAAATCACTTTAACACAATTTGACGTAACTATTACGACAATGAAGATGAATCAAAACTGAAGGGATAATTTCAGCTGATCCAATTATTCGTACCAGTGTAGTAACCATTTTATTGATAGCTTCATTATTAAGATATTTTGGAATGACTGACTTTTACTGTTATTTTGTATTGCTGCTAAATTCTTAAAACAATCGGTATTTCCCAAATTGATCATTTGTAATTTTTAATATTGTAAAAACAGTAAAATATTATAATTTAGTATTCTGAAATAAACTTATTTAAAATCTTCCAAATGTGACAAACATAAGATATTAGATCGAAATCTTCAGGAAAAAGCAGCAGGCAGCTGAAAATGATGTCCGCATGGTAGTCATAACCAAACAAGTCGACTTTTCAAAACCTGTAATTTTTAGTGTTTACTAAGACTACATAGTAACCTATAAGTAACCAATGTCCGGAAAAACTAGAGCCGCCCATTGCGCAAACTTTCACCGCATCAGACAATAGGATGCGGATCGTTTTTGGAGATCTCTCTTCTCGGTATTTGAGGAACTGCCAGTTGAACGCGAGGCGACAAGGAAGGACTCCTACCATCGTCGAGTGCTATAAATCCTTCAAGATAGCCGGCAAAAAGTGAACCAACCATGGGACCCTCGCGTTTTCCTCGAAGACGGTTCGTCATGCGTAGACGGCGTCGTTGAACGGCGGTCCGACTCATAAAAGAATTTCGAAAAAAAAGGAAGACAAACTGGGGTAAACGATTCCTGTATGTTCCTAAAAGGTCGTAATTTTAAATGGTTCTTATTCGTTAAAAACCCGCTGATGCTTTTTTTTCGAATCTCGATTGTCATCTTCCGAGTGATTGTCTGACGAATCTCTGATTTGTTGAGGTGCCTACCAAAAGCGACGTGTCGGCCTTAAGGAATTTTTATAGGATTTATTGCCGAGATTCAAAGGAGAATTTTGGAGGTGAATACGTGAAATTAACATATTTTAAATACGGAGACATTATTAATAAATACGTTGGGATTTTAAAATTATTCGATTTTTTCTGACATAATTTTATTTTTTGAAATCAGTTGAGTTTTGAAGGTTGAATTCTGGAGTCGTAATTCGATCGAAAACGACTTTTGTGTCTTCATGTCGTAACTTCATGTGGATCTTGTTAAAGCTTGTGATTGTCATCTTCCGTATTTTTCTGATGAACCTGATTTATTGACTTTTCTGTGAAAGGAATTCTCGTAGGATTTATTATCAGGACTTCAAAAAGAATTTTAATTGCGATTTATGAAAATAACATACTTTGAAATCTCTATGTTTTATAATTCAGAGTGTGATAAATGTTTAGCTTCGTTTGGAATTAAAATAAAAGATTTTCGATAGTAATATCTTATGATACAATATTATCTTAAGAATATCCGATAGAGGGCCACAAAAAGAAACGGTTTACCTCCTATTAAAAAAATATGAAACTATATTTCAATCTTATAACCCATCAATTATTAAGTTAAACCAATTATTATTAATTTTTATTACATCGACAATATTACCAACGCTACTGCTACGTGATGATCCGTAAATCGAACTTTCAAGGTTGCTTTCAAAGAAGATCCATTCATTTGTTAGAAATCTATAGATAATATTGATTAAAGTTACATCTAATTTTACACAGTCAAATCTATTAATCTACTCTTACATCAGTAGATCATTGAAAGTAAATTATATAATGTGAGTCATAACAATTCTAATTATTTATTACTTAATTGCGCCATCTAGTTCACTAAATGCACCTTGACCCGCATGGAACTTATTAAAACGAATTAGGTTTTTATAGACTTGTCAGTCGCGCTAGATGCTAACTTTTTTTATATCAGGCTGAAGTGAATTCAATTGCATAAAAGAAGGGACAGTCAAATTTCAAGACAACTAAAGTTGGAAATGCAGCAATGTAATTGTGTATGCATTTGTTTTCAATAAGAAAAGTGTATGTTGTATATTAAGGTGTAATAATGAAGTGTAATAATGAATAAAAGTAGGTTTGTCTATTAATGTTTCAAGTTTCGACATGATCTTCGTAATTTTCAAGAATGTTTTTGATTCTTCTTTAAACAGTTTTTCCAATGTTTCAATACCTGTGATGTATTCGTCAATACTAATATCAAACATATCCGTAGACAATAAAATAATAATTGAATAAATTATTAAAAAATGAAAGTGGTATATTATCTCCGATAAACTATTAAAGCGTGTAACTATCTGTTAAGTTTGTGGGCAGTTATCCACAAAAAAATGAGATGAGTAATTAAATTCGAGTAATTTAACATGGACTCTTAAGACAGAGCCTCTTGAATATAGAGGAAGCGAAATATTTTTAATTGATAAACTTGAAAAACGAGATATTGTCAGACAGAAATATAAAATTTCCAAAATTGGTAAAAAAATCATCGACAATCCAAAGAAACTAGAAGATATAAGCTGTTGAAATACACCTAATTGTGTCAATTAGCATACATATACAATATGGCGTTCTTGCAGAACAATTTATTCTCAGTTAATAAAAGAGGCTAACCTAGCATAACCTCGTTGCATGTCCTCGTAAGTGCCCATCGACCCAAAGTAGTATGCTTATTAGCTCGAATGCTTTAGTATTAAAGCCATGATTAATCCTCAAAAATTGTATTTATTATGGCTTAAAATAACACTTCACATTCAAAAAACGACGTGATGTTCCTACGTGTTTTTTGACCCTTCATACTTCATATCAATGTTCAAGTCAGGCTAGGATACGTTTTAAATCATCAAAACTCCGTTCAGTATTTTATGGATACTTTTTGTTCGTGTTTGAAGTATTCGAGGAAAAATAAAAGTCTATCGACTAGATAATACCAGTAAAATAATAATCAAAAAAAGGTATTGAGTGTTCATTCATATCAATTTCTATGCAACATTTTTGTTGTAAGAATTGTTTTATTGCAAAGAATTATAGAGTATTGTTGATTATTCATTTTTTCATTTTTATAACGGTAATATACAACATTTACAGTTTACATCAAAGTTCTACGTATACATTTAATACCACTGTAAAAACAAATGCTTAAATCATGACCAGAAATGTGACTAAATCTGGATTTAAACAAGAAAGTTGTCTTCCGTAAATAATACGACTTTGACAAGGACATACTTATTCGCTATGCATGGACTGACTTCTAATGCTTTTAAGTATTTGTTTTTACAGTGAATAATAGGTAAGTATCAATCCTCACTCAACTTTTGAATATTGAAAAAATTGATATTGCGCCTCCCTTTATCGTATTCAACAAATTGAAACATTTGCATAGATGTATATTATATCATAAAATAAGTCACTTTATATTAATTTATTTAAATATATATTTTATCCTTTGATTCTCACACTTAAAAAATTGTTTCAGGTTATGTTTTGCACTTAAAGTTAAAAAAATATTACAGTGGAAATTCGTTTTTCTGCAAGAGATGCTTGTTACAATTAGAAGTGTCTTGTAATTCTTGTAAAACTGACTCATAATCAAGAAAATTGAAAAACAAACTTTAAAGGCAACGTAATTACGAACGAAATCATCCAGGGCAGAATAAAATAACGTTGACTGTGAAAATTGAAAAACATGTTAATCACTTAAATCTATCAATATCAGGTTAAAAACAATCCATATAGTCCATTTTTAAAAACATTTACCCTCATTATCAGCTTTGTGAAACTTAACACGTTAGATCCGCTATGATAATTTATGAACAAATTATTCTTTCAATTTCCTGAGTTACTATTCTATACAAAAAAAGTTTAAATCAGTAAAGTTCACTTTGTATTATAGAAGTACAAATATCGTATTAAATTTTGCATTGCATTAAAATCTTTTTGGTGGTTTTTGAAATTTGCTCTTCTGATTTCGTGTTTCTCTTCAAAACATGTCTTCACAATTCAGAAGTGTTTCAAAAATGCTGGAAAAACTTATCGTCATCATCGGAAAGTTAGACGTGTTTCAATGATGGTTAACCTTGATAAATTCACTCTTTATCTTAATCTTGAAGGAGTGACAAAAATTTTTCTCTCTATGAAGAGTTATAAATGTTTACTTCAGTAAATGTAATATTTAATATTTGAATTTAAAAAAGTTATTCAGAAATATTACAAACCTAAATCGGTGGATTACAAAACGAAAACACAGAGATTGTTGAAAAATGATACCCGTATGAAATAAACACTGACAAATTTTTATTTATAATTCTATTCAGGTTTCTGATATCACGTAATCATTATGGCTACAATTAAAAATATATTACTTTAAATATTGCAAAATTAATTGTTTGTTGATAATAAACAGGATTTGTTAACGATTAAAATATGATTTTTTATGATAATATACAATTTAATAGCTGAAATATCATATTTGAACTAACAAATAGTTTTTTGTAGTTTGCAAATGACTGTCGCCAAATGTAAAGATTGTCTTACTGCAAACGTCGTCTTTTAGTGTAGAAGTATGTTTGCTACTAATAGGTATCAAATTACGTTAAAGAAATTGTTATGTGTAGTGTTGAATCGTTATTTTAGTTAAAACAGTTTAATCTTAACAGCTTATGAAACAATCTTTATGGGTGCGTCACTAAAATCAAAATTCCGCAAGGCCACAATTTTCAATTAGAGTACCCACGAGGTCTTTTAAATTACATTTCTCAAATTTTTTTATGTTACCCATTATTATTGTTATCAAGTTATAAATGGCGGATCAAATATGCCGGACAAACATTTTATAAATCCATTAGAAAAAAATTTGTTATTCTCAGATTTTCAGGGACGCTGATTACGAAACTGACATCAATCTTCTGAAATTTAATGTTTCGGATTCAATGAACTTGCAAAATTAACGAGGAATTAGTAATCAGATACGCAGAAAACCTGCGATTAATAAATTTTGTTCAAAATGAGGCGTTTTAAATGATTTTTTCGCTATATTGAATGCAATTTTTATCCGTTATTTGTTTTATTTCGATAAAATTGGTGTCCAGCGGAGCCTTGCAATGTCACAACTACGATAAAATACAAAAAAGCGATTTTTGAAAAATGGAATGTATCGATTATTTTGATTGTTAGTGAAACATATTCAGGAATGTTCGCAGCATTTAACCGAAAAATAAAACCCCATTTAGGTGGACAATTTATTTATCCGTGGTTCAAGCCCATCGTGATACTTTAGACTTTAGTCACATTCTACATTGAGAAAAAGGATTGTTTGTTATAAAGAAATATCATTGAATTGAAAAGTTGAAATCGTTCTTTAATGTAAAGATGGCATTGTAATATTGAAGACGATTTGTTTAATATTAGCAATTTATTTCTTACGGCAGAATTAACCAGTTGTTAATAGTTAAGAAATTTATACTTTGAACTCGGCAGCTGAGCAAATTCAGAAATAAGACATCGGACATGTGTCTTATACGATGTATTTGTTTATAAAACGCGCATATTTAAGATGACGTATAAATAATATCTTTACATTTTTACAATAACAACCACCGAATTGCAATGGCACTCAGTCGTTCTTAAAGAAACAAACAAAACATCCGTGATGTCATTTGAGATTATGACTCCAACGATGATATTTTGTAACTATTAAGAAATCATTATTTTATAGCTACAAACGTATAGTTGCATTTAATAGATATTTCTTAAGATATAAAATGTGTTTGACACTAATGAAATGTTAGCTTTATATGAAATTATTTCATATTATTATTAAATGTACGATTCCTTAACTATTACAAAGCCTTCTTTATAGTAAACAATCCTTTCCCTCAATGTATGTATTAATTTAAGTATTGCTGTTTGTAGTGTGCTTCAATTGGGATAACTTTTTTTGTGATCTGTACTTTCAATAATATTAAATAAAAAACTTATATCAAATTTAGTCATTCTGACAGTCGACACTCTAAAAGTAACGGACTAACAGACGTCGGAGCTAGTTCCCCTCCGCACGCCTCGCATCGTCCACCGGGTGAGCTAATAAATTTGCGGAAGAAAAAGATGGCCAGATGACAGATGCCCGATGCCTGGCGCTGCTAGTGCTATAGTGGAGGGCTATAGGTGGCCATGCTAAGGCACATCAAAGAAGCTCTCTTCCACGACTCGCAATGTGTTAGGCATTTAATTGACGCTGCTATAGTTCATCTCCTTTATTTGGCGCATCCGCCCGATGTCTTTGGCACGATCTGCCTTCCGCTATCTTGCACTATGCACTGAAGTCAAATGGGCCGTAAAAAAAGATCATCGTTGCGACAATTAACGCATCATGATACAGCGGCGAGACCGAATGATTCTTTTACTAAACGAAGATTTTAATTGTTTGTGAATGACGTCAAATGAAGTTATTTCTTGAGTTAAGTCTCTGTCTAAGCAACTTCATGGGTCGGCAAAACAGATGTCATTAGTAAGTTCTGAACTAAAGTGTAAACAAGCGAATAACAACAACATAAAACTAAATCAAAATCAATATAGATAATTAAAACTCTCTAAATATGAATCAGCGAAAGTTTCTGCGAATCAGTGTATATATATACGTAATGTAATGTAATGCAATGTAATTGTATGTAATCAACATGTAATCAACCATGTAATCTCCACGGGTAACAAAAAAAAGTCGATTCTTGTTTATCTTACAATTCTTATGTTTATTGAATATTTAGGTCTCAGTGAATAAAACAAAAAGTTACAAACCTTTTTTCATTCGGTCAGTTCCATGCAAATCGAGATGACAGTGTGAAAAAATTGCTTTTTTACCATTATTTGAATCCCTATGAGTAAAAAATGCAACGTGATACAAATTTCTAGTAGGGTACATATGAAAGCTCAGAAAATGAACTTTTAAACGAAAAATTGAAAAATCACTATTAGTAGTGGGGGAACTTAATTTATGATGCACTTAAAAAAAATAGCTGTGGTGATTTCCATGATCAGATTTATGTTAACTGGTCCCATTATGCTTTTTGTAGTTGCTAATGAAGAATGGAAAGTTAGACTTAAGAAATTCAAAATGGCGGACACAATATGGAGGACTAAATTAAAAATATTACTCGAACTCGCTTGAAACTTGTTTCTCGGATATTTTTGAGGTTGCTATTCAAAATTCAAAATGGCAAACCCAATATGGCGACAGAAATATTCGTAATTTACTTGAATTTCTTTACGATTTTGTTACCCAAGGGATTTCGAAGTCTCTGATTACAAATCTAAAATTTATTTTTCGATACAGGTAACAATTAAGAAGGATATAGTTTTATTAACATCAATCGTATTATTACGTTAAAGCTGTAGTATTTGAGACACGAAATTTGTCTCTGAAATTTGCTACTGATACTTTCGTCGAAAAATTCATGTTTTAAGGTTTCATTTAAGCCCTACTAGAAATTTGTATCATGTCGCATTTTTTACTCATAAGGATTTAAAAAATGTTAAAAAAGCCATTTTTTCTCACTTTTATCTCGACTTGCATGGAACTGACCGGATGAAAAAAGGTTTTCAACCTCTTTTTTTTTTGTTCACTAATCCCTAAAGATTCAATAAACATATGAAATTTTAAGGTAAACAAGAATCGACTTTTTTTTTTGTTACTCAGTGTTATCAGCCTATACCCTACCGACAATTAGTCAGCTGTAGTCTATGGGTTGCCAACAACACAGTATAGTCAATAGTTCATCTAACAACGCCATAGTTATCCCATCTAGTATGTAGTAAATTGTACTATTTTTTTACCTTAGTGAAAAGAATCATATTTCTTAATTATATAATCCATGACACGTCGCGATCTGCAGTCTTCGAGGCGGGTCGCAAAGTTTAGTCTTATATTACAAGACACCTACAATAAGACACCAAGAAATGTCTTAAAAATGTCTTTAAATTAAGACACCTGATTTTTTAGTGTATCCACAAAGAAAAAGATGCAGGTAAATCTAGATAATAGAACATTCCAATTTTGTATTGCAGTATACAATCGCAACATTCGACAACAAAATATATTTGTATAAATAATTGATAAGTTTCTATACATTCTGCATAAATAATTATTCAATTATTATTTATTCTAAGTTAATCCATCGCTCTAATTAACATGAAAGAACTTCTGAAGAATCAGAATTAATTTCGATGACGAGTTTAAATTTTGCTCTACATGTAATTTCATTTCTTATGCGTTCAAACCTTTCGCAAATCCCATACTAAAATTAGAGCATAAAATGGTATTAATTTTGGACAAAAATAATTATGGGAATGTTCATATATTAAGATATGCTCTAGTAGAGTAAAACTGATCTTCCAACATTGTAAACCTTTATGTTTATGAATGTATCCATGCGTCACTCGTTCTCAGTCGATGTCACTCTTGAAATTTTAATGGGAAGATTATACTTGGCGGGAGAATAATGTAAATCATTTAATATCGAGATATCTTCGAGCGTAATCACGAATTTCTATTTTTAGCCTCCCCAGCAGAAATAAAGTTCGCATAATCCCGTCGAATTATGAGTTGGAGCGCGCGAAAAATTATGTTGTCTCAATTATTATTACTTGACACTAAAAAACGGGCATTCATTAATTTGAATACATTTCACTAAAGAACCGCGGTTGACACTGCTGGACGATTGAGAAAGACCCCATGTGAGTCATTCGTCAAGTTACTTAAGAGTCCGAAGATATTAATGTGCGTTGTATGGAAACGAACGAAAGAGCGGCTGCAATTTATTCAGCAAACTCTGCTGCATGGCCTTATTTCAACGATATTAATTTCGATTTGAGCCGAGTCGTAAGGCATTTATGTTTTCGCGTATGCACAATCGTATAGTAAATATTGCAGATTAATAATATAAAGTACACGCTGAGACAATGTCCTGTGGTATGTTTTATGTTTTTAAAAATATTTTCATGTTTGAAATATTTTAAATAAACGAAGGGACGTATTCAAACGACGAAATATTATTTCTGTTATGTCGCATCAATAATCTTGGCATTCACGTGATCGTCATTTGAATATTTCTACCATATTCTGAACAAATCATTTATGTTTTTATAAAAATTAATTTTAAGGGATTGTCTGTTATTTTCGTGCTCGTTACAATAAATGGAAAGAAATAAATTCCATACTTTAATAATGAATTGCTTTTACATTCTGCTCGTTTTATTTATAAGCTTCAAATAAGAAAAGGTTAACCCATGCAAATACCTATAATCGAAATTATATTTATAGTTCATTGACGTGTTATTGCTCATGACTAGACGTCTTATTATCATTTATATTCAACCAATCTAAAAAAATGTTGTATTCAAGTAAATATTTATTTGGATAGCTGAAAGTAAAAGTGGTTTATGTTTAAAAGATATTTCTTTTTGCATCTACATGTAGTACGAACAAATTTTGCACTGCTATGTATTTGTACATTCGATTGCATGAATATAAATTTAATAATTAAATTTCTTCATTTGCAGAATATTTATTAACTCTTTATACCTGATTTAGTTAAAATCTACTAATGAAGAAACGAAACGACAGTGGCTAATTTAATTATATAGCAATTATTTTCAACTAAATAACAAGATTTAATCAAATCCGGAGGATTTTCAATGTTTTACGAAATCTTTCGACATTTTGCATCTGCAATTTGAGATTTTACGTATACCTACTCTATGTAATCATCGATCCTAAAAAAAATCCCAAAAATTATATTTGAATGATTTCAGTCATTTAATGGTTTTTAAAAGATTTTTCTTTTTTCACGATTGTTACTATTGTGATGTTTACCACAATTGTAGGTATAGTTTCTTTTTTAACAATTTGAAGGTTATTGAAAATATTTGAAAGTGATTTTGTTTTATTAGTCTGACGGGTTCGTGACGTTTGTGTGGTATGATGTAATAAGATTTGTGGTGATGTATAAAAGCACTTTAAAACAATTTTTTCTTACAAAAAAAGTGTGGATCATAACGCAAAAGATCTTTGATTTCATTGTTTTATTAAACGGCTAAACTCGACATTTTTTGTTTTTGTAATAACTGTTTCAGTTTTTGACATAACGATTTGATATTGACTGTAAATGTAGTTCTCGGTAACTTAAAAATAAACATTGTTGCAAAGTTGAAAGATATTAAAAAGTAATTGAGATATATAGCTTTATCGAAAATTAGTAAGAACCCAAAAATTACTTTTAAAATATACGGTTTTTAACAGGTATTTTTGTTCATTTTTTTGTAATAATAATATGTTTCTATGTATTTATTAAAAAAAAACAGAATTATCTCCATTAGGAGCCGAGATAGCTCTTTTTCTTTTGCAAAATTCTAGAGGACCTATTTTTGTCCCAACTTTAGTTCGTTTTTGTGTTCACATTATCGTCGAATCACAAGTTGCAACCATGTAAAATGATGTCACATTTTCTCAAAACATAACAAAAATGTTACATCTAGAAAACACGACAATACCTAAAATTATATAAAAACTGAACTGTCAGTTTGAGTTTGAGCATGAACTCATGATTATGAATTCGGGCCTTTTTTCCTTATACGTCCATATATCTTGTTTCCTGTTTGGATTTTATGTAATTTCTTCGACCCATACCATAAGTCTGGATAAAGTACTGAATTTGGCCCCTTCGTTAAAAAAAATTAATTACATTATAACTTTTCATTAAATGTCAATGTTTTAGACTCCAGACAACTCAAAAATGCCATAAAAAAATTTGTGTCCGTACTCTAGTCCATACCTACTGCCTTTTTTTCTCGCGATATCTCACCAACGGTGTAACCGATTTTAAAGTTCAACCTCTTTTTGAGCTTGGCGTGGCTCAACTTACAGCTGATTAGTTTCTGGAATCGATCCATACCAGAATATGAGGAGGTCGAACAAAACAAGCTGAAACAAAATAAGTTTTTGCGTTTCTTCGCAAAAATATAAATTACACAAAAAAATATATCCAACAAAAAAGGTAGAGTATAAAATTTTCGAGTACATGTCAAAAAACCGAATTTCAAAAATCTGAAACATTGAAAAATCGACATTTAAAAAGCTGACATTGTTGTTTTAATGAATATTACAGCTTTATGACTCATTGGCTTTTTGACAGTCTTCGTTTTTTGAGTGTCACCTTTTTAAATGTCGATTTTTCAATGTTTCGGATTTTTGAAATTCGGTGTTTCGACATTTGCCCAAATTTTCTTCGTAAAATAAAAGGTAGTGAAGAAAGATGTCGTAGAAGGCAAATGATTATGAAAATAATCAAATTGACGTGTAAACGTATCGATCTTACAACAGATTTTAAAGTTGAGGTTGAGCTTGGTATAACCTAATTTACATTTGATTAGATTTTGCAGACGATTCCTATATCTTGTATTAAAAAAAATTATTTAATAATAACACCATTTTCTCTACGGATTGCATTTCTCTGAATATTTTTTGATCGAGGGCAATGATTAATGGTCAAAATACACAGTACAACTTTTTGGTTCACCACTTTCTATATAGTAACCGGGAGAGGAAATAACGCATGAGCACTACCATTGTAAATGTTCAAAATAAAGTAAACATGTAATATGTACCGAATAGTATATTACTTAATAGTACTTACAGTGCGTGAAGTAAGTGTTTTACAAGTATTATTTATTAATACTTCAGCTGCTCTGTGGTCGAGATCGAAGTTTTGAAAATACTCATTTTCAATTTTTTTTTCGACCCAGGTGTAAATCGGTCATAGGTGTAAATGATTATCAATTTTTATACATCTAACAATAAGAAACACTATTTAGTAGAGTTCTGATATATTTACCCACTCGGTTCCTCGCCCACCAATCCCGTCTCGTTATATTTACCAAAAGAAGGGAGGCGTCGCTTATCACACTCCCCTCACTCTCGTTATGCTCGTGACGTTACAACAGGCCCTTCCTGAGGCCCCAGCCCGCAAGGTGGAGGAAAAAGAGAGCGGCGACACGTAATTATAACACGAGTGAACCTGGCAAATATGCTTGAAAGTAAATATAGCGAGATGCAATTATACCGGGAATCTACTGTATCGTTATAATATATCTATGAAACCACTTGTATCTAACAAGTAACCCTACCCAAGTGTGTCTCACTGACTGGAATGAAACTTTGCATAATTTTTATTATTTGAGCTACGTTATTAAACAGTTAATGTGATAAATATATACAAACGTATCATACTGGAGGTAGTTTTTACCCCCTAAAACGATTTAAGGGCCCAAAAAAAAAAATTACGTGTCCAATATTTTTCGATACTCTACACGTATGCAAAGTTTCATTCCAATCAGTGAGACACACTTGGGTAGGGTTACTTGTAACTATGATCGGACCCACGCCCTCTCCTTCTTTTTTGTTTCAGTCAATAAACAATTATTGGTATTATAATAGGGTACCACCTACTAGTTTAACATTATATTTTACCATGTTGTTTGGACCAATAGTCATTTCTATATTTTGGAATACTCAAGTACATGATGCTATGCATGTGACTAGTCAAATTGTAAGTATATACATCCGTTTTCTAACATAAATGCGACATAAGTACACGGATCGGACGAGAGAAAAATAAAAAGCTTACAATCAAATATCGATGAACATCAGCTACATGAATCGAAATCGGATACGCAATCAACGAGAAACAAACTGAAAAGAAAACACTTCCATGCTTTCAGTGCAACGTCGTAAAAAGGCATGAATGAAATACTCGCCCTTGACTTTCGAATCGTATTCAATAAGAAACGCAGCGAATATCGAAGGCCGTGCATTTCTCGAAACCAGAAAGAGCGAACCTCGCCATTATTTCAGGTTTCTTCACTTTCCTGGCGGACATAGATTCAGGTATACCTGTGGTCGAGCCTTAGGCACGGACAACCTAAAGCGTCAGAGAACCGAATCGTTCGATGCTCGCCCTTCGACAGGGCGAGATACGGCCGGCGAATGGCCGTAACGTACGGTCGAATAATACTTCTAAGGAGGCCTAACCCACGCGTAGTAGGTACCGCGGGAACTTAAGTGACTTTTGGTGTTTGCCCGGTACTGCCGACAAGGGGTACTGGAGGGAAGGTAAGGTTAGTTTTTTGCCGCCGAGCCTATAATTCAATGTTCACCAGCAGATAGCTAAATCACGACGACAAACCGCTCGTAATGCGCGAAATGAACGGCAGGGTGTTCAGCCTGCTCCACCTGGAATCTCAACAGGCACAAAGGTGCGAATGCTAAATTTTTTGTTTGCTAAATGGAACGGAATTTTTCCCCATTGCCTAAGAAAATGATTTATTTATTTATTTATAATAGTACGGACGATATAACGCCCATTAGATACAATAATTTATAATATAGGATGGTGTTTGGTTTTCATCACAGCACTTAATTAATAAACAATAAAAGCTAAAACATAAGTCGTATAATGTAAGACACAGTAATAATAAATAAATTTAAAAGATGCAAATTCCACGAAATGCGACGCGACCCAATAAATTATGAAAGTCACATAAACTCGCAAATAATATATCAAAATAAAAGAAAAATATTAAATATTAAAAAGTCAGTATATAAAGTTATACATAAATTAAATTCAAGTTAGTACACATATACATACAACCTTAAAATAGATTTAAAAACTCGTAGGGACACATAGCTCCTCAGGTCAGCAGGGTCAATATTCCACAATCTCCCCAATCGATTCATTGTTCAAAAATCTGAAGCATTGGTTCTTACAGTATTTTCTTGTAAGAGCTTGGTGAACCACAGTGCATCATTAATTGGCCTACTAGTCGATTTTTTACGTATCGTTTGGCAATCTATGATGTCATAGATCAAATTACGTAAGAATAACATATCATAATAGGAATGCAATGATTTGATGGTTGGAATATGTTAAAGATGGTAAGACCAGTGTTCTGTAAAGATAAATAACAGAGTGTGGGTCCTTAAAAAATCTTGTGGTACGACACAACAAGCCCAAGGCTTCATTTACTTTGCTTATAACAAATTGCAGGTGATCACGTAATTTAAAGTTGTATGAAACCAAACACCCAAATCTGATACTAGGTCAACTACATCCAAGTTAGACTCTGAGCACTTACAAGCAAAGTGATTGGTCCCGCGATTTTTGGAAAATCACATCACCTGCACTTATTAACATTTAGATATAGCCCACTGCCACTATTGCATGCTTTATATTAACAGTTATATTGTTTATAAATAAAATAAATAGTAGAGGCCCTAGGAGAGAATCTTGAGTCACACCAGATAAGGCTAGAAATTTATATGAAAAATATCCATTTACCCTTACAATTTGCGTACGACAGAAAAAATTACACAAGAAAAATTATAAGTTGTTATCATCAAATTCTTATAACTTTGAAGTTTTGAAGCAATTACCGATTTCCGACGAGTGTGACGCTCGCTTCGTTCGTGCCACATACTTTGCACTCGTCAGGACCGATATTTCGACCATGTTGCATAGACTTTAACTTTAAAGTCAATTTCGACATATATTGGTCGAAATTACCTAACTATGATATCAATTACTTGACACTCTTTAAGCCTTAGAAGTCGAAATGTCTCAAATAGGGAAATTTGTCTAAGAAGGAAAAATAGTTGGGCATTTGGACTTCACTTTGAAGAAATTCAACGTACAAATGAAATGTTTAAGTATTTCTGACAAATAAGTCGAAAAAAACCTATAAGTCATAAATTATCCATCCGCCATAGAAAGTCAATGAATAACCTACAAATTTGTATATTAAATGTAATTTATTTTATTGCCTTTTATTGATTTTAATTTACAAAAAAGTAAGATTTCTAAATATTAGACATCAAATTATTGAAACATAATTTTTTTAAACAATCCAATGAAAAAAAATTTCTTTTACCGAATAATTTATAAATTTAATAATTGTTAAATGTATATTTCATTGCGCCCGTTAATTTTTAATGATGTAGAATTAAAATCTAGACAGAGAATTTTAATTCGTTTTGAAATTTACATCATGTCTCTCGCAATATTTAACTTTTCAAAAAGAACATCGAATAATTAGTTATATATGTATGCATATCCATTTTTTCGACTTACATACATTTCAGTTCCCATACGGCATGATGAACATGATACGCATTATATGAATATACATATGTATACCCAATCAGCACATGTACGTCCATTGGACGTCCAATGTACGTACGCTATGTCCAGAACGCACTTCCACTGGACGTCCATATTGCACATTTGGGACGTCCATTGTACGTCCATGGTACGTCCAGAGGAGAGAGAGGTGTACATCCAATGGACGTCCAGGCGTGTACGTACTCTGGGTGGAATTTGGACGTACTATGGACGAAGTGTGACCATTAAATGGACGAAATAAGTGGTATATGGACGTCCAAAAGGCCTACGGCTGTGTACGGAATGTGGACTAAACATGGACGTACCGTCGATAAAATATGGTCCAGTGGACGTCCACTGAACGTCCATTATTATCCCACGGAATACGGAAAGTCCAAAATGTACACACACTGGACCAAGAGTGGACGTTCGATGGATCATAACGGACGAAATACATAACATATCAAGTCCATTCGACGTCCAATATACGTTCAGTATTCTATTGACTAATAACGTCCAAATTATTTTACGTTCAATATTGTAACATTCCGCACGAAATATGGCCGTTCAGTGGTCCGAAAATGGACTTTAAGCGAACAAAATATACGTAACGTATGTCCAATATATCCAACGTATGTTTACTTCTGCGCTACGGGCCTCCAACGATACACGCCAACAAATGCGACCGAAATTATCGAATTTCATTAATTTACTTAAAAACGTAAGGAGTACCGCGTGTAAAGGAGCCCTAAAAGACAAAGAAGTTATTCACACCAGCGCGTCGCGTCGTCGTGGCGGCCATCTTGTGCGCGCAGCGCCGCATCTTCTTGGAAAAATGGAGGTGCCGCGGACGTCCACTTATGTACGTACACTGGACTTCCACGTATGTATGTACATTGGACGTCCATTATTCGTCCATAAAAATGCAAGCCCGAATGGTCGAAAAATGGAAGCACGGTTGACGTCCACGTAAGTGCGTACACTGTACGTCCAAGTATGTACGTACACTGGGCGTCCATTATTCCTCCATAAAAATGCAGGTCCGAATGGTCGAAAAATGGACGTACCGTGGACGTCCACATAAGTATGTACACTGGACGTCCAAGTGTGTACGTACATAGGACATACGATATACGTCCATACATTTATGTACCTAATTTGGATGTAATATGGACGTCCGTTGGATGTTCAGAGATGGACGTACATATAACGTCCGGAGATGTACCTACATTGGACGCCCATTTACGTCCTTTTTTTGTCCTGGACGTATGGACGTAACATGGACGAAATATGTACGTCCACTGGACGTCCAGTGCTGACTGGGTATTTATATTACAAATCAGTTTACGTGGATCGTTTATATATATTACATCCAAGAACGACTAATAGGGCGTAATTAGGTCGAAATTACCAATATATTACCAATATTCGTCTTACTATTGGTCTATTTGACTACATTGGCCTGTAACTTGCATGAGATGCAATATATTAATAAGTATTTATCTTACAGATGAACAATTTTCAAATGAGATATTCGGGGGAACGGATTTCAAATATATAGAATATTTTAATATATCAAACTGCGCATACAGATAGCCGTCTTAGTAGAGGCTTACGTTGCTCTCTCAGTTGAACTATTGTACTCCACTGAATTTATAGTTTATAAACCGACTATTGTTGTACCCGAAGTATATGTATATGGTCATTTTCATTTTCACACGTACGTGATGATAGAGAACCGTCGGAAAATGAGTGACAATCAGACAAAATTATTACTATGATACCATGGTACACTCTACATAGCACATAACTAATTTGAGGTTATGAATGAACCACAACGAGATTATGTATACACAAACGGTAATCTTAATTTTTTTACTCTAATTCATTGTATCTGCAATTCTACATAAGGCTACCATGATCGATTTTTGTTCGAGAAAATGAAAAATTGCAACTTGCAGACATCTTGAAGCTGTCATTTTCTTTTTGAAAAAATTCTGATTTAAAAACACATGGTTATTATCTTAACGGATTACCATTTTCAATGTAAAAATTCTATTTGTACAGAGAAACATTTAATGATTTTAAAGAATTATCATAATTTTTGTCTTGGATATCGTCAGCTAATTCCGAACATGGGAGTTGAAAGAGAGCTTCGAAGCTATCGCTCTTGATTTTGATACAAAGGTACGCCGATGAAAATTGTATCAAAATTTGGACTTTCAAGACAAAATCAGTATACGCAGTGTTTTCTCTATTTGTTTTTAAACACAATAAATGTTCTTCGTGTGTTAACTCTTTACATGTTACAAGGACATGTCCAGCCTTCGGTACATTCCTCCATTATTCTAAAATACAGTTAAGAACGCTAGTAGGAAGTAACAATACTACCATTACTGCAAAATTCCCTCATTCACAAGAATTCTCCAGTTGTAGTGGAATTTTTCTAAAAGCATCACTTTTAAAGAAGCCGGTAGCGGAGTCTGCTCTATAGGAAAGAACGAGTTAAAAAGACGTAATTCCAATATTATCTTGTTTTTGTTCAAACTTTGCACAAGACACGTAAATATTTCAATTAGTCTCAATACTCGATTGTTCAAACACGTACGGATGGTGTATGTGTAAATATAGTTTGTACACATAACCCCTGTCTCTTCGTATTTTCTTGTCGTTCATCCCATCCCAGAGCTTTTCGCTCCGTCTCCCCTCATCTCGTCCCCCCACTCCTGTGAAAGCTCCGGCAGCTTTCTTCCCTCCCTCTCGCACCCCCGCGTTTGCTTGGAACGTCGGGGAGTTTCGCCGTCCGTCGGTCCGTCCGTCTCGACTCGTCTCGCGTGACGGCCTCGTCAGCCGTCAGCCAAGCTCAGGTCCGGATCGATACGCCCGCCAACCCCCCTCGACACCACCCATTGAACCGACCACCCCTCCCCCCTCATCTGTCGACCAGCCACCCACACACTCCAAAGTCTCCACTAAAAAGCAATGCACCTAGTCGTCCATTCCTCTGCCCACACAAACACAAGTGCGAGACACACATCCACACAAACCCTTCTACGTTTTCTTACTTCAGATCGGACGTTTCCGTCCTTTTCTGGATGTGTCTCGATCCGTCTCTTTCTTCAGATGGATTCTGCTTCCAATTTCTTTTTCGTCTCTATTTCTTAATATTTCCCTCCTCAATGTTTAGGCACTTTAGTGACGCCGCTTTGGTAACCCTCAGTCCCGGCTAATTGCCTTCCGCAATCTCTCTTTTATTAATCTTTCTGTTATTGTCTACTGGAGGATAGCGGCAAATGTGCAAGCTCTTGTGCTATCCATTGAAGTATGAAAATGCTGTGATGGAATCCAATAAAAGGCAATAGGATTGTATTAAACTATTTTCTTTTAAATTATATGAGTATAAAAATTTGTTGTGATTATTTGTTCGTGACGATCTTAATGCATATTTTTCGAACGATACACCTTTATGCAGTCGATGTTTCCGAAATAATCAGTGGTATAGGTTTCCTTTAGCCACTTAAACCCCTTTAACACCTAGACGTCCTAAAATTCTACTTCAACTTCATAAGTATATCAATTTTAAAAATAATTCTTGACTTTTTCCAAACTAACGTACTTTTGATTTTCAAGTTTAGAAAATTTAAAATAAATCTTTTCACTAGATTGTTAATGTTTTTTCTAAAAATATCGCGTTTTTACGATATTTTTTCTGAATAAATCCGAAATTTTTAAAAATTTTCATTTCTACCGACTACTAATATACATTATAGGTGGACCAGATAGTTGTACTAAAGAGTTGTGGAGAAAAACATTTTTTACAGCATGACGGATTCAAAATGACATTTTTGTTGTTGTTAAATTAACACATTTGTTTTCTCCGAAACAGTAGATTTTCGAGAAAATTTTCTTAGAATAAAGATATCTTAGAATTGGCTAAAAAATGTCTTCAAATTTTACTAGAATCTTTAATTAAAAAAATTGAAATTTTGAAAAAAGTCTTTTAAAAAATTAGAAAATATTGAGAGTATTCTCTAACTTATTTTAAGACAATTTTGTTCTACGAAAATGTTCTCTAAAGTCTATGCTTTTAAAGAAAACCATTATCAGTCTTGAAATCTAGAAAAGTTGAATCATTTTTTCAAAACCATAAACTTTTTAGAGAAAATTTTTATAAAAAAACGTTGTCCTATAAATATTTATAAAATTCTCTCAAATTTTCTTTAAAGACTTTTTTCAAAATGTCCCCAAAAATTGCATCAAAACATTCTAAGAACATTTAAGGGTATTCTTTGGACAATTTTAGACACTTTTGTTCCAAGATAATTTTCTCTAAAGTCTACAGTTTCCGAGATGGATTACGTCACATGCATTAGATGTCGATGGAAACGCAGAATTTTTGGAAAATTTGGATTCAATGAGAAAAAATGTCGTAAAAATACAATATTTTTACAAAAAAAAAACATTAAAAATCTAGTGAAAAGATTTACTTTTCAATTTTTTAAACTTAAAAATCAAAACGTCTAAACACGTTACTTTGGAAAAATTATTTGTACAACTTATAAACTTGAAGTTCGAATATGAATATATTTCCATCGGACCTATGAAGTTTAAGTAGAAATTCAGGACTTCTGGGCGTTAAATGATTAAGATTTAAAGTAGACAATATTTAAACTAATTATTATAAATGATAGGACACATATTATAGTAGACTCTCAAATCTATTTTAATAGCAAAGACGTCCACAGGGTGGGTCAATGAGGAAGGAGGGAGGAGAGGGTGGAGGTCAGTCTCTACCCCTTGGTCTGAACCTCTACATTTATTAGTCTATGTAACTGCAATCAACATATAATCGCATATTTAATTTTGTCTCCCCCTGAAAATAATCCTGCTCACGCTCATGTTTAATAGGTTTGTAGACCTGAAATTTGAGGTAAAAATGTATGGGAAAGGAAAATGTCTGATGTTAGGTACTGGTGTAAAATTTTGAAATTCAGCATATATCTCAATCTTAAGATATGGGGATTTAAAGGGGGATTTTACTTGGAAAATTTTATTTTTTGTTCGGAATTGTCCTAATCTAAACAAGTTTTTTTCCGGATCGAAAAAAATCAAACTTTCAACACGTTCAAAACAAAGGCGAAATTCTGTTAACATTTTGGAAATTTGTTTTTTTTATCTGGAGATAATTTGCTTGTAGGAATTTAGTTTCTTGGGAAAATTCGGAAAGAATAATATCTGTTGTAAATTTGTCGTAAAATGTATATATGTTCGAGGATAAAAAATGTCAGATTTTCAAAAAATTGTTTCGGTAAATTTCCTTTTTTGAACCCCGATATCTTTAGATTGAGCCATATGCTCAATGTACAATTTTACCACGAGTAATCTATTATTATAAACTTTTATTTAGTATACCCTCTGACCACAAATTTGAGGTCCACAAATTATGCTAAATTTAGGGAGGCTTTTTGTCAATTTTACTTATGAAGTAACTAACTAATAAATTATGCATATCAATTGTAACTTACGCACGTGAAACTAATAAAACTCATATATAAATGTCTATTCTTCAACACAAAAACAAAATATCTATCCTCTAAATTTCTGAAAGTCAGAATTTACAGAGTGAAAATTGACCCACTCTAATAAAACAGTGGCTCACTTTTCATCGCATGGAGAATGAGTTTCCACTCCAAGAAATTCACAGACTTTTTCTACTAGAACCGAATTAGTAGTTGGCTCATAGTATAAACAAAAGAGCGTTGTACATTTGTAAACAATTAATAAATTTGTTTCTTATCAGTATTGTAATAACCTTAGTACAATAAACCATCATGAAGTCGATGAAAAATAATTGCAAAAGGTACTAGTAAAATGCCTCATATAAAATATCACAACACTTTTTGAAATTAAAGAACAAATGGTGAAAATTTAATCTCACGAACAAGAGTACTAATTCAGAAAATTAGCCCGTTAAATTACGTCTAAAATCGGCAAAAATTGTAAAGAAGTCTGAAATGATAAGGGAAAGCGTCATTATCGACAGTAACAAAATGAATATAAGATTTAAACACGCAGTTTAAATAGTAGTTTTCAATTTTCATAAGATGCATGTCACATCTTAACTAGAAAAAATAGTTATTAAAAACTTTACTACTTTACAAATTTCCAAAATTTTTGAACCAATAAATTCCTACATGCATTTTTTAAGATGTTGAAGAAACTTCCAGATTGATTATAATATTTGTCTCATGATATATTTCTGGCATAATGTAATTTCAACGCGAGATTCATTGAGGGCATATGACTGCTTATGCATGCTTTTTTTGAATATATTAGTACACTTCGTAACACATAAAATGTATTTAGATTAAATAATAATTAATAATTACGCCTTATCCTGAAGTTATAAACTCGTACGTTAAGAGAGTTGTGTAAATTTTTGTTGGAAAAAATGTTTTGTTTATTACTGAAGTTTTTAAATCATTACTAATTTATGAAAAAACTTTTTAGAGATTCAATGCTTCGGGATTTGAACCCGAGACCTTTTAATTGACGTTCAAATGATCTATCAACTAAGTTTCGCACTCTCTCACTATAAGTCGTTTATTTTATGATTTAGACAGGATCCAATCACATTACACGGAGATAAATAGATGTTACCGGATAACATCTCATGGTATCCATTACCATCAATATGTTGTTCGGATACAATAATATTTTTCTCGCTGCGTATTATTCGAAGATGACATGCGCTGTACGTATTTCCGTTCATCGTACTTAACAAGTAATAATAATTAAGAATTATGCTTTTTGCAGAATGCACAATGGAAATTGCAATTTTCTTTTCAACATTTGTACCCCTGAAGTCAGAAACTCTTGTGTATAGTTCAGAGATTTGCGCAAATTTTCGTTGGATATACTAATTTTTTTCTTTTTCGTGGTAATTGTTCATAACGTGTATTTAAGGATTAAAGTATTAATAATACCTTCTAACGACAATTACGCAGGTTGATGTCAGAAATAGGATGAACATCTAAGTGGAAAACCTAAAAAAGTAATCTGAGCATATTTTCTGTAGTCATAGTAAATATTTCTATAAAAACGGGCTTATTTTATAAACATTCAGAATACTTCAGTAAGAATTGTATATGTTTAACTTTGAATTTCATTTTCCTACAAATTGTACAGTGTATTATAGCGAATGTATCGTATGTATAGAATGTATGTATGTCTTAAACCCACATGTTCTGGTGTTCGATTGATAAATGAAGATGTAAGACTAGCTAAATGAAAGTAACCAAATGTTTTTGCAAAATACTAGGCTTGATTATTTGCGTATAAACTTCTGTTTCTTCAAAGATAAAATCTACTTCAACGTTTTCTTTTCATCTCTATTTCTCACTGCTATTGACTGCGAATTCCAATTTTATTTAGACGTGTAAAACGTTTCACTTATATAGTGTAATTTGTTTTGCGATATACTTTTGAATTTACTTAGTAACATATTAAAACGCGAACTAATATACTTTTAGTGACGAGATTTGAAATAAATTTACAATTTATTCTAAATTAATATTTTAAAGAATTATCGAAGTATGTTGCCACATAAAATTTTTAAATACGTGTGAATGTAAGTACTCGTGCTAATATTGTAAATAGACTTAATCTTGAGGTTTCTAGCAAGTTTTAATAAGTTTTATACGTGAAGTTTTTGAAATGGAAGCGAAGTCATTAGTCATGATTTATTTATCTTTTTCGCTCATTAGTATACTCTAAATTGGAAGAACCGCCCCCCCCCGCCCCATAGGTCATTCGATACTCTCAGGACACTGTCGAAGGACCTTTGGAACGATTCTCGCATGGGGATTTAAAATTAATTTTACGGCCTTGTAACGAAATCTTCTAATGCGGTACCATATTTTTTGTGCGAGAGTCGAAGCTAATTTTCCAAGCTATTGTTTTTAACTTTTTAAGCATCTCTATCCGTGGTAGAAATTTATCCCTCCTTTTCTTGCACTGTCCATTTCTGATATACCTTTAACATGGTAAATAAGAATGTTATACAAGAATTGTACAAAAAATGTTTTCATTTCTACCAGGGGTTCTTTTAAAGGAAGTTAACATTTATATAAAAATACATCTGAAAAACACAACCGAACATGGGGTCTGAGCAACCATATCTGCTTGGTATTAGAGTTTGAAACAATAATTGAAAACTGGTTGATAAAGGGAGAAACCAATTTTGTTTTCTATAAAATGCAAAAACAGACATAGCTTGACGTACATGTATCCAATCTGTTGTGGCTATATTTTATACACATTTTTTATTAAAAAAGTCACTTCTGAAATGCATGAATCTAATTGATATGAACTTATGTGCCCTGTCCCTACATAGCTGTAAAACAATCCTTTTCACGCATGATCATGCCAAAATGTTTATTGTGCTGCCTTGTTTACATATGAGTAATTTAAAATTGGATAGGAAAATGTCTTAAGTCTTAGATTAGGTAATCAAATGTATCTGACTACTTGTCGATTTGCTTTAATGAAATTTAAAAAAAATTTAATTTGTTAAATTTAATATTTAAGATTTAAAGTGTGGACAGAATCAGGTGCATCATTTAAATGCGAGTTATATTAAAAAATAAAAGACAATAGTCAGTTTCTCGCGTATGGTGGAATGTTGTTCTTTGACTTTGAATTCGCTTAGTGCGGAAGGATTTTGGAGGTTTTTGAGCTTAATATTACAGTGAGGCCCCTAGGATCCAAGGAGGAAATGATTGGCGCTGGTCCCATAATGTTTTTTTTGGTGAGATGAAACACAAATTTTTAACAAAAAGATTTATATAATTATTAAATATAATGTAGGATGATTTTGGCATACAATAATGTTGCCTTTGTTTTGTATGTTAAGATAAAGGTTTCTTAAAAACAAATGTTGAAAAACTGATTTTTAGTTTTAATTTAAATTTCGAAATCATCGATGGAAAGACCTCATAGTCATCAAGTTCCATACAAATCTTTATTTATTGCAGAATGCGAGGTAATGAAGGCAAAAGGTATGTTTTCGTAATCATAAATTCAGTAAATTTCACCAATCCTCTCCCATTTTCTGAACTGCTTAAGCGGATTAAGATTCTTATTTAAAAAATGAGTCTATACCAAGAGAAGTTTGTTGAAATTGAAAGAGTCAAAAATCGAACCAAAAATATTTTTTATTTGGGTGAGATTTATCCCATACTACGAGGTCAAAGACTATAAGCATTCACTTATAACAATTTATGTTTATTTATTGCTCTTTATTTAATTCAAAAATGTTAATTTAGTAAATTACATAACAAAAAAGAATGTTATATGCACTTTATATCGGTTAGGAGTAACTTGCTCAGTCTAATGAAGAGTAGTTAAAGATATTTAAATCTCTAAAATACACTTTGAATCACCTGGGTTAAATCATTAATAGCAAATCTAATTAGGATACTTCTTAAACATTTCAATTAATTAATTTGAACTTTACAGTAAGACTGTTGTAGAGTTACCGCAGTTTTAGCTTTGGTGAAAAAAATATAAGCTTTTTCAATAAGGATTTTTAAAAAGGACCGTCAATGTTTATCATATATGATTTTTTGAAACAAAATTTACTTTAGGTTTTAGATGAATGGAAGTTATTGTCGAATTTTTTCACAAAACTTATAAATATTGCGTAATACCGTTAACATAAGCTCTGCACACGGCGGGCGATTAGTAGTTGCACTACAAAAAAACGCACTTTTTACAAAAATAGTTCGACGGGTGGCGGATTTAATGCTGGTTGAAGCACATCGTGTTTTGGATTCGATCTTACTCCTTTGAGATTAAATTTGACTCAAATATTTATGCGTACATAATTTATTTTACAGAGTCAAAATAATAATTACTAATGCAAACCATTATTGTTCTGAAACCATTATTTTTTGCCCAAAAAACGGCCATGTCTGTCTGGATTTCCATTTATTTGCAATTTTGACTTCAGAATCTGAGAGAATTAGTTGGGTACTATAAGAATTAATTCATTCATAAAGAATTACGGATTTAAAGTTGGGTTAAAAATTTCTTTCGCACTCTTAAAGGGTGAATATGACCTTGCTCGTTATGTCCACTTGCAGGACTAAATGTCTTAATTAGTCAATTTTTCTTACGTAAGAACTTACTTTGACTAACAGGTTAAAATTGACGGCAATGGAATGTCGCAGATTCAACCAGAAAATCGAATTTAACATGAAAAATTACTTATCGGTGAGGACGGGGCGAATCGACGCATCTAAACTAAGTTGAGTGCGATATCATGGACTATAGAATAGCATAATTCTTTGAGTTATATTATGCCATTATACGTTTGATACATTTATATATTGTCATGACAACTTCTAACAGTTCCTAATACATTTTTTATAAAGTGTATGTTGTTTATTTTTATGTGAAATAAACATTGTGTAAATCGGTTGTATCAATGTTTAGGAAACTCATCTGAAAGGTAAAATTGTACATCGGGAGGAATTAATATTTTTCATGCAACGTTTTGCATAACCAAGGAGACATTGTTGATGTTTTAAAATGTATCACCCACGCAAATTTATGTCTATAATAAACAACAATGAAAACATTGTTCTCTGTGAATTGAAAATCATAGTGCGTTAATTATAAAATATTATAATTATAATAAAAATACATAGCATATTCGTTTTTCTGCACTGCACGAGTGTAGTGTATCTCTGTTTCTTTCTAAATACATGTAAAATTGTGAGACAGTGATACACTACACTCGCGCGGTGCAGATAAACGAATATGCTAACAGTCCCATCGCCCCGAGATTTCTGTATTTTTTTTTATAGTTTTTATTATTTTCTGTAGTTGTTTAAATAATCAAAAATATCTTGTTTGATTTGACCTTTATTTCCTACATGTGCCTAAGTCATTTTTTACGTATACATATTCTAATGGCTGTCATTGACGAGTTCTTGTAATTTAAATTAACAGATTTTGCAAGTTTTGGTAGTTTTTATGCGTTTTAACCTCAGCCAATTGTAAAAGTATCTAAAAATACTTAAATATCAATCTGAAATAATTTAACCCTTTGAAGCATACATTTTTCTCTTCGCGGAGAACAGCTGAAACTAGGTACTCGGGCTTTTTTGGGTCGCTGATCACAAATTCAGCCTCAGATTTTGAAAATCAAAATAGCGGTGATTATGGTACTAAGATTAAAAGATCCAGTGTGTAACTACCGAATTCAGCCGAAACCGAAAACACGAACGAGGACGTGGCTGTTTCTGTCGCAATTTTTTTGTTTTTTATTATTTTTTGCTTTTTTCGTATTATTATTTTTTTTATTACGATTTCCTAAGATGTACCTACCCAATAAGCAACAAGAAATGTTTAAATATTTTAAAAGAGTACTTCTTTAATTCTTTTATGAAAGAAGACTTTTAATAGAATTCTTTATGCATGCCTTAAAAAAATGTCCGTTATAATGATTAAATTAAGAGTTAGATAAGAATTCATTTCTCAAACGGAGCTGGTAAAAAGTTCTTCAAAAGTTATAACAAAGCGTTCATAAACAATTCATTTCTAATGCATTTGTTTAAATAACATTAGCACAACTTCTTCTAAACGCTTGTTTGAGTACTTAAATATTCTTAAATACTATTCTAATACTACAGTCGGTTCTTGCAAACATCACATGCACATCACGCAGCAAGAGGTGCTTATATAAGAAACGACTTGTCATATTTATCACTTGTGAGAATGCTTTTGTACGCCGGGTGCATGTAATTAACGCAACACTTGATGCGCCACCATTCGGTGGATGTTCGAAATGTCCAGTACTACTGACAGGCAGTTCAAATTGGCCGCACATTTATGAATTACACGGTATCATCCGTGTTCGATGAATACACAAAGAATACTTTACGACTACTTTTATGGCAATTGTGAAAATCGGTCGTTACTGGTTCTCCATATACAACTACAGATTAATGCTGAAAACGAATTCGTTGTTCAATTTGACGCATCACATCACATATTTCACATATCATAACCTCAAATTGTAAAAAATGTCATTTTTTAACATTTTTCGGATCAGATATCTTAAAACCCTTTCGTGATGGGTCAAATTACCTAGGTTTCAAGTTAACTCCCGAAAGAATTTTTTTGTGGTCCTGTGCTTATTAATCAGAATTTATTAGTAAAATGCAAGATTTCTTTATCAAAAAGTAAATGAATTAATTTGAGATGCAGGTTACACTTAAACATCTTCTTCACAAAGGAAAGGCAAAAAAGGTGATTGAACCTTATCAATCAAAGCGTTTATCAAGATTCAATTATCCAATGCATCGACTAACTGTTGGTAAACGTGTTTTTTTCGAAATTTCATTAAGTACCTTCAAAATTTAAATTTAGTGGGGACGTCGTGATAAAAGGTAGTTTATTTACGTCGACAAAGAGCGAGTAATGATCAAGTCATTTACTCGGTAGGAAACATGTGGCGTATTTACATTCGGTCCATCTCGTACTTCGTCAGTCTCTCTTCTCTCCCTTTTGGCCTTTCCCTCGACATTCTCTCGGAAAGTCGCCCTCTGCCCAACACACCCTGCTGCGTTTGGCACTCTTCGCCACCCCCGCATCCCTTACACACTATACAGTCTAGTTGAGTCGAGTTGAGCCACCGGCCGGGTCAGAAGACGTCTGCTGCCTCCGATGCCCGGGCGAGCGACAGCTACCCCCACCCCTTATTTTCCCACGACACCCCCGCACACCTCACTTTGCACCCCTTTCTTTCTTTAGCCTCTCTCTATCGGTCTCTTTCACCCATTCTCTCACTTACTCCCGTTATTTTTACCCTCTCTCTCTCTATCTTAGTCCATCGTTTACTCTGGATTGACTAAAAGAGACCTCGCTGCTGCGCATACAGCAAAAATCAAATATACCGATCGATCATTCAATTAAACCTCTCCGACATCTCTATTTATTTAGACCTCCTCTCTCCCCCCTTTCTCTCACTCTCTCTTTCTCGCGCTCTCTCTTGAGCTTGATTAAATAATGCTCGTTTTAACGAAACCATTCGACACCTTTACTCGGATTCGTCCGTATTATGTCAAGAACGCTCGTTAGGAAATAATGAATGTTAAGCGTTTTTTTGAAAAAAATTTGATAATGGATATATAGAATTTGTGGTTTTTTATTGTTCTGTAATGTATTAAATTAAAAATTTTTTAGGAAATTACTTAAACCATCAAGTTTATATCTTAAGTTTAGTATAACCTAAGCAGCAAAATTATCTATTTTTTACCTTCCCTTAGAGCGACAGATTTTTTCAACCGTATCTTATTTTCCTAAAATTAAACTGATAGTATAGAGGTTTTATTATTTTATTGAAATACTCAATACGATTGTTGTTTTTTAAATAAAAACTTGTCTTAAACTTTATCACTTTGAATAATGTTTTAATTCAGATGAAATGAAAGCCAGTATAAAATCTTGATACAAATTTAAATAAAATAATAATACACTGAGCAACTAGGGAGCAAAATAAGTGTTTGCCGACAAGGTCGACTTTGACCTCCGAGCGAAGCGAGCGTGTCAGCGTGCTATTTTGCTCCCGCAATATAGGGAGCAACATAGTATTTTGGGCTAAGAGTGTGAGAAACTTATTTTGCTCCCGGCTTAATACATTTTGCTTCCTGGAGAGAAAATGCGCTACTTTGCGCTCAGGGTGTCAGAAAAACGGTATTAACTAGCCACTGCATTCATATATTAACCCCTTCACTGTCAATGACGGATATATATGCGCAGAATGACACGTGGCACATGGCACGCTTGACGGTTACTGCCGTAATGTATTTAAAATTCTCACAGATAAAAACAAATACTATCATACTTTGCGCAAAAAATATAGATTTTTCTCTAAATTTACTTGAATTCTTGGGAAAAAAATGCCGAAATTTCCGAATTTTTTTGGTACATCTGTCGTCACAGTGAAGGGGTTAATTAAGCATAATTAATTGCAAACAACATTTTGTCCAATTTTTTATTATTTTTATTTTCTGTTATATAAACATTTTTTTATAGGAATATTAATTTTTTCATTATGAAATCCAAATAAATTAAACTTAACCCTTTGCGGCGCACATTTTTCTTTATACGGAAAACAGCTGAAAATTGTTACACGGGGGTTTTAGGGATCGCTGATTGCGAATATGAAGTCAGATTTTGTAAATTCAAAATGGTGGATCCAAGATGGCCTACTTAATGTAAAAATTTACTTGATAGAGATAAAACTTGATACTCTATGTACTCGGAATTTTAAATATAAAAGTCAGAGATCAGATTCGTAATAAGCGATCCCAAAAAACCCCGAGTACACAGCTTCATCAATATCGGGTACATTTTCATATTTCGATCAGACATCTTGGATCCTTCATTTTGAATATTCAAAATCCGAGGCCAGATTCGTAATCGGCGACTCCAGAAACCTCCGAGTAACGAGTTTCGAGTAAATCAGATGAATTTAAAAAAATTCATCCGCCATATTGTTTCCGCCATTTTGAATTTTTCAAAACCGACTTCAAATTCGTAATCAGCGACCCCAAAAAACCCCGAGGACCAAATTTGATTGTAATTTACCTTTTAGTTCGTTCAAAAACGATTTCTTTCTCAAAAATCGATGATTTTTTAAATGTATTTATTTATACTTGTTAATAATTTTACGTAAATGCATTTATTATCCTTTTCGTTACGTACTAAAAAGCCCCCTCTACCACTGTAAAAAGATTCTTTGAATATTGCTTTGAAAGCATTGAAACTAGATAGAAAAGAAGTGAATTAAAAAGGAGGTAATCTGGGGAGGGTTAAAAGGGTTAACTACGGAGTATCGAGTGGTAATACAGTACAGAGTTGGGAGGGATCCGCAAGGTACTCAATTTTTAATTTAATTTTAGAAATACCAGACTGAGTTAGAGCGAATATTTTTGGCACAACGATTAGACCCCTACCAGGAGCTGATTCAGATTTCGTAAAATAACCAACCTTGGATATTTTAGATAAATGAAAATTAAAAAAATAAATGCATCAATATTCGGTTAAAGCTTAAAGACATATTGAATGATTTAAAAAAGTTATAGCCTTGGCATAGGAAATAAATTAAACGGTGTCGTGTAAGTTGTCAAAATTGAATGCAGTTAAAACGTCCTTTACTTTCAAATTAACTTGATGATGGTATTTAGCAAATTAAAATATTTACTAAGATTTTATCTCGTTGTTGTAACAAATATTTTCCGGTAAAAGTCTTCAACCAACCTTATAAAGATTAAAAGTTTCGTGGATTTGCTATTACGCGTTATTTTTAAAACATAACTAATTGATTCTAATAGTAAGTAGATTGTAACAGGGTTCATAGTTACGGACACAAATATGTACTTACTAATTATGACGTAGAAAGTAAATATCGGGCGTAAATTAAGGTTCTTCTATGACAAAAGTGCTGTCAGTTGCTTCATTTTTTAAATTAAAAATACATGCAATATTAACTTTTTTTAAACATAGTAAGTAATATTCAATGCCTGTGATGAACGAAGATGCGATTGCTATTTTTTAGTTTTCTTCCAACAAATATAACGCTCATATCGCAGACTTGTATGAACAATTCAGAGTTTTAAGCAAATTTTTATTAGAAAAAAAATTGTTTTCAAAGATAGTAATTGTTACGTATGTTTTTGGATCGTTTGTAATTTAGGAAAAAAATGATATCCGAACATTTTAGAAATTCGATGCGCCGGGATGTTATCACTGGTAAAGTATGTTGAACGTTAATTTACATTATTTAGATTTCAATCATATGTTGAATTTTTGGGTAGATAAAAGCATGAATTATTTCAACTTTTTAGAGCCATTAACAACCAGGAGCACCCAAAATATACCAGAACTGTATGGGTCTAATTTTGTATTTTACGAAACAATTTCTAGCGGAAATGTGGTCTCCAGCACAACCTGAATCCGAATCTGATGTCCGTTTTCGGGTTTAGATGACAGAAGTTATAGTTATAAGCAATTTTAATAAGCAAAGTCAACATTTGTCCGCCATGTTGGATCCGCCATTATTTATTTTCAAAATCTGATGTCAGATTTGCAATCAGTGACCCAGGAAACCCCTTGGTAATGAGTTTCAAGCGATTTCATTTAAATTTTAAAAAATTGTCCGATATATTGGATCCGCCATTTTGATTTTTAAAATTAAAAATGATGGATCCAATATGACAGACGTACTTGTTTTTAAATTGATGTTATATATCTGAAACTCGTTACTTCGTGGTTTTCCAGGACGCTAATTGCGAATCTGATATCTGTTTTTGAAAATTAAAGATGTCGGATCTAATATGGCGGATCCAACATGTACTCCATTTCATTGAAATAATTTTCGAAGTTTTAACGTTTTTTTGATGTCTATACGTGTTTTATAAATTTGTTTTTAACCCCTTGACGCCATTTTGATGTCCACTCTTGGCTTTCAAGTATCGGTTTTGAATGCCAACGATTCACGGGCGCAATATAAATTTTAGTGGCAAGATCAGCGAGTCTTTCATATTAAATTAACGATTAAAAATTTTATGGTTTTGCCAGTGAACAATAACAAAATTTCAACATTAGAATTTCAAAGAGGGACCATTTTTGCGAATGTTTTTAGAAACATTTTTGTTTTTATACGCAATGAGAATACGTTCTGCTGGGCGATCTTTAATGGGTTAAAGCACTTTAACTGCCCTAGAAAAGCCAGGAATCCAGCAATGTAGGTCGTGGGGTTGGAGTGCCGAAAAAACATGGTAAGGTTAAGGGTAATATGCTAAGAAAAGTTGTCTTGGAAAAATTGATGAATTGTGTACATGAGAATAGCAGATTCTACAAAATTAGGATTAACTATAAGAAATAGGCGAACAAAGTTTATGGTGAAATCTACACGTTAATTATATGAATCTCATTTCTGAAAATATTGATCATATCCAACAATAGTACACAGCTTTTAAAGTAGTATTCACGATGTTCTCAAACATCTCTTTAAAAATACTTCTGTAGGTAATTTTCGTTGCGATACTCGGTAAAAATAGTTCTTTAAGAAGTGTAACTAGTACATTCTTAAATGAATAACCTTCAAAAAGTTATGGTTATTAATAAATGTTTAGACCTTATATTCAAAATAGGACATGAACGTATGGTGGACATTCATTGGATTTACTTATTTCGTTCATCATAGCTAATTTTCATTAAAAACTGATCCCATACTGAGAGAAATACGAAAGCATCTTAGTGCTAAACGTTGTGGTAGTTTACTATTAGTTTACCAATACTACTAAAAATAATATCTAATATAACTACAAAGGTGTTTAAAACTAAGTGTAGTGGTACCCAACACTACTTGTAGTAGTGGGCCTGTATTTAACCACTATGACTAGTATTTTATATCACTGTGTTTTCTCAGTGAGTTTAAAAACCAATGGACGTCCGTTAAACGCACATGGTCTACTAGTCCAGTGCTCCAAATCAGATCACAAAATGCACATTGACAGTAAGAATATTGGAAAAAGATGAACTACCATCCATAATTGCGCTCTTGTTGCATAATATACTATTTTAACAGTGAACATAATGATTATTTATTAGTAACTTAACGTAATGGTTCCTTTTAGATTTACGTACATTGAAAAACATGCAATTTCACATTATTTATCATATTTTTATAAAATTATTTGTCAACAAATCAGTTTACATTAATTCACATTATTACTGCGTTTTTTACTAATTTCCTATAGTGACATTAAGCAAATATTAATTATTTTTATTTTTCATGTTTTGTATAATATCAAAATATTCATCTTAGTATGATTTTCGTATACTATTTCGTTTGAAGTAAAATATTGTTCGTTCGTTTAAAGTTAAATATTTAAAGAAAATTATTTTCCGACATGTTCCTTTTATCCAATCCTTCAAGTCTGTATTTTTCCATCTCCTTCACTCATTCGTCGGCCTTCCTGTCAGAAAATTGTAAAATAAAACCTTGGATGCATTAATAAATCCCATCTAACTCCGTCTTTTCTTTCTGATATATTTATATCTTTCATTCCTCCTGTCTGTCAGTTTAGTAGATGCTTTTGATTATTTTCCCTTTGTTGACGTATCTCTGCTTTTCTTGCTATTTTCTTTTCTTCCGCATGCTAGGCTGACGTCCAGGCAGATGGACAGCCGAGCGGTCGAATACTGCAGTCTGATTACGCGATGCGAATGTCGTTCTTTATTCATCGCTCCCCGACGAGACATCTTTTCTGCATATATTGTTGTCGAGTATTATGATTTTTATATGGCAATATTTTATTACAATTCAGGTACATTTACGACTTTATAGTTACACAATAGGTGTTGTATGATAAATGATGTCCAAAATTGAAAATTTTGATTCATCTTCTTGTTGGTTGCGTCATCTGCACTTTGAAAGACCGTAAAATATAGGAAAGATAGAAAAGTGGTAAAAGAAGCCATGAAATCGGCTAAAAAAATTTCAAAATTAAAATCCTAGCATACAACTTTTAAAACTAGACAAAATTGGAATGAAATTTCGTACCAGGAATATAATTTATGTTAAACAAAAAAAATTGGGTTACTAAAGATTACTATACGAATTCAATATGACAAAAGTGATTTTAAAACTAATGAAATTATATGTAGTTATTTAAGGTTTTTTTAAAGCAGGTATTTTTAATCACGTTATTCCTCCGAATGATAATCGCAGGGAGAGAAGAAAAATGGAATATTTACTTACAATGCGGGACTGTGTAAGGGTATGTGGCACTTTTTGCCAATGCAAATGTAGATTATTTATCGAATGATAAGTATATGGATCATTCTCTAGAAAGGTGTAGTTTTATGTCCCCAGTTAATATTTTATCCAAATAATGGAATTTATTCTCCAAACATTTTTTTTTTCTTGCGCCTTATACTTTTATGTAAACATTGCACAAGAGATAATTTGTTCAACTCGCATTACAAAATTTTCACATACTGCTAAAGGTCCGATATGTAAGTCTCCTTGCTGTCCCCAGATATATAAATAACACGTTTTCGATCACTATCATTCTCTTTAATGTGAATGATTAAATTTGTTTAAAAGTGGTTATGATCTGTTTTACTTATAACAAATAAATAGTGCTGTGAAGATTTCACTATAACGTTCCTGAAAATTGTTATGTCTTTGTAAAATGTGTCCCCATGTTTTAAAAAATAAATGTAAGTACAGAATACATGCAATTTCCAGTACAAAAAAATTAAATGTAGATACAGACGATCGTTCTACAATTTCGATTACTTTTAGACTATGGATTGTGTCTATAATATTACTGATTTCAAAACTAATTTCAACCCAAATTTAGTAATATTGTTAGAACTAAGGCCAGTACGTTTATTCCTTGTAAACCTCCTGTCACATTTGCGACGGTAATTTAGCATGTTAAGAAAGCGAGTAATATCTTAAAATATAAAGAAAAGATTAAACTCTTACGTCTGACGTGCATTTGACCGAAATTTATTTTGTTTTTATGTTAACATGGTTAATACGTTGACATGTAAGCTCCCCTGTCATGTAAGCCTCCTGGACAATTGTAGTGATTTACGGAAATTCCGTTGTTATTGGTGATAAAACGGATTTTTATTGAACTTAACATCAATTTTCTTAACTACTTTCAGTATTAAACGCGCATCATCAGTAATTATGAAAAATTTTTTTTACATCGCTAAAATAACTAAACATATCAATTTACAATTTTCCATAATAATTTTAACTGTTTTAAGTTTTATAAAATAAATATTATTAAGTTACTATTTTTATTCTTACTCTTTATGAGTCACTCATTCGCTAAGAGTGAACATTTCGAGTATAGTCCAAAAAATAAAAATATTGCTGTTTTCTTAGTGTCTTGACCCTCGGCCCGTTTCCATGTGAATCTACAAATATTACCAAACAGTTGAGTAAAATATCTTTAAGAGAAAAGAAGTTTTCCTTCTTGTTGCGCACATTTCAGTTAATTTATTGACTAATTCATGAAAAGGACGTAACTTCTACATTTTGACGAATGTAAAAGTTACTTCCCATTAAGATTAAATAAATTATACAGTAATTTTATATTGTTTCGAATTTGTTAGGATTTATTTACTTTTCCGGCCAGGAAAAATTTTTAAACACTTTACTTTCTGATGTAAAGTAAATATTACCATGCAGAAATATAAGTTATGCTGATTTTACTGTAATATGCCTTTAAAAATCAGCAAGTTCCGAAAATTACCAAACGTTTAGTAAATTTTCTTTTTTATTTTGTACAATATCCTTTTTTCTTTTCTGCGTGAGAGCATACGCGTCTTATGCATTTTTAAAATTACTTTTAATTCTGTACAGGTCACAAGTTTTCACAATACGAATCTGATTCTCATATTTATAGTAATATCATCTTTTTTCCATATCTTGGTTTTAGTAACAAAACATGTAAAATATTTTTGCCACACTCAAAATTATGTAAAAGGACGAATGCAATAAAACAATGTGAAAATAATTGACTAATTCCATATCCATCGCATTTTAAAAGGTCTGCCACTTAAATTGGCAGAAAATGCCACGATAGGAAACAATTAAAGGACCGAGGCGTTGAATAGAAAAAATGCAGGGAGCTATTTACGAGGGATGAAAAACGGTGAGCGATATCTCGGTTTTCGTAAATGTGCATGTACAAGATAGCACGCGGGCGCAAACGCAGTATCCACGCAGCCGAGTAATTACCGCATTTAATCCCTTGACCCTCCAGTCTCTGCTGATAGAGTTAAAACAATTCTCCCTCGTTCAATTAGACTCTCCTGACATAGACTAGTGAAGCTGCAAAGCAACCGTTTCCTTCCCAGGTTTCCAAATAAATATGGGTCATAATTATATGTAACGAATATAAATTCAACCGTAATCGTATTAATTATGCACCTGACAGTGAAAGCGAGATGAATATTAAATTATTCAAATGTACTGAAATGCATCTGTCGTTTTATGAATGTCTTACACTTTCTTCGTTTATTCGCTTTAATCGTGTTTATAGGGGTGTTGATATTAATTGATATTAATATTGATGTTTTATTTAATATATAAGTGTATAATATTAATGTTAATAAATTAAATTAGGTTAATGCAGGCTTTTTTAAATAAAACTTTAAAAAGGTTGGTTTTTTACTATAAACATTTTTTTGTCACCGAATGTAGGTGAAAGACCTGCAAATACAAGCAATACAAAACTTCTACGTCTCGGACCACTAGGATCCCTCATGATAAATGAAATTCAACAATGACTTAAAGTTAATAAATTGAATTAAACATTTCTTAGTAATAACTTTAAGATAGAAGTAGGAAAATATATCTGTGATATTGGTCCAACACTGATGCCTTTCGTAAGTGAAGAATTATTTCAAAAGTTTCTTTTTACTCTAAAATCAATGATCCTGAGGACATTTTCGTATAATGTTGTATTTTAGATAAAATTAATAATATTTTAGATAAAATAATATTTCGATTTTGTTGTTTATAGAAAAAGCAACATCATTTCTAAAGTCTTATGGACTCCCAAAATTTCTGTCCCATTTTTTCGAAAAATAAAGTTAAATATGCCAGAATTCGCGTTTTTTTTTTCAGAAATGGGAGATTAAGCATGTAAAAATTTGCGTTTCTTGACACCCTGGTAGAAATCTGTCCAGTTTTTTGTTACATTGCCCAATTTTCCTAAACTTTTAACACGGGAAATACAGAAACTGGCCAAAAACTGGACTCATTTTCTACCAGGGCATATTTCCTTTTTTATGCGAGAATTCAATTACATGGATAATTATAGAGAATATTAAATGAAAATTAAGCCGCAAAAATAATACAAAATTTCTGTTTTGTAGAAGAACATCAAATTAATGTAGAATTAGGCCATCAGGAATTTTCATTTCAAAAATATAGCAAAGCATCAATAGAACTTGGAAAGAAAATTCACGAAGATGATCCTGTAAATTATGTAAAAATTCCTGCTAAACTGCTACTTTGTCATTGTACACGGATACAACATAAAAATATTATAATATTGCCAAAGAAATGATAGGACAAAATGGGACATTGTTTCTTGGCGAATGTATTGACACGTATACATTAGGAAATTCCTGTGATTAAAAATGTAAACTAAAAATAAATTTCTACTGTAGAAATAATAGAAAACCTACAGAAGGAAAAAGCATAAGTTTTCAAATTTGTCACTTCTTTAATCATTTTTATTTTGTGATATACTTTTTAAACGTTCGGCTGAAACTGTCAAAATACCTATAAATTAAAAATGATTACCGGTTACCGAAGAATTCGTAGAAAGAAAAAGGGGGAGTTTTTTTACAGTTTCTGTGAAACCTATTAAGAAAGTATTAAGTTTGTCACTCTAATAAGTACAAGTGATTACAAAAATAAAAGCATTACAGAAATACCAAATATTGAAACTTTGTGATTTCTTTCTTTGGGATATTCGTTATTTTCTAAGAAATGAAAGATCCCATGATTTGTACATGCATATGTCATCGCACAGTTTCCGAACGAAACAGTACATTTAGTGTAAATTAAAAAGGTGTGCCCAATCACCACAACGCGATTTTTGTGGTTATTTTGTTTACCTTGCCGTCGAGCAGGAATTTCAAAAGCATATTTTCGGTATGCATTGATCTGATGCCATTTTGATATTTTTTCCACTGGAAATCCTCCTCTATTTCCGCTTTGAAATTATTTAATTTGTAAAAATTTGTATATACATTCATGTTTTAAATAATAAAAATAAAGAAGCTTGAAGAAACCGTTGAATTAACGTAAAACGTAACGTTTACGTTGGGATTTTCATAACAGCACTTATTGAAGACAACAACAATACACGAGCCCAAAACGTTGAAAAATTGTTTTCTATCGTACATTCTTTATCTTGAAACATTAAACGTTTAATCGACATGTGAAATAAGGTTTAAACTTTTACATATTAAAACGTTTACGCAACCATGCGACTTTACTTAGGATATGGCCTTTTTAGAAGTCGAAATTAGAAAATTGAAATTAGTAAGTAGTAAAATGTTAAGTGCTAAATGTACTGAAATTTTATATTTCACAGCAAAAGATTATAACAAAATCGGAAGTACCTGGATTTTCCATTTTCAAGGTCGCTTTTACGAATCGGGTTGTGCAAATATTTAAGAATTTGCCATATTTACTAATGTTTATTGAAAAACATTTTTAAAAATTCGATTTTCACACATAATTTTTGTTTCTTGTCCATAATTTATTTTGTCAAATATAATACCATTTGTTTATAACTTCTTAAAATTCATTCCATACCAGACGACATTAAAAAAGAGTTTTCTCAGAATACAATGATACTTTATTTGCGAAATTTAACATCTTAGACATAGTTTTTGAAGGTGGCGTTTTGGGTTTTAAAAATTTGAACACAATAAACATCAACTAATAATTAATATGTCGCTCTCCTTGGCTTAAAATCTGATTTTACCCCCTAAAACTTTATTTCACGCTGTTAATACGAAAAGAACTATTTTGGGCTATGGTATTAGAATCGCCATCTTTTCGAAAATCTGCTGACAAAGTCGTAATCAGCGCCTCAAAAAATATAAATATACTGTAAACCAAGATATAATATTAATATTTAATAACGACCCCAAAACCTCCGGCTAGATTTTGTTAATAAGACAATAATTTTAAAAATCTAGTTCAGTAGATTTATTTAGCCGATATATCGGATTTGCAGTTTTATCACACATTTTAAGTCAATAGAAAGGGGTTTCTACCCCAAACAATGTATGTGAAACGAACAAAAATATGCGTGAAAATATTTTTTTTACATATTTTTGGAAAAAATTATCTCATAGCCATTTAAAAGGATAACCTTGAATGTGGAAAATTCATGTACTCTCGTTTTTTTTTCATAATAGTTTCATATGAAAAATAAATGCCAATGTCGATGTAAAATCTCAGTTCATTTGCCGGATAATAAGTTAAAGTTGGACTCATGCTATAGTGAAGAAAAACTTACCGAAGGATACCTGTCATGGTTAACTTTGGTGTGTTTGGTAACATGGCAAAATTTAGTTTACAACAGCATAAGTTCATTTTTGAATGGTGTAATCTTACCTGGAAAAAAAAGTATCTAGATTTTGCACCATGCTTTGTGTGATCCTTTTGTTTCACAGCTTGCCGATCCTCTAAGAACATGGGATCATCCTCCAAAAGCATAGAATCATCACACATCATCATGGTTTTGTGCTTTTTATTCACGACTCAAACCTTTGGGGATATCCGAGAAGCGCCCAAATATAAGTATAATGCCAAACCATAGTATAAAATCTAGAAAGAGCTACCCTAAAATTCGCCTGTTTTCTGGACCTCAAATTTGGAGTTACAATATATGATAAATAAAAGTATGACGATATAATGTTCATGTAAAACTTTCAGATTGAGCACGAATCTCAATGTTGATGTAGGAAACAAGTCAAAACTTATTATATGTACCTATATCAAAATTTAGCGAAAAATTCATAAAATGTTTAGACTCGCATAACTTTGTCAATTTTTATTCTATTTCATTCAACAAAAGCGTATTCAACGCGGAATTAAATATACTTTTAACTCATTAAGCTGCAAAAAACTTCCACGATCGAATAATATTGTAAAATTAGCGTTAAAGTTGATAAAAAAAAGTAACAAAATCACAGATACTTTCAACTGTAGTTTCATCAGTTTTCATTTCATCAATATAAGGTTTGGATAGTCTGAAAAATCGATTTTTTATCCATGAAATGAGATTTTGGGGGTGTATGGGGAAATATCATACCATGTTTCTCAGCTTAACTAAATCTACAACTTGTACCAGGTCACTATAAAAGTGCCTTCTGATTTTTTTATTTTGTAACACTGTGTTATTCCTCATTTAAACGAAGGAAAATCGTAAAAGAAAAACTACATAAATAATATTTTTATTTTTATCCAAGTATTGTAAAATATTTTGGTTTATGTATAAATGAAGTAAATATTCATTGTCTAATACGTTATGCGGGTCACTCTAGTTCTCACTCGCTCTGTCACTTATACATTTCTGTTTCTTGTCCGATCTGATCGCCCTGACTTCTCGTCGGCGCTGGTTTGAGTGTAAAGTGACCCATTGGTGACGAGCGACCAATCGATACCTTGGCTTTGACAAGTGTTCGAGACTGGTGGAGTGCCCGTCGTCTAGAAGAGTGACATGAGAGACGAAAATAAGAGACGTGTTTCATGGTGCAAACTACAAAATTATCTCGAAGCGATCCGAAAACGAATATCGAACTGGATGTCGATTTCTTGTGATGTATTTTGAAATCGCTTCTACATTTTATACGGACAGTTAATCTTCGAAAAATCAGAGTTTGAATTGTTAATACGTTCAACAAATAAATGATTTGGTTATTTTGATAAATACAAGGGACCGTTTAAATTGATAAAACATTGAACTATTTCTAGCTAATCGTAAGGTATGTGACGACTATTGACCCTGGTGACCTATTGTCAAATAAAGAGCAAGGAATATTATGGATTTCGCTTTTTTTGGCATACATTGATATTTTTGAAATCATCCTATATTATCGTTCGGGAATATTAATGTTGAATTTTAGGCCTTATAATACATTTTTATACCTACAATAAATTTTTTGGAATCATGGATTTTTTACGAGCTTTTTTAAAAAAAACGTATATTAAAAAAATCTTTATTTTGAATTATACGTTGCCTAACTTCCTGAAAATTGGTTTGTTTGAATTTCTATTTTGACACCTCGACCAGTCAACCGTAAAATGAACATAATTAAAAACATAAGGTTATTCAAAATTGATTTAAAAATTGCTGTCAAAGAAGGAGGCCCCTGAATAGCACGTAGATACATACGCTCCAAGGGACTATTTTTAGAAAAGTTTAACTATTCGTATCTTCTTCCATGTTTATCGTGCAAAAAACATTATATTTATAAGAGAATTCAGTGCGAGCCGAAAACCGACAAATGAAAAAGTCAACTGGCGAAAAAACCGACAGTCGTAAAGCCAACAGTCGCAAAGCAGACAGTCACAAAGTACAACAAAAAGTTTAAAATTCATGTAGAAATATACTACATTTTTTTCAGCATCGATTCTAAAGAAACTTTTAAAAATCTTCATAAATATTCTCCAAAAAATTCCGTTGTATTCCTCGTTGAACTGTAAGAACTTTTTATTCTTAATATTTATTTGAATCAGGGCTTTCTTTTTATTTCTTTTTTGTTTTGGGCTTTGCAAATTTTTATTCTGGTCATCGTTTTGAGGATGCTATATTGAAATTCTTGAATATACGTTTAAGTATATGGAACCCAAGTTATTTTCACGCGTTATTCATGCCATTTTAAAATATTGTAATGCAGGAATTAATATTAAAAATTTACCATAAATGAAAAGAAAATCTTGAAAAATCGAAATATTTATTCAGTACCCACGTGTATTTTTTTTTTTATTTCGAGATTTGCAATATTTTCCGATACAACATTCGAAAGAGCAGGTTTTGAACAATAAAAAAACATCTATCACGACATTTGTATTACGTTTTAATACTAAAAAGGGCTATCAAACTTAATGTTAAATGTTTCTAAATTGGGTTAAAATCATTTGATACCAAAAAAACAAATTCAATAAAATATAAACAAAACGGAAAAAGGTTCTGTTTTAATTATAATTAGTAATAAAATCGCTTATATATAATAAATCTTAATTGGTTCTTGTTAGTCGGCCAGTTTCATTATTAATATATTTTTTGTATTAAACCATCAAACAGGTTGAAGACTTGCGCAGTTGCTATAATAACTTCCTGCGCTTCCAATAACGTGGAACTTTCACTGACATTAAGAGGCAATTTCACCAATACTGATTAACATCATTGATTAAACGACGAATTAACCTATTGACGGAATTAGGGTAGTCAAGTATTAAATTTTCCCGTTAAAATGAGTTAATAGTTGTTTAAAGCAGCCAGTCAATCTTGGTCTGGGACTTTAAACAGTGGAAAATGACGGGTTAGTCTTGGGTTTAATGAATTGTAATTATCAGATGAAACTGGATAGCAGAACTTTTCTGTTTCTTATTTTATTTTTTGGTATAAAAGGTAATACACTCATTGCATCTTGTACTTTTAATGTATAGTTTTTTAAAACATTCAATATAGCTGGCACTATAAATGTGGTTACATATTGAATTTTAAAAACTTCTTATTTTTACTATAATTTGTTTTTTTTTTTGCAAAATTTGTTGTTAGGAACTAACCAGTTCGCAATATATTTTCTGTAATGTTACAAGGTAAATCAATGATGGTTATCACATACTGGAGAAAAATACCGTTTAAATGATATATAAGAATATTGTTTCCTGTTGAAACAAAAATAACAATATAGTTATAAAATTAATAAAGATTATAGTAATGAATACGTGTATTCAATATATTATTAATGAACACGATACAATGGGAAATTCACATTAACTAATTATTATATTATTTAGACAAACAAATATAAATTAAAAAACCCGTTTTTTTTAATAATAAACTTAAAATTTATGTAACCAGACATCAAAGAAAACCATAATATTGCATTCGATTTATGTCGGTTTGAATGCATTAAAAGTGATATTTAATTTATTTGATATTTATAGCATAGTTATTGTTTCGAGTGAATTAAATATAATTCTAGAAGTATCCGAACAGATGCACAATATGTGAGAAGTTGGGTGAAAAACCAACCTAACGTAGGATGAGCTATTTTTCCGCAAATCGCTTTTTCGTAATCAATAAACCTTAACTAGTTAATACACTTTCATAATAATATAACAATAAGTATAGTTTTCATAAATCGCGGTACAGTTGAGTTGAGTACGCAGCACCCGCTTTCCGCTCTCAATCAGCTGTGCAGCGTTCTAGTATAGATCAGTGAGTATACCCCGTGTACTTGGTTAATTTGTTCTCGGTTTTGACAATAATACAAATTAAAATTGATTAGAGTACAGACAGTTCGTCCTTATCTACCATAAGTTAGCTGAAAGGTGCAAAAAAAGTGTAAGATGCAGAAATGGGAACAGAAAAAAAGAATTGACAATTCACCAAAGACAACCGCAAAATTACAACTTTTGCCGATCTTAAAACCTGGAATAACAAAAGATAAAATAAAAGATCTACAATATTTGTTGACATTTTTACAGCCAGGAAATCAAGTGTTGTTATTAGATATCACAATGATAGGAGAGAAAAATAATGACTTTATGTCAGATGAACAATCTGATGTTGAAGATTGAAAATTGTAATTTTAGTAACTTCTATAACTTTTTTTCAGATGTATAGTAATGTTACGTTATGTTAATAAAAGTTTATATTAGTTTCAATTATTGAAAAGTATGTAAAACGTAATATTAATAAAAACTTATTGCCATTATACCCGCCGGATGAAAAAACACCCTAACTCTTTTTGTTTATTTTTCATAATTTAGATAATTTGAACACACAAAATAGCTTCGCTCGGGCGTCAAACTCGCTCTCGTCGGCAAACACCTGTTCTCCATTGTTGCGCATATTACTTTCTCACACTCTGAGCGCAAAATGTCATTTTGCTCCCAATATTGCGGGATCAAAATATCACATTCTCTCCTTAGGGAGCAAAATAAGTTTCTCTCACTCTATTCTCAAAATACTATTTTACTCTCTATATCGCGGAAGCAAAATAGCACGTATAAGAAAATATATTTTCTGGATAGGATTTCACTTATAGGTAGTAATACTTTATATGCTTACAAAAAATTATGTAAAAATTGACATTTCCTTAGTTGTATAACAGTTTAAAACCTTAAAATTGCTGTAACTGAAATCAGGATTTTCCGAGGTTGTTTTTTCACCTAACGCCTCATACTCAATACCACTTTTTCATCTTTATACCTATATTTACAAAAAACTTCTAGAAATTATTTTTTCAAGATTAAAAAATAATTTTATTAAATTCAAAATAACATTTCTTTAAATTAAAAAAATGGTTTCTCTGAATCATTTTGCACATTTATTTTTGCCAATAAAACAGGATTGACTATGTAATTTTTTAAACGAAAAAATATTTCTTCCACCCTCCCTGATAGAAATTTGTCCATTTTTTCTTAGACTAACTATTTCCCCTATACCTTTAACATGGTAAATAAGAATGTTACACAAAAACTGTACAAAAAATGCTTTCATTTCTACCAGGGCTATTGGAATGCAATAACTTCTTTGATTTGAACAAATTTTGTTTGACTATAACAACTTTTTTTTTTGAGTTTACATTTTATCATTGAAAGCCATTAAATGTTATTCTTAATCTTGGAATTGGTGCTAATATCGTAATTAAATACGGAATTTCTTGGAGCCCGCATAACCAGGCCCCTAACTTAATCAAGAATCACTTAATAAAATGTTAGTAGCTCATATTGATTAAAAGATTAAATAATAATACGGGACAGAGTAAGGAGAGTACAAGTCCGTTCCCGTGGGACAAGTGGATTGTCCGAAGTGACAAATCGCTTCAGTGTCGAGTTGTCCTCCAGATGTCGGGAAAGATAGAGCCATCGGTATGAGCGTAATGAGCTGATTGATTGGCGGCGTCCGAAGGCCTCATCGTTACGCGATCCAGATGTCCATCTGGCGAAAAGGAGAGCGAACCCCTGTCACTGTCGATCCGACACGTTACTTCATCTCCGCTGATATTTCCCGGGTGCGTGCTCTCTATCGCGACATCTTTCTGTCCATCTTCATAACGAAGCGACAAATGTAACGTATTGTTAAGTTGCTGAAGATCATCTTTTGTTTTTGTACCAGTGACGTGGCATCCTTCTTGCATCTTCTGTTATTTCCGTTTCTTTCATGTTCTTCGTTAATTTCGGTTGTTAATGAGTTCCGGGCTAAATGTAATACCCAACACCTAGTGGTACAAAAGGAACGATTAGTAATATTCCCATTTCTAGAAAACTTGGTATTTTTGCAACAAATTGAATACTAAATTTAATGGAATACTTTTGAAAAATGCTACTGGTCTCGAAACACATTTAGTTATTATTAACAATTTTAACCATTTCCAACACATTTTTTTCTGACGAAACATTTGTCATGAAACCGACTACTCGAAGGTTTTTAGGGTCAAAGTGTAAAAAATTATCTGATCTCGAGGGAAGTGGGTTTGGAATCGCTGATTGAACATAATGTCCGATATCGATTATATTTGGATCAGAGGATACCCCGTTTTTATTCAGCTTTAGGATATGTCATGGATAACTCTTGGACATCTTCGACGCAATTGGAAAAGGGGAATTTTTATATCCCTGGGATGTCTTAATGATATTTAATATTCCCCTTGGTAATCTCTGGGATAACCCTACATTTTTCTGGATATTATGTGGACATCCTAAAGATATATTTTTCTTATACGGACTAGCTGTACGTCTCTATTTAACCCTTAGTTCCGACGGCTATTTTGAAACCTTTTCCTTCCACTACTTGGATCAAATATGTCTTCCCGCTTGAAAATGCTTACAGTTGTGCAATTTATAAAGTACAATTTGAATTTTCTCTTGGTCGAAAACGACCCTGGAGTCGGGATTAGGGGTTAATTTAATAAATGTGCACAACCAACTGCTTCATTGACGTGTTGATGAAATTTCAATAAGAATATTTTGACAATGTATTTTATCGATATTCCATGACAGCCAATGACAACAAAGGTAAAGAACAAAGCAAAAGCATCACGAAAATGTAGGAAAAAATTCGTAAAGCGATCCATTCGCGCCCGACGAACTCGGTAGCGATATCACAGAAAGCTGCCCGTGCGCCTATCTAAGGGGGTGATTTCTAATTTATAACGCCGGGACGACGTGATGAACAGACGTCATAAAGCATGTGGCGCCCCGCTTCTACTGCCTACCACTTGGCTCGAACCCCTACCACCCCCCTTATCGCGTCCCTACCACCTCCTCCCTATTCCTCCTTCGCCTTTCCTCGCGGTCCGACTTTCCTGGATCTGCCACCCCCGCACCCCCGGACCCCATAACGTTCTCCATCCCCTTGGAGTGATTTGTGGCACCTCTCGAATTCTTTTCGGGCCTGGGGCTTGCTCTGCCGCTTCATCTCCCCATGCACTGTCTATTTCCCCCTTCGATATCGTTCGATTTGCGAGTCGTCTCTACTTTGTGTCTGTTACGTGTCTTGTATAAGAGCCTCGCTCATTTGCTAACTGGAGATACGTAGCCAAGGAAGAAGAGAGGATACTCGGAGTTTTTGTGGCGAATTGGAACAATGCCACTAGTAAATAGTCGTCGGCGTTCTCTGAGCGGAACGCATGGGAGAAATTACTGTACGTCTGTATTAAATTAGAAATGTATTCGCGTCGGTGACTCCTCGCTATGAGAATCGGCGAATTCTTACTGAAGGAATGCTTAATGCTACCTCGAATTATGATGCAGTTATCGTGTGTAATTTTCCCAAGTAAAATGTTGCATTATAGACTCAGAAAAGTATTCGAATATACTGATAAAATCAACATAGAGTAGAGTCCCGGTATAATTGCGTCTCGCTTTATTTACGTCCTCGGTTGTTAACTTAGCCCGGTTCCGTCTTGTTATATTTACCTAACGCCGCTCTCTTTTTCTCCCACCTTGCGGGTTGCGGCCTCAGTATGTGCTTGGTGTGGTGTCACGAAGATGACTGAGGGGAGTGGGAGAAGCGGCATTCCCCTTATTTTGGTAAGTTATAACGAGACGGGAGGGGAAGGCCAGGAACCGAATATACAGGGACTCTACTGTAGTTAGTTATTTGTAAAAGAGATCTGGTTAATAATGCAAATGTGTGTCTTTATGGAAATACTTCAAGGTCATTTTTAAGACATTTCCCGATGTCTTATACAAGGTTATCTTCATTATTAAAAATATCTAGGAACCTTCTGAAAAACGTAACGGAAGCTTTTTACAGTTAACTTGTCATCGCGTTGGTAAATACACACATGGTTCTCAATAGGATTGGACAGTAGAGAATAAAATAAAATATAGCAATTGTTAATTTATGTTAGTATCATATATTAATAATTCATTATAATCTCCAGGATGATGAGACAGTAATGAAACATTTCATAAAATTTTGGTTTCTTGGACTTTGACCAATTTTGGTCTTCGCGGTGTGTACATACCAAAATTTGTAAAACACCTACGTAATTTCTAATTTATCGGAAGATAAACGAATGGCCCAATTTCGAAATCATCGGAACCCGTAACCATCCGATTATCGAACCATAAGAAACTCTGCTTATCGTCCGGACGATGAAGTATCAGGCAGGGAATAATCGGCAAGGACGGCGATTACGAACGGGGGCGGAGAGACGTAGGATAATGGTGTAGTAGGTGCACGGTTACTTCTTGGTCTGGAGACGCCGATGATGAAAAAAATGGACGTTTCCTTGAGATTTTTTTCAATTTCAACACGTGAATCAGTTTGACCCGCAGATCGACATAATGATCGCGATCGAGAACAGGTATCATCCTCACGAGCGCGGGGGATATATACTTATAGAGAGGGAAGCGCGCATAAGAGTGGTCGGATAGACTCGGTAATGCGGCTGTTGAAAGCGCGCACCGCTCTCTCGGAACCTTTGTGAAAAATCGTGTTATAACCCTAATTTAATTTTATGGCCAGCATTATGGGGGGATCATTCTCGCGCGCGCCTGTGTGCGCGTGTTTGCGAGTCAAACCTCTGGCATAATGGGCGAATATGGACGTGTATAATAACGGAGTACATCGGAACGACGGGGACACAAGAAGAAGAAGATGGCTAGGGAGAAGAAAAGAGTGGAGAGTGCGAAAAAAATTGCCAATGCCCAAATGGGAGAGATACTACGAAAGATGCCGAACGAACCAAAGCAGATAAGAAAGAGAAATTGAAATTCTGGAGTGAACAGGATGACGGAAACAATGGGAAGGTAACCTGCAAAAAATCTAAGGAAGAAAAGAAAGATTTTCAGAGGTTGCGGAGAAAGAATGAAGGTTACAAGATGATACGACTAAGGAAGATATGACTAACTTAAAAGTAATGATGAACCAATATTGATGCAATCAATTTTAATAAATTTGATAGATATTGAATCTGGGCATAATCAAGGTACTGGGCACTTGTCCTGACAATAATGGGATGTTAGACGGAAAAACTATAGTTCTATATATAAGCTATATCCAGGAGCTGCAAAAACATGGGAGGTAGAGTTATTCTAGTGCCCCAATATAATTCTAGCTGGTACCAGTCGAGTCTTAAAATATTTTGAAAACACTTGGTTGGATGGCCATGTAAACGAAAGGGTTTAATGCACGAAAAGAAATAGAGAATGCAAAATATAAGAGTGTAACTCGATGGATGGTACAAAGCAATGGTCATCTCAATCATGAAATGAAGAACCAGACATTTCGAAAGTTTTGCGACGAAGAAACGGACATTTCAGAATTTGCGTCGAAAATTAAACTTTTCTCCATGTTACTTCCATGACCTTCGATGTCGAATGAAACATGAAAACTATCGAAATAAGCACTGAAATCAGTGCAAATGATGACAACGGTAAAAGTCGTAAACATGAAAGACATCTAAAATCTAAGAGAAAACTCGTCTGTCCATTTCCAATGAAGAATTATTACAAAATACGATACCTAATATCTGACATAAATTACGGTAAGATGTAATTGTCTATACCGCAATCCATTAAAGAAACTGATTGACAAGAACAAAGTACATCTAGGGAAGATTAGAAAGAAGGTCCATCATAATGAGCCACGTAGTGGGAGAAGAGAAGAGAGAAAATTGGTCAGGGAACAAACTGAGGGATGAGAGGAGTATAATAATCAGTTGTAACGCGAACCGTCGTAAACCGCAAAACAACAACGAGAGCAACGAGCAAAGAAAAAAGGGCAGCTTTGCGGCCCAACGGAGCCGAGTGTATGTTTATATTTAGAGGGGTGACGAAATCCCGCCGAAGGAAAGAGAAGTCAAGTCAGAGAAGGGGACGGCGATATCATTATATTACGTCGGAAGAAACGATGGTTGGAGATGGAGTAACAGAAAAAGGTACTCGGGTGAGAGAGAAAGGCATAGTTTGAGATGGGTGAAGAGAAATCCTTCTTCCCTGCTGCTGGCCATAGAATGACTATCCCTCGAGTATCGCGATCTTTTTTGGCGCCGCCAATCATAAAACTCGGTCGCCGATGGATCGTTGACACATCCCGCGATCCACAGGGTTGCCAACTCCAACAATCAAGAAACCAGACGCGAATTCTATATTAAAACCACCCGCACGTTGGGGCTTTTTGCAAAAACGTTGATTATAATCGAGATATCCTCGATGAAGGCCCGGTAATCGAACAAGAGAACAAGATTTTAATCGATTTATTTGCTGATCGATCAGAAACTGATAAAATAAATTGTGAACCTCGCCCTGTAGCAATTGATGGGACCCAGTAATTGCGCGTAATTCCTAATAATACAAGTCAACTCGATAAAGCGTACACCTACAAACGCACTCGCGAAGAATGCGTAATGCACGATTAATAAAGCCCAGGACGAGAGGACAAAAAAGGCACCTTACGTCCGCTTTGTGGGAATCCCATAAAGGCTGAAAGCGTTTGGTAAGACTGGATGATCGAAGGAGAGCTCTGGGACTCTTCGATAGGAAATTACTATAATACTGAGCGCGTCGTCGTCGTCGTCGACGAGACGAGCTGCATATTCCGTTATTATTATTGATCGCCGCTGAGCGATACTAAAGTGGCCTCGGCTTCTATAGCCGACGATCCTTCGCCCCCTTCTGTGTTTACGCGAGATCTCCCGAAAAAGCATGAAATTATCGATAATCGCCGTTATACTTGCGACGAGAGCGAGCGTCTTTAACAATAGCCTCCTTCACCGATAATCACTCTGTATTTTTCTCTCTAGGGATATTCAGTGGCGTCGAGGTACGCTAAGGTAAGGTGAACACATCCGACCGTAGAATCGAAAAGGTGGAAAAAAGATCAAGTCCTGTAATTGGCCTAGCCGTCTAGCCTTTGAACGCCGGTCAACTTCTTGGTTAAGAGCGTGGCGCCGCAAAAAGGTGCTGCTATGAAAACGTCAAGCCCAGCACTTGATTCTATATCAATTTTAATTACCATTTCGTATAAATTTTCAATTAGCGCCCGAGAAGACGTTTACAGCGAAACTGGACCTGGGGAAATTGATTTTCGGATTTTCGATTAACGCGTTTAGGTCAGTTGGGTTCTGTGTCAATTGTAGGCACGGAGTGAAAATGTCCCCCATACCATTTCATGAATATTATGCCAACCTGGATTTCGGGTTCCTATCATAGAATTAGCAGGCATCATCTTTGCTAATCTCTGGTTATAAGTAACCAAAAATGATCTTCTTTTAATGTACTTTCTTGAACACAGCAGGTAGAAATTTCATTTGTAAATGAAAACAATCATCCAAATTCTACAGACCCAAATAAAAACAGCATTCCCAGTTCCTTCAAATTACTGTGAACGGAGGATCATCAGCGATCACAAAATATCGAATATTCAGAATCGACACTTTCGCGTTGAGTTTTTTTTTCGTGGCTAATTCGACCCTTTGCTTCCCCGCAGGTGAGTATCGGTGCAAAACGACCTTTACATGGCCGTTTAGGGCTTCTGGGTGAGCTATTTCTCGCAGCCGTGATTGCTTTCGCGAAACCGACTATAGGAGCATCGGAGGCAATCGGGTTTCCGAAATTCAAGCAGCTTCCTAGAAAAGTAGCTGCGGTAGGAGTAGCCAGATTCTAACCTACGCAGGTGGAGGTGGAGACTTCGTCAGCCATAATTGGGGACCGGAGCCCGCGTGAAGCTCGCTTTTCAATGGAATCGAGAGAGTGTCCACTTTTCGAAGATTACCGATCGCCTTTGTTACCTTGGCCCGGAATGATATAGTTGTACGGATACCGAAATGTGAATGGCTGCTTCGGGATTTATGACGAAGGGATAGCAGGACGGGGAATTTAAAGGCGTCGTAGCGGCAAAGACATAAAATGCCGAGTTTTCATTCAAAATTAGTATAACAGATGTACTTTGTATAGGGCCACGGACAGCTTGACGTTGGTCTGTTACATAAATAACCGAATTATGTATGTTTAAATCGTGGAGCCAAAAATTCGACATAAATTACGAGGTAACACGATGATGGATTTTGTGGGAAAATACACGTTTCCTTCCAGCGTCACGATTCCGTTTTGTGTAATCATTATTTATTACATGTTATGATGGAGATAGCCTGACCGTTTCAGTCAGTAATATCATCAAGGTCATTCCTTTACCACATATCGTCAATTATCAGATTTCTACCAATGTGTTTTTATCAAATATACAAAACTGAGGACTAGGTTATGTTTATAAATTTGTCATTTCTTATTCTTGCTTTCCCACAGGTAAATGTCTGGATGTTTGTGGATCTAGTGTTTTTGAGTCGAGGAAGCGCAGGAAGAGTGGCGTTTGCACCTGCACGAGCAGGGAACGATCGACTTTGTGGGCGCACACAAAAGCCCCCGCAGCACGTTCGTATATGCATGTATGTCTTGTATATATATATATATATAAGACACCTACTCGTAGGAGACTGTTAAGCGCACGGCAGGGTCAGCGAGCGGCCAGGCAGGAGTTCGGCTTCGGCTGCTGGCCGCCGTAAAAACGTCAATTAAAGTGTTTTATTTGATCCTTCGTTAGAACGTTGAAATGGAATTTTGATTTATGGCGGAGCGCAGCGCGGTACGCGGGGTGCGCGTAAATAAAATAAATAGGAGGCTATAATTAGCCGGTCCGCGGTTTTATGCGGGCCTAAGACTCCGACGCGGCATTAAGAAATCGCTTTCAATAAACAAATTTCGAAACGACAAACTGTTACGACCGAGAGCAAAAAAGGGGCAGGGATCTGACGAGAAAGTCACGTTTATACACACAAACACATACAAGATCCGCCTTTGGTTCGTCTTACGTGCGATTTATTTATGCCCGAACGCACGCGAGCAAATAGTTCCTCGCGCGATAAAGTGATGAGGGACTCGAAGGAATAAACAATCGTTAAGATGCAAAATCTTTAATAGCGACTGCTAATATTTTACAATAGAGAGCTGACCGATTGCGTCGCGCGTACAGGAGTAATAAACACTACATGTTAACGACCCTTTCGAAAACAAACACTTCTTAAATAAGACGTTGCGATGTATCAAAAGTCGTGACGCAAGGAGAATTTATCATCGTTTGTAGCGCCTTTTATGTTTACGGAGAACACTTTTAGTATAAAAAAAGTATGAAATGCTCTACTTGAAAATGGTTTAAAATGACTACATTACAATACAAGTGCGATAAGTAGGAGATTTGTACAGAAGTGAAGTGCGTTGGGCTCTGGGAGAGAAATTTTGACACTGATGTGAGTTTGCGAAATAGAATTTTGCACTCGCAGTTGAAATAATTTATTTTTTTAACTCCGTGCTGGAAATTGAATCTAGCGCACTATTTTTAGTGCTCGAAGTATCCCATTTGCGCACTGAAATGAGTGCGCGAAGTACTTTGCACTTGTTACACTCGTACGCAAATCACCTACTTCGCGCACTTGTATCGTAATATACTATTTTGGCAATGTGAAATGTGTTAGGATATGTGAAAAATCTGAAACGATGAGTTAACTTGGACAAAGAATTCGTTTTCAGCGACCAAAAATCTATAAGATCCTCCACTTCTGATTCAGTTTTTTTTTTAATTTTTTGTTAAAAAAATAACAAATTTAATTAAATACTGGGAACTGCTTAAAATATTTGCATATTTCTTGATTTTATGGTTTTTATGTATCTCTCTTTACACTTTTGATTTTTCGATGTTTATATTAGCCAATTTTTTAAATAATTATCTGTTATTTCCATATCGCTAATTTTTAATCTTGTTTATTATTATTAATAATTATTATTATTATTATTTTAATCTTTTCGGTTTATAATTAAAAATAATCAGCACAAGTACGCATTTTCTAAATTGTATGTGGTATTTCGAAAAAATTGTCAACAGTCGTACGTGATTTTTTGGGGTGGGGAGGTGGTAAAATATGTAATTTTGTAAGGTTTTTTTAATAATTTTTATTTCTGGACCATTAGACAGTTGAGATTTCTCTCTCTCTCTCTCTCTCTCTCTCTCTCTTTCTTTCTCTCTCACTCTCCCTCTTTAATTCGGGCACGAAAAACGATATTGGAATTAGATGCTTAATAGTAACTTTTCCGTGCCATATGTTCAACTTAAATTGTTGAATGAAGTATCATTTGTGAATTAGTCTAATTTATGTATGTTTACTATTGAGGAATGCTTAATATTGATAACAAGATCATAAGTTTGTTGAACTATTATCAATTTAATACACATATATTTTTTTCAGGAATTATTTTGATTAATCTTTTCCTTGCATTCAATTATTACTAATTGCACTAGTAGGAAACTAGGCTTTTTTTTTTAAAATGAACAAAATCCTATCTGGTTATAAACTAAAAAGAGTACGTTTTTCCGCTTGTTGCTTTCCATGTTTATTTCTTTGCATTTAGGTTATTATCCGTAATAAAAAGTTGCATCCTTCATTTTATTTAGCATATTTCCTTTTTCAAGTCTAAATGAATAAAATGTCGATCTGAAGTAGTTTAGTATTCTTCTTTAATTAAATTAAAAATTTGGAATTTGCTACTCAAGTCAAAATGAGGACTTAAATAAACTTTTCTTCACCCGTGTCCGTAAAGTGCGCTCCTCGGACGCCCAATCGGTACTCCAGCCGTCCTGTTACTTTACGGCCATGGACCGAAAACTACCATTTCGTTAGTTACTATTAGTTAGGGATTTTGCAGAATTTGTAAAAATGGTTATTTTAACACCTACGGAATCGAAAAATATTGTTCGCACCACGAACTTAGAATTTATGCCTCATATGGATATTCCTCGTGACATAACTCTTATTTTACACCCTTGCTACAAAAAGTACTAATTTCTTAAATGCTACTTAAGTAATTTAGTGACGGCCAATAATTTAGTATTATATAACTTTTATCAGTGAAGTATACGTCATCTGTATCTGAAGAAAAAAAGTGTTATAATTTTATGTGTGCAATATTTCACTAGTAAAGTGATAATAAGACACCTAGTTTTTCTAATATTTAAAACCGAAATATATACCATATCCAAACTAGTTTCGTAAAATTTCATTACAACTTACGTCTTCCTTGCTAAAGAATATGAGTCTAGTAATAATGGTTACCTTGATCATCATTTCTGAAATATACATGATTGATGGATCGCTCAATATGGCGTAAGAATGTGTGCCTCAATTTATAGTCACACCCACATTCAGATCCTCATTTATAGTCACACCCCCATACGAGTCGTAATTTATCCAATGGCAGTTCTAAGGCTATAGAGAGGCGGTATTGACTTCTACGTGTCCCTGTTAGGAAAAAAGAATCGAAATACATTTAATGACGTCATCCCTGGATGACCACATATCACGGTCTCAATTCTGTCAATAATTTAATGAATCATAAATTTACAAATTCTGAAAAGACGGCCTAACAAAAAAACAATATGTACAAAACAAATAAGTAGTATATGACACACTACTTAACTGTCAATACGCTTTGGCATAATAAATTTAGCTTTGAAATTCCTTTTGTAATTAATTTTAGTGTATTGTGTAGTATTGTGAAATTCACTACTATATCTAAGCGTAACTTACTAATGCTTTTAATAAAATTAACATAACCCATTAACGACGGTAAGGACACATTTCCCACTTCAATTTCAATCAAGTATTTCGTATCAAAATTAAAGTTCAAAAAAATTGAAATGTATGTGTCTCGTTATTTTTGAGATCGGTCATTTCAATGGAACTAACAAAATGGAGCTCTCTTAATTACAAAATTAAATATAACGATTTAAATCTCATGAAAACGCAAAAAATCTGGAATACTTTTTTATAAGACATTTTTTTCTAATTGAAAGAGTATTTGCAGGTACAAAATTCTTTCGCTAAAGGTGAAGAAAATAGTTGTAGTATTAAGATATATTTTTAAATATTAAGAAACTAACATTATGATCACAAAATGGCGACCGCAGTGAGAATTTTCTTTTTAAAACTAATTTTTTTCATGAAAACTGCAAAGTCTACAAAAAACGTCGTGGGAACAAATGTTTCTTAGAATGTGTCAAAGTATATTCTCAATTTTTTTTAAATTGTGTTGATAAAATTTGTTATTTTTCGAAAATTAAGAAAATCTAAATTGTGAAAAATGTCACATAAAAAATCTGAAAAAAATTGAGAGTAATTTTTGACTAATTCTAAAATATTTTCGATCTAAGAAGATTTTCTCTACAGCTTATAGTATTCGAGAAACGGAATTATTAATAATTTCTAGATTTCAAGAATAATAATTTCCTTTGTTGAAAACCTATAGACTTTAGACAAAATTTGTTTAGATTAAAATTATCTTAGAATTTGCCAAAGAATACACTAAAATTTTTTTAGATTTTTTAAACGACTTTTTTAAAAATTTCGTTATACGAAAATTTAAACAATAAAAAATTATATCAATATATTCTGAAAAATTTGGGTTTACTCTTTGATACAATCTAAGTGATTTTTATTCGTAGAAAATTTTGTCTAAAGTTTATAGTTTTCATGAAAAAAATTTTTTAATTTTTAAAAATAAATTACTCACTGCCATCGTCATTTTGTGATCACGACGTTATTTTGTTAATTTTTTAAAAATTAATCTTAATACTACAACAATTTTCTTCACCTTTAGTGAAGGAATTTTATGACCGAAACTACACTTTCGATGAGAAATATGTTTTATTCAAAAGTATAACCAATTTTTTCCGTTTCTTTACATTTAAATCGCTATATTTAATTTTCTAATGATGATAGCTCAATTTTGATAACGCCATTGAAAAGAGCAACCTTGAAAATAGAATGATACATACCTTTCAATTTTGTCGGCGTTCGATTTTCATACTAAATATTTAATCGAAATTGAAGTGCAAAAAGTGTCCTTCCCGGCCTTAATGGGTTAATGATATTGCGGATTTATTAAATGATTGAATCAAATCATTAAAATAACTGGTTACTTTATACAAGTCAGTTCTATTCATTTAAGTGAATGTGGTTCTACTGATTTAATTAACCCATTAACGCCCAAGAGGACACAAATTTCACCAAGATTTTCGGAATATTTTTTGACATTAAGTTAAGTAATTCAGCATGTCGCTGAACAAAAAGTTCTTAACTAGAACTGATCAAAGAATACGCTCAAATTTTTTCAGAATTTTTGAAATACTTTTCTTCATTGAAAAAATATGAAAAGTCGTAGAAAAATTGGGAAAAAATTTCGATGTTTTCTTTGATCGATTCTAAGAACTTTTTGTTCGGCGACATTTTTTCCGAAAGCCCATCATTTTCGAATAACAAATTCAGGAGCTTTTCGCCGTTCTTTTCGTGTTATTGAGCCGCCATTTTGACAGCTTCCAACTTTATTTTCAAAATGCTATCATGCACATTTTGAAGTTAAAGGATTGAAGACACGATATTTTAACCGACAAGAGATTTTCCTAACCGTTTCCAATGTGAAAATGCCAAATAAAAAATATTTGTCAGTGAAAAAATCTGAATTTTTTGTGAAAAACCAAGAACGTGATTTCTGATTATGTGGTTGGAATTTTTGATTGAAATTGTCAATTTTTTTAATAGAAACAAACCTATTTTAGTCTATCATTGATTCAAGATCTTTTTCCTTCGATTAATTGTGTAATCGATGACGGAGTCACTTTTGCGCAATTATTGCCTGTATAAACAGGGTCGTCGTATCGACGTCGTAACGGAGCTGAAGCATTATGGTTGCCTGTAATGGCAAACCTACGGGATCGCGTTGACCACGACGTGTGATAGATGAATGCACAATGGAATAACACGCTCACCGTGTAGCCGCCTTCACGTAGGTGGATGAGGATGAATGACTCTCGTCAAACGGAAGGGACCGCCCGCCGCTTCGCGCCATAATACACTTTCGCGTTAAGGGATAGGTCAGCTTATATTGATGACCATGTGGCTACTTTGCCTACTGGCCAACAGCTATTTACCTTGTCGAAAGTTGTTTGACACCCGTTCGAGAAAGCAAGACGGAAATGTGGACTCTGAGGTGTACGTGTTTCACAACACGGGATCGCCACTAAGCGTCGAAATTTGACGGGCCATAAACAGACGCTAACTTCCTGTAAACGTAATTAAAATTCATCGGGTGCATTGTCAGACCTTAAAAATTAATCAATAATTTAGAATCATGAACACCGGTCATCGAAGCCGAAATCATGGTGTCGATGTAATCACCTATTAAGGCGATTTCCGACGAGAACTGTACTAGGTGGAGTGATTAAAGTCGTTCGGTTGTCTGTAGAATATTAAATAAATGGCTTGTACGACTACATTGTGTTAGATATCTACTCAACAAACGTTGGATGTATTAGATTCTGAAGAGCATGTTAAACGTTCCTGGTAAAAATTAATATCTTAGCCGATATCATGATTATGATCCTAGTATACCATCTACCTTTTATTTACATCCTCAGATGGCATTCGAGACTATCAATATGGTCAATATTGTATTGTAATGCATCTTCTAGTATAGTGCCATGGATGTACAGAAACAGGTTTCATTAACGTAGACAATTATTGGTAAAAGTTACTGAATATTTTTAATAATGTGTGAATTACGTACCTTAACGTTTGAAGGACGAAAGAGACACATTTTTAACACAATTTCCAACGCCGTATTTATGATTAGGTCAATCAAAAAATTCATTTCCCGTGGTATTCAACATGGTGAATTCAATATGTCGGCCGCAATTATTAAAAAAAAAAATACTATTTCTTAGTAGAGGAGCTAAAATCGTCGTGTGGAGTATCTAGGAGTAACTATTTTTGTGGGTGTTTACTAACGACTTCAATTTTCCATCCGCCCTATTAGATTCGCCATTTTGAATCTGGGAAATCTGACACCAATTCGTATTCAGCGACCCCAAATACACCCGATTATCGAGTTTCATGAAAATCCACTAACGGGTCCAATTTTTGTTCAACCACATTGGATCCACCATTTTCAATTTTGATAATCTATTGCTAGATTCGTATTCAGCGACCTCAAAACTATATGTAATATACAGTTGATAAATATTTACCCACTGACTGAAATTGAAGATTTTCTATAATACTGGAAAAAGTAATTTTTAGACCACTTTCCATAGGGTTTGGTTTTACAACGTCAAAAGTCGAAAAAAGTAATTTCGTCATGTTTTGTGATGTGTCGGAATACCGACAACCATGACAAATGTTATATTCAATTGCATTAAAAAGGTATTTAAAATCCGCATTTCTCTATTGTGTCCAGCATCCACTGAATATAACTCATATTCAAACTTATTAATTACAATAATTATGTAGTAAAGTACAACATTTATTCTAATTCAGTTTATATACTTGTAATTGAGGGTCAATATTGTTACAACTCGATTTCACGTTACAAATTACGTTCAGATTTAAATTTTATATGCGTACTGAGAAAAAAATAGTTAAATTGCCCACTTTCATAGTCGATTATTCTATAATTTTGTTACACCAACTATCTCCTCATAGTTAAAAAAATCAAATATGTAGAATGATTTAAGTAAATATGGCAAATATAGTTAAAATAACAATAATCTAGTATTTACTATTATTCATAGTTAACGTTTGTATTTACTATAAATCCATAGTAAAGACTGCCGCACCCCGTGTGTTTTGATGTCGCCAGGTGGCGAGACGGCGTTCGCAGCTTTTTTTCTTCCCGTTATTGAAGTGGATTTTCATTTGGTCATAAAAGGGATCGTCCGGCGTCAAGATATGATAATGTGTAATGCATGTCCTATACGCACGTGTATCTACAGATTAGTTATACGACATTGAAATTTGTGTGTATAATACATTTTTTAGTTGTTTAGAGTGTGACATTCACAAACTTGGAGCAGTATTGCTTTTTTGTTTTTTTTCTTTGTTTATCTTAAACAAAGAACGAAGTGAGAAAAGTGGACTTTTCATATGCTATGACATACATATATGGGTAAATCCAAAGAACTTTCAACTTTACGCTTTAAGAAAAACATTTTTTTTTCGGTGGCACACATTTAAAATCAACCTGAGGCCACTCCTAAATATATAAAATGTAGAAAAAACGACACGTTACGTCTTTTAAAGGATTGTCCAGCGCAGTCAGGTAAAACGAGACCTAAAATTATATCTTCGAACCAAACATATTTCTGTTCGCGGAAAACAGATGAAATTTGCTACTCGGGGTTTTTTAAGTTACTGGTCACGAATCCGTCAACAGATATTCAGAATTCAAGATGGCGAATTCAATATGGAAGACCGAATTTGTAAGAAGTTACTCACACAAGCTCAAATTGGGTATTCAGGGATTTTCTTTCTTTTTGCTTTTAGGTTCATAATATACAAATTTTAGCAGCAAACATTTATTTAAGTCGATTTAAGGCATTACAATCCCGGCAATCCTGAAAAAAAATCTTAAATAGGTATAACGTAAGTTGTCATTAGTACCATATTTATTCATTTTTAACCAGAAAAGATGAAGCAATGGAGATGAAAAACAAAGTTACCCAAAGTTACATTTTCATTATTTCTGGAGCAAAGCTATAGCGAATCTCGACCGATGAGCGACCCCGAATACACAGTTTCAGCTGGTTCAAGCAACTTTTCAGGAATTTGGTCTTCCATATTGTATCTACCATCTTCAATTTTTAATATTTGTCAACGTATTTATGATCAGTTACCAATAAAACCCGCGCGTAACAAATTTCAGCATTTTTCAGTGTAAAGAAAGGAGTTTGTGTCAAAGAGATAATTTCATGTCTTGTTTTACCCCTGAACATCGTATTGTATTTCTGGAACAAGTTCAGAGTATTATTATGACACCTAAAACAATAAATTACGCCAATAATTGAGGCATTTAATTGTGTATATTTCGTGTGCCTGACAAAGTGTCATTTTTCAACAAAAGTTACGCACGAAGCCTATAGGTTGTAATAGGCACAGAATTGAGATGAGACAAGGCACACCTTATTCCTTGGAATACGTCACTTATTATATCATCAATTAAAAATTCCCAAAATATGGAGCCATAATATTGTTTATTCCAGAACTTATTGTTAGAAATTAACGAAAATTCCATTTTCCATAAATCTTCTGCACGCGACTTTGGACGCATGTCATTCTTATTAAGCGATAGGCACACTTATTTTTCAAGTATCTTTGGCTTTTATAAAGTACCATTAATCAATCACATGATTTTCAAATGAAAAGAATACACGTTCCAAAAGTTACACAACAAAATATTTAAAAAAATACGATTTGCACGCAGCAGTTTATTCAAATTTACGAGCTTTCGTGTTTCCTTTGGTTTTTTACTCAACTATCATGCAAAACAAATAACTGTACCTTGAAAAGCATACCCTTTTTAGTAAATAGTAATGTTTTATAAATATTTCTGTACAGCTTATTTACGTGGATCTTAAAATAACATGAAAGTCAAAAGTTCTGTGGATTTGCCCATATAATTTACAAATATTTCTAAAAAGTAAACATTCACTCCTTTCCATAGTTTTTATGACAATTTCTTATACAATTTCTCTCACTAGTAATTTTCTGAAATAACTATTTCAAAATAGTTGAATCTAATGGTCTATTATGATAACTAGCGTTTTGAATCATGAAACAATAGTTAAACTTTACTATTTCAGAATAGTTATTTTAACTATAACCATGCCTAGTCCTCATTTCACACTATGATTCCTAGTAAAAAATGGTCATTTCAACTACTTGAGCTGTTTTTTCCGAGTGTGGTTACATTTCCACGAATTTATACCCCTACTATAATTTACGGAATATCATTGGTCAAATCAAGATCTATATGTGGGAGTGACTATGTCAAATTATGGAATATGCTTACGCCATATTAGGTTACGGATCAATCAGATTTTAGAAATGACGGCCAGGTATAACCTGTCAGTATAGATGCTGACCCTAATATATAGAAATTGTGAAGAGAAGCATGGACGACCTCGAGTAGAAAGTTTGCTATAATAGATACACAGATCAATATTCAGAACCTATTCTTAAACTCAAAATCTAATTTTTGATACCACGACGCGAAATCTATTGAATTTAAATGAGTAAGCGGTATGAATTAAATTGTTATATGATTAAACTTGATGTTCGAAACTTTATTTTATTGCCATTATGAATTTTTGAAAAATATCTCATTTTGTTTTGTAATTATACTTCAATCAAGTTTACATACCAATTGTGTGCTGTTCTAAGTTGTCTTACGGTGATTTTAAGCCTAATACACCTAATGCGAAAATAATCATCAGAGATGTTTTCAGGTAAACTCAATCTTAGTAAGTAAAATATAAATATTTTTTAATTAAAACTGGATTCTTTAAGTCAAAATTGTATATGTTGTTCACAAAATAATTTGATTAGATGTAAAAAAATGATTAATCTTATTCTTAAAATCAAATTTATTATGAACTTTTATAAATCCTTCTTTTACTTTGTAAAAGTGAATTTATTCAATAATCGCCTGGCGATTATTTTCGTATTAGGCTTAAAATTGCCGCCGGGGAATCTAAACATAACATGCAAAGAATGAAATAGTTGGTAACTACCTACTAGATAGTAAAATAAGACACAGTCATAATTTTTAGTTAATTTTACTATCTAAATTATTATGTTTCCATGAATTTTTTCAGATTTTTTATCACACTTCTATTGCTGTCGCATCAGCCATGAAGTTTAACATTAGTTTTAAATGAGGAAAAACATCTTTTTTAGTTTTTCTTCTGCAATTTCGAGGGGAAATTTTCCAACAATCTATACTTCTAGATATCATTTTTTAGATCGGTTTTACGAAGAATAGCCGTTCTACAATAGACAAAAAAAAATTCTGACTTATTTATTTCATAATTAACATCCATCATTTTTTTTCGAAAAAGGTAAAAATTACGGATGTTAATTATGAAATAACGAAGTCAAAATTTTTTTTTTGAGTATTGTAGAACGGCCATTCTTCGTAAAATCGATCTGAAAACAGATATCTAGAAGTACAGATTGTTTGAAACTTTTCCCTCGAAATTGCAGAAGAAAAACGAAAAAAGATGTTTTTCCCCATTTAAAACTAATGTTAAACTTCACGACTGATGCGGCAGCAATAAAAGTGTGGTAAAAAATCTGAAAAATTTCATGGACCCTTGTTTTGTGGTGGTAAAACTTTTCCATACCGGCCCCATAGCATTTTTAAAAAAAATTGTTTTTTCGACCCACCCTAACGTACGTACGTACAAGATCACGGACACAAATTTTGTTATTGTTGATTTGGGTTCCTTAGGATCTGAAACGTCGACATTTGATGAAAAACTATAGGGTAATTTTTATGCCCGAAGTGACTTAGTCTGGGTCGAAGTAATAAAAAAGGTTGTTACGCTATATCCTACCATTGAGGTAGTAGAACCAACTATTTCTTTTCTCTCCGCATTTTTTTTTGTAAACTCCGAAGTTACGAAAATTCTAATTAACTCATTACAGCTGAGAATTACATTTATGTTACTTAAATTTCAATCAAGTATTGCGTTTCAAAATTGAAGTTGAAAAAATTGAAACTGTGAATAAATTGAGTTTCAGCCGTTAGGAATTCCAATGTTGCGCCAAATTTACAAAAAATTGTCAATAAATTTCGAAATATTTATTTTCATTAATTTTTTCTCCGCATAATACTGGGATTCTATTAAAACGGTGAAGAAAATATTTGAATTTTGGAACAAATTTTACATTTATACCCAACTTTAATTTAACGATCTCAAAAACTGCGTCTCCGATGTAAATTTGTTTGAAAATTTTCAGATCACGCTAACTAAAAAATGATGAGCCTCTTTAAAAAAATGTTAGGACCAAAATCTTCTTTTAATTAATAGAGAAATATCCTTTTTTCTGGGTTTTTAAGCGATATTTTGAGAATTTTTTAAAAATATTTCAATCATATACAAATAATTCTGAAAAAATGTTGGTGCATTTTTTTATGAATTCTAAGCATCTTTTGGTCTGTATGAGTTTTTCCGAAAGTTCATTATTTGCAAGGAAAAAAATCCTAAACTGTAATATTTGAAATTCCTTTCCTCGAAAACTATGAACCTTTGTAGGAGATTGCAAACAAAGAAAATGATTACAAACGATTACATCAATTACAACAATGTATCAACATTTTTTCAGAATTTTTCGTAAATATTTTAAATTTTGATTAAAAAATTAAATAAAAAATTGCTCAAATTAACGTTTACGAAATCTGAAAAAAATCACAATAAGAACTTTTAGCATTTTAAATTTTTCAAAGGAACTTTCAGTGTGAACGCCATTTTGAGGTCGTTAAAGTAAAGTGGGCTAATAAAATTCAAATATTTTTTCACTTTTCTTCAACGTTTGAATAGATTTCCTGATAGAATAAATATTTCTAATAAGTTTTTTACATTTTTTCCAAGTTCGATGCTATATTGAAAATGCTGATGTATGAAACTCAATTTTGACATCAGAATCTTAAAGAGCGACCTCGAAAATAATAGGATATGCAACTTCTATTTTCATGCGAAATACTTGATTGGAATTGAAGTGATATTACTTTTATCAAATAAGAATTTCTCTTATCAATTATTATAAATTTGTATGCCATAAAATACATAATAATATTTTGTTAGTGGAAATTATTTCACTGGGCTCAGTATTTTCTGTTTGAATCCTAATTATCAGTTGCTAAATTATCACTATTATCTTCGTGTCTTAAATATTCATATGAAATACGATTTCATGTTCGAGAAGAGTTCAATGACGATTTACTCGACTTTACTGTCACGAGGCACACATTTATCTCAGGGGACCTACTTCTTCGAGACTTTTAATATCCCATAAAACGCACGGGCGAGAAACAACCTTTTTTGTTGATTTGGCTTTTAACTGCATGGGGACATTGTCAAGACTTAATATTGATTCTCCATAGTAGTAGTATTCGATGTGTGAGTTAGTGTTCCCTTAAATGGAAGCAATAACAAATTTGTCACATTGTAATATTAGCTTTATGGGGTCATTAACCATGAAAATTCATGTACAGCATTCGTTATTATTTGGATTTAGTACAAAGTATCGAAGTACTTTATTGTCAGTTAGTTGCAATAATTTTTTTCCCTCTTAAAAATATTATTGGGCCGTAAAAATATCAGCTTTTCGAGAAAGTTTGAATAGAAAAAATTCATGTGAGAATTATGTTCTGAATGATATATAATTTTTTGTGTTCAAAATTTGCATTAATTTGTAAGTTTGAAACTTGTACAAATTTTGTGAAAACTCTTCAAACAACAGCTTGTTTCCAAAGCCCACCAAATACAAAATTGTTGAAAATTGAATTTGGTAGTGTTCAATTAATCCATTTTTAAGGAATGAAATCCCTTTTAGGCCCTGGTAGTTTCGCGAAAAACCGTTTTTTTTTGTTAAATTCGTTCTCCATATTGGATCCGCCATTTTGAATTTTTAAAAATGAACTTCGCAGTTATTATCAGCGACCCCGAAATCCCCCTAAGTCGCAGTTTAGCATAAATTGGATTCAATTGAAGGAATTCTACGCTATTTTGGATTCGCCATTTTGAACTTTTGTCATAGAGGCCCACAAGAAAAAACGCCCACTTTGACATATTTTCATCCTTACATATGCCCAAAGGTTTTAGGAAAATTTAGGGACCGGAGTTATTTAAAAAGTCATTAAAAATTATTAATCTTTGTCCAGAGAATCAAAATCAATTTTTTTTCGACTTCAGTCGATGAAAAACAACTTTGATGGATTATCAGACATAACAAAGAGATACACTTTTTCATAGTACTGGAGGATTTGACGAGGGGCCAAAAAAGGGATTTATCGACACGATTCCGTTTAGTGATTTTTGCCATTAAATTTGTTGCATCCGCTTCTGGAATTAAAAAAAAAACAATTAAAATGTTGGATTACTAATTTTGAATCTCGAAAATTTCAAAGTATCTTTATGGATTGGCGGATATTTTTTTAACATCTTAAAGACATATTTGTGTTTGTTGAGTAATCAGAGACGTAATGCTTTTCTTCACGATGATGATGCTGCATGATATATTTTGACCATTTTGTTATTGAAAGTTTGTACTTGACATAAAATCCCAATAAACGTAATCGCGTGCAAATTTTTTGGAGCATTTCTGCTTAAATACCATTCGTTTCCGCTTTGAAATGAAATTTACGAAAGTTTAATATGACATTCGGCGTTTTCAGAGGAATATATGTGCAGTGTTTGAGGTTATGTTCATCAGCAAATCGAATGTAGAACCAAGTGAAAGCGTATGAAATATCATGTATTTTCAGGAAACTATATCAAAATAGCAAACCACTTTAAATGAAAAATGAATATTTCGCATTATAGAATGCAAAGTATGACATCGGATAAACTCGGGAGACGAAAACAGTTTGAAAAGCGTTGGACATATGAAAACATTAAAAAAGTTTAATTTCGTATTAAAATTTGCTGAATTTCATTTGAAAGTAGAAAAAATCGAATGCAAGCTAATGATCACTGACAATTTTTCACTTGATCTGGTTTATGGGGAATTGCTTAAATCGTGAAATTGACAATAAGACAACAACAATCCATAAAAAACTTAAAATTGGGTAAAGCACCCAATGGTCTAGTCAAATTTCGTTTTGAACTGACATTAGATGTAGACTCGAAAACCTGTGACGCCGCAATGTCGATGTTTGCGGTAAAACCTAGACTTACAACAGTCATGGAGGAGGAATTGCAGTTGTGCAACAACATTACAAAGTGCAATGTCGACGCGATCCTCCCGTGGACAGGGTCTTCGTAACGTCGGGGGCCCTTGTGGCGATGACCTGACAACGTTTCGCGCATTAGCCCGACAGATAGCTCTGTTTAATCGGACCTCATAAATTACCAAATTAATATCCCGCGTTGCCGACGCGGGGCCATCCGTCAAGTGTCAAGACACTGCGACGCAGATAGCGTAGCGTCCAACGCTTGCAAGGGCTTCCTCTAACTGTATCGTCATGTCGTCCCCGAACGTCTCCGTCACCTTCGCCCTGGACTATACCCAGTCGACAGCGCGGCGTCTAACGTTATCCTCGGTGCCGTTTATGACGAATCCGGTACGCGTGCCTACTAATAACATTAATAAAATGCTGTTCCGTCGAGGGTGGACCTTCGTCGTCGATCGTGACGATATCGTCTCAATCTTGTTTTTGCGGTGTATTTTTTATTCTGGGATCTGCTGTAACTATTTCCCTGGGGCTTTTAACCAGTTGGGATATCTGGACGTTGTACTTCATGGGAATCAAATAATCGCGAATACCGTGTGCTAGAAAATATTTTTCGTTACTGTAATGTAATTTTACGGCATACTTTTAGTCCGCAAAATGAAATTTTACGGATCAGATACGAATATGCCCTGTCAAAATCATAACCCGTACGTAGTCCGCAAAATCGAATTTTGACGACTTTCAGTACCGAAAAATAATGTTCGATACACGGTCGTAAGACTTTAGCCTCATGCTATCCAGCAGTACTCGGACGCCGGTATCGCATTCGAGCCGTAAAATCTAGTTTTACGGCCTTGTATCGAAAATTACTAATAGAGTCAAACCTCTGTTAACGAATACCCTGTTATTGAATATGCAGATGTTGCCGTTAACGAATAAATTTCCCTCCATCGGTATTCCTACCTCGAACCCCTTTAGGAGTTTTGACAATATTGCGCCTGCACGGTGAAATTATGCAGGTTCTTACGAGGGAGAAATGTTGGAGGTGGGGAGTCGACATTTCTCCTCAAATATTCGTTAACAGAAATTTAAAAGCCCCGCGTTGTTCGGACGATATTCACAGGGTGTCCCACAACTCACAGGGAGTGAATTTTGACAATATTCTGTACAAAAAAGTGTAATACCAAAATTCCATCCGTTGTATATAATTTCAATGGCGCGTCTTTGAATTTGGGAAAAATTATAATTTTTTGCATTAACTCGGTTAGTTCGATAGTTATTTAAACGAAAGAAGGACAATTTTAACGATTTTTTAAAGTCATTTTGATCTACGATAAATAATTCTCTCTGTACACCCCCCAAAAAGTGGATATTAGTTTTTTCGCGTTTAACTCGTTTTGCTGAATAGTTAAAGAAAATTACGTAGAAAGCACTTATAGAGCTTGAAACAAAGAATTTGACCATTTATGTATTACGTTCGGATAAAGATTGAGCTCACATGGAGCCCTTCAAAATCACAGGATTGTCGAAAAATGTAACGACAATGCAATTGCACGACAATGCATTTAGAGGCTCCCTATTTAAAAAGTCAAATTCTTTGTTTTTTCAAGCTCTACATCTTCTTTCTGTATGCTTTTCGCTAACTATTTAGCGAAACGAGTTAGATGCGATAAACCTAATAGATCGATATTTTACGAAGCTTTTAAAGAGAAAAGCTTGGATTTCAAGTTGAGAGATAACAGAAAAAACACCTTTGCAGATAATCAGTAATACATAATGCCTTTCTGATCTTTGTCAAGGAGCACATAAGTTGTGGAAAAATAAAAAAAGCAATCTTTCTAACCCGTCACATTAAACGACCCCCTTAAATTACAGCCTTGAATGTAAACAATCCACAACGTCTTTTTAATTATTTTGGAAATTCATATCTGTATACAAAAAAAGGAACCAAAAGATGCTAAAAAAAATATTACTGATACTATTTGAACACAAACTTACACATGTTTGCAATAGAATTTGTTGAAAGCATGATTTTTAATGATGATGTTTTCCTTTTTTTTTGTTTCAGGTGAGTGACCTTTTCATTATTATTTCATACGCCGACCTGTATATGAATATCTATAGATACTTATGATATGTGGATAAGTAAGTATTCTGATTCCAATCTATAAATTAGAGATATTGATATTGTATCTAGTAGGGCAATTGTATGATTATAGATTTCTGGTTGAAGGCAAACATTTGAAAGGTTTAAGGTTATTTCAAGGTCAAATATATTTCAGTTACATTCGAATGTTATTTCGTTAAATCGGTTTGATCTTGAAGTTGATAGTTGAACCGCAATATTTGCATAACGTGATCTGCGACCATAAACATCTAGTGCACTAAAATATAATAGTTATTTTTGTATCGCTGGCGACAAATTGAGTTTTGTGCCTCGAGTACAGAGCGAGAGTGACAACAGATTCCACTCGAAGTTCATGAGGGAAAAAATTCTAGGCCTGAGATGCAACCATTATTTTTTGATGCAGTAGGCGTAAAATGTTTTTGCGCTTCGAATTGCGGATTTGACATGCCAATTTTGTACCTCCTTGGGCGCAAAATAAGCATTTTACGCCTACTGCATCAAAAAAGTTCCTTAAAAGAAACGTTGTAATAGCTTACTCAATATGGTGTAAAAGTTACCCCGTAATAAATAGCAAATTATAGCACACAAATAAATAGTGTTTTAACAAATAAAAAATGGTTAATAATGACCACAAAACCGATATTAATTAAATATATTTATTAGTCATTACTAACCTAGTCTTAAAGTGTATATTAGAGAATGTGTTGAAGTGTTCCAATGCCGGTTACTTATTCCAACATGGTTATGTTGGTCGAAATTGAAGAAGAGTCCTTTTCGAAGTAATTTTTTGCGAACAATCAAAAACATCTGTTTTTGCTACTTTTGAAGTTATGTACAGAAGACCCAACATTTTTACCACGTCACGCCAATTTTAAATTTGAGATAATATTCCATCAATGTCATGAAAATTTACATTATATACTTTGATATTTTTTTACTGAAAATTTGCACTCGGGGATTTTCGAGGTTGCCAATTACAAATCTGAAGTAATCAGTAATTATGACGGAAATGTCTTTCCTCCACTTTCCAACAACTGTATTTGGAACTGATTTATCCTTTTACTTTCAGGCTTGTGTTAAAATTACTTTTTGAAGCCGTTTTGTAATTCATTGTCCAGTAACTAAATTAGAATGTCATCAATTTCTTTTACCCCTTATACCCATAAGATATTAGGAAACATGAAGGACGGTGAATTTTTCAAAAACTTTCATGTTTAATTTGTTATATTAATGGAGAAGTAAAAATGTATGGTGATGCTAAATTGTTGATCAATAAAGAGGTCATTGGTCATTTAGGGGGTTTCGGGGTCTCTCATTACGAACCAACCTTACATTTTCAAAAATTCAAAATGGCTGTACCAATATGGCGGATAAAAATTTTTAAAAATTATTTGTTTGAGACAATATTCAATTCTCCAGAGCTTTTTGGGTCATTGATTACGAATTTGACCTAATATTTTCTAAATTCAAAATGATGGATCCAATATGGCGGATAAAAATGTCAAAAAATTATTTGTTTGATATAATATAGAGTGCTCGGGGGGTTTTAAGGTTACTGATTATAAATTTGACCTAATAATTTCAAACTTCAAAATGGAGGATCCGAAATAATCGCAGTATTAGAAATACAAATCACATTACTAAATTTTTGTATGGCTTAGTAAAATTCAACAATGTGTCTCGCTTCTAAGGACGAGTTTTCAATGGCTACAATTTCACTTGACGTATAAATTTAAATAATATCATTACTTCCATTGCCTTACCGACAAAATTAAACTACTGACTTACGAACATCTATGTACATGTATAAGGCACTATTAGTGGCGGCACAAATGCTACTACTGACACAAAATGACTACTGGTATTGCACTGATCATGTGTTTTCCTTTTCATGGAGTAAACATGAGAGTCTCATTAATTTTCCATCTTGATAATTTAAGTGCGTAATCTATGTCTCATTAATTTTCCATTTTGATAATCTAAGATAATCAAAGATCCCAAAAATCCTTGCCTACACAATATTGTCACAATCAAATAATTTTTGAAATTTTCATCCCCCATATTCGATCTGCCATTTTGAATTTTGAAAATCTGTGGTCGAATTCGTAATGAGAGACTCCGAAAACCTCCAGGTCACGAATTCCATCTATGTTTTATGTAAAGAAAAATGTATGCTTCAAAGGGTTAATACAATATGAGCAATATGATGAAACATCACTCCGACGTTTTATAATAGCCGAAGATCAAACCAGAAAAACGGCTGATATTGATGACATATCATGAAAAGCTTTCCGAATTGGGAAGAAATTTAAGAATTCTTGTTTAGACGAATCTCTTAAGAAATTGAAAACTTCAATGAAGTTTTTAATAACGTAAGAAAAAAAATTTGCTCCACAAAGATCTCCTTGAAGTAACCGGTTAAAGCGTTAAGTTGCTTCTAAGGGCTTGGAAATTACGTTTTTAAATTAAGGGTCTTAATATCATCCACCTCCGGTAGGCGCTGAGGACCGCGAAAGCTCTCGAGAGCTTAAGGGAAACAGAACGAGTGATAAAGGAAGGCGATGGGAAGTGGCTGTTGTTACGTGACCAAGGAAAAAGAAAGTGCATGGAGCTAAGGTTGACGATGCAACGAGTCAAAGGAGCAATGGCAGAAGAAGAGGAAGGTTATAGAAGACGGACAAGAAGAAGAGGGTGACCGGTTACTGGCGCGGTGGTCAGTCAGCTCGATGTCAGCTCGCTAATTGGCAGCCGTGTCGCATAGAGGTAGCATGAGCCGGTTTCTGTAGTAGGCTGCTTGTCGCGTAATTCGTAAGCGGTTCTTGTCCCGTCTTAAGAGACTCTCTTTCCTTCTCAGCACTCTCCTCCACCCGCGCACTCAATTTCCTTCAGCTACCAGTAATGTCTTTTATGCACTTTTCGTTGCTTTTATGCACAAGAGTGAAAAAGTGCCCACTCGCTGACGAGACTTCCTCTTGTCTCGTATACTTAGGAATAACGACCATCTGGGTGGTCACAGGGATCTGAATTTCAATCGTGTCTGAATGGGCGAATCTCATGAGATGTGGTAATGATTATTTTATCAGACAATTACTTACGAAATGCATTCGTCATATTCGTGAGTGATGTGGGCAGGTATCTTGCGGTGTCACATTATGCGGAAAGAAGTTATGGTTAGCATTCTAATATTTCATTAGAAAATAAACTCAAGTATAAAATAGTGTTGGCGTGGTGCCTCGCTCGCTTCGCTCGCTCAGAAACTTCGACCCAGTGGAGAGTCGGCTATTCCTTAAGACTCGTTTGTTTACTAACACCTTTCAATTATGTTATAAAATTATATTGATCTTCGGGGGTCAATCATATTTAGGTCCAAATGGCTTCGATAGATATGTTACAACAATATAGTGTTTCTTATATGTATGAAAATTGAGAATGATTAACAACTATGATCTATGGCCTGAGTCGACGTAAAATTGAAACTTCGACCCCGACAACAGGCCAGCCGAAGTATTAATAAATAAAAGTAGCAAAACACTTGCTTCATGCACTTGTATTCTAATAGATTATTCGATGCATATTACATGTTTACTGTATTTTACTAATTACTGTCTGTATTATTATGATCTTATATATACAATATATATACATATAATTCATCAAAGATATCTTGAAAGTGTCGAAAAGATCTCTGACGGATATCTGACAGATATCAATAAGACATCTTTTAGATATATCGAAATAGTTATTTTCGTATCAAGGGCGTAAAAGGACATATGCGCCCGTAGGTGGTCACCGCGCCCGAGGGGCTGGCAAAGACTACCCCTGGGGGGTAGGGGGTCGAAACGTCGAAATTTGATGAAAAACAATAGGGTAATTTTTTTGCCGAGATTACCAAATTCAATACTTTTTCAGACAATAGTCATAAATATTTTAAACCAGTTTTTATGGCATTATCGTTGACTTTAAGAAGAAAATGCATATAACCTTTTTTGTACAGAATCTCATGCTCTATCTTTTTTTTTGAAACATTTTTAAATAAAATTTGTATTTTTCAAAATAAATGCAAAAAACTACGAAGAAACTTAATTGGGGCTAATTTTTTTTAGTAATGGACGGGTGGATCTGCCCCAAAATCTAATCAGATCTAAGTTATGCCAAGAAGCGTATTTAAAAAAAAAATTTATGTCAATACGCTTATCCGTTCGCGAGTTATCGCGAGACAAGAAAACGGGACTTACGGACGTACGGACGTACGTACGTACAAGATCACTGACACAATTTTTTTACTTCGACCCAGACTAAGTCTGGACGAAGTATTGAATTTGGTCACTTCGGGCAAAAAAATTACCATATAGTTTTTTATCAAATGTCGACGTTTGAGACCCTAAGAAACCCAAATCAACAATAAAAAAATTTGTGTCCGTGATCTTGTACGTACGTACGTCCGTACGTCCCGTTTTTTTGTCTCGCGATAACTCGCGAATGGATAAGCGTATCGACATAATTTTTTTTTTAAATACGCGTCTTGGCATAACTTAGATCTGATTAGATTTTGGGGCAGATCCACCCGTCCATTACTAAAAAAAATTAGCCCCAATTAAGTTTCTTTGTAGTTTTTTGCATTTATTTTGAAAAATACAAATTTTATTAAAAAATGTTTCAAACAAAAAAGATAGAGCATGAAATTCTCTATAAAAAAGGTTGTATGCATTTTCTTCCTAAAGTCAACGATAATGCCATAAAAACTGGTTTAAAATGTTTATGACTATTGTCTGAAAAAGTATTGAATTTGGTCATCGCGGCAAAAAAATTACCCTATTGTTTTTCATCAAATTTCGACGTTTCGACCCCCTACCCCCAGGGGTTGTCTTTGCCAGCCCCTCGGGCACGGTGACCACCTACGGGCGCAAAGTTCTTTTACGCCCTTGATACGAAAATCACTATTTCGATATATCTAAAAGATGTCTTATAGATATCTATAAGATATCCGTCATAGATCTTTTCGACACTTTCAAGATATCTTTGACGAATTAAATGCATTTATATTGTATATATAATATCATAATAATACAGACAGTAATTAGTAAAACACAGTAAACATGTAATATGCATCGAATAGTCTATTAGAATACAAGTGCATGAAGTAAGTGTTTTGCAACTTTTATTTATTAATACTTCGGCTGGCCTGTTGTCGGGATCGAAGTTTTGAAAATGCTCATTTTCAATTTTCATACATATAAGAAACACTATATTGTTGTAACAAATCTATCGAAGCCACTTGGACCTAAATATGATTGGACCCCCAAATATCAATATAATTTTATAATATACTTGAAAGCTGTTAGTAAACAAACGAGTCTTAAGGAATAGCCGACTCTCCACTGGGCCGAAGTTTCTGAGCGAGCGAAGCGAGCGAGGCACCACGCCAACACTTGTTTATTGTTGATTTGGGTTCTTTAGGGTCTGGAACGACGACATTTGATGAAAAACTATATGGTAATTTTTATGCCCGAAGTGACCAAATTCAATGCATCCTCCAGACTTAGTCTGGGTCGAAGTAAAAGTATCTTGAAAATAGTTTATAATCTCGAAATTTGTTGACATTCATAGTGAACTGGTTAAGAATGTCAATATTGAGCATTTTCATGTATTCTTATGTCTCTTATGTATTTAGCGCACTACTCAGAACGGCGTGATGAACATTTTCTGTTCTAACAATTTTTTGCGATGTGTCTTTTTTTATAGCACTTTCAGCATCTTACACTAGTACTCCAATTGCGATACTTGTTTTCTTTGATATTGTTGTTGCCAGACAACAAAGCACCAGTATCGGTAGATATTTGCGAATCCTCATTCATTTTGGAAGGCTCCAATATCAACTTCCTGCGAAGTGCTTGTGTTGTTGATGTGGCCTTTTCGATAATCTTCTTCGACAAATTTAAATTTTAACGTTTTAATGTCAGGAATGTTATATGTAGATTCGATTGCAGCACAAACATTTTCAAAATCAGGAGGCAACGAACTGAGTATCACAATCGACAACAATTCCGAAGGCATCTTTTTATTGATCAGCTGTTTGCTCAAATTTACTCACGAATGCAGACATCGACTGATCTTGTTCTTTCCTGGTCTGGTAGAGTTTTCTATATAACGATGCTTTTTTGACAGGACCAATGGATTTAAAAACCTTTCAGTTGGTCTACTATGCACTGAGAAAAGTTTAAGACAGAAGTAGTATCATAGGAGACAACTGCTATAAGTGATCTGTTCTATATTTACTTTCCGCACTGCGTTTCTCTTAGTTTTATACGACTGTCGACTCAAAACAATACAATAGCTGTCTCAATGTTTACATGCGGCAGTACTCTCTCTGTTCCCAATGACCCGGGAGTAATATTTATATTATGATTTGAAACGACTGTTGCCTCTGACATTGGCGCTACTGTACTGCAGTGGGTAATACTGGTGTTCTCTTTACCCTTTTCATGCCAAAAGGTCACAATTATTTTGTTATTTTCAAGTGAATATTTAGCTGTGTAATGATAAGCAAAAAAATTTCGAAACCATTTTACTGACGTACTTTTGTCCGAACTTTTCAAATCTGCTATTAATTTTGTTCTATGACTTTTGATTTTTTCAAAATGGCGGCTAATTTACAAAAAACGTGATTTTTTTTTATTTATTTAACATACTGGCTAATAACCCGTTGTGGAATCGGTACAAGCGTCTGGATCCTGTGGAATAATAACCACCACTAAAATTTAAGTGACGCAGGATGTCAAAATTCAAAATGACCGAGCGAATATGGCGGCTTTTACACGCATTTTTTTTTGTAATTTTATTTGATGTTTTTAGTCCATGACATTTACTTTTTCAATAGATTTATTATATTTATCTCAGTTTGATAGCGATTATGAAAGAAAATAGAATATTTTCCGCTATTTTTAATTTCATATCATCTGTTATTGTTATTTTCTTGCATAATCGATATCACATGAGATATACATAATAAATCTATATTATAATAAAAATATAATATTTTCAGCCATTTTGAATTCCATATCGTCTTGTATTGCTATTTTCTAGAATAATCGGTATCAGACTGAGATAAATATAACAAAACTATTCAAAAAGTAAGCGTCAGTGACTAAAAACATACAAAAAAATAAAAAATCATTAAAAATGCGTGTAAAAACATTGGTTCGACCATTTTGAATTTTGACATTCTGCGTCGCTTAAATTTTAGTTATGGTGATTATTCCACAGATTCTAGACACTTGTGCCGATCCGACAACGGAAACATTGTTAGCCAGTACGTTAAACAAATAACAAAATTTATAAAATCAGTTTTTTTTTTAAATTAGGCGCCGTTTTGAAAACATCAAACAACATATAACAAAACTAATAGCAGATATGAAAAGTACGGATAAAAATACGTCAGAAAATATAATGGTTTTGAAATATGTTTGCTTATCGTTACACATATAAATAGTCACTTGAAAAACATGACAAAATTATGGCCGTTTGGCATGAAAAGTGTTAAACTTCTTTCAGTATAGTGGCCTAATTTTCAGCCTTCGTATTGGATTCATATTTTCCTAATTATTCTAAAAATTAATTTTTTTATTTTTAATTTTCTAGCGGTGTATATTTGTCAGTCGGCTGCACTTATTGAACCCCCGATCGCTTCGGTAATAGAACATTGCTTTGGTGGCTGTTTTTATTTATTTTGACCATTCATATTTTAACAAAAAACCCCGAAAATTGTTTAGTTTCCCGCACACTATTTAGCAATAACTTCTTAATACCTAAGATTAAAATTATTTATAACGCCCTTTGTTATGCTGAACGCAAAGATTCTTTTCCATCATTTGTACCACTAAAGTCAGAAAGTCGACGGTACAGTTCAGAGGTTTATTCAAATTTTTTAAATTTTAAATTAAAATGATTTGTTTTTTAGAGATAGTGAACATAATATGCTATAAAAAAGTAAAAGTTACTAATGGAAACTTGACTAAATTATTTAATGATCAACATTTGTATAAAAATAAAATTATTAATTAATAAGGGATTACATAACCTTTCAAAAACAAAATTCCAAAACTACTGTCCAACTGATCAAATTAATAATACACTAACAGAGAAAAAAGATACTGAATAAACATTTCATTTCTCAGATTTATGGTTCTCAGTGTAAAGACTACGTAGCAATTTGCGTTGATAAATCAGGAAAAAAAGTGAAAGGTTCCTTCAAAATTAATGCGTATAATTGAATTAACGAGTATTTTCCAACCCGTCATTTTAAAATTATGTAAATAAAAAAAAAAGTGAAGCACGACGCGATTGAACTACCGTAAATAAACCGAAAAGCAACGGTGCAAAAAACTTTGATGTACCTACACGAAGGAAATCGATTCGCGTAAAGTTGGCAGAAGTCGCGTAAAATTATAAACAAGTCCATAGGATTTTGCTGACCGCGTCCAATAACTCCATCGCACTTGAGTCACCTAAAGCCGTAAATGGAAACGCGCAAAAATCCTGAAAAGTGATCGACCTTTATGCCGCACGCGGCTTAAAGAGCCATAAAATTGGTGCTTGAATGTCGTTACGTGAAATATCGTGCCCCTCGTAAATTGATAACACAGTCGCCGGTATGTATTAATAAGCGTTAACGGTTTACGCGCTGCAGTCGAATGCGGAGGCTGACCATCGCTTCGGTTCACTCGCTCGGTCACTCTATGAATATTGATGTTCTCCCTCTTTTTTTTGCCCCTGTTTTTTTTTGTCAAGCTTCCACGATGCAGCCAATAATAATAATTGGTTTACTGCCTACCTCGGTCTCGCTCGCACTTGACGTTTCCCGGCCGCTCCTCGGCGAGATTGAGGCAAACTTGTCACGGTGCACAAGTACATCATGTTCGTACCCCGCGTATACGCGATCGTAATTTATGGCCCTTTACAGGAAACGCGTATATATCCGTGCAGGTTGCCCGTCTATAATTAACTTCATATTCGAAGCCAGGTTAATCCTCGAGGCTTGCGTGCATGTGATCTGTTACGGATGAACCGGAGATATATTAAAAGTCATCGGTTATCGTTATCACTTATCGAGAAATCGTAAATGTCAAGGTGAATTTCAGCGAGATTCAATTCGATTCCGTTTTGCTTTCCCATAAAGCAAAAGATAGAGATTGAGCTTGAACCGACGCGAACGTGAGAACGGTCGAACCGATACGCCGAAGTCGACAGGTTATTTCGTGTAGGGAAAATTAACAATATTTTAATTATTATTGCTTGCCATCTTTCTAATTTCAAAAGCTAATAACTTTTTTTTTCAATATATGTTCATTTCCGTACATTTCTTTAAAGGACTAGGAGTTCAAAAAAATTAACTATCGGCATTTATTAGTGCTCAATTATTTTGTATAGACAAAAATAATATTTTCAATCTAAATAAATTCTAAAAAAAATATTCTTTATTGACACGTGATGATGGACCATAAGTTTCTAGTTTTTACTTTAAACACCAGTGTGTGACATATTAAACGGAATTGTTCAAGGTCGCTGATTTCGAGTCTGATAATAGGATTAAAAATTTGAACTCGGCAGACTCAATATGGTGTCATATATTTAATAATTTTTTGGGTTCTAGAATCGAATCCGATATCAGAATTGCAAAATATTCAATCACGTATTGAATATTGCGGATGCATTTGGGAAAAATTTCCGCGTAAATTGGTATATCAAATACTATTATTACAACTCCATTTTTTTTCAAAATATGTCCGCATATTTCATTTACCATTTTACATTTTGAAATTCTGATTTCACATTCGTAATCTGCGATTACAAAAGCCCCGACATACCAATTTACATAAAAATCCCAATTATCTTTAAAAATATATCCGCCATTTTGAATTTTTGAATTCTAACGTTAAATTCGTAATCAGCGACCCTAAAAAACCCTTCATACCAGTTTACGTAGAAATCCAAAAAATTATAAAAATATATCCGCCATATTGGATCTGACATGTTTACCAGAAAAAGGCCATTTTTTACAACGGGGGGGCGGGGGGGGTAAAATTGACAATGGTGTTAAAAAAACCTTTCCGGCACACATGTTTCTGATGAACTATTTTTCATGAAACTAATTCGGGGGTTTTTACGGTCGCTGATTATAAATCTGAACTCAGGTTCTAAAAATTAAAAACGGTAGATTCAGGATGGCCGACGATATATGTAAAAAAAGATCTTAACGCGATGATACTGGGTACATCAGGTGTTTTGTGGTTGCTGATTCAAAACTCTGATTTTGCAAGTTCTAAATCTGAGAAACTAAAAATCTGAGTTCAAATTCGTAACCGGCCTCAAATGAGCCAAAGTAACCTGTTTCATCTGGATCCAATTAGAAATTTGTGAGCGCTTGCGTTATTTTTATAAAAAGGACAATTTGTTTCGAAAACATAGTATTAAATAAATATTGACTTAAACATTTCTTTAACTTCCACTTAAGTCGGATTTACAAAATGGATGCAAATAGATTATTTTGTCATTGAAAACACAAATTTTCAACAGAATTCCGGTGTCTTCGGTATTCTTATTATCTCCGTGTCTAAAATTATTCACTTCACTGTCGACGTTATTGTGTATATAAGATCCGCCTTTGGCATGTTGGTTAAATGCAAATATGAAATTCTTAATGCTAGAAATATTTTTACGATTTTACGAGATATTTTCCAAAAAGTGATTTCGCTTTTTTGAGATATTATTTGTAAACATTTCGTTAATGATTGGGATATGATATTATCGATCGAAGTTTTTTGACGCAGTCAAAGCTTGCACCTGGAGAAAGGACAAATTAGTCAACAATAGCGCCAATTGTCAGATCCCATTAGCCACACACTGATATTCAGTAATTTCTTATTACTTGGATAATATGAAACTAGAATGAAAATTTAAATAATCATTGAATATTTTCACAAATTTATAGCGGAGTCTTGTAAAATAAAATGTATAGCCTCACTGTTGACTTTGCTAAATTTAATGGATCTTTCCATACTTTTAAATGATTTGAAATGGTTTTTATCAAATTAAGCATATTTACTAATACTTTAAAAACTTCTTTTAACAAGTATTTTGTAGAAATATTCCCAACTATCCGGCCTTACAAAGATTTTTTATTTCATTTGGTTCCTACTCTCTCAATTTGAAACAACGACATTCAAGGTCACACAAACAAAATTGAGCCACTGTTCTTTTTTCTATTTTACATTTAATAATTATTCCTAATATTTGATAATAACATTTTCTTTTATGTAACAGCTAATTTCTTTGCAAAGTAATTTTTGCTCAACATTTTTCTAAATTGACACCCATATTGCACGAGGAATCGGAAAGGGGAAAAGAATTAGGCTGGTAGAAAGTTTGCAGGATGTTAAAATTTCTAAAATTTCCTATTTAAACAAATGAAAAATGTTTTATATAGGTAGTAGGTTTATAAGACTGACAGAAAAAAATCGTTTTAAAAGTATCATTTATTAAAAACGACAGCCTTAAAATTTTATCGCCACGAGAAAAGTGAGGTTAAAAGTCCAAATATTTGAACTCTTAGACATATTTAAAACGCGGAATTTACTTAAAATCCGCTATTTCAAAAACGATTTTTTAAACTTTTCCACGTGATAAAACGGTGAAATTTGGTACGACGTGTTATATCTCATCACACTCTGTCCGAATTAGGTAGTTTCGGATGTTACACCTCGGGGGACAAAACCACCTATACCCGTTGGCATCCTCATTTCAAATCAATTGACTTATTTCTGTTTACGTTACAAGGTCAGCAAATTTGAAAAATCTCATTTCGAGAAAAACGTGTTTTTCTGTGAGATGAAACATTTTGTATCTGCAGGCGTTAACTATTTAGAAGTCTGCCATACAAAGTGTGCAAGTGATCTTCTTCAAGGTAGAAACTGTTTAAAAAGAGAAACAACAATTTTTCGAATTATTGAAAGGGTCATACTGATATGGATGCATAAGAATAGGACAGAATTCTTTTTCTTAGTGTCTATAACAAAAAATGCATTGCTCAATCTTTTCAAAATTTGGAAATACCTCTCAAAGTGCTCTTACAGAATCCTTTGCAAAACTATTATTCAAAATACTTCAATAAATCTTACTTGTGACTAATTTTCAAAGAGATCTTTTGTTTGAGACCTTGAATATATCTCCACGATCATCCGTTTTTTAGTGAAGTATAATTTACAGTTCCGACGTCAGAAATTCGTCTATAGACGACAGGTGGCTTTTTAACTCGAAAGTGAATTCGCTTCACATTAACTTCATGATCCGAATGGTGTTTATGAATCAAGGATGTGTACTTTAGACAAAATAACATTATTTCCGTCCATTTTCTATTGTCGAACAATAATTAAATAATTCAAAAAGGGGTTTATGGCCTACCACGATGCTTTTCTTTCACTTCAACGCAGGAGAAAGAAAAATTCTTTTCCAATACAAGAGCGAAAAAAAGAAGAAACCACAATTCCCTTCCCCGACAAGCGAGAAAACTTCGAAAAGCTAACGGGCCAGGATTCTTAGATGACCTCAAGGTTTTGGATCTACCGATCTCTCTTCAGGAGGTGCATGATCAACGAGGAAATCATTGGTTAACAATTAGAATCTTGGTCCTTTAGGTTTTCAAAATTTTCTTGGATGTCGGGGAAGGGATTTTTGGTTTCTTCTTTTTTCCTTTTTTCACTCTCGTATTGGAAAAGTATATTATGTATCTAGCAATGCCTCTTTTCACATGCAACGCATACAGTATTTATTGTGACACCCGTACAAGAAAAGTCCAACTCAACTTTAGGGCGACTAAAGTAGTCCAGAGCTGTTAAACATATTCGATGAATGAAGGTAACATTTTTTCCGCACGGTGAAGATCAACATCTTTATCAACAGGGCGGTAATTGGGCACTTTCCGTCCTCTTTCCCAGGCGGAAAATGGACTTTTTGTGCTGGTATGACAAAAAAGAATTTTTCTTTCTCTTGTATTGAGCCCGTTTTTAAAATTTAATGATGTATAATGTTAAGATGTTTCAAGGAGCAAGTGGTATCACAATTGTTATTATTGTTATAGTCATAATAATTGGTGTACAAATCGTTAAAAATATGGGTTAATTTTAAGTACAGCGAAAACATAGAATTTATAGTTCTAAAGCATGTAATTCTTAATAAATTATTTACTTTATAGTAAGAATGAAACTACATTTCCTGGGCACTTATATTTGAGAACCCTTGTAGAAATCTTGTAATCATCGGAAAATTCTTCTTAAAGATCACTTTATGGGCTCTTACTATATGTATACAGCATTTAAGGCACTTAAGTGCGTATTAAAAGTGTTAGAGTGACATGTAATTCTCAATTCCAGATAAAGTCAATTCCCACAATCTACAAGAGTATATTCTAAGTCCTTCGAAATAAATAATCTACTTAAATAATCTACTCAATTAGGGGCATATTAACCCTTAGTTCCGACGGTTATTTTAAGACCTTTTCATCCCACTACCTAGGTCAAACATGTCCTGCCGTTTGAAAGTACTTACTGTTGTGCAATTTATAAAGTACAATTTGAATTTTCTCTAGGTCAAAAACGATCCTGGCGTCGGGATTAAGGGTTAACCCTTAGTTCCGACGGCTATTTTAAAGCCATTTCCTCCCACTACCTGGGTCAAATATGTCTTATCGCTTGAAAGTGCTTACTGTTGTTCAAATTATAAAGTACAATTTGAATTTTCTCTGGTTCGAAAACGATCCTGGGGTCGGGATTAAGGGTTAATGATATACTCCATCGAATTCAAATCATTTCACTATTCTTTATTGAGCTGAGCAAGTTACTCCAGCCATTTTAAACGGTAAAGAGCTCTTAAATGCATCATTTTGCTATTTGGTCCTTCTCAATTCTAAGAATGGGAAGGTTTCATTGATTTTCTATGAAAGTGGTCTTACGACCTCAGACTCGTTTTGAGTATTTTAAAAAATGTTGTTCATTCAAAATAATAACATTTGGACCATCGCTCGAGATTCGCACTGCAGTAAAGTGTTCGTCATTAGTCCCTTTAATGCGCTTTTTTATCGGTCGCAAAAACCATGGGGATCTTAAAATAGAATTACCTTACTCATGCCCATTAGGCATGAGTAATGGAGATGCGAGAGTCGCGCCTTCGCGTCCGGGGCGCCCCTCGAAATCGCCGATTATTTCCCATAACTTGGGACGCGACACGCCAGATCCGTAGGTGGAACAAGCGCGACACTAATTATTACGAACGTCGCACTGCATTATCCGTTACTCGTCCCGAATAAAATGTCCAATAAAAGCGAACGGGCTTCGTATCTCGCTTCTTTTTATTATTCACTCTCCGTCTCTATTTCCGCCCGCTCTCGCTTTTTCCTCGAACGTACAACTGCACTTCTGGTGAGGGGTCGAAGCAGAAAAAAGTATTCGGCTGAATAGGAGTGAGAGAGTGAAAAAAAGTAGTGAGGGGGGGGGGACTAAAAAAAGGAGAGTGAAATAGATAGAAAAGGATGGAGAATGCGTCACGTTGCATTACAGAATGATATTCGCTAATTGAGCTCGAAGATAAAAACGACGGCTAATAACCATCGCTGCCTTCGCGCAGCTCGTGCCGCCGGAAGTCCCTAGAGAACGGATAATCATACGTTGTACCTACCTCGTCGTTACTGCAGCCAACGAGGATACTCTCGTTCTATATCTCTCCGCTGTCCTTCCCTCTTTCTCCTGTTCTGTCCTGTAACTATCTATTGCTTTATCGGTCTGTACGCTCGCGGAGCATACCTTCTTTTTTCCTGTTGCTCCTCCCGTCTGTCTCTCTTTATTTCCCTCCATCCCTCCGTCTCACTCTTCCACAAGGTTCTCTTTGTCGTCCTGTCTTTTTCTCTGTACCTTTCGTTCTATTTATCTCTCTTGTCCGCTCTAATCTGCTTTTTCTTCGTTTCGTTCAAAAATTTTGTTTCCTCTTCCTCAGCAATTATCCTCTTTCCACCATTTTTAATTCGAATAGAAGTGAGTGCTCAAACAACTCGTTTACCCACGTCCAAAAAGCAGATTCAAACAGGCATTATTGCTTGCTTTACGATTATTTCCGAATAATTTTCGGCGCTATTTATCGGTTCCGAAATCTCCCGGCTTTACATTGCCGCGCTAGCTGAAAGTATCTACTTTTTCCGGAGTTCTAATGAGGACGACGGAATTTAGTCTGGACAGCTTCTTTTTTAGGGGATACTTCCTTTCGAGATAGTGGTCACGCATTTTGAAGATTCTGTAAATTAGAAATGTATTTAGTTTAAGTTATGTCAATAGCTGATATTAGTTAGAAATGTAGATGAAGTATCCCTGCTAGAGATTTGGCTGGTTGAACTAGCCATTATCCTACTGTTCGGTAGAATCTAGGTAGAAATATACACGAATTCTAGATGAAAACTTGTTTCAGACAACTAACATATATTTAGAGTAACATAAAGCAATAGTTACAAACTGAAAATATCATATTAAATTAGTGTAATAGGTAAGGATCAATCGATTCGACAAAATGAGCCGGTGTAAATGTAAACAATTTTTCTTTCGAAATGAAGTTTTGATCTTTACAACAGCTTTGTAAATAATCGCGACAGCGTGTGTAGGCGAATCAGCTGAGAGCAAGCCGCCATATTGGACGTTCGATCGAGAGGTATTCGAGATTCTCGAATCGAGCCGAGGTCGGTAAGTTGTAGGAGCTTATCGCACTCGTATTAAACTACAGGGTGTTGTTGCAATAGCGCATGAGAGATATACCACGAGGAAATTTTTGTTTTCTGAAGCCGATAGCGCAAAAATTAATTTTCAGCAAGGTATGGTTCCTTTGTATATTGAATTTTAAAGTTTATTTATTTTAGGGGCATCCTCCCCAACGAGACATTTGGTGAACATGTGAATGTCGAACACGTGGTCCGGTGACAGTTGAAAACCCAAATCGATATTGCCGGGAAGGATGTTTCGAAACAGTTAGATGTTTTTATTCGAATAACTGGACGCTTGCGGATGTGGTTAAAATCATCAGAAATTTCGAACATTCGGTAAAAACATAAAACTTTAAATGATTAATGTTCACACCACTTTCATAGTCGATTTTATTATAATTTTGTTACGCCAGTTGGCGTTACAAACTACAGGGTGTTGTTGCAATAGCGCATGAGAGATAGTTATCTCCTCGTAGTTAAAAAAATCAACTATGTAGAATGATTTAAATAAATATGACAAATATAGTTATAATAACTATAACCTAGTATAGTCCTCATTTCACACTATGTCCCGTAATAAATCTTTATATTAACTATTATTAATAGTTAAAGTTTGTTTTTACTATAAATCCATAGTAAAGACTGCAGCAGCCCGTGTGTTATGATGCCGCCAGGCGGCGACGCGGCGTTCGCCTTTTTTTTCTTCGAGCCCGGGGCTCCTGTTATTGAAGTGGATTTTCATTTGGTAATAATAGAAGGACCGTCGGTCTTCAAGATATGATAATACATAATGCATATCGTATATGCACGTATATCGATAGACTAGTTACACGACATTGAAATTTGTCATTGCATAATATATTTTTTAAATGTCTAGAGTGTGACATTCACAAACTTAGTGCATAGTATTGATTTTTTTCTCCTTGTTTCCTTGTTTATATTGAACAGAGAACGAAGAGAGAGAAATTGACTTTTAATATATGATATATAGTTTACAAATATTTTTAAAAAGTAAATAATGACTCCTTTCCATATTTTTTATGACAATTCCTTATACAATTTCTCTCAGTGAAGGCAACGATTTTCTGAAATGACTATTTCAAAATAGTTGAGTCTATTTATCTATTACGATAAGTAGCATTTTGAATCATGAAACAATAGTTAAACTTTACTATTTCAGAATTGTTATTTTAACTGTTACCATATATTAACATCATTTCACACTATGATTCATAGTAAAATGGTCATTTCAACTACTTTTTTTTCGTACTGTATACAGTCTCTGATTTCGGGGTGCAAATCTTTGGAGAAAAATAAAAAAAATACAACTTCCATCTTTTGTTCAGCGTAAAGTGCAATTTGTAATTGTTGTTACTTGTTAAGTACGATGAACATACATAATATTTGAATTAAAAATGGTTTAAAAAACTAACAAAAATACAAAATGGGGTAAACGGAATTATCATTTTAACTACTTTTTAATTTTTGAATAAATGGAAGAACAGTCTGGCGAAAAAAAATTTGATTCAAGATTAATAGATATCCGAAACTAGTCGATTTGTGTTGGCAAACAAAACATTAATAAAACATTGTTTATCCAAAGCACGAAACAAGAAACGGTTATAAGTTTCATACCAAAGGATTGTCAACATTTATATTCACTAAAATTTCAACAATTTTATTATGACCACAATGACGAACAGAAGACCCCTGTATTTGAAAGAGTTTCTTACGAGATGATTCGATGCAAAGAAGTCATGTAAAAAGTTGTCGAGTCCAACCATACTTTTATTGCTTCGGCTTTCGGTTTACGACGGTCGTAAAATATTAATGAAGATTTCTATTAATTCAGATTTGTATTAAGTAAGCAGACTGCAGCAGTAAAACTCGATACCGATGCAAACGTTTATTAATACGTACAAAGATACACGAACTAATGGAAAATTAATTAAGGCATCGTTACGCTGAACAAGGAACGTAACCTTGAATGGATAAAAAGGAAACTCGTGCATTGTCCCTGATGAATAGTCTTGTCATTACGAACATTTCAACAGTTAATAAAATTCTCATAAATTACCTCAGGAATTAAGTGCTTCATCAAATCTAACGAAGTATGTGTAAAAAAAATTGAGTCTAAGCGTGCCAAAGTTGGTCTGTAAAAAACTGGGTTTTACGGAGATAAATGAAATATTTTATTTTATTACTCGTGGATATTCTTGTTTATCTTACTGTTAATTTTTTGTATTTCACGAACTTTAGCGTAATTATAACATTGTAATAAATATTATGCCAAAATTAAGTCGTTAGAAGTAAACTATCTTTAAGTTAGCCTTCTTTCAAAAATTTGTTCGAAAACTGAAATTTTGGATTAAAAACATCACAGATATTGTAAGACAAAATTATCCTAAAATCTACAAAAAATGATTTTGGTAAGATTAATAAATATAAAAATAATAAAAATAAAAATAATTAAAATTATGCAAACATAAAAATTTTAATTCTATAAATGACATTTTTGGATTAAGTTCACAATAAACAATTAATAACAGACTTAATTTATCACATATAAGTATGTTAAATCCATATTTCACTGCTACAGTTCACTGAGGAGATGAGGAAAAACTTCATTTGCAAATATCAGCCGTTTTTGCACTGTTTCAACAATACGTTATAAGAATGAAGGACTAATTCTAGTGTAAATTACGTGTCGATTATAAAAATTGTAGAAATACTGGATCGTTAAAGGACGAAATTGTATTTTTGTTTTGAATATCTTGAATGCTTAAATTTTGCAGGATTTTTCTTATTTGTCACTTAACGTTATAATTCAGTATTCCATAGTTCTGTAATTCTAATCGTTCTCGTTTGAATAGGATATAAACTATCAACCAAATTGGGAGATATATGAGAATTTTTCCATATTTACAAAAATACACCTATACTGAAATTTTCCGATAAGAATTTATAACACGTGACGAACAAAGTGGACGATCAATTGAATGAGAAAATCCAATTTGTATGTAATTTTTGGACAGACTTACAAAGCAAAAAAATTGCCATTATTAATGGTAAAAATGACTAACCTGTGTGGGAAACCTTCGGAATAAGTTGCATGTATTCGAAATTAAAAAATCTACAAAGTGCATTCAATGTATTTTTGCTTCCTGAAAACGCATCAAATAGTATTTCCATCTTGAAAAAACACAAGTTTAACCAATCGGCCAATGCAAACACAATTTTATGACAAATTTATACTTGGCTGACAAAACAAAATTGTGATTTTACAGTACGTTCTCAGTTTTACATCATTTGCTATATCTTGACAGAAACTATTTACTTTTGCATGTTAGAGGTATCATGGCAATGTCCAGTTTTGGCACAACAACAAAAACGTAGCCCAATATGAACATTATTAGTTTAACAAGGAAAACATATAAATTATTTACTATCTGAAGTCTTTGAGTTGGAAATCCACTTTACTGTAGAAAAACTTAGCTAAAGACGTAGTAAAAATTAAATTTTGTCAATGAACGGTCGACATTCAAATTTAGAAGATAAAATAATGGCCGATACAGTTCGGAAGGTTTTATTTTTATTAAATTAAAACCTCGATAAAATTTCAGGTATGGAGTTTTATTACTTGCCCAACATTTCTAACTTGTTGGAAGTCCTCACCAGGGGCATCTACCAAAAAATTGTTTATACTTTTTGCGACATGCGAATAAACTAAAAAAGAACGCGTTTTTTGGCTGTTTTTTTCGAAAGATATGACCGAGCGCCAAAGATATTCGTTTTTATGGGGCAAAAGTACATCGAAAACACGTTGTGAAAAGCTCCTCAGAAGCTCTTCGAGACATCCCGGACGGATATATAGGATGTCCTCGAGACGGGAGCTTGACAAAATACTAAAATACTGAAAAATTACAAATTTATTGTGATTTTACAGGGCTTTGTCAGTTTTATATCATTTTTTGCACATTTTGGCAGAAACAATTTACTTTTGCATGGAAGAGGTATCATGGCAATATCCAGTTTTGACAAAACAAACAAAAGCGTAAGCCTAACATGAATTATTAGTTTAATAAAGAAACATAAATCATTTACTATGTTTTTTAATAATTGTTGGGCACCGTGATATGTTGGACTTCGTGTGACAGTTTTGGACGAGAACCACGACGTAGTGCGGTATATTGAAAACGGCGAGTTAGCTGTCTACTACCGCCACACATGCGCTACTTGACGGAAGGCCATCGAAGTAAATAGAATAATATTTTTAAATAACATAATAATGCGGTGTCTACGCCTTTTTATCTAAACATAATAAATTATTAAACTAATTTGGTTAAAGTGGCCCAACTGCACGTCGTTTGCCGATGAGATAGAGATCAGCTATTCTTTTCGTTGCTCGAAAGTATGGAAATAATTACTACAAACTTATATTTCTGTCTTTAGTGAAATATAATTAAAAATTAATAATTCAACAACTCGACTGTCGATTTGACACCTAGAAGTCTCATGTTCTTCCGATCGACCAAGAAATTATCCAAAAATAAAACGATTTATCGACGTGCAGTTAAATTTCATTTGAAACGACGAATCGCGAATAGTGCAATAAAAGTGAAAAATAAGGAAGTCGCTTTGACGGTTGATGGAGATGTCGTACTCGACAGATGGAGGCTTCGGACGTTTGATCGACAGCCCTCCTCCCGACTTTTTATTTCCCTCATTTCTCTCCGTCCGCTGAGAATTTGCGCATATTGAAGTGAATCCTCCTCTTCCCAGTCCTCTCACCAGTAAATATTACAAAGTTTCACCCGATTCCTCTTCGTCTTATGCTTTTTCTTTGCCGACTGAGAGGAGCCATTTAACTGTTATTTCTCTGTTTTTACTCTAGTCTATAAATACTCTTGACAATACTGAATTGATCTCATTCGGAGCGAAGGGACGTCGCATTATGTGTCAGCTATCTTGGATCACATCTCGATCACTTGCTCAGTTCTAGACCTGAATTATACCTACATATTGGACAAATTTTTGAAATTGGATTTTTTTTGTTTTATAATAGTATATTACATGCATGTCACAATCGCCCTATTTTTTTTTCACACCCATACAAGAAAAGTCCAACTTAATTCAATGATCTTCACTACGTGAAAGATTGTTTTTCGGTGAAAGACTGTTAACGGATTATAAGCGAGAGGAATGAAACATTTTCCCGCCCGCTGAATGACGTCACCGGGCGGCAACATTTTTTCCGCCTGGTGACGCCCATCTTTATCAAATCGGGTGGTAATCGGGCACTTTCCGCCCTCCTTTCCGGGCGGAAAGATGGACTTTTCGTGCTAGTGTGACAAAAAAAAATATTTTCATCACACTGGGACGAAAGCAGCAACTTCCCTCCCTGTCATGAAGAAAAATCGTATACTTCCCTCGGGAAGTAAAAAAGAATGCCTCAGACTACATGTTTTTCACCCTTGGCTTCACCTCGGGTAAAAATTACACGCAGTCTGAGACATTCTTTATTTTACCTCCCTCATTGAGTACTATACTATTATTATATATATAAAAAAAGATGTTCCGTTTATAGGTTCGAGATAGTATCAGCATAGTTTTCCAGATCCAGTTAAATTTTAGTCAAACTGTCTAAAATAATAGATCTACAATACACATTCAAGATATATTTAATGTATCTCACATATTTCATCCGAAATTCTGAATTTTGGTAAAATGACCCAAGTCTGATTTTACTTAAAAAATAAAAAATAATAGCTATTTCTTCCATTCCAAATACTATCAACGTTCATACGTCATTTTCAAATGGAAAACAAAACAGATCAAAATATGCAACGTATAGTTCCTCTTTCAACAAATGTGTAGGCTGCATTTATGAAACTAAATGCAATGAAAGAACTTGAGAAAAGTAATAAAGGCTAAAAAATGTGTGGTAAGATGATCAACTGCAACGATTTAAATAAGAAAAATAATATTTTTTAAAAATATATACAGATTACCAATGATTCTGTTTGGATCTGTCATGATACTTTATAGTAGGCACAGTAAAGAAGGCAATTTATTGTCTTTTGAATGCAGATGACGAACATTAAATAGAACCAAGTCGGCTGCAGCATCGATTTTTTGTACGCCTCATAAACAAGGATTTGCAAAAATATTTTAAATGACTTTGTTACTTCTTTCGTCGTCGCGAAACCAATCTTGGTATAATTATATACAGCAGTGGTGATTTCCTTTCAGGATCAGTGGGTAATCGGAACAGGTGTTTATATGCCTCCAGGTCCTACAATATCTTGAGATCTCGACCGAATTGATAAAATCTCGTATTATCAAATTCATATGCATCTTGACAGTCGGCGCAATAGTAATCGTCAATGAAATGGCCGGTATTTACTTAATTTGATAAAATTATAATGAATTCTACAACGACACACGCTTACGATAAAATCGCAATAATATATGAAAATGGGTAAACCGCATTATTAAGTTTCATTTAAATAACATCGATGCTCTCATCGGTACGCTTTCACGGTAGCCAACTGACTTTCGACGTAAATTAAATTTGATTTTTAATGCGATATTTGTTTGTAAATGTTTTGAAGAGATCGTTCATACATTTTTAGAATCACGTAAAAATACTTATTTAGTTGCAATATCAGAAATTGTTATAGACATATTCCTTAATAAAAATATGATTTTATAAGAGGTATTATCTCAATATTTTATAAAAATTACCTATTTAATACAAGGTTGCTCCATCTAGTAATCGGCGAATTATGTAAATATATTTTACTTTAAATTTTGTCTATTATGAATACATATCAAATCGTTATTGAATTTATTTAAACATATTATAATTTGGATCCAATTTTATTCATTAATATATTTTTATCATTGTTATTACTTTCGTTATCATCTTTATAGCCTTCACTACTGATTTCTTTCTATATTTTATACCACGAGTAGATGAGTTTTTACACTCAAATTTTTACAGATTTTTAAATATATCTATAAAACTATTATTCGGAACAAAATTGAAGGCAGATTGAAAAGTTGAGGCAGTTGATATGAAATGCCAGAATTATTAAATTCCGATTAAATCGCAGTCATTGTCGGCATTTAATCTACATGAATTTATAGTCAATTAAAAAAAGTATGTTGAACCAGATTTTTTGAAATTATCGAATATTTCCAAATAAATAAAACAGTTTGGAAAGATTAAATCGTATAAAACTGTTTTCGATTTAAGTCAGTATAATGTTTACATAGTTGGAATGAAGTAATTACATACAGAAAGTTAACTAAGCAATGTACTTTTTATTTTTACTATGTATAATCATTTACTGCCTGTGCGTAATAGTATATTATACATCAAGGGGTGAAATGGATCTTTTCGTAACAAGTTTGGTATGGGCTCAGGTCGCTATACTGAAGATAGCGCCTGGTTCATATGCACCATTAAAACTTAGTTATTAAGGTTCATCTTCCACTTCCCAAATAACACAATTCAAACAAACAGGGATTTCCTCAGAAGCTCCCAAGGACGTCGAAATGTTCGCTCCTCAGGAGCTTCTGAGGACCTGAGATGGGCTTGTGTTGTTTGGGTTCGTGTATATGTATAATACTTGCAATAGCCTAATAATTAATCAATCACCTTAAATTTTATATTAATGGTCGCACGTTTTATTTTTTCCAGGGAGAATAAAGTACTTTATTTGCCGAATTACGTCTATAGCTGATAATAGCCAACTTCTGACCCTGTATACGCGCCTGAATATAATGTATTATCATGGTGCGTGTCTCTCCTAAAATGTGTATTTTGTTACAGGGTGCATAAAGTGCAATATTTCGCGTTTATTGTAATTTTCATAAGCATTTCGCACACTTGCAACAAAACGTGCTCTTCCCCAGATAGCAGAATTAAAAAAGTTCAGAATGATTTCATAATGTGTTCTAAAAGAGGTCGGATGCCTCAAATTATTAGGTTTTTATAAGTTTAAAGTTGTAATGATCTGATATCAAGCTCAAAAAAAAAAATAATTTGACGCATCCTATATCTCTTACATGGTGAGGTACGATTGAGTTCAACCCAAAAGTCCCCTCACCTCCCGGTTTTTTCTGATATCATTTCAGCAATGTTTTATGATTTTTTTAAGCCATAAATGAAAATAATCTATCTGAGGTTATGGAAAATATCCATAATTTTCATTTTTTTAACGGTTATTAGACAAATTTTTTATTTCTAGACTTTTTTAAGATATTTTTTGTTCATTTTAATTCGATATTTGGTGTGAGAAAACTAATCCTGGCATGACTAGTATATTTTTAAATTACGCGAGTAAAATTATCTACAAAATTACAAAACAAATTTTTCTTCGCGTTCAGATTTTGGTTGATTATCTTTTTTCTGGTGAGCTTCAGTGCAAAGTTCTAAGGAAGTAATTCAAAGTGCATGTAATTATGAAAAATTCTAAAAAAATTGGAACTATTTTTATTCTGTATATCAAAAGTTCTGGAGCTTCGAAAACACCTCCTTTTTCTTCTTTCATTTCGCTAGTTGGATAAAAATAGTTTTTATTTATGGCTTAAAATAACCATAAAACATTACTGAAATGATATGAGAACAAACCGGGAGGTGGGAGGACTTTTAGATTGAACTCAATCGTATAGCTCACCGTGCTTATAGAACTTATGCCAAATTTCTATTACGAATTTTCGGTGAAAACAAATTTTACACATGTATCGATAACAAAAATTCTTCGTTTCTTCCACAAATTCGAGAAGGAAAAATTAGAATAAGGGAAGAAGGCCGCTATCTTGCCTGACTGGCCAAATTAGAATAAGGGAAAAACTACTGTATATGGCGATAATCAATCCGATGCAATGGAAGTAATAAACTCCAACATAAATATGGCAAGTCATAATTGGGTCACTAAAAGATCCTTCAAAATGAAAATTTCTTGCACAAACTGCATTGCAAGTAGACAAACAATACAGATTTTTGATAAAAATGATTAACTCTTGGAAAAAAGCAACAGGTATTCTCTAAGAACCGAACTTAACCCTTTGAAGCATATATTTTCCTTATATGGAAAAATGCTGACGTTTGGTACGCGGATGGATTTCGGGATCGCTAAATACATACCATTAAAAATGGCTGATCCAATATGGCGGGTCAAATATTGAAAATTGACACTTTATATTTCGAAAATTCAACATCATATTCGTAATCAGCTACTCCAAAAAGGCCCGAGTAACAAATTTCAAGCAAATTTAATTTTTTATTTTGTCGTCCACCATATTGGATCCGCAATATTGATTTTTGAAACACTAACCCCGGATTCGTTATTAACGAGCAGAAAATCCCCATTGACTCCTTTGTTCGAAGTGTAACAAATTGATCGTAACATTTTGTGTTACACACGTGTCCGTAAAGTATGACACTTTACGGACTCCTTTTAGTCCTTAAAGTGTGATTTTGCGGACTGATCTCCGCACTTTACGGACTAAAAACAGTCGGTAAATTGCCTACTTTGCTAGCAGTGTATCAAAAAATAGTGTTTTCTGCCCTCTGGCCAGAAACCGCAGCTGCCTGGCGACTGCTCGAAACGAAGTTGCGGCTTTCTGGCTACGTCGAGCAGAAAAATAGTATACGGCCCTTGGCCAATAAAAAAGAAAGCCTCAGATCACATGTTTGTCAGACTCGGCTTCGCTTCGGCCAACAATTTCATGTGATCTGAAGCACTTTCTTTTTTACTGGCCTAGGATTGTAATATACTATTGCTCCTCGGCCGTAAAATTGAATTTTACAGCCTAGGACCGAAAAGTACCATTCCGAAAGTCGTCAGATCTCGCAAGACACGATTTCATAAAAAACATGTACGCTCGATACGAAAGCGCCCTTAACCTACCAACGAAACGGATGAGCCATCCATTCGCCAATAATGATGCGGCATTAGCGGCGATAAATAACAAAAGTGAATAACGGTCGTATTAAGAGCCGCGGGTTACGTCATCAGCGCCACCACCGCGCCAAATCTCAGCAAGTGTCGCGACTAGCATCAGCCTTGAGGAGATCGAAAAAATCCTTCGTGGCGTCCTTCTCCGGTGCTCGTCTCCAATACGACAGAAATCAGGAATGCCCGATAATCATCGATAAATCAATCGGGCATGCTTGCCCGCTGCGACGTATGTGCACGCACGATCGAGTCAACCTGTCCCAGGATGGCGGGTATACACTCACGCACACTCGGCGCGGACCTTTATGGCGAACATAACTCGCCTGATTTCACCGGAGATTATCTCGTTATTTATCGGAAAGCCACGACACGAAGGTATCACTCCAACTGACCGAAAAACACCCCCCTCCCAACCAACCCCGAACCGTAACTTAAGTCGAATGTTCTACCTCCGGCCGTTTTCTCCGTCTCCTCTTTTTATTTTAATGGCCCGAAGAGGCATCAGAATAGCCCGATCCGAACGATGACATAAACCACTGGCGTATATACTCTTTTGGACCGCCAACCAAATCGACCGATGCTACTTCGGCTATCTGCATCGCCGCTCCTTGGTTCGGACGATTAGGCCATTTCGGTAGCAAGCCGAATAAAACATTTCTAAATTACTTTTGATTATAGATGATTTTAGTTTGCGTCAAAATGTTCTCGTAATTAAAACAATACAGGATTTTTTATTTCGCTTTCGTATTCTTACACGAAAATTGCGTGCCGACTAATTGGTGAGGCATTGAAATACCAAATTTTACGTGTAAAAGAATCTGCAGTAAAGTTCAGAATCATGTGACTGAAGTTTTATTTCCTGTTATACCGTTACTATGGATCCTGATACGTTTGGTAAACTTCAGAAACGAGTTTGTATAATAACTTGGAACTTTTTGTATTTCAATATATTTATATCCACTCATGAGTAATTTTGGAATCTTGGTCACGTTCAAACAGAGTCTGTAAAAATTGTCTGCGAAACATGCAACTAATGTTTTTTGTAGTTACCATTACTGAAAATGATATGTTTGGAATTTTTTAAAAACGTTTTGAGATCCTTGAATACAAATCTGGTCATCAGATTTTCAAAATTTGAAATGATGTATCCAAATATTGGAAAACTTAGCGAATTACCATACAAATCGAAACTCGGGGGTTTTGGAATCGCTGAATCTGAATCTGATGTCTAATTCTTAAGGTTCCAAATGGTGGCTCCAATATGACGCTTGAAAAATTAATTGAAATCGTTAGTAAACTCTTAAAAAATAGTTACTTGCAGGTTTTTGGCGTTGCTGAAAACGAATCTGGCATCAGATTTTCAAAATTCCAAATCAATATCATTTTCACATTGACTTTCTTCACATTCCTCACAAATCGGGGTTTCTGAAAATTCCATCATAAATTTTGTCTTACGAGTCCAAAATCACATTCGCTGAAAATATTTTTTATAACAATGGAGAAAGCTGCCCGCAAGGAAATTTTTGCTCTCATGCTAAGAAATAGTATTTTTTTTAATTACGCGCGCCATATTTAATCCGGCATGTTGAATTTTTAAATGTGAAGGTATTTCTATAACCGCCGTTTTTCAAACAACACATTATTTACACTTTTAGCATATGCTTACACGAAAAAAAAATAGTTAAAATAACCAGAAAAGTGGATTAAATAGGCCCTTGTTATTTTTTCTAGTTAAAATAACCGGAACATTTTTTTTGAGCGAATTAAACGTTCAATGATGTCATTCGTTTTGTTTTATTAGATAAAAGTATTAAAATATGATTAAAAGGCCATTACACACCCAAAAATAAACAGTACTATTTAATTCGACCAAATTTTCCAAAAGTGTTTTATTTATTGGCTTGTTACTTCCTAGTAAACTGAATACAATAGTTAAATTTATACGATTTGATGGGGTTATTAATCACTTACACTCATTATCTACAAATCAACCTCCAGAACTGAAAGCAGTTTTGTGTATCATATCCACTTGATGACGCCATGATGAAACTAATTAACTAACAATTGGTTGATTTATTGATTGATTTTAGACATTACTTATATTTCAAAAAATGTCTCTAACTTGCTTCATCTAGAGTAAACACTAAATTAGCCCAAAGCAACGGCAACTAGTAAAATGATTTATTGGATTGAATCTAATTTAACCAAAGTAAATAACAATGTTAATATTTATAAAATTTGTTCACACTCCGGGCGTAGAATTTGTCATATTAAAAAATATCTTATGCAACCCGGGCGAAATTTCGATCACCTGCGACAGTGATAGCCATCCTCGCTTCGCTTACACGACAAACTTGGCACTCGTTGAAGATCAATAATTGCGCCATTGTAAAAATATTAATTTTATTATATCACGTGGACTTTGCTAATTTTTTACTTATGAAAGTTTTAGTTTCTACTATTTTTAAGTGCACCATCCAACGATAGTTAGTCAAATTGCTGTTTTTGATTAAAATAGTAATTGAATTATATTTACAATAATACACGAGATTATAGTCTTAAAATCAAAAGATAACAAAAATAAATGAAGGACATAAAAAGAGAGTAGTCCAAAATCAAATTACAAAAGTGATAGAGTGTTGAATATTAATTACTAAACTCTTTATATTGTTTTATATACCATAAGATATTTATTAATATATGACATTATGATTTGGTAACGTGGAACCAACGATTCAATAAATTTCAATCAGAGAATCGAAAAATCATGCAGATTACCTTTTGTCCATACGTAAATTTTGAGATTACAATCGAATGGAAACAAATACGGTAGTTAGTAAAAGTGAGCAAAAAATGAACTTCATTGCGCCCTAGTTTGTATGCTCGTTCATGTTGTTTGTAAGTATCTGTGGTTCGAATTAACCTTTCATCGAATGCACTATCAATCTTGAGCCGAGACATCGATAGGCTGCTATTACGAGCGAATGCGCTCACTCGATGCGTGGGCATTCCCTGTCGATGGTGTCGATCCTGTTTGGAAGTTTTGCCCCAGGGGAACTACACAAAAAGCATGGAATGTTATGGACCAACAATGAATATATTTTTTTCTTCTACAAAATTTTAAGCGTGAATGAAAGATAATTAAATGCAAAGTATTTTTATTAACTTTTAGCGCGATGGTTAAGTTAGCACTATTTCAGATGACTTTCCTACAAGTTTTTAACTTAATTAATGTGTGACTAATGCAGTTAAACTGAGCGATTTTTATTGATTGACCGGAAGAAACTGTCGCTGCAGCAGCGTCAAAACTGTTGATGCCTCAACGTCAAGGCAGGAGCTATGGAACCGATGAATTAAGTTCATACTTAAATATGTTCATATTTCGAGCTTCAATTTAATCCTCCTGCGCACTAGGACAACTACAGTCGTTGAAACTATACTATTTACTTAGGGCCAAAAAATAACTAGTGCGAGGGTTACATTAGCTATTAAACAGATTCTATATAATATTAAAGTTCATGGATAGTTTGCGCGGAAACAAATAGTTTGGGCTTCATACAATTAAGGTTTGTGCACAACACAAACCTGGAACTTTGTTGTGGAATATAACCCTGGTTCGTGTTCAAAACAAAATGTTAACCCAATCAGTGTGTATCTAAGAAAAATTTGGGCATAGCAAATTAAGTTCGTGTTGAGCACAATCCAGAGTTGTATTGAGTACAAACTTAGAGGTTCTGGTTGAACAAAAACATGGTTTGTATGGAGCACAAACATTTTTTGCATAAACTTGCCCAATTATAATACAAAAGACAGAAATAGTGTAGTGAACCTTTGTAAAATTCTTTATGATAGATAACATATGTTTGTTCTAGTCACAGCAATATCATAATTCAAGTAACCCTTGCTGATCTCACAGTGACAATCTTTGGCAGTACGGGATTGACATTTTCTTTTTATATATAGATTGAGTACGTCAATCGTCTAATTAAAGAATATTTAAATTCGTTTCGTGGATGTAAAGCAAGTTGATAATTTATATTTGTAAACTAAACGAGTCTTCGCTTACACATTTTCTGCACATACTTTTTTTGAGAGTGTGTTAATTAATGATTGTGGTTGGACGGTAACCGATGATGATAAGATGACCAATATTAATAAACGAATGAAAAAGTTGCCTCGCGTACAAAAATATTGTTTAAGACTAATTAAGGAACACTCTTGGAATAATTCAATTTAATTAAAGTAAATAATTAAAAAGTGTAAAATAATTTATTGTGCATTTGAAAATAATCACTAAACCGTACGTCAGTTCAGAATCTCGCAGTACTACTAAAAAATGTTATTATCACGAAATCGAGTGAAAATAAGTCACTTTTTCGGTCGGATGATTAAAAGATTTTATGACTAATCGCGACTCGGTGACGATACCGCGCTTTTATAAGAAAACTAGCAAATCGTGAAAAAACGCAAAAATTTCGACACTAAGGAAGTATATTTTCACTTCTTTTTTATATTCCAATATTCTATTTAACGATGAAACAACTTTAACAATTGATTTTTCGAATATTTCCAAATAATAGAATACAATTTGCGGTTCTCCACATTTTTTGAGGACTTTTCAATAAAGTAACCTGACAGGTCTCCTTCTTTTGGAGAAGTACCTAATGAGGTGCTTAAGACGGGGGGAAAACCAATTTGTGGGAAAAACCACATGTCACGTACTATAGTTGGTAAAAAAACACTTCTGTCCACAACAGTTATAAAGTATGTTAGGAAATTTTAAGATTTTTTCACAAAATCAGTATCGTTTTAATGTTGGCAATATTTTTTACACAATAGTAAACTGTGGCATTAAAATTTCACTTGAATGAAGTCCTAAATATTGTATTTTGACATATTTTAGAAATATTCGGAGTTAAACACTGGCAAGTTACAAATAGTACTGGCAGCCCGTACGAATGAACGGAAATAAGTCAGTACTGTAACAATAAATCAGTACTGTCAATAATATCGCCAAAGTACTGACCCAATACAAGTAGTCAACACTGTATTCGCTATTAAACGAGCACTGACTGGCGAAGAAATTTAGTACTGACACAATACTGGCTGCCAGAATTTGCAACAGTAAGAAATAACATCCTATCGGAGTTTGTCAGTTCTATCCCAGTAAAGATAACCAGTATATTCGATGTTCAATCAGTACTGACTGATGTAGCAAATCAGTACTAACCCAATACTGACTAACAGTAGTGTCATCGGTAAGGTCTGGCTGTCGGAGTAAGTTAGTACCATCGGATACTGACTACCAGTAATAATTATAGCGTTAAACTATTACTGATTGGTGAAATAAGATAATATTGATACAGCACTTCGTTATAGTGCTATATTATGATACTGAATGATTATTGCTCCTAGTTAAAATATCAGAGGTATGAGGAAATTCATCACCAAAAAAAAATACTGCCTCAGTACTACTGGTTGGTACTCATATTCAACATCGAATCAGTATTGACGGAACAGCCCGCTCAGCATCCATTCAGTACTGATGTCATCATAGGCTTTCGGAGTCAGGACAGTACTAACAAATAGCGTGAATCAATCAGTATATCAGTAGTGGAAAGCAGTCTCCGCCTATTTCTTCTGGGGTCTGTGCAGGTTAGGCAGATGAGAACCCAACACTGTCAGACATTCCAATTTTCGTATGTTTTTTGATTCAATCAAAACGAATCTGTCAAAATTGCAAAATTAAAAATGGCAGACAAGAAGTCAACATTTGTCTACGTCGACGAAAGTTTGTGGTAATAAAATAATTGGAATTTTGCAATTCTGACTTTCGAATCGTCCTAAAGCATTCTAATCTAACCTATATTTAGAATTGAAAGCATCATGGGCCGTAAATTCCCTTCATTCTGGAAGTACCATTCGTCCATAATTTTATTGCAGACAATGACTGAAGCATATATCTCAATCTTTTTCGGGACCAGTATATAAAAACCGTAAATTCCTCGGGTTTATCGTGTCGATCACATTGTTTCGTTTCAGCGACTCGATGAGCCCAGACAGGCAAGGAGCCTCAATTCGCTAACGATGCTTGAGTGATCGAAGGAGGCGAATAAACAATATTGATTCCGGCGCGTTTTCTTCGTTGCCGGGTCGATCCGTCACTTCGAACAATTGACTTTGATCCATCCGTCGTGCGTAACATTGAACGCAATTACGGTCAATTTAATGCCGCTCAACGCCATTACCGTCGTACCAGCCCTGGATTCTGCACTGCTCGAATTGGAATTGTTCGTAGGTGGTAATATACGGACACGTGCGTATATCGATTCGATGCGTGTCCGTCGAATGGTGCCCCTATTTCCTATACATTGAATTAACAGCTCCCAGGACGATGCTGGGAAGCTTTTGCCAAGGAGTGTATTCTATGATACATATATGAATGCATAAAACATCGCAACCAGTGGAGATTATGAAAATTGCCGAATCCCTTCATGGTGCTAGTGGATACCGTGCGAAATGTACTAATACGAGATAAATAACAATATCTCGATCAAGTATTACAATGAAATTATCCTATAAATCTTATTATTCCGTGTCATCCTCCAATGGGTTTACGCATTTGGTCATAATGAAAATTATCGGTTCTATGTTTATAGGAGGCTAGGCTGTCTCGATTGCAATACATAATCGTCAATCATGTCTTCCTTTAGTGCATTCATTATTTTTATTATAGGTAGATTACGATTTCCTTTTTGTGTTGTATCATGGAACAAATTATACCATAGCGCTTTGGGTTGTATTTTTGACCACGAATTATATATATAATATAAATAACGGAAATTTAAGAAGTCTTAAAAATTATAAATACTTATCAGAAAGAGTTCTTAAAGTAATCTTTAAGAAGTCTTATGCGTCGATTTTAAGAGCTCTATAAGACCTCTCAAATATGAGGTCTGAGAAAAGAGGTCTTATTTGAGAACTTTGACATACAAAGAAATAATATAAATGAAAAGCAAATTTCTGAAAATTGAAGATTCTATTTTTGTACCTTAATTATCGATTTATATACTTTTTACCTGAGTTCCTTTTTACCGTTTGTATAGTTATACATTATATGGTGATTAGAATGGACTGAAAATAATACAAAACTGTAATAACACTTGCTAAATATTGTTAAGGCACTTATTTTGTTAGGGCAGCTTATAATCTATCGGTCTGCATATGAAGTAAATATCGCGCGATCTTATTCTTGGATTCAATAGCCACCTAGTGTTACTGGAAGAAATACAGACCTCAACAACGGGAATCCCATTACTAAAAGAGAGATAGTCCAAAACGAGATAGACTTAAGACCTCAAACACAAGACCTCTTCGAGATTACGATTTTAAGAAGTCCTAAGTAAGACATATTTAAGACCTCTTTTTATAGATTATCATAATTAAGATCTCTTCAGGAGGTCTTTTTGAATATATCTTTGAACTAAGCTCTCAACGACCTCTTTAAGAGGTATGTGCTGATTAAAATCCTTATATTTAATGTATTTCAAGTATTCATTAAAAAAAATTTACTATCATACACTCTATTCTCCCTTAACCCTTTAAGCACCAAATGTATATAAACTTACCGTAAAGTTTGATAATGCTTTTTAGTAGTAAAGCACATTAAACAAAAATTGTAATGAGGGTATTTTATTGCCCTAACCTTACGCTTTCGAATGGTCTATCGAAAAATACCACAAATTTAAAAATAAAAAAAATTACATGCATTTATTTAACAACAATTAAGATTTTTGTAGGATTTTTTCCCCCTTATAGTTATTTTTTGATCATTTCTCGTATTAGAATACCTTAGATATTTATAAATATCGCGTTAAAAATGTTTGGGCTAGAAGATGGACTGCAAAAAATTAAATTTCAAAATGGCGCACAGTGTGGTATTTTGGACAAAATTTTTTCAATAGTGCAATTCTTAAATGAATTGAATAAATCTTTCGCATGAATACTCGTGAAACTGTCAACAATAGGAAGGTAGTGCAGAGCTTCGTATCAGACGACTTAAAAATTGGCGGCTGTCCTTTGAAAAAAGTGTCAAAAATGAGGGTAAATTTGTTTTTTTTTTAACTGAAACGTGGTATATAATAGTTTTTTAGGTCGTTGATTGCGAATTTGAAGTCCAGTTTCGAAAATTCAAAATAGTGGATCCAATATGGTAGACGGATTAAATAAAATCGATTGATATCATTTCAAACTTGTTACTAGGAGGTTTTTGGGATCACCGATTACGAATCTAAAGTCAGATTTGACAATTCAAAATGTCGGATCCAATATAGCGACGCATTTGGAATAAATCAAACCATTTTGCGTTAAACGTGATATTCGGTTGTTTTGGGGGTCTCTGATTATGAAACTGAAGATAGATTGTGAAAATTGACAAAATCGACCTAAAAAAAACGTTATATACCACGTTTCAGTAAAACAAAAATTCCCCTAATTTTTGACACTTTTTTTATGACAGCCACCTTTTTTAAAATTGTTGATTCGATGCTCTGCAATACCTTCGTATTGCTGACAATTTCACTAGTATTTCTGTGAAAGATTTATTCGGTTAAGAATTGCACTGTCGAGAAAATTTTTTCCAAAATACCACACCTTGTGGCGGCTTAAAAATGGCTGCTGTATTCGATTTGTTTCAAAATTATAGTCGCGTCTACTCAGTCAACTGACCCGAATGAAATCATTTAGAACTTAGTTCCTGGGTTTTTTTCGTCAATGAATTTCAAGAAAGTTTCCATTCTAGCATTTTCTAGCATTCTAGCATTCTAGCATTTTTCTAAAAAAGCTAATAGTTTTTTACTTAGAGCGTCCAGAAATTTTGAAATCATCAGAGACACCCTTTTGAGATCGTTAAAATAAAGTGTGGTACAAACGTAAAATTTGTCTTTGAAACTCAAATAACTTCTTCAGTTTAGGTATAAATGATTCAAAATAGTTCGACAATTTTTTGTACATTTGAAGAAACGTTGGAATTCCTAATGGCTGAAACTCAATTTTTACCTCCGAATCAGAACGACCTCGAAATAGTAAAACATGAACCTTTCAATTTCTTTCACTTCGATTTTGATGAGCAATATTTGATTGCAATTGAAGTGACAAAAATATAATTCCCTTCGTTAATGGGTTAAATTTAAAATGTACTCGCAATTATAATAAATATATACAACATCTTTTGTAAGTTAATTATTTGCTTTTGTGTGTTTTAGGTAAGTTTCGAGGGATTCTATAGAAAATAGCTACTAAGTGACAAGTTTGACAGTAAGTGACAATAAACATTGGTTATGATATTTTATACTTTGTTTCAATACTGGGATTTGAAATAATAATTTTGTTCCTATATAAACAATGTGCTACTTATATCATCTAATAATTTTATACCCTGAATTCACTCCCTGTTTTTAAAACTCAATATGTCTTAAAAATTAGATTTGAAATCTTAGTATAATAATAGTACTAAACACAAAAAAAATGAAGAAAGATTGAATAAATGACACCTACGATTAGAACAGCTTAGATATATACATTGATTAGATTTACTTACCAACTTTATGCCATCTACTCTCTAAACTTCAATTAATCAAAAACGATTTATCTACAGCGAAAAGTGGGTTGCCATCAATTAGTAAGTTTCTTACTGACAAATAGTATGAAACTACTAATTAATTAATAAAATTCTACTAATCTACAAGTATATATTGACTTTTTTAGTTTAGTAGTTTATATAATTAGTAATAACCTAGTGGGTTTTAACTTTTTATTAACAAAAATTATTAATTCATTTGGTGACTCACTTTTCGGTAGTTTTTGACTAATTCAAATTTAGAGAGTATGTATGATCGGGTAGGGCTATTCATCATCCCACAATCACAGTTTTTAGAAGATGGTGCAAATAAATGTTGCAATGTCTTTCATTAATACAGATCTATAGATGATAAAAAAAAGTCATTAATGGGACCATTTTGCAAAAGGAAAATACGGAATTACGAACATAGTAAAATTAACTATTTCGATAGTAAACAACATGAAATTGTTCCGTTTAGTTTCCAATACTTAAATATGCATTACCTTGCATAACCTCAAATGTACTGTAAATAATCGAATAGTGAATTTAAATATTCTTGAGTAGTTAACAGACAATATTTATTAGACGAAAAGAAACTTTCGTCATAGCAATAATAGTTATTGTATAATATAAATTATAATATTCTGAATTGTAAATGTCACATAGAGTCAACGACAACTTTTCACGTTGTTAAATCATGTTATTATTACATGTGAAACCCACTTCTACGCTTTTTTCAAGATTCCATTAACAATTTTTTTCCCTCTGCCTAGGACACCTAGGTTTGCAGTAAATATTGTTAATGAATGCTCTAAATTTCTAGGAGTGAAATTTGAACTCCAAACCTGAAGTGAGCAGAGTACTCATTCTAAAAAGAGTGAAAGAACACTCTAAAAGAGTTGAGGCGAAGAGAGAGATTCAACGTTGAAATGAAAATTCACTCCAAAGAGAGTGAGATTTTGTTATTACTGCAGTGCTAGGTTTTCAAAAAATATGGATTAAATAAAATTTAAGAAGAGTGATTTAATTTTCCATATTCTGCTTTATTTCCGGGAATTTCACTGCAATTCAATCCCTCCCAATAAATACTGCAGAAACAGCAAACGGTTTGGCGTTGACCTTTATCTCTGGAGTGAACAAATGCACTCTAAAAAAAGAGTGGAAATGCACTCCATACAGAGTGGCTCACCTTTCACCCTTTGCATAGAGTGAATTTTCAAGAGTGAAATTTCACTCCAAGGCCTTTCGAGAGAATGCTTGATGATATCACAGATAGAGAAAAGAGGATAATGGAAGTATCAAGAATTAGTAGAAAGTATTTGAATATTTGGAATTCTTAAAGAGTACCTCAATAACTTCTTTCTGTGGTGTTTTGGACATTTTTGGTGCATATATGGTATGTCAGTTTCTGACTTGGTCCACCCATATTTACCTCTATTTTTCTCACCCTCTATTTTACGATTTGCAACACCGCTCTCAGAGATTTGCCCACTAGAGACCGGAAACATCATGATGTTCATACGTGCGGCCGCAAGGGATGTAAGCGATCGCCACATAAATGGTGCATTACACGAGACAACTGTGACGGCCGGACGGCACGCATCTTGAAGAAATGCTCCGAGCGTTTATATCTTACGCTGTCCACTCTTATTCGTCAGTTATTCGTCCCTAATGGGATGTAATATTATATGCGAAGAGTCACGTCGCATCCACTCGAATCCGCGGGCTTTAACGGTGTCTGGGCACGAAACAGCGCGAAATCTTTTGACCCGGCCCTTAACGGCTTAATGCTGCCTTTATTCCGGCGGCTAAAAATTAATCGAGTGACGTTGTACACATCCTACGACCTTTTTGTAAATTTTTTTTTAAACACTTTTTTTTTGTCTTTTAAATATTCGATTACTTTCATGGTATCTGATGTACGATGTAAGAAGTAGCGATGTGTTCGAATAAAAATAAGAATATTTAACGTAATTGACGAAAATAATATTTATTTACAAAAATATATATATTTTAATCATATTAATGGGGTTTAACATTCACTTCTTCATAATATTAAAACTGCTCTTAATTAATCAATTTTTCCATCGATTTCTCTTATGGATTCAGAACTCAGCACAATTCAGAAGTACGGAAGACGAGAACTTTTCGAACAGTACTTGAAAACTGAATAATTTCTTATATTAATCTATTTTTATATTTATTTTTTATATCTTCAATTTATACTTGAATCCATTTGAACTGGCGTTTTGTAGTTCCTATGTGCTTCGTGACGATCTCTGCGTATTGGATTGGAGTGCAAATTGAGCTACTTTTTTACGAAGAGGAGGGAGTTTTCTTTTTTTTCACTTTTGATGGCGTAAAATGCCACTCTTCGTAGAGTGAAATTATCACTTTTAATAAAAGGGTGGATCCATTTTCATTTCAAACTATTTAGAGAGTACCTTCAATGCTCTTTTGGTTTCTATATATGTTTTTATATATGACGAATAACAATTATTACACTGTACCTGATACAAGGTGTTCGTTTTTCAAATTTATTTAGTATTATTTAAGAAGATGTTTATATTTTCGAAATATATGGAATAATTATATTTTCGCAAGACATGTTTATAGGTTCATAACGATCTGATCCATAATTAATTTTTATCACTCCGGGCGCATTTTGCAATTTCGCGCCCTAGGGCGGAACCTTCGAAAGCACATAATTGTTTTTGCGTCCGCCATAAAAATACTGTATGCATCACGTGTGAAATTTCGATGTTCAAAAGTGAATTGTAAACTATCATGATATAAGTATTAAAATAAACCATGAACTCGATCATCTTAGGACCTACAATTAAAAATGTTGTCCACATATTCTCTAAATTTCTTGGAGCGAGAATTTTACTCTTATAAAGAGTGACTGAGAAAAGCACTCCAATAAGAGTGGACTAAATAAGTGAAATTTGACTCTTAAAAGAGCTGGTATTTTCACTCTTTTAAGAAGAGTCAACATTTTCATTCTTGAGGTAAGAGAATCTAAAGTTAAAATTTGCCGTTCGTCCGCATACTTGCCGCTATATTCAAAAAACAGAAAAAATATCATTTTTGCATTTTTTTTCATTTTTTTCGTTAGAATGATGTAGAATATAAAAGTAAAATTTTCATCGTACATTTTTAAAAGTATTTTATTCACCTTTGTACAAAGTTTCAATAGAATCCCAATATTCTAATGGCTCGAAAAAAATTGGTAAGAATAAATATTTCCCAATCTTTCGGACATCTTCAATCAGCGACCACGAAACCAGTAGGCTCTCAATTTTTGTCAACTTCAATTGAAGCAAGAAGAAGTGTCTTTTGGGCGTTAATGGATTAATGGGTTATTAACAATTATAATTATTTTTATAAAATCTATTTATTCCTTCATATATTGGGAACACTTTGGTACCAAATATTGGTATAATAGAAGAATTATGTAGGTTAAAATTCAGGGATACTGACTTGTGAGTAAAACGTGGTGGAACTCACGAGAGTATCGTTGTCCCTTTTTATGGTTAATATAATACTGGGCATTAAATAAAATATCGTTAAAAGACTAACAAGAAGCAATGGCAATTTTCTAGAAGAAGAATCGTTACCATTTTTCTGGCAGATTATCCATACAATCATACTATGTTTAATATCATACCATAATTAATGTTTATACTCGTCAGTCATATAAATGAAATATAAATGACTGATGCTCATGCCTTATGCTGAGCAAAACTCGATGGAATTGTGCAAATATGACTTAAGAGTTTTTAATTTTGTTTAGTAACCCTAATAGAAATGTTATTAAATCCCTATTCCTGGAATATTCTTTTGCAACATTGGGAAGAATCCAAAATAATATTCTATCCATATTACAGGAACATTGAAAAAATATTTCATCCTTAGAAATATTATAAACTATACAAATTTATTAGAATATTTCAAAAACTATCAAATAATATAGACGAAATAATAATGCGAAATGAATGAATATCATTTTTAAGCTGATTTCAGAATATTTCATTGAGGTGTCATAATTATTAAATGATTTCCTAAAAATCTAGTAGGTAATTGTTAAAAATACAAATATGTGTTGGTGACTTTATAAATTGATGTAAAAAAAGACTACAACGAGCTTGATTTTAAATATTTCATAAAACTCGATGAAGAAGATGGACTTTTATTCGAAGTCAACAAGGACGATATCAATTATTATTATTATTATTATTTTTTAGAACTTTCTACTCAATTTAATAATAAAATGAAAAATGTCTAAGATGAATAAGGAGATTAAATTTTATTTCATTCAGATTATTTCGAATCTACCTTAATCTACTTTAATCAACTTTGAAAATATGAAATACGACTTAAATCTTGTCTAAATTAATGCAGTTTATTATAATCATTATTGACCAAATTATTTATATTTAGATTTGAAACCGGTTTTATATTTTTGTCACATCAAAGTTCATCTTAGTTGATTATAATATAATTATAATCTATGCAAGTAGATCCGAAAAAGTCTCGAAAATTAGGTCAAATTTGATCATATTATTACTTGCCTTTTTTACTCCGCGGTTTTCGTGAAATCATTTAAAAATTGTGACACCGCAATGAAATGTTCTGAAATGAGCATAAAAAATAATATTCATTTATTTCGCATTATTGTTTCCTCTACATTAATTGATAGAGTTTTTAAAATATGCGAATAAAATGTTTAATCTGTAATGCTTAATAATTTTTATGATGTAGATTATTCCAAACGTTGGATAATCCATGTTCCCGGAATATGGATAGAATATTACTTTGGAATATTCCCAATGTTACAAAGGAATATTCCGGGAATGTGGATGGAATAAAGTGCGCTATTAGGAAATGTTTTTCTCTAATGTAGTTCTTATTGGTCTGTCATTTTCAAAAAAACAAACGGCCTTTCAATTGCCCATGGAATGCTCTTCCAATTGAATTAGGCGCTCTATCATACATTTATGGTATAAATTCAATTTTTCTAGCTTATTTGCATTATTTTTAATTGGATGGACGAGTTTCCGACGTTAGAGAAAAAAATTGTTAAAAAAAAAATCAAAAACATTAAGTTGCACATTTTCAAAATTCCATCGTGATTTGCTGGGGATAAACCGTGGTCATCATTCACTTATATGATAATATTGTAAATTAATATTATAATTAGTTATAAACATAACAAAAAATGCCACAATAAGTGTATTATTAAAAAATAACACGCAATATTCTACTGATAAGTGATTTCAACAAAATAAATATTAATGAAGAGTTTTTAATATTTTTATAAATTATTGAACAAATATTTACGAACGTTTAGTTCTGCACACTGGTTTTAAATGTCATTTTATTCGTATCTTAGCCTATTTTCTCTGTAACTATCGTGTAACCGTCATTTACGATGCAAAATAGTTGATCGATATGTATGTTTTATTATCCCGTCTTATCTAACCTTGTCCAGGTGATTCAGTAGTTTTTTAAATACCAATTAATCAATCAAAGTAGTGTTATTTCTTATCAATACGCACTAATCGCAATTACTTATATCGCGTACGCGCTCAGCTTCCGTAAGCGTATGTTTTTCATTTTTATTGTTTGTTCTATGCCGCCAAGTACCCAATCATCGACGGCTGTATGCATGTCTGTCAAAACTTACCGTACTATGAAAGTTATAAAATTAGATTAGATCACTGTACAGAGTTACAAGGATCAAGTCGTTTAAGTAATTTGTAATAACTCTTGCCATTATTTTATTTATTTTATTAGATACACGTCTGTTATGTAGTATGCTAATTATCCTAACGATCTAAAAGGAAGTATTTTGATGATTTATTTGGCTTGCGTTGATAACTGTATTTGAATAATGGTTATTCAATATTAAATAGCGTTTAATTTTTATTTAGAAAAATATAAGTATACGTAAGATACTCTTGCATTAGCAATCTTGTATCTCAGTCCAAAATTTTTTATTGAAAATTTAAATTTTTGAATTTTTATATCAGATTTTATTTGTTAACTATTATTGCTATAACTTGATTATTAACTTTAGTGTGTTGTTAACTGTGCATTAACAATAATGTTCTCATTGTTGCTTTATTAAAGCAGGATATTAATTGTCATATTTGATGATTCATTTTTATCATTTCGTCCCATATGATGATTCTATGAATTGGAGCTGCTAGTTTTACGGTAATGTTCTTTTGTTTTCGGTACAAGTTAATCATAGCATGGATCTTAATCAGATATAATTTACTCGAGGCTAATTACTTGAAATCGGGACGCAACAAGAGGTCGCGTTAGGGTTAGGTCAAAGATTAATGAGGAGACATCATCAGGTTAAGTTGCTGGAATATATTTAGAGCCTGATTGGAATGTAGTCAATAACACACCACTTGATCATGATCAGACATTCTTATTATAATGCAGCTAGCTAAGTAAAAAGTTTAGGTACCTGTTAACGTATTCTTATCATATGTAAATGTGATCAAGTAAAAATGAGATGAGGAATATCTGGGCAGAGTCGAATATAATTTACCCGTGCACGTTTTCTTAAAGTTCTCATGATTAAATGGTCTGTGTTTACCCAATCATCTAACGATTCCGCAAGGTAGATCCAAAATTAATACATATTAATTAAAGCACCAATACAATGACTATGTCTGGAGGACATTAGACCAAGTATTGTGTTCAACGTGACAGGCCCAATTGAATGCCAGTTCTGGTTGAAGACTAAAATTGTTGTCAGCTGCCCTCAATATTAAATTATTTTCTCCTGATTTATTTCTGTTTCTAATTCAAGTGACACGTAAATGACAGTTTGACATACGACGGTCATATACGAATACTCTGCAGTTTACTCAATTTAAAGCACTTAAGAGTTTCGCGAAGACTGCATCGTTTAGTTTCAAACCGTCAAAGTTCAATGTAATAAGAACACCATACTAATATCAGGATCATTACAGCCATTAAACGAAGCAATTACGTCAAAATATTTAACGAGTCTTTTTTATTAAATTCAATTAACATGACGCAGATGTACAATCGATATGGCCGATTACATTGTTATCTCGATCTCGTATCGACTTCATCGCTACGAAATTACGTTTAATGCTTGAGCGTTATTCTCACGTACGCAATCTTTAAAAAAAACGCAAATTACGAATTTCGCAAAAAACGCTCGTTTTTCTCGCTATTTTGAAAAATGCGAAATAGTTTCCTGGACACTAAGTTGGAACGAGTGTTGATTATCTGAAATCTAAACGATCGACAGCGAGGCGATCGATTGCACATGTCCCGTGACGTATTCCTGATTGGTCGTGAACACGTGCGGGGATAGAATTTACTCCCGTTGCACATGTGCAAGTGCATCGTAAACTCTACTTGGGTACTAGTGCATATATACGCCCATCTTTTACTTCCTCTTGTCTTCTCTCTCTCTTGTTCATTCCGTTCCGTACATTCATTCTTTCACCATTTATCTCTCTACTCTGTTGCGACTTTTATCTCTTACTCTTTCGCTGATTAGAATCCACTCATTCCTCGGTCCCATGTTTTATTCGAAGAAGTTCTCCAAGAGGACATGTTGTGTCTTTCACGTGTAATTTTCCCGTTTGTACAAAAATGTGAGTTAAATTTATCTATTTAACCATTTTTGCACGTGTGAAAAGATATAGTAATGAAAAGAGTCTGATAAATTTTACTGATTTTATTTTCTGTGGCTTATATCGCAGCAAATGTTTTATTACGTGTAATGTAATGACAATCCATTTTTAACTGTGTTTATAATTTTTTTAATGGTTTATGAAAATAGAAATAAAATATTTCGTAATAAAAAAATGAAATCTTTATTTTATGCATACATTATACTAATTGTCTTAATTCAAGTGACACATAACTAACAGAATGAGAAAGTACAATTTTAACGTTAGAAAATGTCTTTTTAGATTAAACATCTAAATGCCTCTATTTTCTATGCAAAGTATCTCAAATTGGACTTTTTTAGAGTTTAGTAGGATGATGGTCATCAATTCAGCCATTTTTGATATGGACCATTATCGTTTTTGTTCGGAATTTTTGTACAGATGCATCCCGATGAAATAAATGTCATTGTTTTTTAGATGTTTGAAATCACTTGATAACGAGTGAGAATTAGTAAAAATTTTGGATTTTCAGAAAACTGAAAATATTTAAATGGATATAACTCGGTTGTTACTTATCATACAGTAACAAATAAAAAATCGAATAAATCGTCTTGAAATGTACTTTTTTGATCCTCCGGCCGTAAAGCTCGATTTCTCGGCCTAGAGCGAAACCTTCGGCCGCGAATTATCGAGTGCTACGACAATCAGATAAAAAAATACATTATTGGTCACGGGCGAAATATCCATCTCCGACGAATGTGATTGTTGCCCTCACTTCGCTCGGGCGACAAACTTCACAATCGTCGAAGATCTATAATTGCGCCCTTGGCACATAATGTACTATTATATGAGTAAAAAGAAAATTTTGTTGTTGTTTGAGTTTTTACGTTTTAAGTAATAAATTGAAGATTTTAGCCAATGGGGCATTTTTCAATTTGTTTTGCTAAATTCATAAAAAAACCTACTGAAAATAATGAACAATTTGCAGGGTCAAGATAGCAATTATTTTTGTTAATTTTGTACAGAATTTTATGATTTTTTTACAATTTAAATTTGTGCAGGAATCTCAAGATTCTATAATTAGAATTATTGTTGAATTTGTAACTCAGCATGTTCCTCTTTTTTTGTGTATTTTTGTTGTTTATTAGTAACTCAAAACATAGTTAGGAATTCGAGGTTATGTGGTAGGCGAGGAAAAGTAGACTTGCAGGTAATTTTCAAGGTCAAATCTAAAGTCATTATCATATTCTTCAAATAAAATACAATAACTTTGCTTGAGGTCATTTTATTAATTGCGTACTTCAAATTAACCAGTCGTACAAGAAGTTTTGATGAGTTAACAGAAAAGAAGTCTGACAAAAAGTCGGCTATTACAAAATGGTATCCCGCAATCTCAGTGGAAATTTTATTATCAAAAACATAACTTTGATCAACTTACGGATGAAAGAACATGCTAACCTCAAATAAGTTAGTGGCATGGAAGCTTCAGAAATTTGTAATTAAATTGGTTTCGACGATTACTGGTAAGGTCAAATCTTAAGTCACCATTACATTGTTCAATGTCCTTTTAAATCCCGTAGAAGGAGAAAAAAGTTACTTTATATAGTCTAATAAATTGATAATTTGTGACTATGGACATGTTATAGAATTAAAAAAAAAAAAAAAAATGCATGGTCACACATTCGGATTCGTTAACGGAGCCCAGAAGACGCTTTCCGCCAGTTACCGATCATCACTGACTCCCTAAACAGAATTTTCAACCGGACTCTTACCAGAATCCATCCAGGTTATGTTCGGGAATGACCGTGTTTGTCACACTTCCCTGAATAAAGCTCAGTCGGATATGAGAATAGGCTGTGGTCATAACCGGATTGCGTTACCCATGTTCTATTCTAAATTTGAATGGCTCTAGTTAATTCGTTATTCGGGTTAACCAGGCTGGATCTCAGCTGGGTCCTGTTTGTATTCGGGACAAATCGGGCCCATTCTTTCCTCGTTACCGTCAAAAGTCTGATTTGACTAAACTAAAATTTATTTGACTGTACGATTTCCCTTTTTCTACCAGTGGGCAAAGTTTGGCAAGAATGTTGCCTAATAAGTGTTTTAATAATATATATTCTGTAATAAGGGCATAATTACCGAAATTCGACGAGTGGAAAGATTGTTACACTCGTCGGCCATTAATATGTCCATGTCGCATATGATATTTTTTAACGCGATGGGCGTGAAACTCGATAAATTGTGTCCGAAGATCTCAGTGCCGGGCGCAAAATCGAGTTTTACTCCCGGAGAGTTAAAATTATACATTTATCGTGTTGTTTTCTAAGCATACAATTACTACAAGGTATAGCACACATTCCTGTATGATTGGATCATTTGGAAAATATGGATTAAAAGATCCGTGAATGTTGTAATATTTTATTTGAACAATCTGACGGTAATCTTAAATTTGACCTAGGAATGATCTAAGTCCACATATATGTGGAATCCAAAATATTCAAGTGGAATACAAATTTTCTGGACGGAAGTTCCAGAAATATGGATGGTACTTGTCATTGAAATGACCTTGAAGATTATTGACAAGGTCAAAGTAAAGTAATCATCGTATTGTTTGCATAAAATCATCCAAGTTGATAAATATACGTGTAAACCTCTTATTTGTTGGAATTAAAAAAAAAGGCTGACAAAACGGTACAATCTTGCAATTTACTTCTCATTGTGGAAAATCCCTATTACCATTGAAAGACGAAGAAAGCCCGAAGAAATTCCCAACGTGGCAAAAAGAGGCGAATGAATAACGCGGGAGTAGCGAGTTGAAACAGAGCACAATTACGCGAGCCCTTATAAATATGCCTTCAATTTAAAAATCCCGTCCCAGGGTTCTCGCACCTGATTCCACCAATACGTCCGCGAAGTTCGCGCAATATACTCGCATAAAGCCGACGGGCGGGTTTGCAAAGCGGCGGCACAGAGAGCGCGACGCCGCCCGTAGAACGATCTCGAGTTTACGTATCGCGGGAAACAAGAAGAGTATCGAGGGGGGGTCGAGGAAAAGTGCAGAGGGGCCGAGATCGTTCCGCAGGAGAAAATTTCGACTATAAATAGCAGTGTATTCTAAACGAGGTACACATAGCGCATTGGATCTAAATTATGAATTTCATCAACGGCAGTCTGCCGTTTCATTCCGCGTTTTTAGCCCCCATCCGAAGCTTTCCGGATAGCGTTCTCCCTCCGGCCCTTCGGCGTCATCTCGGTGCGAGCGAGGGAGAGAGAGGGCGAAAAAGTACCAAAGGGGGCGCGAAATGACGAGAGTAAGAAAACGAGCTAGTGTGGGAGGGAGATGAAAACCGTGGATGAGGGAGCGAGAAGGGAGAATTATGAGGATGATAGAAAAGAAGACGCCGAAGAAACGGACGAGACGGGGTGGTGGATAAAGAGAACAATACCAGAAGACGAAGACGTCGGGAGAAAGTGAGACACTAGCCGGAGGGAGTGAATAGAGCACGCGGAGGGGGAGGGGGAGAGATGAAAAGTTCTGGCGAAGACATAAAAATGCGGCGCTCTGCATTTCCCTTTTAAAATAACGTCTTTTGCTCCTTTTTCAGTTTATTATTATCAAGTTGTGCAGCGGGATGCTGTGCAGTCCCTTTTCCCGTCCTCCCCAGCTTACAGGTCCTCTCTCTCGCTTCCGCGTCCCTCAAGTCCTGGAGCGACTATCTTCCTTGTTTCCTCCCGCGGATTCTCCTTCCCACGGGTTGTTATACGTACACCAGTCGTCTCATCTCGGCATATAGAGCCTAACTGCACCGCCAGGACGTGCGGATACGCGTTGCGTTATAACTACCGTGTGTATACGTAACTCCGCGTTTACGAAGTTCGGGTTATGAGAATTAACGCCGGGTGCTCGCGTAGCCGCTGCGCTGTGTCTTCGTTAAGGAAGGGCCGAACCCCGGAGCGACCCTGGCTTACCGAGTGCTACTGCCCGAAGTGCATCGGACGAATTAAGTCTCTATTGGGATTGATCTGTATTGCAGAACGAGATTCGATCTAAGGATGAAAGAAAGATCTTTCTTTATACTCGGAAATTGTCAATTACCACTTATAACACGGATTCTAACCACTTTTTTAATCGTAATTGATTGACACCTGACCTTTCATTAGGAAAATACGAGTGTACCAAAGAACATTCGTTGATTTCAAAATGGCCGCTGACAGAATCATTTCCCGAGTAGAATTTTAGGCTTTATACGGAATCCAGCAAGAGGAGAAAATTGGGGTCCAATTATTGTCCACCTAATTATAATAGAAATTTTCATTTTCATATTTCAAAATACGAAGGATACAGTGTTCATTTAGCGTCACAAATTCAACCTCCTATTTCAATTGGTTTTCCATGAAAAAAAAAACAACCGCAAATATCGCTGCAAACATCGACACCAGCGTCAACCGACAATAGGCAGTTAAGTGTACTACATGCTTGTCAAGGAGCTGCCCTACTTATATTCGGGATGCGACCGGGCTATCTTCTTGGAATCCAGTCAAAATTTTGGTACACTTCCCTGGCCGGACTTAAATAGAGTTCCCGTCCAGATTTTGACCAGGCCAGTCTGCAGAAACCTGGCTTCAATTAAGCCTCGTTAATAATTAATTTAAGCATGAAAGCACTATTTTGGATTTCAAGTATAACTGATTGGACCCTTATAGAAACAGGGCCCCAGTCGGGATTTGCCGTAGTTAACCCGATTAAAAATTCGGACAGGATTATGGCTGGAATCCAGCCGGGTAAACCCGATCCAATCGGTTTCTGAACACCACGAGGGTACCCGGGTCGGATTCCGGTCATAGCCCGGTCAGTATCTCAAATCTGTTTGGGCTGTAGTTGAAGAAGCGTGACAAACAGGGTCGGATCCCAGATACAACCAGGAAATACTGCATTCCGGTTACAAATTCTACTTGGGAACGCTCTATTTTCATGATAACCCGTGCCCAAATTACACCAAATTATATCGAAAAGGTACGAATTTCCGCTGTATTATCTCGACTCCATCGTTTTATGACATGAGCAAGCGGTGAAACAGCAGCATCACGTACACTCATGCTCTATTATCTAGATATTTCTTTTCGTGTGATTAGCATTAAGATGATGATGACTAAAACTCAATTTTGATCTCAGAATCTTGAAGAGCGACCCTGAAAATAGCAGGAATGTACCTCGCGACTTTTATCAACGATTTTGATACGAAATACTTGATTGAAATTGAAGCAAAAAAAGTGTCTATTAGGCGTTGCAGGGTTAAGGAGTTCAGGACACTAAACAATACCAGGAGTATCACATTGTAATGTCACTGATAGACCAGATCACACGATGTTAGATCAACAGAAAATCGTAGTCCTGTTTTCTCGAGCAACGGGTAATGCGATCATCGGGAGGAACAAGGACGTATCCGCCTAGAGGTCGAGGACTCGGTCGGGGAACACCTGCAAGTACCCCAACATCCACATAAATTTGCTCGGCGTTCTCAGCGCAACACGTTAACACGTTTCCAAGAGATTTTAATCTCGCTGGCCGATCAAGCTCCGAGTCTAGTGCTGCCAGTGTCGAGTTGCCAACTCCGAGACTTGACGTCCAGGAGCGTTGGATGCCTCCATCGGAGGTGCCAATTGATTTTTAATAGCGGAACAGGGGTACTCCGATGCATATTCGACCCATTTTTCAAACGGGGTCGATTATACTTTTTTCGCCTTGGGCATCCTGAAAAACGTGTTTCGGAGCATTTTGGACGATACCATTGTGCTTTTAGTCTGGTGTTTGCGGAATCTTAATTTGACTATGTAAATTCCTTGTCACCGTTTACATAACACGGTGTGAAATAAATGCAAAATAAAAAATCTAAATATGCTTTTAACGAGTATTAAAAAGTATCATTTCAGTTGATGCAGTGTCGACGTAGTTATGACAAAAAAAAAGGGGACGTACGTACCACAAGATCACGGACACAAATTTTTGTATTGTTATTTTGGGTTTCGTAGGGTCTGAAATGTTGGTATTTGATGAAAAACTATATGGTAATTTTTTGCCGGGAACTGACCAAATTTAATAATTCAAACCTATGGTCTGGGTTGAAGTAAAAATAATAAAAAATACATGAATATTATACTAAAAACTTATGACAAAAAGTTGTGTGTTACAACACATATATAAGGGAATGCAATCGTTAAATGTTAGAAAGTATATATGGGGCATTCTTTATGAATGTTACACTCATTTTGTCCACAGCGCATTTTAATTTAAAAATAGTTTTCAAAAGTAACATTTCAGAAAATTTTATTTGCGTCGTGTATTACGTGTTGTACCTTTTTGGTGAAATTTGGAACAAAAGTTGCTTTCTTCGAGTAATTACATTACTTCTATGGAAAAATATGAAGAAATAATTAAAATAATCTGCGACCCCGACAATGCGTAGAACAGCATAAATTATACTTTTAAAAAATCCTGTATAAATGTTTACATTGCGCAGTTGTTACATTTAATTTGATAAAAAACGTCTATTTGGTGAAAAACATGATTTTATTTTAAGGTCTTAATATATTCGATGTTTAAGTTCGCAAGTTATAACATATTTTTTTAAATTTAATTAAATTATTTAATTATTTAATAAAAAAAGACTATTTAATTAAAAACGAATCAGACGTTATTTTCTCTCAAGTTGTTCTTTATTTTCTCTGATATATTATTTATATATGTTGGACTATTGTTTTTTCTATAGTTTGTGTATTATTTGATGTAGTTTGAAGTGTATTGTAGATCTTAAAAACTAATTTTCTAAAACATTGATCAATAATAAAATCTCGGTATCATTATTAAATACTTTTCTGCAAATGTAATTTGTTAAAGTTTGATGGCTTAATTAATCCAAAAGTAACTCTGATTAACGACCTGAAAAAGTATCTTTATGACACCAATCCGTATTAGTCTATCTTCATCATTAATAATGAGTAAATCTAAAGTACTAATTCTTTTATTTTTTTTCCATATTAAATGAAGTTGTATTTTGTATTCCTTTAATTTTATTCATAATGCAAATAAAAATTGGTAAAATCTTATCAAAAAAATAATTTCGGCTGTTAAGATGTTATCTACATATCTGCAATAAAATGGTGGTGTGAAAGGTAACTTATTAATTAAAATGTTTTCCATGAGATTCATGATTATGTCTGTAAAAATTGGTGAAAGTGGGGAGTCCATAGGGACATCGGACTTGTCTTTATACGTTGTATTTTGAAATTGAAAAAATGAATATTTAAGCCTTCAAAAACTTTTTTGTGGTTAACCAGTGTAACATTATCGTTCCATCTATTTTTCAGTATTAATTAATAATAATAATAATAAACGTCTTTATTGTACAAAGATACAAAGTTGTACAATGGGCGAGACACAGCACAAGCTGTTTTACAGCCTGACCCAGAAAATTTTAGAATTTTTGTTGAAATGTTTGGGCAAACTACATCCAACTTAATTAAAGTGTAATTTTGTGGAAGTTTAAAGTAATTGCTCTTATTATCTATATCCTCTGTCTCTTTAACCTTTTTTGATGTATTATGTATAAGTGAAGAAAACAAGGTGGTACAAAAAGCTGATAAATTAAATGTTGAACAATTTATACGCCTGAGAAGCTCCTAAGGACGTCCAAATGTCCGCTTTTAATCGAGAGCTCTTCACGAACTCCTGAGAGCATGCTGAAACGGGTTTGTATTGTATGGGAAACAACTTAAGTTGTTGCAGTATGTTCAAATTTACAAATTTCTTTAAATTCTTGTGACTGTTCAAAAGATCATTAATTTTTTTTAAATTTAGATTACAAATATACTAACTGTTATATAAATAAAATATTCATCTAGCAATAATTCTGAACTGATACTAAGACTTTCTATTTGAAATCCCATAAATCAAGAAATAAGGTGTATGTAAATATTACACGTCAAAATATTAAACCATTAACGCATATAGGAGGCAATTTCAGCATTAAAGTTTGGACTGCTGGCATATAAGGAGTGTGATGAAAAAGTATTCAGGAATCGATGTTTTTGAGGGTGCTTTTTCTATTGGTGATGGCTAAAATCGTCGAAATGACTTTAGTCATGAAAACAAGAAACCAAAATCTTTTTTAATGATATTTCGTTCCATTAAAGTTGTCTAATTTAGATCGTGACCTTTATATCTGAACTTAAAATAAATGCAGTAAACACAGTCAGGAAATGTTTTGTTAAATCAAAATTAGGTTAAATTAACCAGTTTTTTTTCTAGGAAACTAAGGTTTTGGAAAATTTTAGAGAACTTTTATTAGGCTAAAAATATCTTATGATGAGCCAAAGGAGATCCTCATTTTTTTCATTTTTTTTAGAGATTCATTATTTTTATTGTCTTGTCTACTATTATAGGTTGTAAAAATTTCAGGGTAAGCAATGATCAATTTCATATTCGTATATAAGGGATAACGCATTTTTGTTAATTATACTTTTTTTACTCATCATACCTCACGAGGATTTCAACACTAATAAACGTTAATTAAATCCAGTTAAATATTATTTTCTCTCCGAGTAAAAAGTAGACACTAAAAATCAAAAAGAAAAACGCAATTATGACTCATTTCGTTGCAAATTTTCTCCTCATTCCTCATTATTTCGTGCATTCTTTTTGTAGTTACCAACTCGTAGTTTAGTCAATAAATCTGTTTTGCAGGCAATTAGCGAGTTGCGGCATATGGAGAGTAATATGTACTAAAACGCTCCGGCAATCTCAGGAATTCCTGCAGTTTCTGAAGTTTGACATTTCTCGAGAGATTCGTCTTGCAAGTGCAAAAGATGTAGAATGATGAAGTCCTGAAGTTTCGTGAAGTCCAAAAGTACAGTTTGAAAATATTTCATGAAGGAAAGAAGAATCGAGCTCATCGTCTAACAAATCAAATTTCACAAAATTCCTTTAAATTGTAGGGAGAATTTAAGAACTAATACTATTTTTTTGTTTAATAAATTTATTTACTTTTACAATTCTATTAATGTTAATTAATCGTCGGAATTAGTTTTCCATACGTTCGATTCAAAGGTATTTCAATGAGTTTCCAATTATTCTTTTTTCAACAAAGAAATAAAACCGAATTGGACAATTAAATTGAAGAATTTATTTGCAGAAATAAACTAAAGACCAAATTAACACTTAAGTCGCAGAATTGATTGGGAGAGTTAATTCAAAGTTCCGATTTAGAAAATCGATTTTAATAATCGATTCTAAAGTGTTTTCAAAGTCATTCGAACAATTCACTACAGAATAATACTCTGATTCGAATGCAGACTTCGCAAAATGTGATCGAGGAATTGATCCGTTCAGAATTTGATTGAAAATCCATTTAAAATAATTGGCAAATTGCTTGCAATAATTTTGTATGATGCAATGCTCGAATTGCTTAAAAGGTACACTACGTACTATATTTGCACCATTCAATCGAAAAACAAATTTTAAGAATTGAATTGCAGGATAGATTCGAAGGATCGATTGGAAGAAAACAGATTCGAGGCATTTCTTTAAAGAATTGAAATGAAGAATTGATTGTGTGAAAATATTAGTCGAACCATTTATTACTTATTGGTTAAAAGGATAGATTCAAAGAATTGCTTCGGAGATCATTGAAGAATCAATTCCGGAAATTAAATCAAAGAAGTGATTCGTACAATATTGGAGAATTATTTACAACAATTTATTAGAAGTACCAATTCGAAGGATAGATTCGACGAATTGGTTATAATAATTGATTCAAGAATTTGATTCGAAGAATTCGAATGAAGAAGTAATTGTCTCAATAGCCTAGTCGGACAATCTATTGCATATATTGATTGAAAGGGTCGACTCGAAGAACTGCTTCGAATAATTAAATAAAAAATGTTTTTGTAAACCTTGAAGAATTGATTTGCAGAATTGCATGGGAGATAATTAAAGAATGATCTCGGGAAATTAAATCAAAGAATTTGTACGAAGAAGTGATTTCAACAATGGATTCGAAGAATTGCATGCTTTAATTCAGTGAAAAAATTGAGTGGAAGAATTAATTACAACAATTGATTCGAGGAATTGATTCGAGCAATATATTGCATGAAATTATTCAGATAATTAAATTGATGAACTGACTCTACAAAAAAATGAAAGAATTTATTTCATGGTTGACAGATTCAAGGAATTGTTGCGAAATTGTATTGAAAATTTAATTCAGAAAACTAAATGGACTAAATGTTAAGAAAAAGATAAAAAAGTATACTTTAAAGCAAAATTAATGCTAAATCTCAAAAAAAAGGTCAGTTTCATGTCACTAAAGGTTAGAGCTCTTAGGAGCTGAACCAGTGCTACGAATAAATTCGGATTTAGTACAAAAAATTATGCATCTAATCTTGTATGTCTAGTTTGTGGGCCTATATAATTATTTGAAACGAACAACCACTCCATCGTCATTCCATTTTCAAGATTTGGCAGTGACGAGATTGCTATAAAGGGCCAAGCACACGCAGATCGTAATTTACATTGACTGCATCTAAACGTATCATTTCAAAGGGGAAAAGACATTCGAAGGAAGTATCCCATCACCGAACTGATGCGTCGACAGATATCTGCGTCACGTGTCTCGGTTCTCAGATTCCGATTGGCCGTATCGTGACGAGCTCTGCGGAATTGCTAACATGAGGGTACGACCATAATAAAACTCGCGGCTTTCAGGTAGAGAACGTCGTTCGTTGAATGATAATATTCTCGCGGTCGGAGTGCACTTCTTCGTCTGCGATTGTAAAAAAAAGACCGCACGAGAAAATGAGAATAAACGAGGCGGACGGCAAACGATTCGGTGAACTTAAGCCAGGGGAGAAAAGGGGGTGTACACGGCGATAGGGAAAGAAAAATGGTGAAGACCAAGGGAAGGAAATAAATACTTAGGTGGATGGTGGGGGTAGATCGGGTCGAGATAAGAGTTTTAATGAAAGGCACTTACGATCCACCGCGAACACAACCGACGACTCTGAACCTGAATGACGCGGTTGCAGACAGCTGCCCAAACCTGATCGGTCCGACGGTTCATCCGTTCGCCGACTCTCACGTGATTCCTCTTATGATATCGTATAACCCGCCAAACCAGAAGAAACGGGCTGCCTTCTCGTTAGGTACCCGAGTTTTTAAGCGCAAGGTGCACCGGCACCTTAATTCTCGCCTTCGGTGATGATCGGGGTTTCTGGGCCTGGCGTCAAATGCTGAGGTTATTTTTGAAACATTGTCAAATTCATGAATCTAGTCGCGAAATTCTTCGGTACCGTAGAATTGAGTTAAGAAATTGAGTCAACGAATTTTGCCGAAGAATTGACTCGATGCAATGGTTCGAAGAGTAGAGTCAACGAAGTTTATCGAAGAATTAACTCGATGCAACGATTCGAAAAATTGAGTCGACAAATTTTGTCGAAGAATTGATTCCAAGAATGGATTGGAGGACTTGATTCAAAGAATTGATTGGATGAATTAATTCCAAGATTTTATATGGAACATGGATTTGAAGAATTGATTGCAAGAACGGATTCGAAGTCTTGATTCAAAGAACTGATTTGATGAATTGATTCCAAGAATTGACATGGAAAATGGATTTGAAGAATTGGTTCCAAGAACTAATTGCAAGAATTGATTCGAAAAATGGATTCGAAGATTCGATTCGACAAATGGATTCGGAGAATAGATTCGAAGAATGGATTCGAAGAATTGATTCAAAGAATTGATTCGAAGAACTGATTCAAAGAATTGATTCGAAGAATTGATTCAAAGAATTGATTCTAAGAATTAATTCAAAACATATTTGCCATTAATTTATGACTATAAAAGTCATAAAATATTCATGAAGCTCAAAGTGAAAAAATGATGTTAAAACAATCTAAAAGATTATTTTGTTTACATAGAAGAAAAAAAATACCAAAACCGCATTTTGAATAATCAAAAGTTCCTCCACTGCGAAATATTTTTAGTTGGCCCCTTTGGTATGATCAATTACATTGCCACTAGGGGTAAACATAATTGACTCAATGATTTGATAATTCATAGTCTTGGATGGCCCCCAAAAGGTGCTTTTAAACACATTGAAGGGGCCAACTGAATATATTTTGCAATAATGAATACTTGTCTTTCTTGATTGCTAAATCTAGGTGATAACAATCAGAGGTATGCAGTAAGCTCAAAAAATCAAAGCAAACAATCAAACACAGAGGAAAGATAGGTCACGTGGATAGAAATGTACGATTCGCAGTAGATCTTGCACCAGTAAATAAAATGGCGTCTCTTCGAAAACTGCCAAGAAAACTTCATTACACCGCAATGCTCATTGACAAAGGGAGACTCGGCAAGAAACAGGAGGAAGCTAAAAGGGACTGCAGGAGATTTGAGAAAATTAAAAATAAATCCGCGCCTTTTCCGAAGTGACTGTGTACCTCTCGACACGACGCGATGCAGAAGTTACTGCGATACTTTCCGGACAAGTCGAACGGAAACATCGGACACCAAAATAATGGAGCTTTTCAGGACAACAGGAGTAACGCCGAGACCTGATTTCTTCTCGAGGTACAGTTTTCGATTCCGCCTCGTGGGGTTGCTGTACAAGGGGCGTGGGTGGAGAGGGGATTTAAGGCAGAGAGTGCGGCTTTTGCTGAAGAACTCTTTTAGTTTTCCCCGAGACTGTTCGTACCAGACGCTTCGAGGAGGTCCGAGAAAACGAGAGATTTATCGCTTTTCTCTTTTAATAGCAGCTCTCTCGCTCGGCGGGTGAGTAGAGGCGACACGCTTGTTCTGGTCGATGATGGAAGCGCGATGACGATTTTGCGAACGAGTGTTTCTGTGCTCGTAAAACGACGGGTCTTAGAGTGGAGACGCGTTCTTCGGGAAAATTGCTTTTATGTTTGTAATAATGTTGTGTACGTACGCGAAAGATGATGAAAACTACGCGAATAAAAGCTTCGAAGAAATCTAGAAAAGGAGACGCATTGAAATTACGTGTAATTTTATTTTTACGTTTAATATCGAATCTTTACTTTTGGAATGGGCAGGAATAATGATTTCGGGAAATTTAATTACGACTCAAATATACATAGAATGAGTGTTATCCCTAATAAAATTTGCACTGTTTGGCCCCAAAAGAAACCGGGGCCCACCCTGGGTTTGAGCCGGGTAAGAGCGTATAGAAAATTGGCCCGAAGGAAAACAAGCTGTAATTCATCTGGGTCAAACCAATTTATGATCCATCAACTCCCTTTTCCAAATCGAAAACAAAAATATGATAATTCGATTGGATTCCGTACATAACAGAACGCTACACTTTTAGTTCGTCTTGTAACCGCTAGGAGTGTATACAGCTTTGCTTCGTATTCGTTACAGAAACAGTATTTTGTATTGTACTTAGAGAGTTTTATCTCTATACTGAATGCTCCCCAATTGGTATGACTATTAAAAGCTGATTGATAAAATGTGCGAAATCAATTAGTACAATCAGTAGAAAAGGTTAAACTGTACGTTTAGAACGGCCGTAGCCCGGTCAAAATTACTACACGTGATATTGACAATAAATAAAACATCTTACATAAATTGCCTCTTCCTGAGCCAAAATGAAATATTTACGGTAATAATTTTGATTAGGTAATTTCCAGATATTAAACAAATGCAAACTTGCGTGGGTAGCTTAGCTAACAGAAGTCGACCGGCATTCGAATGGTTCCGAGTTCAAGTCCCGGTGCAACGAATGTCTCGAGTTTGGTCCTCATTTTTTTTCCCAAAAATAAAGATTTGATTAAAAAAAAATTATAAAAACATGTCATTGTTAAGATTATCATTAGAATTTTATTAACAAATGAAAATCATTCCAAATTGTGAGGATGACTTTGCATATTGTATTTTAGTTCAACATGAGAAAATTTATAGAGAATATTTTTACTTACACAGCAAAATGATCATATATATAATTTATTTATAAGTTTGAGTGCTAATGACGATTGAATAAAAAGTAAGATTCGATATAATTACAATTATTTTTAAAAAATTACTCAAAAGTGTTTACTTACATGACGATTTGCAGAATTGATTTTAGAAATGAATTACTAAGAAATCAATTAATTTACTAAAAACACATAAAAAACAATGTCAAAATTATTATAATGTTTCAATTGAAGTATTTATTCGTTATACAAAGCCGTTTAAAGGACAACGAATTTGGGATTTATCTTGAATGACAAGGAATAATTTAAAAAGTTGACTACAATTTATTATCGATAATTGGCAACAAATCAAAAGAAATTTTATCATGTGATTATATAAAAAATAAACTCAAAATTTTTATCAAACAGTTGAAGAATTACAAAAGGCCGAATTGTTCTCTACTGATGATAGATATGACGCTATTGTTTGGAATATTTAATTATTTTAGAACTTTAAAAATATTCATCTCGAGTTTTGGTCATCACGTATATAGTTGCAATGTATATTTGAAAGTTAAACTGTATACATCCAAAGCAAGGTAGCAGAAGTGAAAGTTCAACAGGGGGTGCAGCGCCGCAATGTCGGAAAGGGGTGTATTGTGCGAAAAACTCATAAAACGTTTTACAACGCGAATAAAAAGCACCGAGAGCGAAAGCATGCCCTTCATCCGTAGTTAAAAGTACAACAGATATATATGCAAGGATGACGTTTCCAAATGCTCGTGCCATTTTATCATTTGGGTTCGTTAAGTTTAATAGGTTAAATCTAGAAAATTCCATTTTTTATTTCCCCAACGTGAAAACAGAAAGCGTTCGGACGAAAATTCGTTCTAAATTTCGAAATAAATCAGTACTGATTCAGTAAAATGTGTTAAAACTATATTATATGATATTAAATGATTACTGCCCTTTGTACAAATTGTTGGTCGGTATCCGGTTGTCAGAGATAGGCCGGAATTCACCGGCAGCAAAATACTGACTCAATATTAAATGTAGGTACTCATATTCAATGCTGAATCAGTACTGACAGAACGCCAGTCTCAGCATCCATTTAGTACCACCGTCGGCACTGACTTTCGGAGTGGGTACAGTACAAATATCTGTAATCATTCGTCGTATTTGTAAAGATTTTCTTTACAACCGATATTAACGACAGTACTGGTAGACAGTACTGATTTCGTACTCCGCAACTACGACAGTCAGTACTGGACAACGTTAAACCCCGTAACTGTCCCAGTAATGGTGTGGTATTGGCGGTCAGTACTGGAATTCCTACGATTAGTACTAGGTCAGTACGATACTGGTGGGATTTTCCTATAAATTTCTACCTGCAGAGTAACAAGTTTCAAAAAAATCGAATCAATTATTTAAAAATTCTTTTGCTATATTGGATCCGTCATTTTCAAAGTTGGAAAATTGTTTTTCATGTCGTTTTTATGTAGTTGTTGATTTTGTGTTAGTCTCTTGGACTGTAACTCAAACATGCCATTGGAATTAATTATTAATTTGTTGTCTGGACACTTTCAGAAAGTTTTTGTAGTGTTAGCTTTAAGTCAATCCACATGTCAAAACTTGCCGAAATTATCTTTATATTCTTCCTTATTTCCTAGAACTTCCCATACGTATTATAATTTTTAACTACTCTCCGTGTCGTAATAACATTACAAATTAGTATTTTCACTTCATCCCTTAAATATATTCATCGAAACAAATTATTAGCTTAATCGATCCAAACAATTTCTGAAATTAATTCCCGGAAACAAAGAAAAATTAGATAGTATTGCCGTATTCGTTTCAATTTCGCGCGCATCGTTACTAGCCCTTCATAAATACTTCTGGTTGCGAAACACTTTGTCTGGAGGAGGTTTCAGTTAGGATCGTCTCTCCTTTTCCCCTAGATGTTGGCGTAGTTCTCTTTCGGCAACTTAAAACGAAAACGCCGGAACTTTGCAATCTACGAAGGCTGGTGAATTATACGCCTGGTTCGAGAGAGAAGGAGAGCTTTCTCCTTTTGACTTTGCGGTCGCGATTGATTCATCGACGTCGAACCATCTCGGTCAAATCCGAATCCAACCTGACGTTATAGAAGAGAAAGTCGAATGTGCGCTCTTCTTCTTCGCGAGATAGTTGCACCATAACCTCCCGACGATGCATAATAAATCAGACTACCGAGAGACGCGATCGTCAACGAGCATGCTCGAAAATTGGACTCCTCGTGGGTTACGCGCGCACGTCATGTTGTCGCTCCTTCTCCCAGGCCTCCAGAAAAACCCATAAATTACGAGCTCTGGCTATTTATTGTTATTGTCCATGTGCCGGATACTTATTACGTCGATGAGTAATCAGTTATTTATTTAAGTGCTTATTCATGTTTTGCCGCATAAGTCCACGGTACCGATTATTCCTGGAATTTCGTTGGGTTGTGCGAGATACATTGGGTAACCCTGAATTTCGTGCGTTTCCTATTGATTTATTGCGATTTTAAGTGAATTTTCATTAATACACTGTCGATTTCGTATTTCATTTCCGATTCTTTGTTGCTTACTGGTTTTGGGAAATTTTTCTTCGTCAGCTATGTCAAATTTCTCGAATGTTCTGAATGCTATTACGTCATGTGCATAAAATGTGCGTATCTGGGTTACGTCACATACCTCTGCTATAGGAACGTTTGCCATTGTATTGAGATGCATCGTTAGCATGGTATCTTTACTGTACGTTAATTCAAAGAGGGACTTACCTGAAACGCTCTAACATTTGAAATGTTAGCACGGAAATAACTTTGATAAAACAGCTGATAATTATGATCAGTTTTGTTTTATTTAGGGAGAACCTCTAAAACCTCTAAAAATCGCTGGTATGGAACAGAATTCGCGGGAGTCGTGTTGGTCGAAATTCAAGAAATCCAAATCGAAAAATGTTTCTAGTGTTCCGATGCTTGAATCCATAATTACCTTTTTGAATTCGGATTGTTGACGTCTGAATTCATTTTAGTTTACTGGGGTTGTCTTAAATGTGTCTTAAAGGCAGTTGTCACCCGAAAAATTGCAATTCGTAGATAACCCTGACCACATACTCTTGTTGGCAAAAATTGCCGTCAACCGATTTATGGCTGATGATACCACATCATAGGAGAAGATACAAAAATTCAAAGAATTTCCACGAGAAAATTTCAAGAGTTTATCACTTTATGAAACAATTATTTACCCCATGAAGATGTCAGATCCAAACAGAAATCTTAATTCAGACAAATAATAAATATCCAATTAATACGAATTGACCAAATCACTATTACTCCGAGAAATCATTGATTTTCTAGGTTCTTTTGTATAGTGAATCGAAATCCCTAACGGTCCATGTAAGAACGCAATCCAATGTGAAAATCACTTGGCGAATATAATACGTAAATCCCCAATGTCTCCTATCGTAGCGGGAAGCAGTTCCGAAACACGCCTTCGTATATCAAAATAATTAAAAACTTTTTATCGGATTCGACTTCGGTCTCGAGCGACCGACCACGGTACCAAATTATTCGCACCGATTGAACTTCGAGGACCGTACGTTACTTCCGGGGCAAATTCGAAATCGATGGAATCCCCGAAGTTTTGGAACGGCTCCCGTCGAGTATCCCGAAAACGAATTTCTCATGCCCGGGAACCGATCATTACCGGACATTCTGCTCCCCCACATCCCGAAACACTTTGAGCGGTAATAAGAGGTTAGGACTTATTAAATACGGCACTGTCGCACTAAATTTCGTGGCTCGGCTACTGGACGCTGCCCCGAATGGACAATAACCTTGACTAGGGATGTCAGGGGTCGCATTACGTTGTCTTACCGCAGGGCGCCTTCTCATTCGCCGGCATTGCTGGAAACGTTCCAGTTACGTTATTCCCTCTTTTGCTGCATCTCACTCAGCCTCTCTCTCTTGATACTCTCCATTTCTCTCGAATCGTTCTGAACTTCAACAACGACCGTTTTCCTCCTTCGTAGAGCGATGCTGACAGAATTACGTTCTCGATTTTTCTCTCCTTCTCTCTCCCTCGATAGCTTTCCTTCCTTCTCTCTTCATGAAATGTCGAACCCCACGGCTCTAAAGCTTGCCATAAATATCGATGGTGACCGACGAAGGGGGACTCGGAGAGAAAAAGACGACCAAGTAAACATGATGAGAGCATAAGAGAGAGGAAAGGGAGAGGCCTGCCAAATATAATAAATTTTTAAAAAATCCACTTTTTTTAAGTTTAACTGACTTTGATGCAGATAATGTATACGTGTGTCGCAGAAAAACTTGGTTCATTGAAAAGTATCCTATGGAAGTTGAGGATATGAAAAACATTACAACATTTTGATTTAGAAAAACTTGGGTCACCGAACCGAAAAGTCCCCGACCTTTCCCTGGACATTACAGTAATGATTTCAAGTGTTCCGCAATAATCAATAAATAGTGTACCACCAATAACTCATACTTAAGAACTTATTAGCTGTCTTAAAATTTTTAAGATAAAATGCTTAGTACGAACTCGGGAGGAATTTCTTCACATAGAAAACAAGCGATTTTTCGCTTTCGTCAATCGTTCGATTGGTGAATGATTATTAATGAAATATTACAGCTACTCCGCAAAAAGTGTTACCCGTAAATCAATGAAATTCCATGCCAATGCTCAATGATATTAACGATCTCTCGCACACGCGCCGTAGAATTTACGCTACGTGACGCCTCCGCGCGTAACGCGGGAATGTCGTAAATAAAGTGCGCGTTAAACACGCGGGAATTACAAACGCAGCGTGTTTTTCCCGGGAAAATTTGAATTGGAACGACTCACTTAAAGGGTCTGGAAGAGCCAGATAAATGCGGCTTTACGCCGCTGGGGACCGATACCGGTCGTGCAGTGAGAAAGCGCACGAATCGAACGCACGCAACGTGGACGCAAAGTCGTAACGCCTATTCACGCTTTTATTCTACGACTCGTATGAAGAGGGAGGAACGATATAGCATGAGAGGAATATTGGAGAGGGGGAGAGAGAAAGAAACAGAAGCATCTGGGATTCAGGATCGTTAAAAAGAGAACGAACACGAGGGAATAAAAAGAGGACGAAGTGCAAGAGACACAGCAAACAAGAGAAGAAGAGTAAAAAAAGGAGAAGAGGGACAGAGATAGAGGGAGATCGGTAATGAACGAAAGAGAGAGGAGCGGGAGTGATTTATGCTAAGTTGCTGATGCCGAGGCTAACCGAGGGCCTGTGCATACGGTAGACCTATATAGATACGTATACAGTCGACCAAGTCGGCCATCTTGGATTGGGTCCTCGCGGTCCCTTCTCAGGCCGATTGATCGACCGCGGTCGATTGCTACTTGTTGCGAGATTATTCGATCCTCCCGACACAAAAGGCTTTATGGTTACGTGTCGGATGCCTATCAGATTTCCGCGAGATATTCTTGCATTTAAGGACTTACAAAGTCCGAAACGATTCGCTTTCTGAAGCCTTGTTAAAAAGTAATTCGATCGCAGTGAGTTAGGTTGATACTCCATACTTATTTTTAAAATTTGTCTGAGCATTCATCGAAATTCATTTTAATTGTTTCATTTCTTATGATTCTTCAATTGGACTTTCTACGTTTTGTCGCTCATTTATTTCAGAAGGTTGATAAAATTCCGATTTTGAGTAAATTCGTATATTTCTTCAGGTTTCGAGCACTTGTGGATCTTTTTCAGAACTGATGATAATTTGTTTATAAGCATCTACCCAGAAAACCCATATTCAAAAGATATCTTAAAGGTGTCGTTTATGGAACTAAGGACGTCGGACGTCCTTACTAGTTAAATAATTAGTATTTGAGACGTCCCCTTTACGATTCATAGGGCACAATATTGCCGTCTACGAGAGGTTACGAAGGCGCCACAAAGACATTTTCCAACCGTCCTTATAAGTCTTTTGCATATAGTCTTCATAACGTCTTGAAATATGGTTCAATACACCTTTAAGTCGGCTTCGAAAGGTCTTTCAGTAGGCTTTCATACGCCTTTACTTCGGCTTTAAGATTTTTTAAGCCGACTTCAAGGTGACTCCTAGTCATCCAATATGCTTTTATGTTTATGTTTATGTTTGTGACTTTACATACTGAATATTCCAGCAATGCTTCAAATTTCCTAACGCTAACTGTTAATAAATTTGCATCCACCAATTGCACCAAATTTTGTAATATAGTACATTATGATACATGTGCGGAAGATTAGTCATTCCCGCATGAGCGAGAGATTTGAGGCACGAGCCGAAGGCGAGTGCTCTAAACCTCGCACGAATGTGGCAATTACTAATCCGCACGCGTATCATATATTCTTTTTTCAAACATAGTGTGGAAAGTTTGTATGACCGATTGTAGTCATTCCCACACGGATTTCCGTGCGGGAATGTTACCTTCCACACGATTTTCAAATTGAATGCAAATTAACTGTTTTCTACGCGATTTTCCGTGCGGAAAGTACATACTTTCCGCACAGTGTTTGAAAAACAATTTTTCGATATCGCGTGTGGTAAATGTTGACATTCGTAGAAAAAACTTTTGTTCACATCCGTAGAAAGAACTTTTACATACTTGTATCGAAATATACTATTTATTCATCCATGCAATCGCCTCCAAGAATATCTCTGAGGCATTGATTACGTTGCATTAGATGCCTCTATGTTGCCTTCAAGAAGTTCTTTTTTCCGGCACGGTGCCATTGACACGCATCCCACAACTTACGGGGACGTCCCAAAGCCGACCTGTTGATGACCCCGTGCTCACTCGGTATTTACACTATTGAAAGTAAGGTGCACCTGCACGCTGTAAAGTATAACCCTCAGGCTCCTAGATTAGTTATATCATTTATACTTCTAATCCTAAAAACTACACCATTATCAGTATGGATATTTTTGTTTTGTAGACCTTGGATGAAACAACTTAACCGTTCTGTTGACCAGACCTTTGATTAAACTAATTTTCTGTGAGTCTTTTTATGGTAACGGTTGGTTATTGTTGTTCCATTCTTGAGTTTGCGAATTTGCAATCTTTGTGACTACTTTATCTTTTAGAATCACGGATGTTACATCATCGAGATATCTTTTAAAAATGTAGGTGTGGAATTTAACTTGCTTAATGCAATTTGTTGTAGTGTTTCTAAAACTACATTAATAAACTGAAATACTTACCCCAGGTCATAGTAGTGGTTTTCTAAATTAGTGCGAAGTTGGTAATACGATTCTTCTGTACAACGTTGATGGCAGTCTAGAATGTGATTTTGTTGTTGCGAATAAAAATTTTGAAATCTTAAGTTTGTTGTGTCTACAATGTATTTGAATATTACAAATATACTTGGGAAAGTTTCGTTCTTTAAAATGTTATAAACTTATTGGAAATGCAAATTGTGAATACGAATATTCTCTACTTTTTTTTTGCAAAACAAGTGTTAAAAGTAACGCTTGGAAATTTCATAACCCATGAGCATTCTGGGTATTTATTTATTCATTTATTTAAATCTAATCGGGCTAGAAGCCTTTTACAAAAAATACAATAATATAATATTCAGTCAGTCGTGTGGTATTTCCGCATTTTTATAAAAACATTGTGGTTATAGTATAATCAGACGGACAAAATTTAGAACCAAGAACCCGATTTATTTATTTAATGTCGTGTAACATGAAGAGTTAATTTTCTTTCTAAAAGTTCTACTATTCCCTTCTAAATTAATTTTTAAATCTTAATAAGAATTATTTATCTCTAAGAAATCGTTTGTTGAGTAAGTAATAAGTAATACTGAGTAAATACTAGTATGAGTAATTACTGAGTAAATACTGCTCTTAACAATGATTTGCTATGTTCACCTCCTTTACTGCCCAAGTAAAATAAAGCACGTACATAGTGATAAAAACAAGGAACTTTATAGTTTGTGGAGGGGCTGAATATGACAATCAAGTCCTATTTGAAAAGTTCAACATGGAAAATGAATTTTAAAAAAATTGATCTTACTGACTTAAAAGTTGGCACTCGAGGGTTTTTGGTGCCGTTGTACATAAATCAGTAGTCTGGTATCAGACTATTTTTCAACTTTGGATTTTTGAAATCCCATAAATTACATGGTATTTTATTGCTATATATTCACGACTAGAAGGATACAGCGACCAACTGCTTAGCTTTCTCAGATCTACACAATAAATTAATTGGGGAACTAGGTACCTACATAGTTTCGATTAAGAAATAAATTGGTTACTAACTAACTAATCGGAACCAAAACTAATTAATTGGTTAGTCTGTGTGTATTCATCTAGTTTCTCGACTAGTGCTGAGAACACTAAGTGGTTGATTTCCCAAACTAATCCTTTTTTCCTTTGATTCTCAGATGTGGTCAATGAAGGGAAGTAAAAACAGAACATCGAAGATAAGAGCAATTAATTCAACAGACGATATCTGGGAGAAAATACATTTTTTTTGTTTCGAAATGGATTTTGAAGAAGAAAAGTAGTACTTTCAGAAACTAGTTGGGCTCCATACAATCCAGGTTTGTGCTCAATCCAAACCTGGAAGTTTGTGCTCAATCCAAACCTGGAAGTTTGTGCTCCATATAACCGTGGTTCTGCTCAGCCGAAATTTTGATTTACGGCGTAAACATGTGTATTGTGTACCGGAGCCCCGGCTCGGCGGCATCGATGTGTGGTACATAAACGGGGCAGACCATTATCACTAGCGCCACCACGGCGAATCAGGTGGGCATTAAGGAGTCGTTCCGTTTGCGGTAGTTGCACAGGCCTGGATCGTGTTTGATATCGTGTTCAGTCGGTAACGGTCGGAAAGGTCGGTAACGGTTAACCTAAAACCAGATTGCGCAAGATAGCGTCAGAGAGCGTAGCGGTCTGTGCGAAATTCGAAAATTGATCGATTATCCTATATTGATTATTTATTAATTGTGGATATACATACGAAAAAGCATAAATTGGTTACACGAAATAAATTGGATAAGTCAGTTCCCGAGGCCTGCTCCATTTGACACATATGCCATACATGCATAAGATGTCGCAGTTCATTCGCCCTTATAACATAACCTCATCCTGCCATTATTCACTGTACATATGAATATGAATCGAATCGATCGAAATCGAATTCCACTCGTTCCGTATGTATGTATGTATGTATGTATTAGGGTGGCCCTTAGAACACCTTAAAATTTTTTTTTTCGTGCCACCCCTCCATTCGGTTCCAAATACAAAAAAAAAAAGTACTGCGAAGGCTGAGCGTCCTATCTCAAAGGGAACAGGTGCCGGCAGGGTCGGACTTTTTCCCATTTAAATAACACAATTTTTTTCGCTTTTTTAGTTATTTTTAAATCAAGTATTCAAAATAAAAAATTTTGGGTAGCACAAGTGTTAATATCTTTTCTTGATACCCTTCTGCGTGTAATGAATCAAGATACAAATTTTTGAAAAATTTTCCGACCGAGATTTTGCGTTTTTAAACTTGGTTATTATTAACTGCAAAAGCTGAACTAGTTACAATTATCTCTTTATTCTCCCGTAATTCGTTCTAAAAGTCTTCCTAAAAATCTGAATCACAGATTTTTCCATTCTCTGGCATTATCTGAAAAGAATGCAGCGTGATTGAGTCGAAAATTGTGGGTAAAAGATAAGGTAGATCATTTTGAACAGGTAAGTTTTATTTCATAAAAATCAGGTAAAGGACATTCAAAGTTACATTCTTCTTTGTAACTCGTGAAAAAATATTCTAATGCTATCGTCATATAAATAATCTTATTCTTTACTTTTTTCTGCATCGATTCATATATTTATTTATGAAAAAAAAAAATTCGCTCGCTAAGATATCGTCTTGTGATAGATCGAGAATTGCATGAAATCTGGAATTGGTCGCTCATAGAATATTTCATAAAAATCGATTTTTGTACAATGTACATATATATTATATCAATATATAATACTATAAATTCTGAGAATACTATCGAAAAATCGATTTTTATGAAATATTCTATGAGCGACCAATTCCAGATTTCATGCAATTCTCGATCTATCACAAGACGATATCTTAGCGAGCGAATTTTTTTTTTCATAAATAAATATATGAATCGATGCAGAAAAAAGTAAAGAATAAGATTATTTATATGACGATAGCATTAGAATATTTTTTCACGAGTTACAAAGAAGAATGTAACTTTGAATGTCCTTTACCTGATTTTTATGAAATAAAACTTACCTGTTCAAAATGATCTACCTTATCTTTTACCCACAATTTTCGACTCAATTACGCTGCATTCTTTTCAGATAATGCCAGAGAATGGAAAAATCTGTGATTCAGATTTTTAGGAAGACTTTTAGAACGAATTACGGGAGAATAAAGAGATAATTGTAACTAGTTCAGCTTTTGCAGTTAATAATAACCAAGTTTAAAAACGCAAAATCTCGGTCGGAAAATTTTTCAAAAATTTGTATCTTGATTCATTACACGCAGAAGGGTATCAAGAAAAGATATTAACACTTGTGCTACCCAAAATTTTTTATTTTGAATACTTGATTTAAAAATAACTAAAAAAGCGAAAAAAACTGTGTTATTTAAATGGGAAAAAGTCCGACCCTGCCGGCACCTGTTCCCTTTGAGATAGGACGCTCAGCCTTCGCAGTACTTTTTTTTTTTGTATTTGGAACCGAATGGAGGGGTGGCACGAAAAAAAAAATTTTAAGGTGTTCTAAGGGCCACCCTAGTATGTATGTATGTATGTACATGTATATGCTCATATGAGAATGCCACTTCGCCACAGGCGTTGAGTTTCGCCTCTATATTAAAATTAATTTCTATGCACTGTGTGGAGTCACTTATGCACTCACTGTTTCTAAGAGCAAAATTCAGGAAATGTAGAAAGTATGATAGACACAGACAATTAAAAATGCAGATATGTAGAAACTCGAGTTAACAAAAGAAAATAATCCGCTACATTAGCAGATTTATTTCGGCTAAATTTACAGACTTTTTTCCGTCAGTTTTGCTGACTCGTACTGTTTGGAATTTACAGTTATTTTTCAGTAATTTTAGCTGAAATTATCGGCTATCTCTAATGGAATTCTAGAAGCTTTTCCTAAGGGAAGAAATCGGCAGAATCTGCGGATATTTCGGCTGATAGAGCTGATTATTTTTCTCCGTGTACCTATAAACTTCGAGGTTAGGGCTGAACACAAACCTGGTTTGTGTGCAGCCTATAAGCTTCTAAATTACAATGCCGACAAAAACAGGTCGGCCCTGTGACCCAGAGATCACAATATAATTTTCCGAAGGTTTTCGGTGGCCTGAATAGGCTGTTTTTGCACTTTCAGGTTAGAATATCTCGGATACTAGAACTAATTGAGGGATTTCGACCTCGGATTCAGATTCATCGTACCAAAAACTTCCAGTGAAAAATATTTTTTGGTCCTTACGTCCCAGTGTCGACCTAATTTGTCATCCTGAATTATTTATTAAGAAATCATGTTGAATTTAGAAATAGTGACACTTACGGACATTACATGAAGTTTTCGTATCATTGGATTTTATTTACTCAAACATTGTGAAGTTTGACTAATAAAAACAATAAAGTCGCTGAATGGAAATCAACTGGATGGATGTATCATTTGATAAGGATTCCCCAACGCTTTGATTGACTGTTTTCTATAATCCTGAATTATTCGAATTCTGAAAAGTATAAAAAGTGGATTGAACGTTTGACAAAATCGCATCACATCGCTCATATGAAAATGAGAAAAGAAAGTGAGTCCATTGAACAATAGACTGTAGTATCCAACGGACCGATTTCATCCGTACCTGGACGCTTTCGCCGTTTTGGTCCACCTGGTTCTTGTTGGGTGGATTCTCACGTTCCTTGTCAGCACTGCTGTCGCGGCCGTCGAACCGCGACAAATCCGTCAGATTCCCGTCGTTGACTGGCGCAGATTTACGAGCGGGTCCAGCGCAGTTGCAGGCCCGGGGGTCCCAACGAGAACAACAATGAGTGCCATTTGTCAAGAAGGCGCTTCCAACTCCTAATAACGCTCGGACGTTCTTTCGCATCGTGAAATCGTGCATCGAACAGTGTGGCACGGTTCGACCTTTAGCTCGCTCTTGTAAGAATCGTGATCCGAGAGAGAAATCGCCTCTTTCACTTTCTCTCCCTCTCTCTCATTTGCTGTTAGATTCTTCTTCACTCTCTTACTTATTATTGCGAAGTAGAGGAGTACAAGGTAAGACTTTCCCCTCACCTCCCTTTTGAGGAGCTCTTCTCGGTAAAGGACCAAAGGTCGTAATGCACCGGATCTACGAGGAATATTGTCGTACAAATTGTCCTCCCCATTCATCGAGGTGATTTCATATTTGCAAATGACAATTTACAAGGAGAGCACCGTACGTGTAGTATTTATTGTCTTACCGTTCCGACTTTTAATGTACTTTTCTTAGACGTATTATAATACAATTGATATTGTAACCACTGCTAATAATTCTTATGGATTTTTCTGTTTGTTTTGAACTTTGAAGAATGCAGGTCAGAGTTCGACCCTCTTTTGTTTAATTAAACATTATTCCGATTTCGCGACTTTACATTCCTGTGGTATGTAATTCAGAGTAGAATCCTGCAGACTGGAATATCATTAAATGATGTAGTTATTAATGAATATTTCAATACATGTTTGGTATCAAATCGCTATAAAATCAGTTTCAATATTTTACTATTTCAAAGATTTGACATAATAAAATAATTATGACTGTCTTGTTGATTTTCACTTTTCATCAGTGTACTAAGAAAATTATTATTCGAAAAGTTCCTACACCCTATAGTCTGCGAAGAATATACTCGTACAATGAAGAAATTATCTACATTTTAATGAGATAATTTCGATACTTGCCAGTATGGCAATTTCATGTAACCAACCAATACATTTTCAGAAAAAATGTTAGGAATGTTACGAGTACATCCATCTCGGACTAGGCGGTAAGGGAATTTTTCTAATAATTGTCTCAGTGTAGGAAAGGTAGTATTAATACCATCGAACCTTGTATTAAGGTTGTAGAGTAGTTAAGTGTAACATTTTATTAAGGTAACTAATTCTTAAGCTTGTTTTAAGGTCACTAAGGTTACAGAGAAATTAATGTGTAGATTACCCTCTAACTTCATATGCAAGACTTGTATTAAACTTACAGGAGGTTATAGATAGTATATTATGTAACAAGGGCGCAATTACCGATCTTCGACGAGTGTGAAGTTCGCACGAGCGAAGCGAGGAGATCAATATTTTTCCAGTGTTCCATGCGATATTTTTTAATACGATGGGCGTGGGGCTTGATAATTTGCGTACGAATATTTCAATGCAGGGCGCAAAATCGAGTTCTACTCCCGGAGTGTTAAAAATAACTTAAGTAACCTTCTAATTTCGGTATCCGTAGTATGTAGGGTGTAACCAGTGTCAATATGAGAAGAAAAGTGAGTCTCCAAGCGATCCACTATGACGTAAAGGATTAAACTACCACCAATGCTGTCAAATTATGAAAATACTACAAAATTACAAATTTTTGATTAATTGTTCTTGTGTGGTCATTTGTTGTTAAACCTTTTCAACAAATAATTCTTATAGTGCAGAGTATTTTACTATGTTAATGATTTTCAAATGATAAAAAAGTACATACAAATTAACAAGAAACACAGGTAAAACAATTGGAGGGTTCCAAGATTTGCTCACGTATATCTAAGAACGTTTGCGAATATTGTCTCAATGACGTATTAGAACACTACACCATTAATTTTTCGTATCTTGATTACGGTTGCATAGCATCTTACAATGCAGCGATTCACGACAAAGGCTTCTGGATCCACGTATCAGATGTACATTTCATTTGAAGCGTGACTGGTATGTCTCTCTTAATCGGCAAAATACCGTAGGCAGTATTTCCTCGACTCGATTCCGTATAACATCTTTGGTAATGAACGGTAAATTATTTGCTCGACTCAGTTGTGAAGGGAGTCGTAAGAGGCACTCCACTTACCTTAGTCACGTCTACGTGATCATTTGCTGACCCCGCTGATGGTTATTTATAGGAAACCTTTCATTGTCATAGAAAAGAGGTACATAACTTATTATAATTAATTCCTAAAAGAATTTAGTGGTACAATTTCTTTGTGGCATCTATATGGTGACAATTTAAAGGAAACCTACCGATTATTTTAGATAGTTTTGGTGTCGCTTTCACTAGTTCCAGGTAAGCTCCGAAAGCAATGTGTTAAAGTCACTATAAATTTTGAAGACTTAGACAGGCATGTGCATAGATATATCATTCTAAATAACATTTAAAGATTTATTTTCTGATTTAAATGGAAATGGTTGATCTTGGAAGAATGCTTTTAAATCATTTCAAAAAATACATGACGGATTCAAAATTTCTATCGTTTTATATTGTAAACAAAACATTCCAACAGAAGATAAACGTTTTTCTCATCCCATCCATAATCATAAACAATAAATTAAAATAAATTTTCTTACGGTTTGTATATCAGGAATAAAACATATTTTTCACAACAATAGGTATTTCTTAATGATATTTTCATTAACAGAAATCGTATATTAATATTATACTTTCCATTGCCTCAGTTTGACGACTAAATCATAGGACCGTAACACTAATAAAGTACAAACTCTACTTACTTTTTTTCATATTTAAGTGCTTACTATAAGTAATAATTACTAAATAAAAAATGTGTCGGTATAAACGACCCTATTAGCAACAAAATTCTCTCCATCCTGATTTCTGTCGTTTTTATAATAAATTTAACATTTTTTTCACGATATGACCAAATTCATATATTTTTGTTAACCCTTCAAGCCACAGACGAAATCTAGTGAAATGATTTATTTGTTACATAAATAAATTATATAAAATTTATTTCATATCAAATTTATTGAATCAACACTAATTTTATGCTATTCAGATATGACATGGTTTATGCACTGAAACTAGGCTATGCAATCTCTTATGATCGAATCAAAATCTAACTTCTATAACAGGATCATGGGCGCCTTTTGTAGAGATGGTAACGTCACGTCTTCGCCTGGTGACTACAAACCAAACTAACTTCACCTTCGCTCGATAATTGGTATTCATATTTCTGTTACAAGTTTCGTAATTTTCTGATACTGCTGCATACTTTTGTCTTTGTTACATGTTTCGTAAAATTCTGTTACTCTATTAACATAAAAGTATCAGAATTTTCCAAACATTTCTAACAAGGCTGTTATAAAATGAGGCATGTGTCTGGACACATTTTCTGCTGTTTTAAGCACTGGAGCCCATAAAAAAGACTTCACAATTTGAAAAGTTGACATAAAACTTATAATGCTGCCAAAGTATAAATTAATTTTCTATTTTATATTTAGTTTTCGGCATATTATTAATTGCATTTCATTTCAATGTGCAGACAGATAGTTAGTAGCTGATGTTAGTCTTCGAAGTCGGTTTTTCTTATATCGTCACCTACCGCATTAGAAACGTCAGCCTCCGGCACGAAATTCTACATACATTCCTGAAATAAAGATGTATACACATGTATGCGTATATTTTCTTGGGGACATCGATACTTACTTTGTCGAGGATTACAAGGTAGCCCATACGTGGGAGAGTGTAAGCTTATTATTCATATTCTCTCGTCTACCCCTCTGTAGCGTCTGCATCTGATAGCAAAGGATTCAGGCGTGGTCGTCTCTTCCTTTTTTACTCATAAGGGGATTTGGTCCACGGATCTTTGCATTTCAATAATGTGGATGCATTAAGTATTTAATTTTGTGACATGCAACTAATTCAATCTTTATTATGTATTATTAATATCGATTTCACAAGAGATTATATGATAACTGATCATATGACCACACTGTGAAATTATTGGCAAACTGATATAAGAGAATTTTTTGATAATTCTTATCGAATTCTAGTAAATAGATTTATAATCAATGAATTAATAAAATTTCCATCAATTGCACTCAAAAAATAATTGCAGCGTACAAGCATAATTATATGTTGACCAATTATATTACATTACTGTATGGTATAAATGTTTATAGTATGTCTACGTTAATAGTTCACTCCATTCTAAAATAATGACATATAAAGTTGGGTATTTATAGGTTAGAGATAAATTGGCCAGCATATTTGTTACCCAAGTTACATTTCAGTGCTAGAAGAAATTTCATTGTCAGTAATTAAAAGTTGAAGTTTTTTTTCGGTGTTATTTGTTGATATCTAATAATACAAAAATTTAAAGATAAATATAAGAGTAAAGTGTTATAAATTAATACTGGCAACTACACAATATTAACAGATTTTTATTCTGAAACATACAAAAAACCCGGAGATTTAAAAAATGAGTAGATATTGGCAGAAAAATTCATTTCAATTAGTTTTGAGAAAATAAATATGAGGTCTTATAAAATTGCGAACATTCAAACATATTCGTTTTTTATTTACGCATTAATTGTTTTAAAATGGGTTTGATTGACAAACCTTCTACATTAAAGAGAGATTCTCCTCAAGAGAGACAACACATTTTGTTAATTTTGTCTTTCTGGAACGGATATGAATTAACTGTTCTACTTTTTTACACTTATTTTCACATATTTAAGCACACAAAATAATATGGCCAGGAAACATGTACGCCTGCTGCAACGGGACTTCCTTAAAAAATTGACCTGTATACCGGTCGGTTTTGTGGCCGTAGAAATAATCTGAAACAAAGAAACTAAAATATTTTCTTGAACTACATGATATTCGTAAGAGCTTGAAAAAATAAAATAAAACAAAATAGACAATTGCAATAGTTGCAGCCATTTTAAGTAAATTTAATAAACTTTAAAATAAAAAAAAAAAATTTTTAGGAAACACATTTAAAGTTTTGACTCCGTAATTTTTTGAAATATTGCTCAAATTTGTGTATAGAAGCATACTTTATAATATGTCTGAGTTCTAATATATCTTCCAATACAAGAGGTATTTAGACTTATTCAAATATAGGGGGACTTATTCTGCACAAAATAACCTATCAAAACATGCAAAAGAAAAGTCGTTTTGATATCTGATTTTGTGGAGAACCTCACCTTAATGGTTTTTAAATCACTCGATCGATGATTGTTTTATGGTACTTTTCGAACATTAAAATTGAAATCCGTAAAAGATCAATTTTTCTGCTTGAATTATTAAAAATTTAGTTCTGATTTCTGGTCAACAATAAAGCCTTATTTCGAATTTAGTTGATGTTTTATAAATTGTTATTCATATTAAATCCAGCTCTATTACATTTTTTAATAATTTTGGGACATTATATTACAATAATGCTGCTTATGTTAATTTTATTTTCAACATAACTTACCTCGTCTGTAATAAATAGATATTCTTGAAATGTGAAGTATCATTTATAAAATTTTGCAATCATATTTTTCCCAATATAAAAATCGAATTGGATAGACAAAAATACGGATAATTAGTCAATAACTACAGAATACTTAAGAAATTTACATCAGATATTTTTCAATGAGTATGTCTTCTAAACAATATTCTCCAGACTTTGGTAGTACAAGTACGTTATAGTTGATTGCTTATTTCTTTGAATTTGCTTTCTTTCCTCAGTGTTGATTTTGTTTACTTTTAATTTTATATATGCAGCAAATTTCTATTTATTTGCAATTGAGCGAAGATCGGTAAATAGAAAAAAACACCACAATTTAGTTCGCAATGCTATTTTTCTATTGCTGCTTGGTCGAGAATTTTATAGTTATAGTTTACGTTGCAGTATAACTTGCAGAGGTAAATAGTAAATAAAGAACGTCTGAATACTAACAAATTGCAAATTGTGATCCGCCACAAAATTGCTCGAAACAAAATTGAAGACATCCGATGCTTTTTGTAAGCAATAGAGTTGTACTAGTCGATACAGTAAATTTAATTATTCTCGGGAGAAAAAATAGGAAAAATTAGATTAAACTTTGCTTAAGCTCCGTTCTGAATAAAAGAAGTAAATGCCTGTTGATCGAAGTGCAATAATTAATATCCTTTATTGTATAAAATTGGATATGGATCCACAAAAATAAATCTTCCGTGATTTTGAGATATCTGAAGGTCAGAAGAAAATTCAAAGAAAGTATTTTATGCTCCAGGCAAGGTCGTTTCGATCAGAAATTGCTGCCCGGAAAACTATTATGGCACTGCAATAAAGACATTTGATGCAGAACGAAGAAATATAACAAATGCATCCCAGCTTTCTCGACTGGCGAGTATGCATTAGTTACTATTAAAAATTTGTCGCTGGATATATTTTCTGTTGGTATAGTCATCTTCAGTATATTAAATTTTTATTGAGAGTTAATGTAGCTGTAACGATCTTTCTTCATCATCAGAATTGCATATTTTAATCAGGTTTCGATAACAATAGTATACGTCTATTTCAACACTGCAAAAATGAGTGTTTTATGAATGTCTTTATCGAAGAGTCTGAATCGAAGAATCAAGTTATTATTTCTTGTCTACTAAAAACAAAGCTCAGTCAACGTAAAATTAAGATGCAGAGCGTCCTACCGTATATGGACCCATCCAACACACTGTCAAGAGAAATTATCGAACTATTATCTTTTGTTAACATTTATTAATATCTTTATGATTGTAGACTATATCGGTACTGTACCGTAATCATCACACAGCACACATGACACCTGATCAATTTTTGCCACCTGATTCGTTGATTTGTGTAACATAATGTGCAACATAACCCTGTACTTACAGGATCAAGGAACTTTTTATCTAACCTAACTTAACCTTATGCCAGTTTTGCGTGTGTGGTAGCTGGCAATCGCTCGTCCCAGCATTTAGTGAAGTCACTTGTATATCTTACAAACGAACGTACATATACAGTAAGACACTAATAAAAAAGCACCGAAAATGTCTGAAAAATAACCACCTAAGTGTCTTCAGAGAATACACTCATGTATCATGCAATGTACAGGTTATAGTAGAATGATAAACATGGAAGAACTAATTTGTAAAGAAAGATGTGAACGTACAATGTAAATAAAATCTTTTATAACTTATGTTAACAAAAATTACATCAAATTCCATCTGGAATGTTGAAATATAATTAAATTAAAACTAAGATTAAAATATTTCAATGCATTTATATTAGTTCATAAACGTCACGTGATTAACATTTTTAAAATCTATAAGATACGAAGTAGATCGGTATCGCTGCTCGAAAAAGCAGAATCTGCACACCTCGAGTTAAATGTCTTCTCATTTTCCCCACTTTTCTCGTGTAAGTCGGCAATTTACATTCAGAGCACTTTTCGTTCGAACCCTCGAAAGACGGTCAGATGTCTATGACGACGATGATCTAGCGATGAGCAACGTTGTTTCTTGTCATCAGTCTGATGTTCCTGTCATGTTGGATACCGATTTTATCTTGATTGGCTACAGCTTCAAGTTTCGTGGCATAGAAGGAAAGTCGTATCGTATATAGAAGCTTCAAGAACTTATCCGCTGTCTCTTACATTCGCGATCTCTCTTAATATATAGGACCTGATCAACCGCTCCTTCCCGACTGACTGCTTTTCGTCAAAGTGAAAACGAGTTCGACTTATCGCTAAATGTGTCTCTAAATCACTCGCTTCACTTCGAGTTTTGGACCGTTCTTTCGTTTTTAGTTTTAGAGAACGTCGAACGAGACGTGTTTATGACAGTTCGCTTTTTGCATCTCTCCTATTTCGTCGAACGTATCTGAAATATTGAGGTGTGCTCAACACTAATGTCGTCTTGACGAACGTTTACGAAAATCTCATTAGCAATATTTTAACTTAATGTATTCTTTTGATAATTGTATAAATACTTATGTGAAATCTGCAAATTAAATATAGTTTTAGCGATTTATCATCTTAAATTATATTTTGTAGTAACATTCATTCACATTCATTTAGTTGATAATTTTACAATATCTTAATAGTCTAACCTCCAGAATCCAACCAACAATCCAGTGTAACCGAAAGAATTTTACATAAAACAAAAATAATTGTTTCGGTTTGGGTATCTCACGATGTATACTGTATTTTTGTTTTAATAAATTAATAGATTATCTTTCGATCACATCGTGTCAAGGAAACGTGTATTTTTGTTGTTTTTTTTTTGGAGGGAGGGGGGGGGGGGTGGCTGAATCTGAATCCAAGGCATTTCAGGGTTTGGCCATAACCTCTAAAATCAACTAAAAAATTGTTTTCTTCGATTTGTGGGTTTCGCTGTATTTAATCCCGAACAGCACAATCCGTCCCGGGATGTTCTGGAGAGCTCCTGAGGACGTCGAAATATCCACTTTAGTTCCTCGGAAGCTCCTGAGGGGCTCCTGAGGACATCCTGGGATGGGCTTGTACTGTTTGGGATATACGTTTTTGGAGTCGCTGAATCCGACATAGGTTTAACCCTAACAAATAATTTTTTTTACCATAAGCTCAAAAAAGATTCCAAAATCTGTTAAAACTATTGAACCCGATAATCCCAAACTTTATTATGTTTAATTTTAAACCTAAATTCTGGTAACACAGCGATTTTTCAACTGAACTCATTAGCCTCTAACTCTATAACTTTATCACCGAATAATCATATAACTGAATCAAAATACAGAATTCTGATATGCTGATAGTTGAGAATAAATTAACAAAAATAAATATTTCAACCCCTTTTTGATAATTTTTTGTAAATTACAATTTCTAATGGCTGAAACTCAATTTCCACCGCAGAATCTTGAAGTGTGACCTCGAACTAGTAACACAGGTACCTTTCACTTTTTGTCAACCTCGATTTCGATACACAACGTTTGTTTCAAATTTTGCTAAAAATCTAATTCCCGACGTTAATGGGTTAAGTACACAAATTGTTACTTATTGATTATTCTCAACTTTTATGGGGATCTAGTACAAGCTGTAGATCTATTGAAAGATGTTATGGTATAATTTCCCCATACACTCCTAAATACCCCCGAAATCTCATAACAACTCTAATTTTTATTCGATTTACAGCTTTTTTTAAAATTTGATTGCCAAAAATTGCTCACCGTTCAGACTATCCAAACTCTAAATATTGATGAAATAAAAACTTACGAAACTACAGTTGAAAGTATCTGTGATTTTTTTCAATTTCAACGATCATTTTACAATATTATTTTATCGCGGAGATTTTTTCGCCTGATTGTGTTGAAGTATATTCAATTCTGCATTGAATGAGTATTTGTTGATATGGATAAAATTGACGGGGATATGCAAGTTTTAAAATTTGAGAAATTTTTCGCCAAATGTACATCATGCATATCTAACCTAGAATTAGCATCACGGAGCGTCGAACGAAAATAATAACAAACTTTAAAATACAACAAAAATACAAAATGTATAATGATTTGGATTTTCTATATTATAATTCAGTATAGTTCAGAACAATACAAATGAAAAAAATAAAACCAAATGAAAAAAATAAAACCAAATGAAAAATAAAATAATGACTGTTTTATTTAAAAATGGTTGCTAGAACGCTTCCGGCTGTATAAGTCATCACTTGTACGTCTCAACGACCAGCATTAAACAGCAAGCATCTTGATTGAGCTCGTCCCTTGGAAACGTTCTACAATTTATAGTTTTTATTTCTTGGTGAAATCTTACGCCTGGTGCGTCGCTCATTTGGCTCCGCCATTTTTACAGGTACTTTGTTCGAGATTAAAAAATTTGTTATATCCATCAACCACAGCTTTATTATTTTCCAGCTTTAAGTGATGGACCTGATCCATAAATAAACTACATATAAAACAAAACTTATTGCAATTATCACACATTTTTATTGCAATATCTAAGTATTGAAACTTTAAATAATGCCGCGTATTAAGAAACAACTTTCTTTTTGATATGAAGGTGCAGACTGTAGGAACCATGCTAATGATTTGTTTATAAATAGAATGTCGAAATGTTGAGATTTCGGAATGCAGTACGATTTGAGGTTACATGCAGCTACCGAGTCAAAACTTATTATTAATATGTGCCTATATCAAAATTTAGCGAAAAATTCATAAAATGTTAAGACTCACATAACTTTGTCAATTTTCATTCAATTTTCTTCAACAAAATCGTATTCGACGCGGTATTCAATATACTTTCAACTCATTACGGTGCAAAAAATTCCATGATTGATTAATATTGTAAAGGGACTGTTAAAGTTGAAAAAAACGAAAAAAAGTAAAAAATTCACAGGTACCAGAAAACTGTAGTTTCGGCAGTGTTCTCTTCTTCAATATAAGGTTTGGATAGTATGAAAGGTGAGCTTTTCGGCAATCAAATTAAAAAAAAGTTGAAAATCGAATAAAAATTAGGGTAGTTATGAGTGATTTTTCACACAAATCTGCCTAAAATTGTTTTTTTTTAGCCATACAATGAGATTGTGGGGGTGTATGGAGAAATAATATCATACTATGTTTCTCAGTTTAACTAAATCCACAACTGGTACCAGGTCGCTATAAAAGTGCTTGCCGATTTTTTTATTTTGTAACACTGTGTAATTCAAGGACTATTTTGTGTTTCAAATAAAAACAAAACGATTACATTTTGAGATACCATCTTAGTTATATCATCTATGACTGAAACATGGTTTTGAGGCATTATGTAACGTAGCAAATTCTGGTCGACTTTTTAAAAAATCGCTGTGTCCTAGTTGAAATTTTTAATAAAATTGACTTTCCGAAGTTATATATCACATGGTGGGGACACGTTATCTTAGACTTTTGAAGAACTTCAAGTGTAGATCTCATATTACGGACTCAAGATTGCAATGGCTACAGGAAATTTTGACTCGTGGGAAGGGGCGGTGGATCGGCCGCCGCCGTTGCAAGGGGGTTGGTTGACGTACGGCGAACAGAGCGAACGGACAGGTCGCTTATTTATGACGACCATACTTCAGAAATATGAACTGGTTCGCGTCGAAAGTTCGGGATGCGTCTTTCCAGTTCAAAGTGTATAGAGTGGTACAGAGAGAGCAAGACAGAATCCGAGAGAGAGTGAGATGAAAAGAGACAAAAAAAGGGAGGGAAAGACTGCGATCCACGACTCGCGCTTTCAACGCGCAAGATTTGCGAGAGGTCGCGAGAACGTAATTTCGAATGAGTTCCATTATTCTTACCACTCCGCTAGTCTACAAAAAATATGACCGACTCGGAAAGACACGCGCATAAGTTAGCAACAATTCCTTTTGGTCATCGTAACTGATTTGTACTTATAAGAGTTTATGGTAACTTACGGGTAACAATTATCTTAATAAGTGTATCTCTTATGAATTTTTGTGGTCCAAGATGTCAATTATTATATCATTTTCTTATATCATTTTAAGTTAAAAATTTTAAGAAAGAAGTGATAATAGTAATATCTGTAGATTTTTAAATTAATCTTGGTGTTTAATGAAGTAGTAAAAACTATATATACTACACTGGTGTCCTCGACCAAAAAGAAGTTTTATGAAAATTCCCGGGAAAAAGGTTTGCGGCATCTTATTTTAGATATTTCATAGTTTCAAAATCCGTTTCGAATGAAATCCTAGCTGATCATTTTCATAGAAAAACACTATTCAACATTTTTTCTATTTTTTGTATTTTATCCATTCAAATCCTGTAGTAACTAAAACATTTAGGATCATTAAGTAATGTTAGAATTTGTTCAAATCAGACTTATAACATGCACATTTTGTAGAGAAAGGTATTATTTCACAAAATGGCAATAAAACATTTCCAATGAGTATCACTCTCAGCCTAACCCAGAACCACGACGGGGACGTGATGATGCAGCGATTCCATTTTTTTTACAATTTTTGTCTTTCTTTATTTTTTTATATTTTATTCTTTGCGTTTTTTTTTGCTTGTTATTATTTTTTTTTTTATTATTTTTTATTGCTTTTTTTATTTATGAAATTATTATGTAATGAATAAAAACGTTTAAAACGAATAAAAATGAACAAATTCTAACTTCAATTAATGATCCTGGGTAACTTAGTTACAACTGGATTGAAATGGATAAAATACAAAAAATAGAAAAAATGTTTAGTAGTGTTTTTCTATGAAAATGATCAGCTATGATTTTATTCGTAACGGATTTTAAAACTATGAAACATCAAAAATAAGATGCCGTAAATCTTTTCCCCAGGCATTTTCATAAAACTTCTTTTTAGTTGAGGACACCCGTGACTAAATGTAGCATCCACTTAATCTAAGTGGTTCAGTCATAAAATCAACTATATGAAATATTTGTTAAAAAATACCAATATTTCTTTCTTTAGTAATGTTTAGCGAGGAATTTAACCCGTCCGCGAACCAGCTTTCGCCGGAGAAGTAGTTCAAAATGAGCACATTTTTTTCCTATAGATCGATTTCAAGATGAGTTGGTATATATCAGGGTTTCTAGGTTGGCTGATTATGAATCTGATATTACAATTTCAAAATCCAAAATGGCGATTCCAATATGGAGGACTAAATTTATCAAGAAAATATCAAATTTCCATAAAAATTTCTATCTAATGGTTTTTGGTGTCCCTGATATCGAATCTCATGATAATATTTCAAAATTAAAAATGGCGAATCTAATATGGCTTACTAATTCTGACAAAATGATCGAGTGTCCATAAAAATTGCTTTCTAACATGGTGCCGATTATTTCATGTCTGTCTTTTATTTTCTAGCGAGAATAGTAACTTACCATTCTTTTTTAGATATTTTACTGTACATTTTCTATCTGAGCAATTGCAAATCTGATGTGAAGTACATTGATTGCAGCATGACTCTGTTCTGTGAATTAAAAAGCCTTGAAATCAAAGTCATTGAAGGGAAATCTTGTAACTATTTGATTGAATAATTGATCGTACCTGTAATAATAAAGTCTTTGTTGGACAATAACAAAAGTTTCATTGAATTTGCTGAAAATTCGACAATTTTTGGAAAATAAGCCCGCCATACTGGATCTGTAATTTTGAATTTTGAAATTTTAACATCATATTTATTACCAGCGATCCAAAACACTCTTAGGTAGCAATTTTTATGAAAATTCGATAATCTTTGAAAAATTAGTCCACCATTATTAATTTTGAAATTTTAACATCAGATTCGTCATCAACAACTCAAAAACTCCTTATATCAATTTTTATGAAAATACGATAATTTTTTATCGGTAACCCAAACAACCATTGAAGTGTTAAAAAAAATGTAATCATGGAGAGCTGTTTTCCATGCTTTCTGATAATTTCAGCTATTTTTCCTACGATGAAAGGATGGTTATTAAAGTATTCCTCCACTTCCGGTAATTACCTTTCACTTTTGGGTCAAAAAGATCAAGTTCTAAACTTTCATTTCAATTCTATTAGATCGATTGTAGGCTGTCGCATTTTGGTTTTAATGTGACTGAAAAAGTGTCAACAAGGCAATTTTGTTACTTTTTAACCTCGATTTTTATGGAACAATAAATACAAGTTTTTTAATTGAACATATCTCGACCTTGTGAACGCAACTCAAAATGCGCCGAATAAATCTCTGCGTGACAAGTCAATTTTACAAACCTAACACATCAACAGTAAACATATATAGATCCAGTAAAATAAACATCAGTAATATACTTTACCCTTTGAGTAAAATCTTTCGCAAAACATAAATACAAAGTAATGTTAAACGATATTTGCTGATTTGTGAAGATTGCCAGGAAGCTGGAAAATGCCTTATCTTGAGTAATTTGTAAAATAAAAGAAGAATGAAATGTAGATGCTCGCGCTTCAGTGTATATAAAACTGATGTCATATTCAAGGCAATTACCCAAGGAGACATTTTCCATTGGCTAGTCGATGTGCCGGCTCTGGTATGTTGATTGAACGTGAATGGTCGACACGATGACTCGAGAACGAATTCCACCATTTCGCCAATTTATACTTCCTGATACGTGCATCGGTACATATTGCCTGGTCATTCGGAAATTCTTGTTGGATATAAATTCGAATTTTTATTGAGCCATAATTTAATTGAAAATTACACATTGATGACTAATGCTCATTTTTAATGTTACCGTATTTATTTTGTAACTGGATTTATGTTCGTAGATTACCTCAGGATGCAGGTACAGAGATATTGGATGCCAAATATAAATTTTATCCATCTGAGTATCTCAGACGAACGGTTATTGAATTTTTTATTGCGTAGTGCAGGTAGTATTATATATGGACATATCTCAAAAACTTTTAAAGTTTAGAACGACGTCCATTACGATGACTTGAAAATTACAAAGAAAAATGTTTACCATGATTATATGTTCTCATTACATACCATTTGAATTAAAGTGACTAATTTGAGACTGTCTTGTTTAATTTTTATGTCATAGTGAATGCAATATTAATAATAATAAATAATAAAATTCTATTTTACATCCAAATGTCTAGGAGACAAACATGACAGGTGTTTTTGGTAGCTTTCTTAAACATAATAAAACAAAGAATAAATTCAAATTTGGGGGCATTCTTCCCGCAACCCAATTGGTGGTGATTGCATCAATCAAAAATTTCAACATGGCTGAAATATTTTCCAAGCGCCATCTGTCGGAATCATTTCGATTTCCAAATAGGCGGTTTTTTTGAAAACACATTTTTAAGAAAAATGTTAAAAATTCTGTCTTATGATGATAATTCTATGAAAAATATGAAGAACCCGAAAATATGTGAAAAATTCAGAAAAAATAACGGGGAACTTGGAAGAACATTCGGCAGATACCAGAGTACGGTCCTGGGACCTTTCAATTTCCGGTCGATTGCTCTAACCAACTGAGCTATATCTCCCACACGCCTCCACTCCATTAATTTTTAATTAGTCATATATTTCGTATTTCTTCATATTTTTCATATTACTGCATTGATTTGCAGGAAAAAAGCCCCCAAATTTTAATTTATTGTTTGTAAAATATCATCCTGCAAAAAATGCTATTTATTTATAATAAAACAAAGAGTTTGCGACGGTTTTTTAAAATTTGGTAATCTCTTATTAATTTTGAACATATATACACCAAATAACCAATTGAATTTAGTTTTAGACTAAATTGAAAGGTAAAAGGCTCAATAACCCGATTTTAGCCATTTTGAGTACATACACAGAGCCTAAAATAACGCTGTTGTTCCACCGATAAGATTAAATTATGATAATATTTTTCCTGCAGAATCTAAATATGATCATTAAAATAACCACTTGGACCTAGCTTTTTACCAAATTGGAGGTCAAAGGGGTAGAAAATCGTGTTTTTTTGACATTTTTCACATTTATAATATAGGAAGCGACGCAAAAAAATTAAGAAATGTAAATTGCGAATCCAATATGCCCAACGAACTTTTTGAAATTTGGAGGAATTCAAATTCATTATCGTCTTGACTATTTTTCTAGAAAAACACAAAAATTTTCTATGTGATTTTTTACCACTTTGTCCTCCAATTTGGGTCAAAAGTTAGGTCCAATTCAATATTTAGCGTACTCATTTCGGTTCTGCGGGAAACATCCTAACAGAATCGACTCTTACTGATCGCACTACACCATTTTTTTTTGTGCTACGAATTGACGCTAAAAAATCCCTAGGATTTAATTTTTACCCCTTTGACCTCCAATATCTCAAAAACTAGACCGAAAGGTATTTTGGTATTTATATTTGGGTTCTGAAGCAAACAGGCCATCAGAGTCGACTCTTACTTATAGGGCAACAGCATTTTGTTAGGCTGTGTTATTAATATGAATTAAAAAGATTTGATGTAATAAAATACATATTTTAACTTGTCCATCAAGATACAAATATAAATATATCCATAAACGCATAGAATAATATTACAATAAGAATAGAACAAACGTTTTGAAGTGATTGAATATCTGTCAGATTCTTTAAAATCGACGTAGGATGTTATCTCAAATGACAAGTCACAACTATGTTTAGAATTCCAAGTTTATACTTATTTATTAGTATATTCTCAGAATCGATCGTGCTTTGAATCATCGACTGTTCTTTTTATAGCTGTAAACGTATTTCAAATTTGTTTAAAACATTGTGTTAAAAAATAATTAAAAAACATATCTGTTAATTTAGTATTGATATATATCGGTCAATAATAATAAATAAAAAATAAAAATAAACTCTAAAAGTAACTCCAAGGTTATATAAAATGCTCTTCAGTACTGACTGCTGCAATAGAGCTATACTGACCGTCAGAACTGACTCAATACTGAACCACGGTACTAAACACGTAAAACATTTCAGAAAGTACTACTAAATTGATTTTTATGCAATTCTGTGCGCAAAGTGTGACTGCGCACTAAAATTCGCTGCGCAAAGTAAATTTTACCACACTAGTGCCTACGCAGTGCGCAAAGTAAATTTTACTGCACTGCGGGCGGTAATATTACTTTGCGCACAGCTTTCGCACATTTGCGGCAAAATTTTCTTTGCGCATTGAAATTTGCGGGCGCAAATTAACACGTTCCACAATGTAGAATTGCATAAAATATCGTAAGCAACGCATGCACAACTTCATCTCACTCATCGCCGATTATGTCGGCGACTCGTGTCTGCTCTCGCTGCTTGGGCGGTAAAATGCACTTTGCGCACTTGTTGCATAATATACTATATATTATTTTGCCTAATTTCTTAATGCTTTGGTGACTATGAACCCATAAATTTCCGTTGGAAATTGTTTAGAAGTTTTTTTTTAACAAACGGACCCACTAGGCCAGAAAGTCTAAACTAGGGCAAAATTACCAAATTATTACTAATATTCGACTTCTTAATAGGTCCGTTCTCCCAAATTAAACTATGCCTTTAAAGTCCAAATGCCTTCCATTACCTAATTTCGACTTGAAATTTACCGTGTTTTTATTCCTCATTTACCTGAAATAGGTTACCGCCGTTAGGCAGTTGGACTTATTCAGAAGTCGAATTGACATAATTTCGACCAATTTACCTGGGGATCTGCTTTTTCCACTTGTAACAGCAATTTTAACTATACTATGAAATTATAAACAAATTTACACCGGTTCATTTCATACGTAACAGATAGATCAATAAAATGATACAAGGACTCACCACTATGTGAAAATTCCATGAATTAAGTCACACTATTCTGCCAGCAACCGAAAGTTAGTCGGATCTGCTAAACTCGAAAAAGTGGAGTTAAACAAAAGCCGGTCATGGCCAGGCACCTGCCCAGATAGCAGAATAGAAAACTGGTCCAGAATGATCTTATGCGCTCTATAAGAGGTCGGATGCTTCAAATTATGAGGTTTTGCTTAGCTTGTGATCGTAATGTTTTAATAATGATATCAAGAATAATTAAAACCTCAAAATTTGTGGTCGGAACATCCGAACACGTCATAAGTTCATTCTGAACTATTTTTTTATTCTACTATTTGGGTGTTGATTTGTATACATGTGATAACTGCCTTCCTACAATTACTCCTAATTTGAATAGTGTATGTAGTGTTGTCGGTACTACGACTACACACACACCATACTTTTACACATATATGACATTTCATCAAAGAAATTCAACATACCATACGAGAGTTCATGGTACAATCATTTCAACACAAACATTTCATCACATGATCATTTCAAAACGAATAAAAAACAATACATTTTTTTAAAATTGAAAATAACAATTACGTATTATACACACCAAATAATATAAAAATGTAACTTAACCGAACCTAACCTAACCTAACCTATTTTGTTATAGTGTTTAATATTTTATGTGGAAATGGTCATGTGTTGAAAAATTTTATGATGAAATGTTTGTGTTGACATGTTTCCGATGAAGTTATTTTGTGGTGAAAACATACTTGTGTTGAAATCCCAACGGGCACGAAAGTCCCGAATGTTTCTAAAAAGTTTTTAGAACATTCCAGAAACGTTCCTAAAACGTTAAATGTCTGCAACATGGATGAAACGTTTATAAAACGTTCCGTAAAAGTTGCAGACATAAAACGTTTTAGGAACGTTTCTGGAACATTCTAAAAACGTTTTAGCAACATTTGGGTCCTTCGTGCCTATTGGGATGTTATATGTTGAATAGTCACAATTTGGTCAACCGCAAAATAAGTGAAAACGCTACTCAAGTAAATTCATAGAGTATAACAGTCCCCCTTTTTGGCGTAGACGAAATTCCCATACTTACTTTAAACACATGCAACACTATAGAAATAACTAAAATTAGCGACGGGTGTAACATAAATAGTAGCGGTTGTTTCACCTCTTTTCAAATTTCGCTTCTTTGAACATCAGGTCTCTTTTTTGTTGTTTAAGGGACGAAAGCTATTGCGCAATCCTCTGGAACAAAGTTTCCGATTAATTATATACAGGGACACCTAGTCCAAAGTTTCTCGATGATTTACGTCCGTCAGCGTAACGTCGCCGTTGTCGGTCCCGAATCACGCAAGTAGTTCTCCGGCCGGCTGTGACGTTCACGTCATAAATAGTTACGATCACAATCGTCCCTTATGTCCGTGGCTCTTAGCGGCAGCAACCGCAGCAGCATTTCGGGGCGATACGCCGATGAGCTTAATTTATATTTATCCTCTCTCTCTCTCTCTCTCTCTCTCTCTCTCTACTGAGGAGTTAGCCGCGACTTTCGTTATTCGGTCGAAAGGACGTATAAGGAGATAGCGGCGCGAGATCGTGGCGGGAGGGGCGGGAAGGTGGTACGAGGGGAAGAGCGATGGAGTAGATAAATAGATGGATGGGCAATATTATAACTCACTGGCTGTCATCCTGTACGGCCGAGTCAGGCTGCTAATCAGACCCTGCTCGCTCTCGCCCCTCTGCCGACCCTTCACGAAAAATGGATTTATTGCCGTACGCCTCGACTTCGGCACGCTATCGAGCTCCCTGATCCGTAGAATGTAACCATCGTCGTTCCCTTCGCTATTCGCGCCAGTTTCCTTCACTCCACCCTTCACCCCCTTCAACCTCTAACTCTCTCTCACCTCGGGTGCTACTCTCTTTGGCGCGTTACGTATATAAGCGCAGCATTCGTTTCTTTATTCTCGGTTTCTGCTCTCGCGTTTCCGCACCACAAGCGTTTACCCGCTTCGAACGACGTTGCTGTGTACGCTCAACTTCCGCTTTCCTTTCCGCAGCGCCCTTTGACCTCGAATTCCGTACTGCGCGCTCGATTTTCGGCTTTGGGTCGAGGTTTCGCCTGTAAACATCAGGGACGAACGGGAGAGTTAGATATAACTTCTTTAAATTTTTGAGCGCGGAAGTGAAATGATTTTATGTGTCAATGTCCGTTATGTTATTTGGGAACACCTCAAAAACCCGAATTTAAAAAATCCAAAACATTGATAACTCGACATTTAAAAAGCCGACACTCAAAAAACGATGACTATCAAAAAGCCAATGAGTCATAAAACTGTAATATTCATGAAAACAATGTCAGCTTGTTAAATGTCGATTTTTCAATGTTTCGGATTTTTGAAATTCGGTTTTTTGACATGTATCCTGATATTTGATGCGTTCGCTGAACTCTTAAAACTAACTGAAAAAATGAGTGTCTTCCGCAAAGTGGTTATTTTTAAGACATTTTCGGTTTAGTTTTATTGTACAAGTGTCTTAGATTGTAAGTTGTAGACTTTACTAAACGCAGCTGGCGGGAGATTCCCGGGTAGGTGGGACACATGCAAAACTAGAGTCAGGTTAGGTTAAAAGTTCCTTGATCATCATCCTCTAAGTACAGGATTATGTTGCACATTAAGGAACACAAATCAGTGAGTGAAAATGGATCAGGTGTCGTGTTTGCTTTGTCACATTCGGTACAGCACCGATGTACACTGAGAGAAATTTAAGACATCAGCTGTTATGGTTATTCAGAGCTGAGGTGTTATGCCCTAAGACAACCACCGCGTAACTTTTAACTCTCTTGTGCAACAGTTTTTCTTCTCCCACATGAAAACAATGCATAGTAGAGTACCGGTTTATTTACCCACTCGGTTCCTCGCCTTCTCCTCCCGTCTCCTTATATTTGTCAAAAAAAGTCAAAACAAGTCCTTCCTGAGGCCCCGACAACAAGGTTGGGGAAAAAGAGAACGGCGACAGGTAAATATAATAAGATGGAACCGGGCAAATCTGCTGGGACGTAAATATAGCGAGAGCAATTATATCTGGAATCTACTGTAGTTTGGAGGAATATATTTTTCATGATACACAAGAGGGTTATGACGGCTGCTCTTTCAAAATAAAATACGGCTCTTATACTTACACTCCATTTGTACATACAGAACAGTCCAGGTATAATTGCGTCTCGCTATATTTACGTGGCAGCATATTTGTCCTGTTCCATTTCGTTTATTTACCTTTCGCCGCTCTTTTTTCCCCCTTCTTGCGGGTTGGGACTCTAGTGTTAATATGGTTTCCTAACCTAACCTCTGTATTTAGGACAACTGCTGTCCCAAACTAAGATGTCATCTTAATGGACGAACAGCAGCCATCTCCCGTTTTGCACCGCAGGTATCTCTACTAGCTAGTCTGTAGTCTTAAACTTCTTTCAGTGCAGTGTAGAATCAGAAACTACGTTAAGGTCGAGGTTCGCATTCCCCTGCTGACATACAGTCACAAAAAGTCATAAAAATGTAAGCAAATGTTAACATTTCGACAAATTTTTTTGATAAATTTTCATGATAATGTGTTTGCTGGGTCGGTATGAATTAAGGTTATTGTCTACCTTTTGCGTCTTACTTTTACAGACTGGAGCTTCTTTGATTTTAGTGGGCACCAAGTAATGTCGAAGATTATTAGACGTTTAAGACGTCTCAAACAACCCATTTTTGAAAACAGAAAGGTTCTAAATGTTTTAGTGTTTTCGATTAAGTAACTCATGAACAATTCCATTTCAAATCATGCAATGAAAAGAAGTTTGAAATTTCTAATCATGTTTTATACGATTTTTCTTTTTCTTTTAAGTAAATAAAGAGATACGTATTTTTTTGTTTTGCAAACAAAAAATTCTTCGCGAAGTTACGGCCTATACAAAAATTTTACTCGTGATTCCATTTTCGCCCGAAACAGGTAGGAAATTATATTCAAATGTATCTATTTCCGTTAAAAATCGATATTCCAACAGTCTGTTTTCTTAGTTTAGTAGTGTTTTATTTGTTCTTTCATGAACATTTTAAAATTTAAAAAAATTTGAAAAATTAACAAAATGGCCGTCATTTTTTTTAAAAAAAACTTGATTTTCTCAAAAACATAATTTTTCAAAATACTAATTAAACTACTAATTTTTTTATCATAATTAGACAAGATCAGAATTCAAGTTTTCTAATAGGTTTGGTCTGCGATAAAACGGTAAGTGTCAAGAATTTTTTTCTGAAAAAAGACGTTGCTGCAACTTAAATGCCGATTTAAAAAAAAAAATCCTGACGCTTCCACACCGTTTTAGGACAAATCAAACCTATTGGAAAACTTTCCTTTTTATATTGTCTAATCATTAAAAAAATTAGAATTTTAAAAAATGATTTTTTTGAGAAAATCCAGTTTTTCTATTTTTCAATATATGGCCGCATAATTTTCAAAACTTTGTAAATTAAAATAAAATCAAAATAGTTATGAAAGAACATTTAAAACACTACTAAATTAAGGAAATGGAATGTCGAAATATCGATTTTTAATGGAAATTGATAGAGTAGAAAATAATTTCCTTCCTACCTGTTTCGGACAAAAATGAAATCACCAGCGAAAGTTTTGTGTAGGCCGTAACTTCGCGAAAAATTTTTTGTTTGCAAAACAAAAAAAAAATACGTAGATCATTATTTACTAAAAAGAACAATAAAAATCGTATAAAACGTGATTGTGAATTATAAATTTATTTTCATTGCATGATTTGCAATGGAATTGATCCCACAAGAAATTTTTGCAGTTCATGCGACGAAAATGTAATACCAAAAATTAAATATTGTTCAGAATTTGGACTTAAATTAACGGTTGTACCTCAAAAACAAATCACAAAACCTACGATCACGGCACCTACGATTGGTGCGTTCATTACATAAAAAATGATGTTGTCGCCGTCCTTGAGGTCTCATTGGCTCATTGCAAAACAAAAATTTTTTACTAAGGGATTAATTTTGTAGGTCACTTAAAGGTTAACCCCGGATTATTTATTAAGTACATTTAGAAGTCACTAATTACATTTTCCGCATATGTATACTTTTGAAATATCTGGTTTTTTAAATGTCTGTTTTTTGAATTTGTGTTTTTTGAATGTCGGGTTTTTTATATGTTTGTTTTGTGATTTATCGGGTTTTTGAGGTACGACCAAATTAATTGGTTGAGTACTTATATTCAGGTTATTTAGACTAAAATCGAACCTCCATACACTGAAAATAATTAGTTACACAATAAAACTTCACTGTAAAAATATATACTTAAATGTATACCAGATGTGCGAGTAAAATCTGGAATAAAGTAAGAAAATTGCCTGAAAGTAAGATGTAATGTAAATAAGACCACCAATTTGTTTAGTGGAACTCAAATTAGGAACACCATAAGAAAGTAATTTTTCCCATGCATAATTCGAATTGGACAAAAATATTACAAATCTTCAAAAAAATTTCGTTTCTGCGATGAGAAAAGTCCTGAATAAAATGCGATTCGAAAATTGCACAAGATCAAGATAAATAGGAAAGATCGATTTATAACCAGCGTATCGTATAAAATCAATTTCATAGACGCGTTTCGAAATTCATCAGCATAAAAATCTACCTTCACATTTCAATCGAACGTTCCACATTAAACCCATCGGTCATCGATGCATCGTAACTCGCGATCGAGCTGTAATATTCATTAAAACATGCGCTTGCGTATCAGATCGGTGACAGATAGCCGAGAGAATAGATAATAAATAAATCGTAATAAACCGTAGGAATAAATAAATACTAATTAGCGCAGCAAACGTCGGTGCATTTTTACAAACAATTAGTACGGAAGCATACATCATCGATCTGTCACGAGTTAAATGCGCGAAACGCCATATGTGAAGCGACGTGAGTTCCTGTCATAACAGTGAATTTATAACGAGCACACGTACACTACTCCTTTCTGGGTGTTGGTACGTATGTACATGTCCCTGCACGATTCGCGGACGGGGTGGGTGTACATGTACGCGACACGTGTCCCGAAACTGCGTGTCGCTCTGGATGTCCTTTTTCTTCGCTTCCGAACTTCCGGTACCGGGAGGTACAGGTGTAGGTATGTACGTGTGTACACGAAGTGGCGCTTTCTCCAGGAGTTATGCACGTGGGGGTAGGGGTGTCAGGCACTCTTGGCGAGGGAGATCAGGTGAGGACCGATGCATCAAGCAAAACGTCACACTTGCCTCGACATGGCGTGCATAGATCATGTCGACCTCCTTCGAGTTCCGATGACGAAAACTAGAAGGGAGACAAAGATATATGCCTGTATTTTACAAAAGTTTCGTCTTCGAAAAAGAAACCTAAGACATTTCAGCAAAAATATGGATTTTGAGTATTTTCTACGGTCCATTTATTTCTATTTCTTAGGAGCTTAATATGCAAGAAAGTACTTTCTTTTTTTCATTTGTTTACTTGCTAAGCTTTGTTGACTACAAGAACACCAAAATGTTAACTGCGTAAATTTGCGAGATAAAAGTTCATAACTTTGTAACATTCATATCTTTTAAAAATGAAATTTTCATAAATATTACTCAAGATTTTCAATTTTGCATTTTCAATGTGTCAGAAGTTTGCAACGGTTCAACACTATATACTCTAGCTATCAAAAAAGTAACTGGGCATTAATCGCACATCTAAAGGATACATGTGCATCATGTAAATTAAATGAGACATAACAAGTTCACGTGACGAATCTGAATCGATTGAGAATATTCAGTTTTCAAATTCATGATAAAATACGAGAAAAAACTATCAGGAGATTGCAAGTGATGGTATTTTATAAATAAAATCAGAAAAATAACCTTATACATTTTCCTGATCGTTTTTTTCTCATTTTTCATACAGGATTTCATTCGCTTGATATTTCGAACCGATCTAGCATTTTAGTATTTGTAGACTATTAATTGTTTATTTATAAAATGAGCATATTGAAGAATCAGAATGAAAACCCCCGCCTGCCTTTTCCTGATAGTTTTTTTCTCATTTTTCACGTGGGATTCAATGAGTGTTATGAACCGAATCGAATTCCTCTCATGAATTATGTTTAGTTTAATTTACATGATGCATATTTATCATATATAGATGTGCCATTCATGGTCTGAGTATAGTGTAAAAATACAAAACAACGATAGATCATTTCATCTATACTCTATAGTTTATAAGAAGTGAAATAGTATTTTTCGATACAAGGGCGTAAAATGCGATTTTACGTACCGCTATTTAACATGCGATTAAATAGGACCGGTGCGTAAAATAAAATTTGGTAAGTATGTCAAAAAAGTACAATTACCTTGACAAACTGTCACTTTCTGATCGGAATGCAAGCAAAAGAAAAAGAAGTCAAAATTTTGAGTCTTCTTTGAAGCTGGTTAAAGAATTATTGCATCGACATTAAGATTCCTCATCTTTTACATTCTCTATTTAGCCTCCTAATAATATTTTAGATGTACTCTTGCCTGTGTATACTATATTACATTTTTTCAGAATTTGAATAACTAACGACTACTTTCATGTCCCACAAGTGCAGCTGTAAGGATTTCCATTATTTAATGCTACTTTAACACTACAATCAAATCGTAGCCTATACTTCAACGCTACACAGGCGATGGATATTTAACACAATTTAAATCTATTATAAAATAGAAATTGCAGATTTATTTATATTAAACGTAACTTAATTTGTTTTGCATAATATAATATTTTATTTTTTATAACATCTACCAATGTAGATTACATTTCATATTTTTGCACATTTTGTTTGTTTTTTTAAATAATAGGTTAATAATATATTTGGTTTTGGTACGGAGAAGAAATTTTTAATTCAAAAGGTGACTACATTTCAACGACATACATTGATCAACGCAGAGAAAATGCTATTTTAGCCATAATACAATCAAGCATCTTGGTTTAAGTTCATTATTTTTATGTAAATCCATTTTTGTTCATATTTACAGTAACAATTGTCATTTTGATTTAGGCTTATATTGTAATGTATTTTTATGTACAACTAGTGGCTTCGTTTAGCTTATTATACTAGATTACATACTATTTTGCTAGAACGTAGTGCACACATGAAGTGGATTATTTGCATGTTAATTTTGCGATGAAAATGTACGTAACTTTCTTTGTAGACAATTTAAGGCTCTATTGTGTGATTTATTTTTTTTTATAAGAAACGCAAAAAGCGTATTTTTTCAGTTTTTTAAGCTTTAAGTGACCTATAATCTAGTATAGATCGGCTCTAAAGAAACTATTCAGCTCTAGGCTAGGCCATGCCAAATTTAAAGAGAGGTTAACGTTTAAAATTGGTTTCATCGTTCGCGAAATATCGCGAAGCGAAAATAATGGATGCATGTACGTACAAGATCAAAAACAACTGATGAGTCATTACTGAGTTACATAAAATCTGAAACATTGACATTTTATGAAAAATTGGATGCCGAGATGACCTAATTCAATACTTCCTCCAGACTTCGTCTGGCTCGAAGTAATTAGATTTAATTTTCAATTTTATATTTACATTTAGTGATACTTTACAAGTAACATTTCTCCGATATATTACCCCCGAAAATAATGAATACATTAATGAAAATTGATAAAGACAATCAAAGGTTATTATCCGGATAGGTTTATGAACAAACTTATAAAAAATAAATACTGAAAACGGCGGCGATTTTTTATAAAATTTTCAATTCATAATGTTTGCTTTTGATGTTGAAATGAGTTTTTCTAGAATTTCCTTGGAAAAATAAATTAAATGAAATGAGAATTTCCAATATATTCCTTAAAACTGGTAAGTAACACGTTTTTCGAAATATTATACGTTTGAGGAGTGTTTCTTTTATTTAATCACAGAATTATTATATCATCATTATATATCACATAATTATAAACCTGCGATGGTTTGAATCTTCAAATGCGAATATTGACTGATTCAACATTGAAGGCTATCAGATTTTCTTCCGATTTAGATTTTGTACGCAGAATTAGGAAAGTTTAGTCATTATAAGAGAACTTTAACGAGTGGTCGTTAAAAACACAGTGCACAACAATTCTTAAGAAATTAAATCAATACGTTTTCAATTTGTAGTTTGAACCAAAACTTCTTTGGATTAAATGGCGACACTAATGTTTAATTGCAGATGCATCCATCAATAAACGAATGCGAAACACAATTTTTTAAAGTTAAGTGATTTAAATATGTAAAGTAACGAATACAGGATATTAGTGGTGATTGATGGAAATGACAAGTGAACGAAATTAACGGTAAATTAATGATGATTAGATGAAATCACTTAACAGAAAAATAAGGCAATTGACGATAATTGGCAGCATTCGATGGAAATACACGTAATAAATTTCATTTAACCGCAACTGGCTCAAATTTATAGCGTTGGATAATGTAGAAGAATACACACATCCACTAATATTCTTTTAAACGTTGACAAAATTACCGTTTAGTTTCTCGAAACATGATTATAAAGAGAATTTGTTAGTGCTTACTAGCAACATGAATTATTTCTATAATTTATGTGTACACAGCAAAGGTTGTGGTCATTATTCATAGTAAATAAGTATGTAATATTATTTCATAAATATCGTAACTTATATATTATTATCGAAGTTTAAATAATTATATGTAATTTGTAAATGTAATTAGTAAATATTCAATGAGCATTAAAATATTAATCTCATCTATTTTTAATTTCTTTTAGCTGTAAGAACATTTTGACTAATATCTCTTTTGAATAATAACAATCAGGAAGTACTTTAAGATTGTGTATAGGAATTTTTTTGTCAACAACAATTTTTCTTTACAATTTTAAACTAAAATAAACTTGCAGTGTTCAAAGAAATTTATATTCTATTTTACAAAAATTACGTAAACTTAATGACCATAGAAAATTGGCAAGTCACAATCTCATTTACAAAGCACATTTCAGAGTCAAAATTATGTGTAACTTTTTGGAGCCGAATGACCTTAAGGAGGCATTTTCTTTTATTTCGTGTTAGGATTTATAACCACAGTAAATCAAATTTATGATACCTGAAGCCTGAAGATCACTTTTGCGGTTGCTAGGAAAATCCAGGTAACTACATTTTGGGGAAATATACAAAAACGCATTTGACATTTTATATTTTTTATTTGGATTCACGTTATAAGGCATGCGTAACAAAAAACAATATTAACATTAACTTTTAGTCTGTTTATGATTTAGGATTGCATCACACATGTGTGGTCACAAAAAACTTAGTTTCCTGATTTTTCCTAAAAATGTCGCTTTTTTATTTCCTGTTATGTATCCTGCACTTTGCTTTCACTTTACTGCCGTGTAGTAATCAGAATTTTGGTTGTTCGGTCACTTAAATTATCAACATTTTTCAAATGTTCTATGTTTGCTGTTAAGAGAGTATAGGATTCTTGTCAAATATTTATGTAGTATACGATGCAGATATCAGAGAATAAAATTAATGTACATTTATTGTGCATTGTTTTTGTAGAAAATTTATGTACAATTTTCTTGTCTAAGAATTGGGCAGTTTTATAAGATTTTCTTATTTAAGGGATGTTTCGTTTCATGTTGTATAATTTTTAGACATTTTGGCAATAAACATTGTTAGGATTTCTAACAAACAATGGTATATTTGTTTAATATCGAGTACAAACCCAGTTTCTTATTAACGTATAAGGACAACGTTCGGATGTCCAAAGTAGAAGCCTATCGATTACACCCAAATAAATTCCTAGGAATGACTGACACCGAAGGGACAAACACCTAAAAAACGAGCGATAAGATCGGTAACTTCCAAATTTTATGTCGTGATTCACTAACCCTCGGGTTCGACACTGAATGTCCAACGAAAAAACTTACGACGAAAGTGCCTCGCGACGATTCCCTAGCGCACTTTCCCTAACGATGCCCGCTCTGCAAAACAGGCAACTAAATCAGAATGAACGAGGCAATCGGCGCGAACGCTCGATAAAAATGACAAGTCCCGATGTAAGAAATGAAAAAGTAAATACGCGAGGCGTATTTACGAAAGAATAAAGAACTGCAGCAGTGTGGATAAAAGAGCAAGGCTAAGCAATATAAGAAGAAACGAACGCCAGCGCCGGGGACCGATAAAGCGGGATCGAGATGTAAAAAGTACAAATATGGAGATTAAGAAGAAAGAGGAAAAAATACGACTATGACGGAAAGCACGGGAGAGAGCGAGACTTTGCGGGGATCCTGATGACGGAGAGAGACGGTAGATGACTCTGTGCATAGACGGGCGAACTTGCTAGCACAGACGCACAAGTCGAACAAGACAGACGTAAAGAAGAGAGCGGAGCCATGCGAGTCCGGAGTGTTTTTTTCACCGAGATTTATTACCGAACTCCTAACGCTACGAGAGAGAGAAAGAAAGAGATGGAGGTGGATGCTGGGATGGAGGATCGAGGATGGAGGTGATCCCCCGGCACCGCACGCCTCCTTCACGCTCGCGGGCCTCACGTCGTCGCTGCTCGTCCTGCAGCACTATATCAGGTGCAGGAACTCGCCTTCCTACGCTATTTCATCTCGACCTTCTCTCGCACCAGATTTGCGTGACAGAACATTCAATGAGTTAGTGGGAGACTTTTTCACCGATTATTCACCCATGTTATCGGCTCCATGGAAACATTTTGACGATTAAACGCCAGCATCTGCTGATCTCGTCTAAACAATAAACATTCGTGTGCCAATGCGAGTCAAAACTTTAACTTCACCTCTAAAAATAGCTGTTTAGAAACCTCAACGGAAATATTGCGGGTTTAAAATGAAAAACAGAGAAGTTGGCATTGCTCAGCAAAAGTTGAATTAGGCACGAAAATAAAATCATTGGACGATTCCAAAGTGCTCACGATGCGCTTAAATGATATTTAAACCCAATAAATGAAAAGCATATCGAATTTTCTTTTTCAATTCGTTTCCAGGATACCGATAGAACATCTCCATGCAAAAATTTAAAAATCGTTCGAGCCGTTTTCATTTTATATTAATTTTTGTTTTGAAAAATCAATTTTTCGAAAAAATAAGAAATTTACTAAAACGTCGCTTTTCAAATGTATAGTCCATCTACGTGTCCTTATGTGATTCAATACGATGTACACGAATAGCATATTGAAAATTGGCGCAAATCCAATCTACATGGTGAAAATTATGAAAAATCGATAAAAATTATGATATTTCCCAATTTTTCCTATTTACTTTCAAAACAATTGGAAATTTCAAAAAACATTTCCAATAAAAGTTGTAGATCTACTCATAGTACATATTTTATATTGGACACGTTTTTCGGTGTTTTCTATATTTAACAAAATAAAAGAGGAAAATTATGAAAAATCATCATTTTTGTGACTTACTCGCGTTTTTCGGGATGTTAATGTCGTTTGTGGAAATTTTTGTTATGATGTTCGATTTCAGTGTATCAAAATACGTAGAACACCATAAATATAATACCAATTATTGGCAACCCTGACATGTTTCTGATATACATATGTAAAGATGCAACTATCATTTTTCTCAATTTCTATTACAGCTATACAAAAAGTGCATAAATCATAAAATGTGTATTTTATGATGATCTACAAATATTTTTCAGACTTATCAGTATTTTTGAAAATACACTTAATTTTTCACCATTTCAATGGTATTGCGTCAAAAACAAATTTTTTAATACTTTAGTAAATTTGAGATACCGAAGGAAAAGCAGTTTGACCCCAAGTAAACTTTATAATGCTCTATGTAATAAAATGTGAATAAATTCATGATAGCGCAGACGGGATAATGATGACGATGGATGTCGCATGATCACGGATAGTTGTGACGAATGGTGGACAATAAATCATCCAGCATTATCCGCTGTCATCCATCGTAAGTCGACCTCATCCTTCATCATTAGCGACTGTTATTCAACCTCAACCAGGATTGTTTGAGTTTATTTAACTCACACTTTCAAATAATTCCATGGGTATTCTCAAGTTTAATCTAAGATATATATTAAGATATTAACATTAATATGCAATGAATTTTCAAGAACCAAGATCACGAGAAGTTATACATACGTACACTGAGAAAAATTATGTTGTATATTGTACTACTTCAGATGGTAACTTAGGCACTTCCAGCTCGTGAACAATTATTTCTAGTAAAATTTATTAAAATTTCAATTTAATTTTTTTAAAATTAATTTTACTATATTAATAGTAAATAATACAAAAACTACATAGAGAGAAAAATATTGAATCCGATACCATACATTTCGTTCCGTATATGGTCATTTTTACTAGAAATAGTAATGGTAAATTCTAGCATAATTACTAGGCATCTTTGTGATATAATACATTTAGAGGGATGGAAAATTAAACCGCTTCTTCTAATCCAACCTGTTTAATTCTGACATTTTGCAATTGACGTAACATTTAAAGCGTACATCCAGAGCACGTCGCGTCGATTTCTAAAAAGGTTTTCATTTGCTAGTTTGGTTTCGGTTCATTCGTATTAGATCACACCACAAGAAAGCTCTTGAACAAGTGTACTTTTTGATATTATAAGGGATTAATAGGGGTCAAATGTCTAATCAAAACAAACTCAATATGCAAATTCAACATTTTCAAACTCAACATTTTCAATCTCAACATTTGACAAATTTTTCATTTTCGAACTCCACATTTAACTAAATTCACAAATAATATAAATAATATAAAATTGTCAAACATTACATTACAACAAGAATAAATATAAATTACAACAATTATTAAAATGTCATCTTCATTCAAGGTCCTTAAAGCTGCAAAGCCAAAGTCACCAAAACCAAACCAAACTAGTCTGTTAGTTGTTACTTTTTTGTTGTTAATTTTTGTTTCTCAAAAAAAAAAAATGGTAGGGTTTGCCAGCTTAAGATAAAGCTTCTAAACCATAGTTAAGAAAACATACTTAGACACGTCGAAACCGAATCGAAATAGGTGGAATATTTCTTACTCTTCTATTGCTAACAGGTACTGCTAGTGCCGATTTCGTTACTTAATTTATTAAAAAAAAAATACTGGGGTTTGTTGGCATATCCAAACCCTAAGCCGAAAAATATATATAACAGCAATCAAATAAAAATGCAATGGCGTATGAATTTGTTGCTCAATATTGTTGCTCCTAAAAAAGCTCATTCATTAAATATCCTCCTCCGTTATCTTCCGCGATTATTTCCTATAAAACCTCGTTTCACTCTGATGTGTCAAAAACCGGAAGTAGAGAGCTACACGCGCAGTTCTTGGTCGCAAATGTTGCGGTAAACGGTAATATTTTTCTTAAATATTTGAGCAACAAAATCGGCACTAGGGTAACAAATTTTAGGACTAGTTTGGTTTGGTATTGGTGACTTTTGCTTTGCAGCTTTAAGGACCTTTCAGTCAATACAATCATGTTACATTAACACAAACCATTTATCAGCATATGTATCATCACCTCTCCTTAGTAATGGTTTGATTAGATAAACATAAACATCTTGTACTTAGTTAGAACATACCGCTAACTAACCTAACCTAATTTAACCCAACGCTGCAACTAATTTCAACCGAAATACTAATTTAACGGAATATCTCCTTGGCGAAGCGCACAATATTCTTTAAATTCTTTAATACAAATTGTTATAATTGATTTGTATTATTGACAATTATTAACACAGATTTAAGATATAATTTAAGTTACAATTCATGTTATTATATATGATTTTCAAAATATAATATAATTCGATAATCTAAAAGTAATGTGAAATTTGCTAAATGTTGAAATTGCAAATATCAACCTTTCACAATGTTGATTAGACCTGTTACCATAATAGGCCTAGAAATCATTCTCGAACACCATTTTTGAATAATAGAAAATTTGTATTTAAATTTACTTTAGACAAATGTGGGGTTAAAGGACCCTTTAAATAAAAAACCCCGGTCAGTCTGTAAAACAGCTATTGCTGTGACTCGCCCTTTGGCATTTTTGTATTATTCTTATGTTGTAGCCTTATTTGTAATTGCCAATAAAGACGTTAATATTAGTATTATTAAATGTACGATCGATTTATCGATAGATGTACCAGTAAAAAACACAAATTATAGATGATATAAAATATTTGAATCAATTCTACTTAAAGGACTTGAACAGTAATGTTCATAAAAGGAAAATCGTAATAATAAATTATAATACACTCTAAATTTCTTAAAGCAGAAATCTCACTTTATCGAAAGTAGATAGAATATGTCACCCTAATAAAGTGAAATTTTCACTCTAGAAAAAGTCAAAAAGTCACCTTTAGCAGAGAGTAACTCAATTGTCACTTCAAGTAATTTAGAGTGTATAATATGTTACATGAACTGAAATAATATTTGTAACAAACAGAAATGTAAAGCAAACAGTAATTATTTACGAAGTACCTAAGGTATGAACAGAAACTACAGTTAATCGTAATGTGCTACAATTAATAAAAATTTAATTTACTTTGACATTATAATTGAAAAATAATAATTTCATTATATGACATATGACTTACCAGAGTTTCCTATATCATCGATAAACATGAACACATCTCCATAATAAAGACCTCACCTGTCCCCGCATAAGTGGCATGTTTTTATATGGAACACCATTCATGCAAGAAATTAACATATATATATATATATGTAAAATTATTACTACCGCCCATAGCATTTGACATTGTTATAGAATTACTGCTTAACATTACCATCAACAATAATGGTGGTTGACGTAATTAAAAGAAAATTTTCAATTTAGAACAATTGATGAGGTTAGTTCGAAAAGTTACATGTGGATTGAAAAAATACAGAATAATCCATGCAATTACAATACATTTGTTAATAGTGAAATTGATTATTCTATCAAATAAATTAAGAAAATTAGTTTAAAATAAAAATAGGTAAAACTTACTGCAATAACGGATGTTTTAATAAATGCTTGTTTGAAGATATTGCAGATATTGTAAATTTAACATTCTGTTCAGTGTCTCAAAATATTTCTTTATTGCAAATCGTGTTGAAATTTGACACGCCGGAAATGTTGAGAAACAGATGAATAATGCTTCTTTCTTTTTAAAATGTAAAAAATTTGATTTTAGGTTCAAATCAAATAAATGTTTGTTCTCGTAATTAAATAATAACTCAATATTTTATATGTGTGGATGGATGGATGTATATGGATGTCTGGCAATTTTTTCGAAAAATCGAATAATCTAACCTTTCCATCTTTACCATCATAAAAAAAATTGTGAAGTTTTCTAGTAAAATTTGCATTATTTCTGATGGAACAGATGATTCTGTTATCTGAACAAAATTGCTACAAAAATTAAAAGTATATGTCATAAAAACATCGTGATTTTTGCTCGTCAAAGACGTCCAACAAATAATAAGATTTTAAGTTTAAATTTTGTTTTATATTGCGTTTTTTTAATATGACAACAGTTTTAGACCATTTTTTAACCTATCGACGATGCCGCTTCATGCCACTGCATTTGAAATAACAATTCAGTTTTGATCTAAAATAATCCAAAATTGCTTGAAGTGAAATTCACTTTATAGAAGTCGTTTGCAGTTCAAAACAGTGAATATTGAATCATTCTATTTGAGAATATTTCAATTCTGACTGATTTGAAGTAAAAATCACTTCCTGAAAGTGGTTTTCACCACAAAAAAAATGTAGAGTATATTTAATTACAACTTTCATGACCTGAGACTTCAGATATTGAACTCATATTCAAATATCATTTAAGAGAGAGTTGTATGTATGTATAATATGCTTAGATGTTTTGACTTTTACCAGTTTATAAATTGCCCTTGAAAATTAAAAATTTTTCAAAATTAATGAATTCCCTATTAAATATTAAATATTCTGTTAAGTCTCGTTGACTTTTGGTACACGAAATTTTTGTTTTTCATTAACAAAATAGATATATTAGAACAGTTAAAGAGTACCACTGGGGTGAGATGTCAACGTGGGACGGTTCGCACTGATACGTTTATTTTACTGACATCACTTAGCCGAGAGTGCGCCAGCATCGCTGTTGAGATCAGTTACGAATGTCTCACAGCGAACTAATGGAGTCGATCATTGATGATCTCCATCGATTTTTCTTGATATCTCTCGATTTTCCACGATCTTACTCTTTTTTCTCTCGTTTTTCCGTAACCTTGTGATTCATGTTCGATCTTTCTCGATCTTTTTCCATTTTTATCGATCTTTTTCGATGTATTTCGATCTTTCTCGATCTTTTTCGATCATTCGTTATATTATGTTTTTCAATCATTTCAGATGATTTTCGATTTTCTCGATCTCTATCGATCTCACTCAAACATTCTCTACATTTCATGATCTTTATCGATGAGGTCAAAGATCGTTAAAGATTGGAAAAGATCTACAAGTGTAAAAAATACGATAACGATATCCCGCTTCTTATTGTTAGCCCTCTTTCTCTCCTTTTTATTCTTCTTGATCTTCTTCGCCGTCCTTTGTGAAAGGAACAAAAAGTGAGCAAATGATAGTAAAAAGGAACTAAAAATAATAAAAGAGAGCGATATATTTTTTAAGTTGTTGATTTTTAACTTACAGTAGACAATTAAATTACTAACATACGGATAAATACAATAAATATTATTGCAGTCAATTTTTCAAAGACAATTTTTTTTCCAACATAACAAAAGTTCTTGTGGTAATGTAATGCTGATGTACCCATGAACTAGCCATTAATGATGCCTAAAAACTTTCGAATATAATGCCAGATGCATGGCTATTTTCTACTCATCACAAACTGAATTTAAATTAAGGTGTATAGCACCGGGTAGAAAATGGCCAATAACTCGTCAATCGCAATTGCAGATTTTATGGATCTACAAAGGTTAGGTTTGCCATCTCCTATTTATAAATGGCGAGAATATCTGTACATGTATATATGTCAATGTAAGTTAATAATTAATACATGACCATTCTAAGTATTTATATTGCACAACTGTGCGGTTATAATTATATTTAATTGAAAGAGTATATCGGGTGTTTGCTAGAGAATGTAAATAGGAATATCCACGTTAACCTACAAATGTTGATGTGGTTGCAATCAAACCAAATTTATTTAACAAACAGCTTACATTGCATGTGGAGTTTGTTTTGTCGTTAATCTGTGTATTTTTTGCCTGGAAAATAAATTTGTCCAGACAACAACATTCGCAAATTCTATAGAACTTTTTAAATACCAATTAACATAAATAGTTTGTTACAAAAACCCCATTTATTAGGAAATATAATCCGATAACCTACACACCAAGCAGTTTCTGAAAATATGATTCCCCTAGATATGTAATAACGAATTCGGGATTTGCAACATTTCTGCACTTTTGCACCGTTTTTTGCACTAAAATATAGCGAATATGTATAGTTACGTCACGAACGTCGTGAAGGTTAGTTAGGTAAATGCCCAGTTTTTTTCTAGAATTTAGGAAACAAATATTGGGCATCAAAACTATCTATATTCTAGGTATTGGCCAGTCAATCTGCTCATATTTTTGTCAAGGGTCGATTCAATTATAAAACGTAATAATTAGAGAGTGAATAAAAATACACGTTCCTCGAGTAGCTAAGAAATGATAATTAAAATTTTAATATAATTCGTGGGATTTTCTCGGACGTAAGAAATGTATTTTTACAACTGGTAACGAAAATACAATCTATTCAATTTGACTAAACAAAAATACGATAATAAACCAGTAAAATTTTAATCTTCCAAGACACATTCGTGTAAAGTGGCGCTGAACCCTCCAACACGCAAATATATCATTTTTAAGTGTCACTCGAATTATCATCTCTGATTCACTACGGCATTTATTTGACAGTGTAATATATTCTCGTCTTTAATCGAGCGTGTGCTCTTTTCTGCTTCAGCATAGTGTAACGTGTAAATACGATGAGCGATGGATATTGCAAAAATAAATTCGACACTTTCTATTCCGATCCTTTAATATATTTACACGTACACAAACAAGAGTTTTGATTGTTTCGTGATAAGGCGAGACTGACGTCTCTGGGCATTTGAGAAATTCATTACTCTGCCGTACACACGTATTCGAACCGAGTGACTCACTGGCAACTTTATCGAGCAAGTTCATTTCAGTTCGAGACGAGAGTGACGTGGGTGCTGAAGCATTCGTCACTCGCCCGCACTCCGCTCGTCTCACCTGGAATCTCGATGATAGAACCGAAATGTACTGTATCCCAACTGACTGAGAGGCACTAAATTGTCATGTTAGGTTGGATAAGTAACTTTTTAGGATAACCTGAAATTTCGAAAAATAATCTCGTCTCATTTCAATCAACTGCAGGGAAGAAAAGAGGAGAGAGTAAGTTAACCCATTAACGCTCAAAGCACAACTTTTTTTGCTTCAGTTTCAATCGAGTATTTCGTATCAAAATCGAAGCTCAAAAAAATTGAAAAGTATATGTCCTAGTATTTTCGAGGTTGCTTTTCAAGATTCTGAAGTCAAAATTGAGTTTTAGCCATCAGAAATTCCAAAAATTTTTCAAAACATTAGGAAATATTTATACTTATATTTATTATACTTATATTTATATATTTATACTTAAAATATTGCGATTCTATTGTAACTACGCACAAAGGTGCATAAAATATTTGAATTTTACGGAAAAATTTTACTCTCAGACCCGACATCATTCTGACGACCTTAAAATGGCGCCAACAATGAACATTTTGTTGAAAAATTTCTGGACGCCCTTACTCATAAACTATAAGCTTTATGTTTCGTACATAAATCAAAATTTTGAAAAAAATGTCAAAATATTGTAAAAATGTAAAATTTTCAAAAAAAATCCACTATATTTTTCTATGAATTCTAAGAAATTGTCATTCTTAGCAATTTTTTAAAAAAGCTCAAAGTTTATAAGTAAGGGTGTCCAGAAATTTTTCAAAAAAATTTTCATTGTTGACGCTATTTTGAGTTGTTAGAATGATGTGGGGTGTAAGAGTAACATTTTTCCTTAAAATTCAAATATTTCATGCACCTTTGTGCATGGCTTCAATAGAATCGCAATATTTTAATAGCTCGAAAAAAATTGTTAAGTGTACATTTTTCCCAATTTTTTGAAATTTTTTTTGAAATTCGGCGCCACATTGGAATCCTTGATGCCTGAAACTCGATTTTTACTTCGGAATCTTGAAGAGCGACCTCGAAAAGAATAGGACATAGGACACAATAGTACCTTTCAATTTTTTTGAACTTCGGTTATGATACGAAATACTCGATTGAAATTGAATCGACAAAAGTCTTGCTTTGGGCGTTAATGGGTTAATAAAACCATTTAAAAAGAAGTAAGACAAGTAGAAAGTAGGTAATTTCACTATTTTTTTAAGTTAACCAGAAAATAATAACGTTTTATTGAATATTTCAATAAATTAAATTAACCCTTTATGTCCGAAATGTGCACAATTTATACCATAAAAATTAAAAAAAATGGAAACATCTACATACGACTAGTTTTGAGGTCGCTCTTTCGATTAACGCTACTGAAATTCTCGAGAAATGACGTATACAACATTTTTTTTTACAGAAATATTGGAAAAAACGCGATTTTTTAGCCACAATTTTTTTTAATGCATTTTTAACTATGATACCCATTATAGATCGCATTTTAACCTATCAGAAACATGTTCCCGATTTTTTTACTTCAAAATTATAGAAGTAATTTTCTTTTCATTTCTTGTGGATTAAGAAACAGAATTTTGGTATTTTAATTTTCATATTATTTTAGATGGAGTCATTAACAAAACAAGTCTTTTTTTTTAAGAAGGTCTAAAATAAAGTGATCGAAATGTAATATTGTTAATTTTGATTAATTCCTTTTACTATCCGTTATATTGCCAAGGAATTAAATTAATAACCATAATGATAGGTATAATCGGTCACCATAAAAAGCTGTAAAAAATTGTTTAAAAATTGTATAGATTAGTTAACTTCGAAGGCTATACATTTGCCCGGCTTTGACATACATCCCTGAAATGCTTATACAAGCAAAATTCACCTGCATATCTTATCCTTATTTGAAAAAATGAATAAAATCGTTAATAAAATTTTTTTTTTAATATTGCAATTTAATTTTAACAAATTTAATAAAAATTGTATATTTTAATCATGAAGTAGAAAAATATTAATCTTGCATCGACTAAATCGCTGGTCATATGAACCTAATGTTTTTTCTTTAAATGTCGTTTCTTTACAACACAAACTTAATGACAATATTTATTAATTTCGTTAATTTTACTTCATTGCGTTACCGTTTCCTTTGGTTAATTTTAATTTTTAACATCGATGTTTTGTGTTAATTTAGGTAACATTTTTGTTTCGCCAATTTTCAACTTGAATAAATTATTGCTTGTTACACAACGTGTTTATTACTTCAATATAAAGTATTAACTTCTAATATAAGTTTATCAAATTTTAATATAAAAATTTAATTTCGTCGATTTAAGCGCCATTTACACCGAAAGGAAAAAAATGGTTTAGACAAATCGTATGCATTTTTATCCAAAGGATCTGAATATGCAATAAAACATACGAATTCCCATACAAGATTTCGAACTTTTTCTCACACCCACCTCCAGGGGGCATTGGGGAGGAACAGATTTTAATAATGAAGTTAGAAGGAACCTTTAGTTCGTTTCCAGTATAAATTTTGATACACAGGAATGAAGTACAATAGAAACTGCAAAAAAAAGTCTCTGAAATAAATTTTCTGAAATAATAATGATTTAATATTGTTTAAGAATAACATGGTTTATAATGACAGTAATGAGTCCCATGATGTATTATTTTAAAATATGGACTTTCGAGGCATTTGTTATCTTATACCATACCCGATACAATGCGATCGATATGAAAGAATAAATTGTACCTACTGTATCATTAATTACTATAATTATGAAAGTGAATTAGAAACGAATTATTATTTGTGTATTATTAAATATGATTTATCAACTGTTCTTGTACTAAATTGTTGTATTTTTATTTTTCAGGTAAGTTCCAATGCTACTTTCTGCTATTCTTTTACCTTCAGCCAGAAATTCGTGAGTAAAGCTTATTCCAATTTTGTGTATTAAATTTCATTGTTACATTTTTAATTCTTGGTATCGACCAGTTTCAGTATAAGTATACATACTATCGGTTACAGTGTTGGTTGTTTTCTGGTCTTAATAAAGCTTAATAAAAATTAATTTCTTAAATATATTATTACCGTTCATTGATAGATCAGTAATTAGATAAAATTCAATTTTGTATTGTGCAACAAAATTATGTTTATAAGTATCATACGTTACCTTTTTAACAGCATAATGTGTAGTACGATACCTGAAAATTACGCGATATTGAATATAAAGTTACATAATAAGACAAGAATACTAAAATTTAAAAGAATGTGATATTATTGAAAGTTATTGTGATAAATGATTTACTAATTTTGATTTGATATATTTTTTTAAAACTAACGGCTTCTTTTTTGTCATATTTGCGTTTGAATAGCTAGATGTAACATTCTGCTGTAATTGCCCATCGGAAATCACGTAACAGATTTATGGTAATCCGATACACGTTTTTTTAGGAATTAATGTTTACAACACGGATAAATTCGTAAAAAGCAGGTATGACTATCTATACTATATGGGTGGAAATTTGATATGTTCATACCAAACCTGTTGATTCTGTAGGAAACTTCCCGCTTCATTTTTCATATAATATCTTTCTTTCAGATTGTTGTTTATAAGTGATAATAAAATTTTGGATTTCATTTATTTTTTTAATGATTTTCTGGAAATCATACAAAATTTCCATATTAGTAACATATAAAAATATTAAAAAGGTATTCTACACGAATAATACTTAATAATACTACTAATAGTATTTGTTTAATGTCTTAATTGGTATACAGACAATACAAAAAAGACTTATAATTAAGGTACGTTTTACCACAATTATAAAAGAACAAATTCCGGACTCTTATGGAATTAAGTTTATGACACTAAACTTTGTTAGGATTGGCAATAAATATTTATTCTTTTCTGTTGCGCTATTTACCGCAAAAGCACAAAGTACATATCAGGTCAGGCTATTGTATAGCGCGATTTCATTTTTGGATTTGTACTTCACCTAGTGTCTCCAGATGAAACTATGATCTGAAAACGGTAGTGACTTGCTATAACATCTATAAATTTAATTTATTTAAATTACAAGCTCTTCGAGCACGGCTAGCAAATGTAAACCATAATTACAATCTCTAGGTCATAAACAACTCACAAAGTGCCGTACTTTTTTATAGAGCAATTTTGGAGATTATACTGAACTCTATAGAAAATTTTAAATGTTATATAGTTCAAGATTTTTTCTCTAAAAATTGCAGAGAAAAAAATGCTTTGAATTCCTCTGCGAATATACTTGTACTTTTAAATTATCAAACTAATCCGAACAAAAAATGTCTCAAAATATTGCCAGAAAAAATTAGAAAAAATTATAGTCTATTTCTCAATTACCTCTAAAAACTTTTTATTCTTATTTTTTAGAAGCTCATAGTTTTTGGTTAGAGCGTCCTGAAATTGTCAAAAAAATGTTAATATTCCATAAAAAAACAGGTATTTTATATCCATTCCAACATTTTTGCTAATTAAAACTTTGGGAAAAAAGATACGATAGCTCAACCTAAAATGGTCGAATTTGATTGAATCGGAGCTCATTTCACTCATAGCATTTAAAGATTATGAAAGGTTCTGGTTTACAATTTTATTTCGTGCTGTAAATTATCCCTGGATCAATAATGATTCAATTTTGGAATTTCTGTGATTTTTTAGCAAACAATTTTCATATTAGATAATAACATATCAATCGGACAATCAGAAGAGTTTTGAGATAATGTGTACAAAACTTCTGATTGGTTATGATTTTATAGAAAAAGTTGTTGGATACAAAATTTTTACCATTTAAAAACAATGTTAAATTTAAGCCGAATGGGGGAGGCAGAAAAAATTGTTTTACAGAAATAGGCTTTTGGTACAGTTATTCTGGTGTGGAATAAGAAACTTTTGTGACTCGGGGCTAAGCGATTGGAAAAGTTTCGTGTTTCAAACCACCCTAATACCTACATTTACTTCATTTACTCTCTAAATTCCTTGGAGTGAAATTTCACTCTTACGCAATGAGAATTCACTCCCAATTAAAGTAAAAAAAACTAACAATACAATTGTAAATTTATAAACAAGCAAAAACTTTATTATTTAAAGAACGATCAATTTCTATATTTTCATAAAATATGTTGCATCAATCTATTTTTCGGCATATTTAAAAGTAGTAAAGAAGATTGAGTGGGCATACATGGCACTTCTTTTGGAAACGTCATTTCTGTCATTTCTATTATTATGTTAAGTTTGAATTTTCCTTGTATGTACTAAATAATTACGGATAACATGAAACATATTTTATTAAAATAATTTATTTTTTAAAAGACAAACCATGTTCAAAATTTTTAAGCTAATGTTCTGAGGTGATTTTTTGAGGTAATTTTCTTCGAATTAACGTAACTATATATTTCATCAATAGATTATATTAATTTTAACGTCTTTATTGGAATGTACTCAAAATTTGGATAAGTTCATATTATTGTTAAGGTTGAGTTGTTAAGTTAAAATTTGGTCATTTCGGTGATGAAGTGGTATTTCAATGGGATGAACATATTTATAATGTATTTTAAGAGCTTCACTTGACCTATCGGAGTATTTAATTTATCTAATAAATTACTCATTTCAAATTTACTAATAAGCATCTTAACGTCGGGGTCTTTTAAATTAATATTCTTTTTTTTTATGAAATTTAATACTTTAACTTCCAACTGTTGAGACATCTCTAAGTTACATTTGTACTTTTGACAACTCTGCATTGTAAGTGCAATAGCAAAATCTTATTCTTTTTGGTGTGAATTTTAATCCCACGCAATGAGTGAATTTTCACTCGAACATTTGAAGTGACTAATCTACCTCTCTTTGAATGGTCTTTCACTCATTTTTCGAGTGAGCATCTTCCTCCCCTTGCCTTACCTTGCTACATGCTTGTGGAGGGAGAATTTCACTCTAGGAAATTTACAATAACTTATTCATGGCATTTGCGTTAAGTTTTTATTTTCATGAAATAGCTGTAGGACATTATATATTTTCAACTCGTCATTAAAAAAATGTCAATGTAAATTTGACACTAAATATATTCTTTATTTTTTTAATTTTAAATTCAAAATAATAGGGTAAATATATCAATTGCTGCAGGGGTACTATAATACTGCGTTTTTCAGTTGAAATGCAAAAATAAATGATGTAAAATTATTATTGTGTTTCTAAACAATTTCCATAAATAGTTGAATCTTTACGTTAAAATTTAATCAGATTTATATATTTGAGAACATCGTTTAATTTTTTCGTAATTTTATAGTATCGTAACACCATATTTAAGAAGTTTCAAATTCACCCCATTGAAATGGTGGCAATCAAAAAGGAGCTTTCATACTACAGTATATTTATTTAGCTAAAGTTAATGATAAATAAAAGCTTATGTAGTTAAATCACGTATAAAATCAGATAAGCATCAGATACACATTCATACATATTGCAGTGTAATTTTACAGTGAATACCAGAGTTCCATTTCGGGTAACGACAATTTTTTTAAATAAACTTAACTTTAAAAAATTACACTTTTTATTAACTCTTCATACTTTGGTACAGAATTGTCTAAAAATAAAGACATTGCGATGATTTTTGTATTTCATCAGTTTTAATATCATATTGATCACAATACTAATTGCGTAGAAAACGATCATCGCAGGATTGGAGCCCTGATCAGATAAATATAGAGAGACTTTATTTAAACATATATATATAAAATAACACCGACAGAAATTCGTTGGAAATGTAAACAAAGAGGGGGGGGGGGCAACTTTTCATTCGAGATTAAAATGCATCAGTACTGTTGTTAACTACTAATTAATCATCAAATAAATAAAGACACTTTTATTTATTTATTATAGCGACCGTATTCTACGCATTTGCAACAATTAATGACAATCAATACTATCTTTATAATAAAGTAATTTAACTATTGGTGAAATAGTCGCCAGAGACCTCCACGGTATAATTAACACTATCACTGACTCCAAATATGGTTGATCTTCGTAAAACACTGGAATCAAACACTTCCCACAATGACGTTGAAGCTGACACACGAAGTCCAAAAAACAAAAAAAAAATGGAAATAAGACAAAACCACCTGACATCTTTGGAGGAAAGTAACGACACATTCTGGATGACGAACGGCACGCAGCCAACCCGCACACAATGAAAACCCATTAAAAAATCGCGAGTAAAAGAAATAGCGAAGAGCCACGAGGGGAGGACGCCGAGAAAGAGGCGATAAATTTAAAAGTGGAAACCGATCCGCGAGGAGGAGAGGAACCGTGGTCGTCTCGCCAGGACGAAGACGGACAGAAGGACGGGGAAGGCGTGACAGGGTTTCGAAGGGAGAAGAACACCGAAAGAAAGGGACGGACGAGTGGTATCGAAAGAGAGACGGCAGGAAATGCGGACAACGAAAGATACGCGTATACGAAGATCGGATTGGAGCGGAAAGAAAGAGAGTAGGATACGAAAACGAGAGAGAATCGACTCTGGCGACGGGTAAGAAGAACGGGCGGAAGAGGCCGGCGGAAGAACGAGCGATGGAGGGGGGCGTCGCGCGGGGGGCGGGGGGTACGGAGCGCGAGAGGAGGGACAGCGCGAAGGGAGGAAGACGGACAAGCGAGAGAGACCGGGGCACTCGCGAGAGAGAGTAAAACTCGTAAAGTGGGATGGGGGCGTGGGTGGAATGGGTTAGCTGCCGGGTGGGGGGGAGAGAAGAAGCACGGCGCTCCACCCCGGTGGCGGGGGAAAGGAGTGGGGTGAGAGCCCAACGAAAGAGGGAGGGGAAGGTCTGTCCGATCGCAGGGGAAGAGCCCCCGTGGACAGGTGGTGGGGGACGTGGAGTCGCGGAGTCTTCAGTGCGCCACGTGCTGCCGTCGCGGGAGGGTGTACGTTCGTCCTCGCCTCTCGACTCGCGCGAATCTATCCTCTCGAACAAGTGCGAAGACCGGAAGTGCGTTTCGTCCGGACTATTCCTACCAATCAAAGGATTCTCGCGACAACAAAGTGATAGTTACAACAGTGGTATGAGATAACGTGACGGACCAGTCCCTGGGATTCGTTCGTTTTTCTCGAATTTTTGTGATTTTTTTCCGATTACCAAACTGACGAGGGTTGGGCGGTTAATGGATACGGTTTTCGACATGTGGTGATGTGGTACCAACTAGGTGCAGGTGGTGCATCGTGGATTTCGCGCCTAGATGCTCGAATCTTGTTCGGATCTATCTACGGGATCGTGACCTTTTTTCAACGGATGCTGCATAACTCGCACTGACGGATTAATATCGGTGGAACCACTACTTTTACGGTGAGTTTCCCGCCGATTTTTTTTACCACGAGTGTGATACCGTCTGTGCGCCTTAACGCCGCGCGCGCCGGTTATTTCATTAACAAACGCCGGTTGGGACCAAAATTCTACGACTCGTTGGTTGGATGTGTGGAATCACTCAAGAATTGGGATTCAATATTTTCAAGGAGAACCTATTCATAAAACGACCAAAAAGTCAGTAGAAACAGAAATTTGGAAACTTTTGCTGACATTCTCATAAATAATGTGAACACACTTAATGCCGACGTGAAACATTTAAAACTGATGCATGACATCCGATTCGACCAAGTCAAGAATTTTGGCACCCGACTGGACTTAATGGATTTTGTACAAAATTGACGGATTGCTCCAAAATGAAACGGAGTATTTTGAAAAGTGAATCACATATCCGACGGAGATATTCCAAAACTTGGGATTGAAAATGATGGAATTTGTACAGAATTCATGAGATGTTAATAATTTTTCAGTGTAATGTTACCAAAAAATAGAAATGAAATTGAGAAATGTTAAACAGTGTTTAAGTAGATAAAGTTGTTAACGCCAGACATGTCGAGAAGTTTTGAATAATTTTATGAAGGTGTCTGAATGTAAGTAGGAAACACCTAATCGAAATATGAATTCGAATTTTGAAAATGTTTATTTTGAAAGTGTCTTGAAAGTGTCCATATTTTACAATAGCCCAAAGTGAATATTCCGTTAAGTGAAAACAGTAATTATTGGTTAGCCATTGAAATAAGTGTGACAATTTCTACTTATAAAAAGTAAAATTAAATTTCTTAGTAAAATACAATTTTTGACAAGTGGGGTAAAGTGCCATTTTTTTTTCAATTATTTTCCCGCGTTGTGATAGGGAAGCCCGAAACGCGTGGGCTGTGTAAACAAAAGCTCGGAATACGCGCGTACATATATACACAGCAGGTGGCAGTATCATGCGGAGTGTGCGTGAGCGAGCGTTTAGGCGAGTGTTTAAAAAACAGTTCGGTTAAAACGCACGTGCGGCATACCAAGTACCACGTGACGCGAATTTCGCCGTCGGCTCCATTCTTCACTGTAGAATTGGTTCGAGTCTCACGCGGGAAAAGTTTCGCGGGGGAGTGGGAAAACGTGCGATATTTTGTGAATTTGCCAAATGGTGGACCAAGGTTCATTTTTGGAGATTCGTTTTAGGGGCAAAATTCCGAAAGTTAAATGTTCCTGATCGTGAAAAATCATGTTTTTTCTAAATTCCTTGGAGTGAAAATTTTCAAGAAGAGCAAAATTTCGAGTGATATTTCACTCTTCTAGGAATGAATTTTTTTTTCGCTCTTAATGGAGAGAAATGACACTCTTCGTTGAGTGAAACTTTCATTCTTAATAAGGTGGACTTTCATTCCAAGATATTTAAAGAGTAGAAATATTGTCTTCAGATTTAACAGAAATGAAAAATGATGATAGGTTTGTGCAAAATCTGCAGAATTATTTTTTTTTTTTTTCAGACAATTTTTGTGAGATTACAGATGTCACTTACTGTAAAATCAACAGATTTTTTTGAGAATCTGAAAACTATTTTTCTGCCTGACTACAAAACGTAATTCTGAAATGTAAATAGTGAGTTTAAAATTTACAAATGTTCATGAAATACATTTTTTAACTATTTATTTTAATAAAAACAAATGATTGTAAATAACGTTTAGTGTTCTCAAAAAAAAATATATCAAACAAAATACGAAAAAAGTGAAATTATGGTGACTTCAAACGAATATTTCCAATGACAACTTAAAAGGATCGATACTTGAATTTCCATCTGTATTAATTAATAATCAAAAATATTTTTATTCTGACACTATTTTGAGTGAGAAATAACGTGAAAAAGACAAAAATAATTCGAAGTATTGTCTGGATTTTTGAAATTCTTTTAGAAAATTAAAACTTCTCAGATAGATGTTCAGAAACAAAACAAAAACAGGCTTATTAAAAAATATAAAATATTGCGAACGAAGAAGCATTTTTGGTACGTTTTAAGACACTCCAATTTTTCTACATAATTTGGCAAAATTCAATTAAATCATAAATGACAGTCTGAGAAACCAAAAATAAACAGAAATATAATTTTTCATTTTACTAAACTTGTAATTTATTTTACGGTTTATTAATTTTCAGATTTTCAAAATTGAATAATGCACTTTCGGAATATTTCTCCCTGATTAGTTTTTGAAACGAGCGAGTAATTATTTAGGTAAATTATGTTCACGTCATCGAATCTTATATCAAAATTTGTGAGATTTTTAGTAAAGTTTGACATATTTGGGATTTGGTAGGACAAAATTAAATTACGTATTTAAAAAAATGTCATGATAGGTTTAAATTAAATTTTTTATAAAAATTTGTTACAATTAAAAAAATTTAAAAGGTTTTATAAAATATGTCTTATTAAACATGATAACGTCGAACATAATTGAGGTTTTAATGTTTATGTGTTTACTCAAAAAATTTTAAAAAGCCAGTGTTAAAATATGAGTAATTTTGTGAAAAGTGTTTTTTTATTTGACATATCCGAATAATTTATAAATTCTTAGTTAGTCATAATGTTTTGACAGAAAACTCATGCTAATATGTTTTATGAAATATGCATTAAAATCTTTATCAACTTCTGATTAGGTTTCATAAGTTACGATAAATAAAAAAAATACACGTAATTCAGAAAAAAACGACATTTTCATATAATTAAGTAAAGATTGCAACAAATTTTCTAAATTTGTATAATTACAAAATTAAAAAGTTTTAGGATCTTTTGGAACGAAATTTTAATGTAACATAAAGTGGTTATAACAGTAATTCATAAAGTGAAAAAGTGAATTTTAGAGGTTATTCAGTTGCCTAAATTATTTTAGTATCGACTAACAAAAAAGTGGAGAAAAATATTAGACATAACTTTTTAATGAATCACTAAATAAAGTTATTTTAGTATTTAAAAAGGACCCAGGTGTCTCACTCGAATACGATTGAAATTTTGTAAAAATAAAAGACGAAAAGTCAATTTAAATAATTTTGCTAATATATGATGAAAAACTACTAATTTATTACTAATTCATATTTATTATTGTATCATAATTAACGAGCCATTTTGTTTCTTGTATTTTATTGTCAATTCTCGTCAATTATGATGACTTTTCGATATGACTCAGTGAGACACCTGCCAAAGACACTTTAATGTCTAGTATCTTCATTAAATAAAAACTTTTCAAAAATGATTATTATACCGTAGTACAAAAAGTAACTTTATTATAACCATTCATACAAAATTTTAATGTCGTGAACTATGAAATCCATATATCGATATTAAATAGACGTTTTTTAATCGTAAAATGATTGAGATTCTACAAAATATTACTCAACGTTATTCGTATTAATTACTTTCAATATGACAAATTTTTGAAAAAATCTTTGAAAAATTACTTTTATTTGAAAAACCGACATTTAAACGGTTATATTACATAAAATTTTTATTTTGATAATAAAAGTAACTAGAAAAAATAGTTAGTGACAGCAGTAAAATAAGATGTTTATGTTTATTAAAACGTATAATTTTTGTATTCTTCTGCAATAATGCAAATCAAATTTTTATGTAAAGAATACGCTAAAAAAAGTGACTCCTGCTACGCTAATCATAACCATTCGTATACAAACAAGGTTTAAGTTGATCGCGAAAAAAGTTATTTGCTGACTCTTATTAATGAATCATAAATAAATTAATTTAGGATTTAACTGACACTTGATTAGTTTTTCAAATATTTGTCTTCGGGTTCTTGAATTTTGACATCTTTGAAAGAAAATTATATTTAAATTTAAGAAACTAATTGATTTTGATTTTATCCCTACTTGTTTTAATATAATTAGGCATTAAGATTAAATTATAATAGTCCAGTATTACAACGTTTGGTTACTGAGTTTGTGAACTAATAAACTCATATGTACCTATTTCGATAGCTCCATTTTTATTCCGAGAGATATTTTAATTCACTTTTATTTTTAGACGATTTCATGACATTCTAGAATCTATACTGATCGACGTCACGTATAGGATGACACTTCATAACTCAATAAGTTCTATTTTCTTAAATAAAAATAGAATCAAACTTTTAGAATTAAAAATATGCATAATAAAATATGCAAACGTCTTACCAGAATGAAAAAGTTGCTGGTACAGTTCTTAGTTTATATTTGTATATTTCTATAAATAATCCGGATTGGTTCATTGTATGGCAATTATAAATACTCAAATTATTTCGATAGTAAATGTTTATATTCCTACGACTTAATATTTGAAGTTTTTAAAAAATGATTTTGAAATCTCTATGACATGTACGAAATTCAAATTATTTAGATATACGTTTCTAGTACGAAATGAATTAGTGGCAAATTTTATAAATCCAAAAATCGCTTTCGAAAAAATAAGTGAATGGCATTTAAAACAATAAAAGAAAATTTGTAATAAAAATTATTGTAAAAATAAGATGTTTGCATTGATTTAATTATTTTAATTTAATTTTGCTTTCTGAATAATAATCTGCTTTACATTACACATAAAAACCAAAAATGCAAATACGAAGATTGTACACTATATATGATGCAGCTGTCATCACATAAGCTACGGCTTTTAATCTAGCATTTACTACTTACTAAACTGTAATTGATAGTCGTTTAATGTTCCGTATTCTTATGGCATTTATATTACCATTAGTTAGGTTAATAAAATCTGACTTAGTAAGTCAAACAATGTTTCGTTGCTTTCAAATTATTTTAATTGTCATTTTAATAGCTTTTATGACAGTTTTTGCTGAAAATTTAATAATTATAATACTACGAATACAAGAGTGTGAAATGTAGAAAATTTGTATGAATTTTTAATAGAAATTAATTTGAAATATTCAGATTACTTTTGTGTTTAAACTTACAGAATAGACATGTCCATCAATTTTTGGTTCTATGTTATTAACATATCATTTTTTTCAAGAAGAATTTAATAGTTTTTTAATAGTCCTACAATTATTCTTGTTTTTTATCATTTTTTAAATATATTTATCGTTAATATAAATAAACAGAAAATAACACATTATATCGTACATGAATTAAATCTAATACTATTTATGGTACTAATAACAATCAGCAATAGTTACTATATATACCTGGATTCTAAAATATGACACCAAATTAGTGGTTCGATATGACTATATAATAATCCAACATTTTCTTTTAATAATTACATAAGATACCTGTTGCCGCACGTTTTTTTATTTAACAATTGAGTTTTTAATAATATATTTTCTCTTCAGTTTGGTTCGAAATGTAATCTTAGAAAGATTTTCCTACAATTCAGCGACTTTATAATGTACTTGCCGTTTATGACAACTGGAAGTTTAGTAAATGACAGTAAGACTTTCTAAACTTGATTTAAACTTGTATTCACATTTGACATACATCCATACATTCAAATAACAAATAAATTGAAATTATTTTTATCATAGTTTCGTCATGGAGCAAAATTTTCGGCAATAAATGTTACGCTTCTTATACAGTAGTGAAAGAATTCAATCATACCGATGACAGTTTTTCTCTAGCTATGAAATGAAATTAAACTCTTATATTTATTTATCTAGTTGAAAAAATTAGGTAATATTAAAAGTATAAGTGACTGACATTCTTGAAAAGTAAACGCATGGTTTTTTAGTAACAAAATTTAATATAGTTTTGAATTGATTGTGATATAATTTAATTGTATGCTGAATTTCACTGTCAATTGTCATGTTTGGAAGAATATAATGAATGTGTACGTCAATAGGTAGTCATAATAAGATGTCTAAAAGCAAGAAATCATAACTTAAAAATAATCGTTTTATATAAAATGATATATTTTTAATAATATCAGAATATTGTTAGAATTATTACTTTATTTCCAAAGTACTATTAATGTTACATAACAACTTTTAAATATTTTTTTAATGTAAAGATTTTATCAGAGTATACATAGACAAAATTTTAATAAATCAAAATATTTTTACAGAAATTTTACATTTTGTATTTTCCCTCCAGCTTCGTCTATAATTGCATATTTTATTTAGATGTTTATTATACCTGCATTTAATGTTTTTGGTAATGTCTGTTTCGCATGATTAAATTTTACATCGCTATATACTAATGAAAAGAATTAATTTCTTTGTTATTTCCAACTATTTTTTATAGATAGCCTTCTTATTGTTCTTAAAATTTTTGTCTGATACTTGTTGTTTCTTAGACTAACTAAAAGTTTTTAAACTACAGTCCCTGGCCATATTATTAGAACTTTTAGTATAATACTAATGGTAACATTTTATGCAATTGCTCATACTATTTTAGTTACCTCGTTCAATCGTAGATGGCAGCAGTTCTGTTATAAAAACGTAGAATAAACAAACAAATGCAATGCAACTGGCTCTATTGCGTAAAATACATAAACATTGCTGAAGTAAATACTTTAGTGATGCTTTAACACATTTTTATGAAAATAGTGTAAAACTTTGCGATTTGATATAATTATGTAATTTTCAGAATGGGTAAATTTCGACCTGATTTCCGTATGTTGAAAGCTAAAATCATGAATTTAACTAAAACTGTCTAATAATGAACATGATCTGTAGTTAAATTGGCAGATTTTTTAGCATGGGTCTTATAATATGGCCAGGGACTGTACTATGAAAAATTAGTAATCAAATATTATTAAATGTTTAATAACCCAAAAAAAATTGTATACAAACTTAGTATGAGAATACTTAACTTTTTTCTGAAGTCATAAGAACCGACAAAATAAATGCCTAAATGGATAGAAAGATAGATAGAGAACATTTTGACGCAGCAAAGGATCTGCAAATTCAGAAAAATCATTATTTGCATAACCATAATTTTCTATGATATTACTCGATGTAAAATCTAAGATTAACCAAAAATTGACAAATATACTGCAAAAAATCTACCTGCCAAATTGAAGTATCATTGGGTAAAGGAAAGTAATAAAAAGAACTACTTTTTTAGTCAGGATGATTCCGTTGGTATTTTTATTTTAGTTAATAACAGTAGTTAAATTGTAGTAAATATTCACCTAGTGTTCAAAATAATTGAATATTAAGAAATGCAATAAACAGAAAAATGTAACTAATACGCTGAAAAGAAGCAGCTAATAGCTCCTCTAAAAATAATTCGAATACAAAAATTTCCATGTAAAATATTAGTAAATTTTACTACTTTTTACTAATCAGCGTGTTGAAAAAGTCCTAAACGAAATTTTAAAAGTTGCTGCTACATTCACATGGAAGTTAAATTAACTAAAAATATATCTGCATTGTTTACTGGGCTAAACTCCATTTTTAAAAAATATAGTCTAATGTACTATTGTACTTCTTAATTCCATTCCTCTAACTATATTTCTAGTTTATTTAATGTCTTTACGATCGTCGCTGCAATATATTCGCTGAGGATCACCTGAAACACTTTGAGTGGTCAAAAGAATTAATGAATCATTTTTCACTTTTGGAACTTAAATAATTATAGAATCTTTAGAAAACAATTGTTTTTTGTTCTTCGAAAAATAACAATAATGTCTCGTATATACGGGATCGGCACAGAAAATAAAGTTTTCTGCATTTTACTAAAATCGTTACAATATTTGGTAAAAATATTACTTACAAGTATACGAAATATCTGCATTTTACTTTTCCCAGTAAAAAAAATCGTTCAACACGGTGAAATATCTAGTAGTCTGCAATTTGATGTCTATAAATTCGACAAAAATTGAGTATACTTTTTTGACTAGTCTTCCGTAAATTCATTTTTGACTGCATTCTAAAATCTGTTCTAAAATCTGTTCTAAATTCTGCTCTAAATTCTGTTCTGATATACTACTTTAATGGGTAATAAAAAAACTGAAATATGCGTTTTTGAGTAGAGGTTTTAACGATAAATTGTTCTACTAACCATTACTTTACGGTTTGTAAATTCTGTCAATTTTGTATTACAATACAGAAGTAATTAAAGAAAAAGCGAACTTCTTATCGTATAAAAATATGTACATTATTTGCACTACATTTTGAAAAAATTGTATAGTTGCAACGATAAAGCTGCGTAAAAAAAAGCAATTTTTTTTGTATTTTTTATCTCTTAACCATTAGTTAGATACCTCTTAACTAAAAACGCCAATACAAAGTCTAAGAAAATGTATGGATTGAATAGCATATAAATGCAAGTCTATACTCGGAATTTTAGACAGAATGTTAAACTCGATATTATCGTCAAGGTAAAACGTAATTAAATTGCCACATAACTACAAAGACTCCGACCAAAATTCCACTGAAGCAACAGATCCAAGATCCGCATGATCTAATGATTATTGAAAAACCAGTCGAAAAGACAATTAAATGCAAATAAATCAATCATTCTCCTCGCCGATCAAATCCAATCATATTCTTCAAATGGAATCCAATACATTACTCATTCACCGCCCTCATTCGTCGACGTTTCTTCGAATAAATCTCTGTCTCAGTTTTTCCATTGTCAATTTTGCATTCTTACCCGAGATCGACGCTCTGCGGTGTAAATTTCCATCGAAGTGCGAAAACCCTTTGACGAAGATGACAAAAAAAAAAATGCGGGGAAATCATCTGTCAATCACTCGCGAATGGCCGTCGATGGATGTCAAAGCCCGCACGCGTGCTAGAGCAGTGCGTCACCGAATGAAAGCGCCTTTTATCCATATGGCGTCACTCTTCTTTTTTATCCTACCTTTGCACATCTCTTTCCCCAACATCGTTCGTTTACTCACACACATGCCAATAATAATTGCGGGACTTACCTATTCCTCTTGGGGATGCGATTTTTTTTTAACCTATACAGACGTCGCTTTTTATCCCGGTAACGAGCGAGGGGCGAGTGACAGCTCTCGTCTTCGATCGATTGACACCCGACGCACTCCAGGAGTGGAATGGCATCTCTACATGCTGAGGACTTTTGCGCATTCATATTCATCGCGCCAAGGCCAATGACCCGACAATCTGATTTTGCTTCTATTCCGGATTATTTACTTTTCTGCCCCGTGCGGTCGCGATAAGATTGGCGAATTATTCACTCCGACGGGTTTTCCAGCTGTTGCTCACCTGCCATCGCGCCACTGGGACTCGCTGAAATTGCACTTTGGTACTTTCTGATCGAGATGACTTTTTTGGTTACAACCTTTATAGTGATTTTTGAAAAATGTCAATACACCCCTCTGACAGGAAGGTGATTTTAGCATAGTTTTAGATGATGGTGGTCGAACGTTTTTGTATTCTACTCTACGTATATAAGTGGCCTACGTCTACAAAACTGTAACTTACGCGTCTAGAACCTGTCAATTCAAATACACTTCTTTAATGTGTAGCTAAATAAATCTAAATAAAGTTTACATTGGTTAAATACTGAAACAAAAAGAATAATAAGTGGCCTACAAAAAAAGGAGCTTACATGAAGAAAATTTTTCTTGGAAATTTTACTATTTCCAATGGTAATTTTGAGACAGACTTTCAGACTGATAAAATTTGCCACTTTTTCTAACAAAAACGTATATATCCTAGTAGAAAATGAATCCAGTTTTTGCTAGCTTCTATCCAGTTTACATTTTTTCCACGTTAAAGGTATAGGGAAACTGGGCAGTTTAATAAAAAACTGGACAGATTCCTACCAGGTAGTTCTTGGAATTTATACTATTCAGACGGTTAAAATGACAAAATATTAAGTGATTTTTACCAGAAATAATCCCAATTTTCTCCATCCTACACGTCTGCTCCAATATTATCATCTAAGCTTGTAAAATTTTCAAGACAATTTTTCTTTGTGTACATAAAAAATCCTGATTTTCGTAAAGATAAATGCACAATAATCATATATTACTAAGACCCAGATTAATGAGAATCTTTTCAGAAAGTCGTACAATTCGTACAGTCGTACAAGAAGAATATCGAAAAAAGGAATAATGTTGACTATAGAAATATCAAAATTAAGACATGTTGAATTATAAAGAAAATAAAACAATCTCCGTTTACTTTTCAATTATATGAGAAGGCACATACGTTAATTTTGACAAAAAACCGAATGTTTGGTAAAATAGTACATGAATCGATTTGAATCAAATTTAAATTCCGATCCGAGTTATTCTTGGAGGATCAAATGTCTTAATCATCTTAGTTAATCTTAATTCAGGTTTTTATTTGTGAGGCATTATTATTTATATAATTCTACGTTCCTTCAAACCTGCACGAAAGAAAAAGAAATAGTTGGTTTTGCTACCTAAATAGTAGGATATGGCACAACTATAATTTTTAGTTGCCTTTACTATTTGAGTAATAAGATAGTGAAATAAAGTAAAAACGATAGATATGTCTTATTCTATCTAGTTCCAACTATGTCTGGTGTTCATTTATGACCTATAAGAATTCATAATAATACTTGGAGACAAATTTTCTTTATTACGTCATTTTTATCCTTAAAGAAATTGTTTCCTTTTTTTCAGATCGCTGTTTGTTGTATTACAATCTCTTAGCAATCAGATTACTGAAAAACTACTTTCTCCAAATAACCTATTCGAAATTGAGTCTAGTTTTAATCTAGTTAATTCAGTTTACTTACTATCCAAAAGGTATTGGAAAACTGGAGAATGTAACAGAAAACTTTTGGATCGACAGAGTTTCTTCAATTTCAATATTCAAGAATTCCTAATAACAAAGGCACACTTATGTAATTCTGTTCAAATAAGACCGAATCAGTAGATCTCATTAACGGTTAGTAAATACAGCCACTAGTCAGATTGACTAAACGTTTTTCTCACGGAGTAACATAAAAGTTTAATATCCGTAGCCATTTAATATGGAATTACTAAAGCTATGCATATATTAAGAAGATCTAGAAGATCGTTTCAAATTTCAAAATTATAAGAATTTTGTTGCCCAAAGAAAGATACAATTCAAGTAATGTTTTTGTTAAATTAAGAGTCTGCAAGTTTAGTATAATCGTCTTTGCTACTAGAAATGTAACTTCATAATAAAACATTAATCGTTTGAATCATAGATATCGTTCATGTTTTTTGAGTTAAATACGAAAAATTGGAACTCAATCGTTTGCCTTGTTACACCCTTTTAATATATTTATAAATACAAACCAATATCAAATTTCATTTTTCTCATTGAAAATTTGTTGTTACAACTAATGAAAATTAGAGAGAGAGAAAGAGAGAGAGAGAGAGAGAGAGAGAGAGAGAGAGAGAGAGAGAGAGAGAGAGAGAGAGAGAGAGAGAGAGAGAGAGAAAGAGAGAGAGAGAGAGAGAGAGAGAGAGAGAGAGAGAGATAACATAACTTTGAAAATGATCATGTGGGAGTTTTCGAGTTTATTGATTACCAGTCCGTAGTCATTTTTAAAAGATTCAAAATGTTGTATTGAATCTGAGAGACACAATAAAAAATGTTCAATCAAAATTTACAAAATTCAGAATTAAGAAATTTTTAACGTCGTTGATTACGAATCTTATATCGGTTTTTAAACATTCAAAATGACAACATGTCAGAGTGCCAATGCTAAGTTTTGTAAATTTTGAATCCATTTGTTTTTAATTTGTCTGCCATATTGGATCTGTCATTTTGATTTTTTAAAAACCAGTAAAATAAAATACTAAATTTTGTCTATTTCCATTGAATATGTTTTATATTATCCTCGATTTTGGATCCTACAGTTTTAAATTTCAGATTTCTATAACGCCTAATAAAATCGTGGTCAAAAGGGCCAATAAGGTCCCTAAATATGGCTCAAAAGGGACCCAAACGTCAAGAAAACAATGTTTAATCTTTTTTCAAAACACCCTCACAACAGTAATACTTAAATCTGCTGTCAAAACAACCATCCAATACCTTATACTTCGTCTCTTCTTTTTTTATTTCATAAGTTTTGCAAATAATGTTTAAGTATAAATTTATAATTCGATTGGTGCACTTGCAGCGCAGAACAATCGTCAGAATACCTGAATCAAATATATGTTATTTAGGAAAACGGTTGTAAAAACACGGACTGCGTAACCATGGACGGCAGCAGTCGAAAACGCAAAGTTTTGCTGACGGGAAATGATCGATTGCGGAACAGTCGCGGTGTGGATCGTGGCTCTAGAAACGACAGCGTCACATTTCGATAACGTGGTAAACTGTGAACTGCCGTCCTCCACCTATCCATGCTTGCAGATTGAAACAAACGATTGAACAACTGCTCCAACATGGCACTAAAATTCGAAATATAAATTTTAAATAAAAAAAATGTCTAAATTTGTTGAAATGAGAACTATTTCACAAGTATTGAAAAAGTGTATTTTGAAAAATGTGACCAAGACATTTTGTGGTGATTTTTCATGATTCTATATATGAAATTTTTGTTAAAAATTCAAGAAAAGGGAAGTCTAGAAAATGAGAAGTAGACAATATTTTTTAAATGTACTTTCAATGTTTATTAAACAAATATTTTATATTAGAACTTTGACAAGCATTCTTTATATTCAACGATATTTAGTTCATTCCTAATACATTTTCAAATGGTATGCGATTGGCAGGCATCTTATTGGTCAGTTTTTTATGTATCATTTAAGGAAATTTCAACTACTTGCGAGAATCTGCTACCGAAGCGCCTGTAACGAGTAATTTTAAATATCGATAAATCATTTATTACCAGACTTGTTTGATGGACTGCAAAAGTGTGAAAAAAGTTAGAAGAATTTCTCGTTTCGATTAAACTACAACATTTCGATGAAAAAATGTCAAATCCATCACATTTATATCCACCTCAAGTAATACTTTGTATCATTACTAAAAAATTTACGACATTATGATACCAGCATCTTATTTGATAAAACAAGGTTTTCTCTTGGAGTTACTCACCTGTCAGGAAAATTATTATTACAAAATAAACAAGGCATTCGTGCGGTTTCAGTGAAGTAATAAACCCGTCAAACTCATCTGTCATCATATGCAACTATACGTTCGAAATCAACTTGAACATCAAGTCGTATTTCTCACCATGGTATTCCACTGATGAAAAACGAATCGATAATCTGCAATATCACTCCGTTGCGAAATCGCGTTAATGACACCGTACAGGAGTTTTATCCCGAAACAATTTAATTCGCAATCCCCGACATCGAAATGAGCGGAGGATCGATTGGTGTGAGCGCCAAGTATTTGCCACTCTTGGAAAAGCATAACGCGTAGGATTGAAATCGCAATCTCCTCTCTAAGGCTTTTTTTTCAACGCGGACATTACGATGACATAGGAGGCCAAGGCGGTCATTATTAATCGAGCAATCAATCACCCAAGATTAGAGATTAGTGTTTCCAAGTGGCTCGAACGTAATCCGAGTGGCATCGATCTAGAGGCCGAGTGCGATGTAATCGTACCTATAGTTACGCAAGATCACGAAAATCCCCAGAGTCCGCGACTATGTTAAGATAGTCACCTAGTAGCGTCTCTTTGTATTGAGCAGACAGAGTTGAGGAATTACAATTAAAAAAGTAAATTCGAGATTGTATCACTGTTCTAGCTTATCGCGGAAAAAGAGTTAATATTGTTGATTATTATATCGATTTTCGTGGATTCACGTGTTACTTAACAGATAATTTAATCGATTCATCCGTATCCGGATGTCGTTACGCATTTTGACACTGATATCACTTATTTCTAGACTTGATATGGTACACAGAAAAATACAACAAATTTAAGACAAAAATTGCTTTGGTGCGTCATTTTTTTTGTTTTCAATCTTCGTCAATTGCCAATGACACGTGAAGTATACGTGTCAATTAATAGATTCGGAATAAATGAAACTAATAAAAAAGGTGTTGGTACCAAATACATTTTAATACGACACAATTAAAAGGTGATTCGAAACAAACGGACTTTTACATGGAAGCGAATTTTACTTTCTCTGGCGTTCCGCTCACGGGCGTGATGTATGACATCGATGTTGGACGGGGGATGTGCACGATCTATTTTCGACACCGCGAATTCTTTTTTCCACCGTGTCGAACGGCCGACTATAATTTACAAGCATTGCGGTTTGCTTTTCTCCGGAAATCCACGAAACCACGCGACTCGTTCCTCAATCACCCACTCGAAATAATCACGCAATGCGTCAGAGGATCGACGAGTGCCGTCTAAAAATTGGCATCGGACTGATCAACGTCCTTTTTCCTTGGCGATTATGGCAGAACGATTGATGGGCCAAAGGTTGGCTATCCTTTTTATCGATATAGTCACGCAAAATGAAATACTGATGGAATTAATCGAGGATTAAATGCAAAAGATTGAATTAATATTCAGATTTTGGGATGAAATTCTATTTTATGATTGGACCATTAATAACGCTTGTCGATAACGAAGTATAAGAACTTTTGGACTTTTTTTATAAATATTTTGATTTGCGAATCCTATTTTATAGGCAAATTTATTCCTTTTCTTTTTATTCTCTTTATTGAGGTTTAGTAATAGGTATCGAATTTAGAAAAGGGGTACGTTGTGTATTTTACCTTAGATAGTAGAAAGTAGAAAAAAATGTTTATGATAAGAACATACGAAAGTGATAAAATATTTATTAGTACGACTATATAACACACCACTTTTAAACATACGACATTTCATCACATGATCATTTCAGCACGAACAAAAAACAATGCATTTAAATAAAATAATTGAAAATAACAATTATATATTATACACGTAAAATGATACAAAACTCTAACCTAACCTAACCTAACCTAACCTAACCTATATATTATACACGCAACATAATACGAAACTCTAATCTAACCTAACGTTATAACCTAATATAATCTAATATAACCTAACTTAATTTATTTTGTTAAAATGTTTAATTTATTGTGTTGAAATGATCATTTGTTGAAAAATTTTATGATAAAATGTTTATGATGAAATTATCTTGTGGTGAAAACATACTTGTGTTGAAAAGTTTTGAGTTGATTAGTCGCATCACCGCGGTACTCATCGAAATAATATAATACAGATATAAGTAGCAAAGTCACACAAAAAATCATGGGAAACAGCAAGGAACGGATAGATCGAATAACTACAATAATTAATGACATTTATAATGAAAACTCGGGAAATTAACGATGACATCTGCCGAAACGAAGAAGAAACCAAAAATCACGCAAATTTTGAAGTATATCCATTACCGGAGAACATAGATATGCGTTAAACACCTGTTGTTAAAAACGTCGAACAATAAAATGTCGAGTTGACGTTCATCTATCATAAAACAGAGGAGCAATTCGATACGTCGGTAGCCTCAAATGGGAATGATCCTTAAAGTCGTTCCGAAAGACGATGACGTGCGGGAAAAATCCCCCGGCCAACAATAGGCTTAGGATTCAAAGGCGTCACTGCCAAATCTATTATTCTTTCCGAAGCTCATTTGACGTAGCAGAAAACAGTCTCATCGTGCGCGTGCGGTCCCTGGGAGAACCGCCTATCATCAAAGTGCAGCTTCACTTTTCCACGGCGTCGAAGTGCCCCTCGAGCGTTAGTTAGTAGCTGCTCCTATCTAACCGAGGAAACGCAAAAGACAGGCTGTTCGCGTAGGTGGGCGCATTGTTTTTGCTCGCGCGTATAAATGCACCCTAATGGGTAAGCTTACGTGACAACGCTTCTGACTTTGTCTCTGGTATTTGTGGATTTTGACATTTTCAGGGTGTTCATTACTTGGTACTTTGTTTTTTTTTACTTAATTAGGATATGTTGTTTTAGTATAAATTTTTTTAGTCAAGTTGTCATATTTAGTTATTGATTGAAAATCCATATTTTTTTGGGACTTAATTAGTTTTAATTATAATAATAATCATGTCTTTTACTCCAAATATGACGTAAGCTACTTAAAAAAAACGAAAAATAAGTTATTTTTTAAATTAGGATTAATTATTTATTAAATAAATTCTGGTGAAATTGTTATCTTTGGGGACTAATTCTGTGAATGTATGCAATAAGAGAATTGTAAATGCGCAACGAAACATTCAGATCTAAGGATATTTAGTAAGTCATTATATAGTTAGATCGGTATTTTAACTAATGATCTATTTTTATGTAAATAGATACAAAGAAAGATCTGTTTAAGCATGAGTGAGATCTAATTGCATCAAGCACATCGAATGTTGCAGCTGAATCATCCATATTATATTTTGTCAAGTATAATTTAGTCGCGACAATTATACCTGTACGATGAAAATAATTTGGTCGATGAAAATGTTATTAGTAATCATAACGGTAAATAAACGGTTTAGTAAATCATTATTTAAGTTAGAAAATACTTATTAATACTTTCACATTCTTTTTTAACTCCGTCTGTTTTAATTAATATTATCAAAATTGTGGATAAATTAAAATTATAATTTAGTTACTTGCAGTCTTAGTGCTATATTCTTTGTCCTATAACTTCTAAGCTCAACTAAATGAGAACAAATGGAACAAAAATATAACGAAAATAAAAAGTGAATAAAAATATGACGATATTAAATAACGAAAATACAGAAAGATGTTCAAAATAACAAATCAATATATATACGATATTAATTGAAACACGTGTACAACAATTAAAATATTCAAATATAACATTAGAGATAAGCAGTATTTTCCCATGAATTTACATCAAATCGTTACAAGTAACAACATTAGTCTCATGTAGTTATTTTTTTTTGAGCTATCAGAATATTTCGGGTCTATTGAAACAACGGACAATGATGTATAACACATTTCAATTTTAAAAACAATGATTACATACTTTAAACTCTACTCCATTGCAATGACCTCAAAAAGCCGTCAGAATGACAGTTTGTTTGAAGAATTTCTGGAAGTTGTAACTCAAGAGCTTCTTAAAAAAAATGCTAAGAACAAAAAATTCTTAGAAATTATTACGTGCAAGATACTGGAACTTTTACAGAATTTTTAAATGATATTTATAGAAATTTTTTTTATTTTTTTTTAATATAATAATTTTAGATGTTTTTTTCCTGCAGAATTGTAAACTTTCAGAAAAATTTGCAAATAACAAAAAATTATTACCATCCATCAAAGAATATACTATTTCAGAATTTGTCGTCCAATTCTAAAACTTTCTTAAAAAATCTACACAACGAGTTTTTAAAAATATTTGAAAAATTCAGCAGGTTTTTCGGTGATTTCTGAAAATTTTATTTTTTAGTATTTCTTTAAAAAGTTCTAATCTCTTACTTACAGCATCAAACAATTTTTCAGAAGAAATGTATCGTATAAGAGAAATTTTTTTTCTGAAAATTGAAATATTTTACCATTTTTGTTCGCAGTTTAAGAATTCCAAAATTCTGATGGCCCGAAAAAACATCATAAGATCAAATATTAATAATAATAAAATAATAATAATATTGTCTTTATTGTAGGTACATAAAACATACAAAAGGCGAGCCACAGCGCAAGCTGCTTTACAGTCTGACCTAAATATTCTAAAATTTTTTTCAATTTTCTTCAAATATCAGGACATATTAGAATTCCTGATGGCTGAAACTCAAAATCTTGAATTCAGAATTTAACTAAAAATTCTGCAAAAATGTTGGTACATTCTTTGAATTTTTTATCATTTTTTGTTCTTTACAATTTTTTTTTGTAAGTTTACGGTTGTGAAAAACTTAAATTTTTCAAGATTTTTCTGTCGATATTTTGAATTTTTTACTTACATTTATATTTTTTAAGAATATATTTATGAAAATATTCAAGTATATTCTTTAATGCTTTTTTTCTCTACAATTTGTGTCGAAAAATTGATAATTTTCGAGAGAAAAAACCCTAAACTAAAATTTTTTAAATTCAATTTGAGTTTCTCGAGAACTATAAATTCTTCGAAATAATGTATGCAACAAAATATGTTTAGAATAATTCATTAAAGAATATACCATTTTTTTTCAGAATTTTCCATAAAATAAAAAATTTGTTAAAACATAAAAAAATATAATTTAAAAAATCTGAAAAAAAACCCAGTATATTCCTCTTTGATTTTATTAGAACTTTTTATTCTTAGCATTTTTTAAGTGAAGATCATAGTTTTTAGTTACAATGTCCATAAAATTGTCAAACAAAAGCCACCCTAAAAATCGCCTTATTTCTGGACCTCAAGTTTTGAGTTGCAATGTAAGCGAAATGAAAGTTTATGACCATAGACTATTTGTGTGAAACTTAAGATAGAGATTGAAATATTTTGAAAACTTGTCTTTTGTAAATGTTTCATAGAATGTATATTTTTGTAGATAAAAACTTCATTTAAAAATTCCATTTTTGCAATAATATGCTCCCTCTGCGGCTCCCTACCTCAAGATTGACATCTACGCTGAATCTAAAAAACATTTACGCCAACAATCTAATATCATATATTTTAATTTCCTATACATTCCACTCCAAATTTGACGACCAAAAAACAGGCGAATTATTGAAAATTCTTAAGTTTTTTTTATGGTGGCATCATTTCTTCTTAAAATTCAAATATGTTATCCACTTTTATCGTTAGTTCATTAGAATCAAAAATATTAATAGCTCGAAAAAATGTATAAGACTAAATATTTCTAAATTTTTTGACATTTTTTTCAAAGGACCCCGCACTAAATACATTAAAAATTGATCTCGGTAGAATTTTATTAAACTTTGTAGTTTTGTACTTCATAGAATTGTAAACAAAAAAAAATCTTAGTACCAAAAGTAAAAAAATGGACGGTTTCTTTGTTATAAATAATTGAAAATGCGAAATTCGCAGGTAGCAAAAAAAAAAACAAAAAAATAAGTAATCGAAAATTATTTTCAGTTTTCTGGATAAAAGTATAGCGATAATTCAAAACCCGTTCAATTAATTCCTATTTGTACTAATGAATTAAAAAACTCGAATCATCACTTCTTTTATCCAATAAACTGAAAATAATTTTCGATTACTTATTTTTTTGTTTTTTTCGCTAACTACGAATTTCGCATTTTCAAAACTGTCCATTTTTTTTACTTTTGGTACTAAGATTTTTTGTTCACAATCCTATGAACTACAAAACTACAAAGTTTAGTAAAATTCTACCCAGAGCAATTTTTATTTCGGTGCGGGGTCCTTTGACGCGTCATTAGAATTCATTGTGGCTGAAATTCAATTTTGACCTCGGAATCTTGAAGAGCAACCTCGAAAACAGTAGGATATGTACCTCTCAATTTTTGTTAATTTCGATTTTGATTCGAAATACTCGATCGTAAGAAAAAGTGTCCTTTGGGCGTTAATGGGTTAAAAGGGTAAAAGGAATATTTCTCAAATTCGAAAAAGCACAGAGCATCGTGGAGGAGGATTGTTTACACGCTTATTTAGCGCATGTGCTCTCGCGCGGATATTCAGCAGGAAGACGAATCACTCACGCACGAGCGGGTACGTGTGTATATGAAGGGTGCCGGGTGGGTGGAGGCGCCAATACCACCCTCGCGATTCAGAAACAGCTCGCCCACCTATTGAAGTCCGCGATGACGGGACCCGTCTATCAGCAGATCAAAGCCGAAGTAAGCTCTCTTTGTGATGCGTCGCCGGGCTGGTATTTAATTATGTATGAGATCGATATTCGGGCCTTCGGGGGACTGCATCGGTCGGCTTCTACTCCCGGCGCAATTCGCTTCCTGCGCTTCGGAAACAAATGTACCTACCTTCCACCCCAGGCTTCATAATACGCTGCCAGCATTACTCTATACTAATTTCTATTCGGAAGACATCAACCATTCCTAAACTTTACTTATACCGGGAGGACGCCGCTTTGAAATCGCGCGGACGCTACACCAGGGGGCTCTTCGGACAGGGCAATTATTGCGTATGACATAATGCGAATATAAATATGCGCGCACCGCCACGTTCCGCCTGTCGATCAAACCATTCCTTTTAATGTTTGTTTCGAGTGGAAGGGTCTTCCTACAATCGAAGAATGGATTCAAGAGAATCTACAATTTTAGTACTCTCGAATATTTAAAATGTGAAATTATCACTGTGGGCATATTTTAAAATATTCATCTAATAATAGCAAAAATCACCGCTAGGTGGCGAGAACTCCTAAATTCATAATCACATACTAAAGTAGCTCATTGATTCATACAGGGTGTCCCAGAACTCCCGCATAATATTGCAGGGGGTGAATCTTAACATCATTTTGAGCAAAAAAGTTTCATACCAAAATGGGATCTGAAGCTCAGAATTTAAGTCGCGAGCCATTGAAGTTTAAAAAAAATATTTTTTTTTTGCAATAACTCAGCAAATTTGACAGCTACTTTAACGAACGATGGCTGATTTTGAAGGTTTTTTATAGAACTGCAACTTACCTCGGAGAGCACATGACCTGCAATGAATATTTCGCCAGTATTTGACCTGAAAAAGGTAAAAAGGGCCTTTTTTGCAGTTTTCCGCGTCTACCTCATTTCCGTAAAATGCTAGTGAAATATCAAATACAACAACGTTGTTGATCTTGAAAAGGCGAATAATTTTTCCCCTCATACGTTTCGTTTTGATAAAAATTGAGTCCGTGGGGAGACGTCAAAAATCCGAGAAAAGGCGAAAAATGGAAGAATGGAATGAAGTTAGAATCCGTAAGTTTCAGATGGGAAAATATGATATAAAAATAAAAGTCACGGTATCGTTTTGTTATTTATTATGCAAATTTGGTGACGATTTGAAAAGAAATAATATGACTTTAAAGTCTGAGAACCGATCTGCATTGACTCAATCTCTCGGCAGACAGGGGGAATTTGTAAATAGTACAGCATTGTATCCTAGTGAGTTCAAAATATACCGGGAGATGGAGTCAATGTGGACCGCTCTTCAGGCCTTGGAGTCACATGACATCGATATTGTTGCGTAATTTTTAGTTTATTTCAAAAATAGTTATCCAAGTAATTACTGCATAAATAACGTTGTTGATAACAAATATACTATATAATGTTAATAGATCGTTTAATTTGAAAAAAAATGGAAATAATACAAGTTCTCTATTGGGAGGCAGTGACTACGTGATCTGAGGTTTCGAACGCTCACCGTTTGGTGGCGCATATGTGGAGTATCATTCTCGAAAGTAGTGAAATACGACTAATCCCGAATATAAGAACTGAATCTACGATAATGTTGATTTTTTGTCATGTATTTTCATTACGAAAGTGAGCTGTAAGTACTAAACGTATGTTGAACTTTGATATTGTGTATTCCATATGAAAATACAAATAAAAAACACGGTTAGAAGTTATTCAAGGTAATGGAGTAAGTACCAAGAATATGAAAACTGCAATGATTTATTGTAGGCGCATAAAAAATTCCTCATATGCAAATGAAAGTGCAGAAATCATGCACACGTAAGACTCGCGGCGCGTGCCTTGGCCGGAGGAGAATAATAAAGCGAAGGAAGAAAGGGAAAAGAGACCTAAAAATAAGAAAAAGCGGAGGGAAGGCTTTTGTCGTAAAGTCGTCGAGGAGGACGCATTCGTCGTACGTTCGATCGTAAAGATCAGGGTAATAGCAACCGTCGCAACGACAGTTTGTTCGAGAGGAGAAGAGATGCTCCAACGAGCGACGGGATTATTACGGGGGTCAAGCGGCACGGTGATTGGTCGTAAACGCGCGCACGAGCTCCTTTAAGTCCCCCACATATACTTTCGCGAAAAACACTCGTATATCGTCGGTAGGTATAGTAGGAACTAAGTCCGGCGATATTTTTACAGCGCGAGAGAAGTCCCCCGCGTGGTACCCGACGCGAGTCGCGCCGGGGGCCTTCTCGGTGCTAAACGTCGACGCGACGGTGTGGCCCTTTTGCATCGAGAGGTTGTTAGGGGTTTTATACGATTCGGCGTACAAAGCAGTCACGACGTCGTAATCCGACTATAGAAAGTGCTTAACGACTCTTTGAAGTACTATAACCAGGTGTGCCGCAACTCGCGGACGTATTTATAAGCACCTGTAGAGTAATAGCACAGGTGGAGAATTCGGACACTGGCCACTGCGTAAAGCCAAATCTAAAATCAACAGACGTAGAAAGTAATTGTCTCGTGTCGTAAAGATAAAATACGTTTGTACATCAATGTCAGGCTGCAAGACGCTCGACGCAATTAAAACAATTAAAAAGGGACATTGTTCCGGTAATGGTAAAAGTTAGTCACTTTTTTGGAGGTACGTCTTCTGGTGATTTGTTTTTTATTGCAACATTTTGGTGTTTTTAATATGACATGACATAATCCTTACTTGTTTCCATGCGGAGGTGAACGAAAGACAGGAAGTTCTTTAGCGGAAATTCTCCTTTTCAGTTCGGACATCTTTCTTTTTCAATTTAACATGTAAATGCCATGTTAACAGATGCTCTGGGTCAATTTCTTAATTAAATACTTAAGGTAGCATATTTATTATATAATCATTTATATTCCTATTACTTTTGTATCTCAAATACTTGGGAAATTTTTCGATTTCCATCCCCAAAACTTTTTTGGAGGTACTTCTTGCATTGAACTGCTTTTTATCGTAACTTTTTAGTGTTTTTAGTAATTGTTGACTAATTTAAGTAATATTAACGACAGGAAAACATAATTCCTGTCGTAATTAAAATGCTGTTGGCTTCGAAGTCATATAAAAACAAAGAAGTTCCACAGGAACCATATTATTTAGAACTGACAAGTTTTTTTAAATTTAACGACTAAATGTCAAAACTAAAAGATGCTGTTTGTCAAATTTTTAGTTAAATACTTGAGGCAGTACTTATATTAATATTACACAAAAATCTGAAAAATCCAGGGGATGAAACGTTTTAATTTTTCCCGCTGAAACATGGAAAGGTGTTGGTTATACAAATTATAACCTTCTCGGAAGTACTTCTTCTGGTGATTAGTTTTTCGTCGTCAATTTTTAGTTTTTTATTAACAATTGATCAGTTTAAGCATTATTGATACTAACTTTACATAATTCCATACTTTTCTGTCGCGGAGTAAAATGGAAAACGATAAGTTCCCTACGGAGAAATTGTCGTATCCCTCCAAAGAGGTTTTTCTTAACTTTAACGTCAAAATATCCAGTTTAACAATTATTTTAAATGGATTTTTCGATTAAATACTTACGATAGTATTTATACTAATATTGCTTGAAAATCTCAAAAATCCAGAGATGACATTTTTTAATTTTGCAAACTAAAAAATGGAAAGACAATTTATAATTTTCTCGGTAGTACTTCTTAATTTGATTAGTTTTTCGTCGTAATTTTTTAGTATTTTTAGTAATTATTGAATAGTTTAAGTAATATTGATGACAATTTGACATAATTCTATACTTTTCTGTCAGTGGAGTAAAATGGAAAACGGGAAGTTCCTTCGGAGAAATTGTCATTTTCCATCCACAAGTTTTTTCTTAACTTTGACGTTACAATGTCAAGTTTAACAAATGCTCTTCATCCATTTTTCGATGAAATACACAAGTTAGGATCTCTATTAATATTATTTTAAAATTTTTAAAATCCGACAGTTCAAAATTTTTAATTTTGCACTTCGAAAAACGGAAAAACGTCTATTAGGAACAAGTTACAACTTTCTCGAAAATACTTCTTGATTTGATTAGTTTTCTATAGTAATTTTATAGTGTTTTCAGTAATCATTGATGAGTTTAAGCAATATTGATGCCAATTTCACATAATTCGATACTTTTTGTCCTGCGAAATCAAATGGAAAAGAGGAAGTTCCATCGGAGAAAAGTGCCATTTTCCGTCCAAGTTTTTTCTTAACTTTGACTTCTAAATATCCATATTAAGAAATACTCTTCATTGATTTTTAAATAAATACTTAAGGCAATAGTTATGTCTTTATTCTTTATACCTTAAACATTTCGGGGATGAAATTGTAATGGCGACTCCAGAAAAATGGAATGACATAGATTAGAAATAATTTATATCTGATTTGTTTTTGCCGAAATTTTTGAGAGTTTTTAGTATTCCTTGAGCAGTTTAAGTAATATGGATGATAATTTGATATAATTTCTCACTTTTATGTTTCCGAAATCAAGTGAAAACAAGGAAGTTCCACCGTAGAAATTGTCATTTTCACTCGAACAAGTTTTGTCTTAACTTTAACTTCCAAAGTCAATATTAAGAGGTACTGATTATCGATCCGAATAAAATACTTAAGGTAGTACTTAAACTTTACTTTATGATCTCAAAAATTTAGGGGTTGAAATTTTGGCCCCGGGAAAGACGTCGATTATGAAGAGGCGCGACGCATAACCGGCCGTAAATCAGCCGTTTACGCGCTTACGAGTCACGTGCCGGTTGCCTGTTTTTTTAATGGGTTTTTTGTGCAATTTTTTCTCCCCCGTGTGTAGCATCGTTTTGCGCGAGCACGGATAATAACGAATTCATTTGCCGTGGCGCGCGGCTAACCGGCTGACGCGAGTGAGTGCGGCTCCATTAATTCTTGCTCGAAAGCGCGGGTTGTAAAATCTCGATCGGGATGCGCGCATGCGTATCAGCGACCCGTTAGTGCACGTTTATCGCGTTACCTTCGATGCCTGGGACAATTGAGCTAATTAATTGCGAAACGACATTAAAACGTCCGTTTGTTGCATTTCGCATTCACCAACAGTTTTTTCATTTCTTTTTTTGTTATTGAGTTTTCCAAAATTTCCGACGATTCTGACAATTCTGTCTGTTTTATTTAACTTTTTTTTTTATTTTATTCGTGGTGTGATTACTCAAATTCAGGCCATTTAATTGTGTTGACTTTATTTTGGAGTATTTTTAGTTCTAACAGTATTTTTATTTGTTTAAAACATGATGGCTGGATCGAGTAGTTTATGTCAAATTAAAGCAGTAAATACGAGTTATTAAAGAAGTTTAATTTAAGATGATCGATTAATAAAATTATGCCAAATAAATTAACGAAACGTTTATACGACTTTATCAGTAATTTTACTCGAAAAATAACTTAAAATATATCATAATAGAGTATAGTCCCGGTATAATTGCGGCTCGCTATATTTACATCCCAGCATATTTGTCCGGTTCCGTCTCGTTATATTTATCTGTCGCCGCTCTCTTTTTCTCCCACCTCGCGGGCTGGGCCTCAGGACTGGTCTGATGTGACGTCACGAACATAACGGGTCTAAGGGGAGTGGGAGAATCGGCGCTCCCCTGTGTTTGGTAAATATAAGAAGACGTGGAACCAAATGAAGAAACATACCGACTCTACTGTATAACTTTTGTTTTCTATAATCAAAGAAAGGACATTAATTCCACAGTCTAGTAGAAAGTTATATATATATAGTAATGCTTAACTTAATGCTAACTTTGAAAGATTGGTGTTTTCGTATGAAGGGCGTAAAATGAACTTTTCTTAGCGAATAAAGTCCAATTTTACGTCCGCTCGGGGAAAAATTCATTTTAAGACAAAAGAAAATAAAACTTTTAATAATCTAACGTGATTTTAATACAGACTTTATAATAATCATTCAGAAATCAAACAGCTAATGGTAATTGCATTATTTAAACAATGAAAACAAAAATACCAAATTTACTTATTTTTAGAAGCTAAAAAGAAGTAAAGCAAAAATTAATTGGATGCTATTTACAATAAACGAGAATGAAGTTTTAGTAGACACAAATAAAGTTCAGTTTGATAAATGTTAAAATCCATGGAAGTCATATTTCATACTTTAGACAAACTAAAGTTCATTATATTTCTAGGTGATCAATAAACTCTTGAATCAGTAATTTAATCATTCTGTAAATGACATTTTGAAAGCTACAGATTTTCGACTTAAAATCGCAACCTATTCAATGAATCGTTTGCGAACACGTCTCCTCCAATAATTGTTTCAATTTATTTCTACGTATCTATTTTATTCCCACTCCAGCGTTCTTTTTGTACATCGCGCTGCAAGTGTTCAATCCGTTTCGTTCGATTTCCATTTCACGCATCGACAGAGTGTGCTTTTCACTCGAGCTGGAAGGGTTGCCATCCACTTCGAATTATCAATTCGCCAATGTGCGTTTCTTGATTTCATTTTCGAATGCAGCCGATGACAGGAGCCACGTGCTGTTTTACGAATTCAAATGAATCCCGCTAGTACCTGCATTATACATTGATCACTCACACAGAAGAGGGAATGTCGTTAAAATACATCGAATCGTTAATCGATTGCTTGCGAGAATCATCTATGACTTTTATAAATAACCGCTCGTTAAATATCTCTTTTTAACCAGGTGAAAAATTGAAAATGAAGTTCGAATGCGCGACCGTCAGTGCATGATTATTCCACCGATGTGCGCAATTAATTAGAACCTGTTCGTTCGAAAAATGAATGCTGAAAATGGTAGGTTTCCATTGAAATTTCGTTTCCAGTGTTCACTCAAATGCATGTTACGTATATTTTATACGTAAAAAGGGAATTGATCTCGTTTTTCCCTATAACGACGATTCCTTACTGGCTATTCAATTCGTTATCAACGTCACGCGTATAAACGTCATGTCAATATGACGCCTGTCATTCATACGTCAGTTTGACGAAACCTGATGGAAATATCGAATATTACGAGGACGAACGTCGAGCGAAAACTGTCGTTTATTAAAGAAATTTTTAACTTTTCATTTATTATTCATATTAACAAAAAAATGTTCTTGTGATTCATAATTTGCTTTAATTTCCAATATTTTATTTGGAGTATGATCTGATGTTAGAGTATTTGAAAAGTGTGAAAATTAATCTGAAAATAACACAGGCACACAAAAAAGTGTTTTGTCGACAATACACTACTGTAGTCCCATGCATTTTTGTTCACTGAATCCGATTTCGAAAAACTCAAAAAAAAAAATTAAAAAAAATGTAAAAAAATTGATTGCAGACAAAGAAAAAACTGATTTTTTCCGAACATTTCTTGTTATATCCTAACCCGGAAGTCAGAATTTTTAAAGTAGCTCCAATTTTTTAGAAAAATTCGAAAAATTGCTCAAAACTCATAAATAAAAGCAAAAACCAATCGGTTTTTACCATGACACTTTAATAGTACATTCTCATTTGTTTTTCTCTGACTGAATACCCAAGGTTAAAAACAATTCGTTTTTTCATTTTTCTCACTTACTAAAGCTAGTTTGGCCATTTTTACTGCCGATTACGAAAAAAACGTTTCCTTTGTTTGGCCTTCAATTTGTTTTTTTTTTATTTTCTTTTTAAAAAATTTGAGCAATCTGGCAAATTTAATTTCGGATTCGAGTTCAGCAGCCGAATATACATGGAAATACACATTTATAGTGTCACGGTCAAAACACTTTTTTGTATCTGTTTTTATTTATCGAAAATTTGTAGATGAAAGTTGTTTAAATTATTGCGAAATATGACAAAAACCGTCGAAGAATCAAGAAAATAACCAGGATTATTAAAATCATTAGTATCAAATTTTTAGGATTTATTAACATGTTAAAATTTCAAAATATATTGTAAAAATGGGAGGCAAAATACAAAAACATATTAAAATCTAGAATAATTGCCCTCGAATTTCAAAACATTTTTTCTCACACCTTCACTTTTACTTACTTTTACAATGCAAAACCGAAATTTTAAAAGCCAAAATGCAAGAGCATAATTGTTATACAATTTTTAACAATAAATCCTCTTCGAATGTGTACATGGTCTTACCTTTGACCATTATTATGTTATTAAATTAAAAATCTATTTCCAGTCGCGTATATATTGTATCTAATTAATAACAGAGTGCTGCAGTTGATTAAATGAAATGTATTGATGCGTGAAAATCATTTTAAGCGAATGATCATTATAGTCAAATTCAGGTTCTGTAAAAAATTTCGGGTTAATCGACGTGAATCGGAATTAATTCAGTGTTCGATGGCGAACGTGGCAGGTGCAAATTTATTATCGTTTTTGACGACGTGAATAAATTTGGTTGCAACCGTATTGAAACTAACTATACTCAAAAAAGTGCATATGGGATTAATTGGCGTGTACAAATTTATCATTTTCTCTGTCTTGTTATTCAGACATTTTTAAAACATCAATTGAAAAGAAGGGTAGGTTTTATTCAAATTTAACACAAATAATCCTTGACGAAATATCAATAATTTACTGTCGTAGTCCATAGGATTTTAATAATTGAATATATAAACTTTATATTAAACAAATCTGTTCAATCTACATGATTCTTATCAAATTTAATTAAAAAGTTGAAGTTTGTTTAAAAATTGGAAAATTATTCCATCAGATATAGGAAATGTTATATCTAAATATATAATTCTTTTGATTTCGTAATTGATGAGTAAACTTACTTCTTATCTAAACATACCTTAGACCGAATTACCGATAACGTCTCAGACATAGAATAAACGAAACTGATAAAACCACCTGTGACTAGTACATATTTATTGAAAGATTTCTACTATAAATCATTAATTAATTTGTATATAAAAAGACGCTGGACTCATTTGGTTTCTTTGAGATAGATTTAAAACCTGTTTACCAAGAGTCATATAGTTATTGATTGAGCACATGTTTGTGTTTCGTTTCTACAAGCTAAAAAAGTTCTAAAGTGTTTTTTCAAGAATTTATATCCTTTTTTTGCTTTCTAAAGTTTGCGAAAATAAAGTTTCTTTTGTCAGTTTTTTGGATAATACATCAATTTGTGATTCTATGCAGTGTTTGAAAATTATTTGAAAATATGAAATAAACAGTATCTAATCAAAACACTGAAGGATGTTACACGTGTTTTATACGAGAAAGCCGTATGAAAATGGTTTAAGTATATGATACGTTTTAATACGGTTGTATAATTTCAAGTTTAGAAGTCGTTTATAATTCTTCAAACTGGAAAAAAGCCAAAAACATATGTACACTATATTTGTTATCTGAATATATTAAATGTTAAATGAATACAAAAACAAAAATTTGTTACGCACTTTCTGCAATTCTATATGAAATATTTTCTTAAACTTTCTTATTTATTTCGGTATCTGTTTTAAGCCAGTTTAGCAAATTTTAGAGTCTTTTTCAGCTAATCAAAATATCAATCTAGCATCTAGATTTTAATAAAAATATCTTTTAATTTTTGGTTACATCTTGTCTGTATCGAAGCATTAGAACATTTCACTTAATAGTGTTCATCACAAACATCAGTTTGAAGTATACCGATCTTGAAAATCAATCAAATCCCGAAATGAATAAGAATTCACATTAATTAAATAAAAAAATCAGTTTCATGAATCATTATTTCAGTCGTATCTGATTTTTTCTTAAGTCTTTTCGTACTTTTAAACCTGAATTTATTTATTTTAGCCAAAATGTTCAAAATAACTGATCGTCGTTATCTATATACCGATAAAGAATGGTCAGTGCTTTACTGTTTCCGTTTACGAGGTTATTGTGAGCAATACGCAGAGAGAATTCCTGTATTACATCGTTAATCTTTTTTTATTTTAGATACATTTCTTGAATTTATTGTGAATGTTCGATTGTGTATCTATGACTGGAAGTATTGTCTGTTATTTAATAAATATTTCTTTTCCATATTATATTCTTCTTAGTACTCAACAATACAGTGTAATTTTTTCTATTGAATCGTTTCTTGTGTCAGTATCTTACATTTGTGTTTAAAAATTATTCGAATAAAACAATTTATACTAAAAGAATTTATACTTACAATTTATACTTAAATAATCATTCAGATATACTCTAAAGTAGTTGGAGTTACTTACTAAAGTACGAAATTACAAGATAGATACCAAGATCAGGACCTATAGACTAGGTTGTAAGAACAAGACGATTATAAGTAATTAAATTCAGGTCTAAGACAAAGACTGGTGTTGGTCTTTGTCTTGGTCTTGGTCTTGATTATGTTTGTAATATTATTATTGTCTACTGATTTCGAGTCCAGGGTATAATAAATATGAAATCAATAAACCTCTACCAAGAACAATACCAAGACCAATACAAGTTGTTAAATCAAAGAAAAAGACCAATATAAGTGGTTAAATGAAAGACAAAGACTTCAATTCCTGGTGCTGGTCCGAGACCAAGACAGAAATTGTCTAGTCTCGGTATTCTTCATGGTCTTTCTATTGGTCTTGGTCTTGGTCTTGGTCTTGTTGCCTTTATTTTTTAATCACGGGAAAGAAGACAATAGAAATGTTATGCGTTTCTGGTGTTAATGGTATGATTTTTTACCTTTCTTACCAAGACCAATATAAGTGGTTAAATGAAAGACAAAAACCGCGACCACGGGTGCGAATGCGAGACCAAGACAAAACGGGTCTAGTCTCGGTATTGGTCTTGGTCTTGGTCTTGTTATATTTATTTTTTAATCGGGGGAAAGAAGACAATAGAAATGTTGTTCATTTTTTTGATGTTTAATGTTGTAATATTTTACTTTTTGAATCCTGCAAAAGACATTTTGAAATATGAAATGTTTAAAACTACCCTAACGGTCGAGTCCCTTGCTAATTGCAGCTCGGCAGCTTATTTCGCAAAGTAAAGCCGGACGCGTTGACGGTGATACGCCGTTAAGTTACAAGTAGATAAAGCAAAATGGAGGCAGGTGTCGATCGTAAATCCGGAGAACTATCGAGGACGGCGTAGGCTATAGTCGTGCAATAACAGTGGCGTGCCGTATGCGGTAATAATAATTATCGACGAGCGATAACGAGCTTAGGGTCAGCGCACGCGGATTCGTCGCCATCGAGCCGGCTAATCACGTGCGTGGGGTTTGGCGATGATGCGAGAGCTTGGAGCCTACACCTGTGCGTAATGATGCTGGACTGTAAAACCTCGTCGAATTATAGAGGACCGGGAGATCATTTTCAAAATTCGCTTCCTGCGGGAGGAGTAAATAAATTTTGTTTGCGCTGCCCGTTCAATTAGGCGCGATGCCTGAAATCCGGGTCGAAATTATGAGGGAGTAACGACCGCGCGAAAGTGATTGCACGCTGGCGTATTGTCGTAATTTTGATCTCTGGGTCTAATTGCGTATTTGTGGAGGTTCCGCTGGCAAACACGAAATCAAAAGCTGTACTCGTGAAATCCCGATTTTTGTTTTTGTATTTTGCTTCACAGTTTGAGCAGACCGCGTCACGGAACGAAAGTGACCGTTAGGTTCAGTTAAGTTAGGTTAGGTTAGGTTAGGTCAGCTTTGAGGTAGTCGAATGATTAACGTTTCTCATTCAGGTTAGGTTGTAAAGTGATCAATTGAGAAAGTAGGTAACTGAACAAAACTTAGAAGTTAACTTGACGTCAACTGAAGTACATGTTTTAGTAAATTTAATGATTACCTAACCTAACCAAAATAAAAAAATTAAAAACATTGACTTGGTCTGTCTAACTAATAAACTTGTTTATTTTTCTATTTTTGCCTGAATTATTCTTCGGTAGTTGAATTTGTCACATTGATTTTTTCAGTTATCTTTGTTGTTTTTGTGCGTCTTCAATACCAAATCTTAACTAAGGCAAATAAAACGAGTAAAAATAGATTTTGCATTAGTAGCCAAAGTCTTACAGAGACTCTAAATTTTGTAAAATTCATATATTAACACTGGTAAGAATAGTCTAAATATTCACACTTAGGATAAGAGTATAAGTACGAATGAGAAGTAAGTAGCTTAGCCGCCGCTAGGTGCGTTCGTGACTCTTATTGTTCTATTTTGATCTCGTTATGGAAATGTAATTCTATTTGGTATACTTGACGTATATAAGACACTCCATATCTTATTTACCTTTATCTGATAGATATGTAGTGATAATCGTATATTGTACCTAATATTTATTTCAAAAATTCCAGTGCATTTCTGCATTCATTCTGAGAACTTTTCACACTTTATTTATTTTAAGAAGCTCATAGCTAGTTTTCTAGTTAGTCCTTCACAAAAATTACAGGTGAAAACAAGATTTGGTCAAAATAAATTGTGAACATCAAGATTTTCAGAATATCGTCCATATTTTTGTTAATATTTTCAAAGTTTCTGTGGAATAACAAAACCAACGTTTCATGCGAATAAGAAGTAGAAACGAGCATTATTCTAATTATGATTCGACTACGACTTAGCGTCAGTCAAAGAAAGAACAAATGAAGATAGATGCACGTTATCTTGATTGATTGTACTCGGAGATGAAAAACAGACTTTCAATCAATTCATCAATCAAACTTAATAAGGAACGATACGTAAAATGAAGGCAGGTGTATATAAAAATATAAAATCACTCTTTGTCATTGTTGCTTATACAACTGTCGATTGCAGTTCTCTTTAGTCGAATGTTTTTATTTATATTTTCTTTTAAGATAAAGGATATTCATAAATGGTATATTTCGTTATATACAAGTTATTGTTTTCGTATTTTAATTCTATTGAATTTTGTCCACTCGTTGATCGAATTCACTTATTATTTTCATCTATTGCAGATGAATAACAGCAATCAATCAATTAATTACGCGATCAGTCATCCATTTAATGCCTAGTAGATCAAATGTCAGAACTATGAGAGATAAGGTGGAGAAAAGTTTGCAGTAATAACAAATCGAGATTAATCGGTGACTATTGAAAAGCGAATAAATATCGGTAAGGAATAAAAATAAAAATTTAATTGTGCAGAGACAAACGGCGGTATAAAGAAAGACATTACTGAGGCATGAAAGCGAATCGTGCGAGTTTGATCGTTCAGATAGAAAATTGTGTTTTCGAAGTCAGTTAGTATTCAGCGAATAATAATACACCGGCTAATGATCGCAAGCATAACGCGTCACTCGTTGAATATATATATATATACACCAACCTCCCAGTGAAATACGCTTCGGGTCCTTCCGGTTGAATTCCGTGTATCAAGTGTTTTTGGCAATTTTTAATTAAAGAGATATGCAAAATTATTATTTAATCCCAAATTACTGTGCATCGATAGAAAAATTTGAAATTTAAAGATTTAATAACTAAAATGTTATTATAATAAAATGTCATGTGTTAATTTAATTAAACGCTGCGTTGACAACACGTTAAGTACATAATGTAAGAAAAGTCAACTGGTAATTAGGTGTTTACAAAATGATGTTAATGAAATACATAAAAAAACGTCAGCCACGCTTGCTTGCCCAGGTCGATGTAGTTCAAGACTTCACATGCATCACTTTAACGACATTTTTTATCATAAAATCGTCTCGATACATTCCTAGGCATGATTTAATTGTAAATAGAAAACAATTACAATATCCATGATGTTAATAAATTATTCTCGAAATATGACTATTTAAAAATTAAATATGCAATTGACTTTTTTAAAAATTGAAGACTTTGTTGGATTTAGTATCCGAAGTAGTTTAATAATAGATTTTCGTTATTGGTTACATTCCTTAGGTAAAAATTGTAAAGAACTTTAGAACACTAATAATTTAGATTCAAACATTTAGAGTGCTTCGTTAATAAAAGAATAGAAGTAAACTTTTCGAATAATTTTTTAATTAATTGTTCTTATTAAACAATTCAGTTTCCAGCTTTGTATTTTTTCAGTATAGTTAGACATAATTACAATAAGAAATCAGCTTTTTAAGGTAACATTTAAGATGATTCTTTATCAAGTAACTATTGAGGATTTACTAATTATTTGATATACTTACAGCTAAACAATTTAAATTCTAATTGTTACTAAATATTTTAAATCTTGTTACCTCAGAAGATGTTACAAAAAACTAGTAATAATATGGAAAATATTTAAATAAACAAATGTCATTGTCCACTACTAAACACAGTAGTTCAATAATATTGATCTACAGTTGGCTTTACTCACATAATGTTGAGTCATCAACAGATAATGAGAACGATGCAATTCGTCTTCTAGTGACAGTTACTATTTGGAAGTTCTCGTAAATGCTACGTGTTATTGTTTAATAATATATCATGTTTATGTTTATGTTAAAAGTCACTAAAATAGTTTCCGCGATTGAAAATATTTATTGGGTTGATTAGATATATGCAGATACGCTGTTAACCAAAAATTCATTCAATGTATTTTTGCAGAAACTCATTGGGATTTATAAATCTACAACGTGAAGTGTGTCGCTGAGCTCTTCGAGCGCTGCGTCACGAGACGACGTAGAACCGATGTTGATAGGGTACTATTATTATTCTTGTGTAGTGAATTAAAAATAATTTTCTTTTTTTATTATAGCTAAATATGTGTCTAGAAAAAATTAAGTACCGTACCAAATTTATTTTCTAGATGGAGTAAAATATTATATTCTTTTAAATAGTAACAGTTTTTGGAAGTACTAATTCGGAATGTGAGCTTGCTGTAAAAAATTAAAGAAATATTTCGGAGAATGAAAAATATCTTAGATAGTACAAAATCTTTGATTTTTGGTGTAATTCTAAACACATAATACGAAGTATAGTTAATCAGATAATTTTTATAGCAAATAATTTAAATTCCCATCTAAATTACAGATTTTTCCCTACAGTTGAGGATATTAGAAAATTATTGGAATTTGCACTATACTATTTAAAAAAATTGTTCAACTCTACTCAAGATATTACCGAAGCAGGCAAGAAATGCTTGACTGCAAGAAAGTCTAAAAGAAAATATTAGTCTTTTTTGTTATTTTAAAAAACTTTGCCACTTCGCAAATGTGCTACTCATTAACAATAAAAAATGATCTTCTATTCTACTTTTAAACTGATCTTCGATTTTTTACTACGTTTATATAAAAATTTCATTGATCTCAAATGGTAATGAAAAGTTACCATAATTTCTAGTAAAAATGATTAACATTTTTATAAACTTGACTAGAAATCTATTGAATTTCTACCAAACCGATAGTAAACAGTACAAAAAATTATGGAAAAATTTGTAATAATGATAGTTTGTCCGCAAATAACCATCTAAAATGTAGCAATATATTTATAATTAACAAAATTTTGGTCACTTGAAAAATAAGAGTGATTAAACATATATATATATATATATATATATATATATATATATATATATACTTACAGAATTTTGTGGAGATTTTTATTTAACCGCGTCCCAATGCATCAAAGCATTCGAAACGATCTCCCTAGTAATGCGGACTTAAGACCGTTGATCGCGTCTCGCGGTTGAGTGGCGTCGAAAAAAGACGCCGTGACTCGAAAAAAAAATGGGGAAAAAAGGGTGGGACGAAGAAATACAAAAAATAGTCAATGACGGACGTCTCTCTCTCTTCAGACAAACAGATTCTGTTCCATCGTCGCGGATCGAGAGAATTCGCGTTGCAGCGGCGGACGAAGCTCGTCTCCTCGAAAATAGAACGTTGAGTCATTTGATTAATGCGCTTATTTGCGAAGACACGAAATTCGTCCATCATGTACACTACCGCGCCGCGGCGGCTCAGACGTCAAAAGCAGGTAATACGCGTTCTTTCCGTCGGGGAAAACTTTTCCTTCACCTCCGCGAGAACTTTTATTACAACGTTGAGATCGACGTCGATTGATTGATCGACGGCTTCGGCATGTACACCCGAAGGAACGAGGAAAAGCCGGGAAAAATGGCCATGTGCGATTGATTCCTCGCAAAACAGACGCGTACGTATTTGCGTGTCTTCCTGACGTACCGTTCTTTATCGTTTTACGAAGTTTCCCACATGAAGTCAAAAACCAAGAGTTTTATATTTGGAAATGTAAAAATTTGGCACAAATAAATGTTGAGTAGGCATGTATTTACCGAATCGTACTTCGACTTGTTGATTCGGAGCGACCAACAATTGAAATAAATCAGTCTGGGAAACGCCGAAGTGCGGAGTACCCTATCAACACCGGTTCTACGTCGTCACGTGGCGCTGCGCTCGAGGAGCACAAATCAGAATGAATTTCTGTAAAAATACTTGAGTGCATTTTTTGCAAGGTTATTCTGTCATCGTTGACTTAATTATCATGTGACATTACCCGCGTAAACAATCACACGTTCGCGTGACCACTTACGCAGCCAATGGAAAAGTAAACGTAACGACCACTTGAATGCATCGGACATTGACTGAAAACTGCATATATCTTACGTCGAGAACGATTATTAACAATTACGAACGATTACACCCGTTGAATTTTTTTTCTCCGGGCCTAATAAAAATGAACGGTGATTATCGCGAAAGCGCAACACTCGCTCCAAACATTCCAAAGATTTGCTACGGTCGGTCGCGCGCTTAGAGCTAACAGCGCGATTTGTCCTTATTTCCCTGACGCTGGGGATATTAAGAAGCGTTTCTGCTGTATATAAGTTTATCTCCCGCGAGTTGCGATCGAGGTGCTTCGGCACTTAAGACGTCACATCGATCAAGCTACGGTTGCCAACTTGACGGCCGCTCGTCGTAATACGCGAGAGCGAGCCATAATGCTCACATAGGTTTTACTCGGATATTTCTCGGCATACCTTATAAATAACACGGACGAGCTATCATATGCGAAGCGCTCGCGTTACGATCTGCGATGGAAATAGCGCATTGTAAGTTCTCTGGTCCACAAATAACGAAAAAACATTCCCTGATGCTTCAAAATCGTGACATCGAAAAACCCATAGATCATCTGATCCGTTGTCAAAATTGGAGGAAAACCGAGAAAATCAGGCGGTGTCGTTTCCCGCCAAATCTACTGCGCAAACACGTGACCGACCGATGTTTGTCGAACTACCGCGAACCATCTAAAACCGTCGAAAACGGACCCTGAAGGAAGAAGGCACCTGTTTCCAATGATATCATATGCATTACGGGTGCCAACTTCCTGCTGGCCTCTACAGTTTATACAATAACGTTCAATCCACCTTTTTTCAGTTACGAAATTCGTATCGATTCCAACAAGGAGCATCAATAAGTCAAAAAATCCATAAAGCAAATTTTTTTCCTTTCTCGTTGTGCGGTGCATTGTACGTTCTCAAACAAGCCTTAATAATTAATTAACGCTGAGCGTGGCCGGCTTGAATGTAGTCATCCGGTAATTTTCTGCCTCCACTCGTAAGACACTAATCTTGGTCGGTTGCTTGCATGAACGCCAAACATTTCAAAGCTGCATATCATTTCTTACTGGAATCGATCAGATTTGAGACGAATAGCATGCGAATTCAACAATTGCACTTAGTAGTATGATTTAATGCATTAGCATTTTCCGTAATTACTGATCGGCATGCGCGATGGCGACTCGGTATTGACATCGCCATAACTGCTGGATCGATTGCATCCAGTCGTAACGGTGATTTCTGCAATCGGGTTGTCATGCTCGTAATATATTGCCGATGTTCACATTTTTACTGTTACATATCTCGCATTAGTACGAGCGGTATGTTTTTACGAACCGCTTTTTATCAATCCCTTTTTGACTTTGGCGCCCGGTCCAGGTTCACCGACACCGAGCGTCCTTGGAACGTCCTTCGACAGATCGGTGGAATGATGAACGTCTAGGCTATTTTCAATACGCACTGGGTCGTTAACGCGAAAAGTCTCGTCGAGGAAGAGTGTCGGGAAAAAGAGTCGTAAGAGTCGTTGCTGAAAAATTACTTATTGTTCCGCTGGTGTTCAGAGGCGTAATGCGATACCCGAGCGCTTAATAAGCGACGTATTAAAAAAACTCCCACGCTATTACATTCCCGGCCGCGCTTAATTAATCGCGATGCTAATCTTATGATTATTCATAAATATTCTTAATAACTATCCTTAACAGCCATTAATCATGCGCTCCGTGACGTAAGCCAGATCTACAGGCCAGAGAATTAGAAAAACGTAGCGAGCTTCGTACAATTCCAGCCGCGCGGATACGAGAAGCTCGTAAATTCCCACGTCATAATTGCCAACCGATAGTCGCAGAAACTCGTTCGCATTATTTACTTTGCGTAACTCTTCATGTAACAATTACTGGAGCGGTCACGTACACGTGCGTCTGTGTGGGTGCGTGATAAACTTAAGTGTGTATCATCGCACAGGTTGTTCTAATGTTTTTAAACAATGTTTAGATAAAGTTAGAAGCCAAAAATTAGGATTTTCCTCCTTAGAAAACAATTGTTTTTGCAATTGTTATTTATTTTGTTACTATTAATTATTACTGTGACATATTTTTGAATACTAAAAAATGATAACGGCATTAGAGAATGTTTTTAAATATTAGCACTATATTGGTCTTTCTGTATAATTAATTTTATTTATGAAAACAAAAAAGAGTTACCACTAAAATATTATGAATCAGTTTTTTTTTTCGAGTATTCGAATTAAATTTAAACGTTCGAACTGTACTTTATTATCCGAATTATTTCGTACAAATCATAGTAATGCGATTACTTCGATTATCGAAATTGCTTAGATGCATACATTACTACTCTCATTGAATATCTCTTTATCGGTGAATTATCTTTTACTGATTCATTTCTAAAATATTTGGAGTGGCTTTCAGATATTATTGAACCAACATCGTAATTAACCGATATACATTGTTGCGTATTTTAACTTTTGTTGGCGTTTATTTCAATTATTTTTATCGTTTTTTGATAAGTGAACGAGCCATTAGTTAAAAAAAATATTACCTTCATTAAAAATTTATAGTTATTTACAACTGTTCCATCGTTTACGTCTGGAACTGAGTCTTTGTTAGAAATATGATATTTGTTAAATATTCGAAATTATCAAAGTTAAAACGAAAAACAAATTTTGAATACTGTGCGACATTGTAAGTAACTTGATAAGTACAGCAATTCACGAAGAATTATTTGATCTAGAAGCAGCCCCCAAGAGTTTTAAATAAATTTAAAAATGTGTAATAAAATATAATATTCTAAAACTAATATCTTGATAATCCAATTACATCATGAAGGAGAACAAAATATTTGTTGTATATTTTTATTGGTTAAATAATTATAGAAAAGTATTATCTTGTTTAATATCTTGTTCTAAAAGTTTCATAATTTTTTATTGAACAATAATAATATTTTGCTTTTTACTGTTTCTATTTGATATTATACAGTAATACGCTAAAATTACTAGATTTCTTATAATTTTTTATGACTGAATAGTAAACCTTCTAAGAACTATAGTCAATTTAATTGGAAAGAATGACAAAATTATTCTCATTCTACAAGTCTATCCCTAAATTATCATCTGAAATAAAGCAATTTCCAATAAAATATTTCTATGTGCCCGAGTAAAAATTTAATATAGACGATAGATTCATGATGCATCTACGCAGAATCTACTCCGTAAAATGTCCGTCCTGTGAAACAAATATGAATTTAATCTTTATCAAGATTTAATATGCACGATTGATTCATGGTGAAGTCATGGTGAATCTACTGTACAAATTAGTGCTTAGTTTTACTTTAAAATTATGTATTTTATATTTGATATAGAATATAATAGTAGAGACTTTTATTTTCGAACAAAAAATTAATTTAATATGCCAAAACCTAAATTAATAAACAGAGATATACATTGCACATACAAAGGAAAAGACGAAGCAACGAAACTATTCAAAAACACGAGGAAACTCAAGGATATGGTGTTCCTGGACTGCTCCAAAACTACATCAAAATTATGACTTGATCCTAAAGAATACATACATAAATGCTGATAAAATACGAAAAATATTTTTCGTAAGGAATATCCTAGCAACGAAATATCATATGAACCAACTGAATAATTTCTGCTTGGAAAATATTAAAAAATTCTTACTACAGAAACAGAAACACGAGAAAACAAATTACAACATGTATGCTTATTTTTATTACAATGTCCAACTCGAAGTATTCTGTACCAATGCTCGATACAAACTGTCAAAAGTTCAACACATGTTAAAAATCAACAACCTCCATAGCAACCACATTACCAAGGACTGTCATTGTATAATAAAAGAAGAGCTTTGTTTTTTTTTTGCAGTTCGTTCCGAACCTAAATACGAAATACATTATGTATGCAGTGTTATTAATTAAAATAAAATTAAACTGATAAATTGTAATCTGCTTTCACGTGTTCCCGTTTTTGTTTATAGTAAGAAGTTTTGAAAATTATTCTAAAAGAAATTATTCAGTTGGTTCCTGCAGGAGATTCGATTTTCTTGTATGAGTGATGACAGCTGCAGTTTTTAGAGTGACATGTCGTTGCTCCTTGGATATTTCATAAGCAAATACAAGTTTTAGTCTTTGTTTTTGTATTTGATGATATATTTTTTAGGTGGAGTACAAGTCGCCAAGTTCTACTGTCGCAGAAATGTACGAGCAGAGCAGCAGTACCATATCCTTAAGTTTTTCCATTGTTTTCTTTGTTTGTATGTAGATCTCCGTTTTTGTATTGAAATATAATACGAGGAAAAACTGTTGTATAAATGGTTTTGTTTTGTCCAAATATTACTTGTATATATTCTCTGTACTACTACTCTCTAAATATGAATCAGCGAAAACCGCTGCAAATCAGCGAATATACGCGCTGTTTCAGATTTAGAGAGTATAAAATGTAAAAATGAAAATATAAAATGCAAAAAATATCATTTCATGATAAAACCAAACACTAACATATTATAAAGTAGATTTACCGTGAATACATCATTGATCTATCATGCATATTAAATTTTTTATAAAACTAAATCCATATTTGTTTCAAAGGACGGATTTTTCACGGAGTAGATTCTCCGTGAATCCATCATAGATCTATCGTTTATATTAAATTTTTACTCGGGTGTATATAAATTTAGTTAACACTTAGTAGTTACTTACAACGCTGAAAGATTCTCGTATTTATTTATTTATTTATTTAATATAATTGATCCTGTTTTCTTATCATAGTATTAAGAACAAATTTAGTGAATTAGATAATAATGCATAAAAATTGTTTTAGCACTATAATTTGCGACTAAGTAATCAAAATAAAATAACTAAGATTTTAAATGTCCATAATAAATATAATATTATTAATAATAAATGACCGTTTATCTGCGTGTAACATCATGTATTATGAATGATCGACTTATAAAACGGTAAATTTTAATTGTTTAAAATGCTCGGATAAAAAACATTTTTTTTAAAGACAATCTTTTCTGTCAGAAATATTGTCACTATTACAATCAGAAATCGTTAGTTTTTAATAATTATAAAACTGCTCCTTAAGTACATGATCGCGACGAACATTGCAAAGTTACTTTCGACACCAAAACCAAGAAATGTTTTAAAGTGAAGCAACCTAACGTAATCCAAGTTTCAAATTGCATAAATAAGAAAAGTTGTTAAAATGTTAGAATTACTGTTCGAGTCCATCAGCAAAATTGGTATTGTAAGTTCGTGAAATGCAACACAAAACTTGTACACACTTTGTTAAGCTAACACATTCGCACAGCCTCGTGTACTATCTAAGATTATAAAAAGAACATAATATGTGTTAGCTAGTTACTAGTTAGACTGTGGTCCGTTTTTGATCCTGATTTTCTCTCCGCGTACATGACAATTAAATCAATGCTAATCTCGATACAATATTCGCAATTATTACCAATACAATATTACAGCAATTCATAACACACTTTACAATCCCAGCGACGATATATTTTTGAAAAGTGACTTTGTCATATTTTCGTCACGTCACAACTTCACAGAAACACCCTGCACAGAAGTGTACTTTACCAGTATACGGTACTAGTCATTATAGTCAACTTTATATAATATACACGCGAACGTCACGTACTCGTGCCTTCTGTACCTGACATTTGTTCTGCATATTATACAATTCTCGGTGCAGAATTTTTAAAAATAATCGGCAGTAGTTCACATTCGTCGATTACGGCTAATGTAAATTAATATCTTAACGTATTTCTCTAGAAATAATTATAGATTGCTATAACACGCATTCGAATTGATTGGGAGCATTGGGGCTGTCGAAAAGTTCGATTTTACAATTACTTATTATCATTACTCGTGAGACACGTTTTATTCGTATTTGCATGTAACACGTTAAGCAACGCGCGAATAATCAAATATCCGATAGCGTTACACGAAACGTTATGACACAAACTGTATTAAATAAACCCCGCGTTCGACCCACGTAATGATGTAGGTGAAATTTCATCAAAATTTATTACGTCCATTATATATTAAAACGGTAAAAACAAAATATAAATTCAACGCACCGTTTAAACCGCCTCGACGTCTACGTGCAGATCGATCCGATGATAATTGAATATCTTTGAATATATATGGCTGAAATGACTTAATATCGACGTGCTTAATTAAACGCGCAAGTCGTTTCTGCTCGAGCGCATTATAAATGTCAAAGTAGTTCGCTAAACATCCGAAAAAAGCTAGTTTATCGCGGTCTATTAACATCATTGAAATTGTACTTCGAACTGAAGAAAATGCATTTGAATTTACGCCAATTAGAATTCTAGTTGGCTGGCATTCAAGTGGTCTACGACTAATGTAATTGTGTCAAATGGACGTTTTTTTTCTCGCGAGCAATTGTTATGAGCATATTTAAATACGAAGCAAGCAAATTACGTTTAAATGTAATCGCGTTATCGTAATTGCCCGTTAAATCAGATATATGAAGTGTGTATAAAACCTGCGTGCTGAAAGCTGCATGCGTTTCAAGATTAATTAAGAAAATCAATATTTATTTAATTGTCATAATCGACAATTGCCGTCCATGCCTATGAAGATCTTGAAACGTATTTCCAAATAAAGTAATCGCGAAATATTTATTATCTTGAAGAGTAATAATATTAATTATTTGTTAGCTGTAGTTTAGTTAGCAATTAGCAATTTATGTATAATTTAACTTATGAATTTGTATTAAATAGTGTCAGTAATGAAATAATTGTGCGATATTATTTCTTATATCACTTCAAGTACTCTTATAATTTAATCGTTATTTTTTAGTTAATAAGTGATTTAATAATTTCATTTAATTTGTTCATAACTTGTTTCCTAAGATATGAAAATCCTTTAATATTTAGTAGTATAACATTAATAGAAAATATTTTTTTCAAAAATTCTTTCATCGCGTATTTTTTTACCAATTTTAGCTATGAAATATTTTAATTCAAGTCACGTTTACTCTATTACATATGAAGTTTGTATTATTTTAATTCAGAAAGTAACAATGGTAAATTATTGTTCGTCGAATTTTGTTATTATATTTATTTCATTTATTTATTACGTAAATATTAACATGGCGTTGCTAGTTTTTTGGAAACATACAAATTGTCTTTCTTATATAGCTATGATTTTTTTTTTGAAAAAAGTGTTTTGAAAGTGAAATTTTATTTTTATTTTAATTAATTGTGTTTAAAAAATCCGACATACCTAAGAACTTAAAAGTTACCCAAAACTAATAACTACTGGCAAATATTTATATAATACGATAAGAATGCACAAAACATTCAAAAACAATCATTGTTAATTAATGATAAAGAGAAATACTTTGTTAAAATCAATGTTGTGGATCCCTGTTGGTCGAAAAGTAGATTAACTTTTATTTAAAAAAAACGATGGCTACCATTATTCAAAAGAAATATAACTTTTAAGAACTAAATAAGAGTTCATAATGCTTTAAATGCCTCAATTTAGAAAAATTGTTATTAGAAATATTTTATTTTAATAGAATTTGAATAAATGTTGTGATGAAACTATTGAATCGAAAATATAGCTATTAACAATTTCTATTACCATAATTTTCGTTTTGACAATATTGTTTTTTAGTTATCATTTACTGTAATTTTACAGCATTTCTTAGGATTTCAGATATATACTACAGTACTTGCATTTCATTAAAACAGTATTCGTTTTATTATACAAATTCGCATAAAAGTTAGTGCAGAATAAACGGTTTATTACTTTTGAAATTGATCATACTTATTAAAGAGATCTCCTAGATCTCTTTTCAAAGAAATCTTCAAAAATACCTCTTGAGTAGAGTCAGTCGTGAAAAATGAGTTCTTCAAAAGCTCTTGACGATTTTATACAGTATTAACCGCAACGAGGTGTTATTCTTGAGACCTTAAATGAATCTCATTTCGGATCATGTTACTTTTTAGCAAAAACAAGACATCATTTTGAAACATGAGTTTCTTCTGGAGACACTAGATGGCATTCAATTACAAAAGTGACTAAAATCGCGCCACGTATTTCATATACCGTCCGAACTATGACATTTTCAATTAACAAAATACAAATGGTTTCTAAGAAAAATTTGTTTGGAAAGTCATTTCCTATGGAAAATATCCATAAACAATCAGCAAAATTAACGTAAACAAGATAGTCCAACATTTTCAATTACTTATACATTGTAAAAGAAAAATAGTACAAGAACTGTTTAAATAATTGTTAAACAATTTGTGCTACAGGGAGAACGAAAGTAAATCAACCTCAGCAATTCTGACCGTATATTATTTTTGACCGAATTTTACTTCATTTTTGTCACCCCTGGGCATATATAGACAATTTCAGAGATTGGATTTTAAAATGGTGTCTGAAATCCAACATTTCTTTCATTCGATTGACATTTCCTACTTAAGAGGTGTCATAGAATGGTCCAAAACTTTGAGGGTTATTTCCAGATTATACATTTTTCATCCTTTTTTACTAATATTGTATGTCTCCATAAGGCACATACCTCTTCTTAAAGAGGTTGTCCAGAGCTCCGTCCAAAGATATCTTCAAAAAGTCGCCCTAAAGAGGTCCCAATTATGAGAATCTATAAAATGAGCTCTTAAAGATGTCTTTGTTAGGACTTCTTAAAATGGTGTTCTCAAAGATGTTTACGATCTTAAATCTATCCCGTTTTGGACTTAGTAAAGGGATTCCCAGAGATGACATATGTGTTTTTTGCAGAGACACTAGGTGGCTATTGAATCCAAAAATGACATCGCGCGATATTTACTTCATACTCAGACAATAGATTATAAGCTACAATCACAAAATACGTACTTTCCGATATTTATCAAGTGTTATGAAAATTTTTTATTATTTATCAATTGTTATCAAAATTTTGTATTATTTATAACTATACAAACGGTAAAAAGGAAATCAGGAAACAATTATATAAATTAATAATAAAAGTCCAAAAATAGAATCTATAATTTTCAGAAATTTGCTTTTATTATTTATTTTATATTGAGTGTCAAAGCTCTCAAATAAGCACTTTTTCTGAGACCTCATATTTTGAAGTTCTTAGAGGAGTTTGTAGAGGCCTTAAAATCGAAGTATAAGTCTTCTTAAAGATCATTTTACGAGCCCTTTTTGATAAGTATTTCAGACATGTTACAATTTTTAAGACTTCTTAAAGAGCTCTTCAAGTGGTCTTTTTGCTGTTTTGGATTATAAGCATACCCAATATTAAAATACCTGCATATAACACATTTGGATGATCCAAATTTTCACCTTGGGACGACATGAGTTAAGAGCTTCGAACAGTATTTATGATTTCTTAAAAATGTTAAAGAGCTCTTAAAGATGTCTTTTTGCTGTTCGAGTGATAGTACATATTAGCAGTACCCGACACTCGGAAAGGTAACAAAAGGTACTCCAAATTTTCGATTCTCCCCTATGAACTTTCCCACTCGACGTCTTAAGTCAGAGTACTCGACTCCGGACGCCCTCGCGGGGATTCCCCGAGGCGCAGCCGTGAATCATTGGCTTACACGCGTATACACGTACGCGTACATAGAGAGTGTTATATGCCGTCTCGCACACCAGGCCGAGATCGGGGGGATCGTTACACGTGTGCGACACGCCGGTACCGGGATCTACGTGTACATACGTAGGTAGGTACCTACATACGTATTAACGTGTACCAGTGGCATCCTCCTCGTGGTACCTATTCTGTGGAGGCTCTATATCCTCGACGGCTCCTCCTTAGAATGCGGTCCGTCACGGGGTGAGAGTGATCTATGCGAGCTGCTGCATTCACGGCGAGAATGTGCCGCGTATATGCTGACGTAATGCGCGCAATTATTACCCGCGCCCGTTATCAACGACGCTCAGAGTCTGTGTGCGAGCGGATATAATGCGCATTGTATGCATCCTTGTGCGTGTGGCACACGGTACATTATGACCGACGGAATGACCGGTCATACGCACGTGCGTAAACACGCGCCACCCAGCGGTGTACCTGACACCCACGCGACGGTGCGCTTGCGTCCCATCGCCGGTATAGCATTTAACCCATTAAGGACCAAAAAAATTTAACAGCAAGTTTGACAGCACTTTTTAGTATTAAAACGCAATGAAAAGAATTTTGTGTCAGATGTTTTTGATGTCTCAAACCCCGACTTTTGGAATAGCGTATACCAAATACTGCGAATTCAAGAATAAAAAACATTAGACGTGGTTAACGAATAAAAAACACTTTTTTTTTTCATGTAGTTTTTTTTATCGTTTTCGACCTTGGCGTATCTTTAGAAAAATTATAATATATGACAACAATGATAAAATAAAATTGACAAAAATGATGGACTTTTTTCAAAAACTTCAAAATGGGGGTCCTAAAAATAGCGTCCGAAATGAAAAATTGCTTGGTAAATTTCAGCACTCTAAAACAATCCTAAAAATTGAAAGTTCGTAGAGGTCAGTGAGGAATACATAGAAATACATCGGAATTTTTCAGATTTTTTTGGTAAAAATTTGACTTTTCTAACATTTAAACAAAGTTTTGTAAATTCCCTAAGAATTTTGACAACATATTAGTATATTTCTTGTTGGATTCTAAGAATTAATGTTCTTGACAATCTGTACATTAAAGTTTTCGAGAGAAAAAATAAAAAATTATGTTTTTGTATATACATTTGATATTTTTTTCCTCGAAAATTGCTCGCTTTTATACGGAATTGTAAAGAACAAATACAGCTTCAAAGTCATTTTAGGAATATCTAGAATTATTTCAGAATTTTTAAAAAAATTTTTTAAATTTTACCAAAAAAATACGAAAAATGTTGGTGTATTGCTTAATAAATTCTAAGAACTTCATTTTTAATATTTACTCGATAAAGTTGATTGTTTTCAAATTAGCACATCCTGAAATTTTTCAAAATTTTCATTGCGGTAGCCATTTTGAGGACGAAGTATTGAACACAGAAAAAATTAAAAAATAGCATCGAGGAAAAAAGAAATCTTGAAACATCGTGTATTTTATTCATTAAACATGTGTAAGTTTGTATCTTTTAGCTGTTTGAAAGAGTGGGAGGTTCTAGAGTAAAAAACATATACATCACAAACATTTTTTCATTACTGTTTAACAATGAAAAAGTAGCGTCAGATTTCATGTAAAATTTTTCATATTATTTCATATCCCAACAAACGAAGAATCATTCAAAATTATACAAGAATTCACTTATATTAACGAAACTGAATAGCTTGATATAAATATTAAAAATCTGAAAATATTAACAAAAAATACAAGAAAAATAATCGGATAGAAAAAAAAGTGTAAACAATTTTGTTGACAGATAAAAACATTTTTTTTCGAACAAGAAAGGAATTTTTTAAATCCGTACGTAATAATTTAGAAAATGTTTTCATCCTAATTTTGTGGCCTTTTAAATTCATTTAGAAAAATTTTGTAGAATTTTTTCGAAAATACAAATTTTTTCGCGCTCAAGTGTATGGGTAAAAAAATGATTTCTTTTGTAAGTTTGGATCTGGAATTCATTGGTGCTAGAATAAAAAATTAATTTTCACCTAAATAACAATTTTTTTACCTATCAAACAAATTTCGTTACGAAAAAATTGAATTTTTCATAATCCATACGTAATTATTTATAAAACGTGTTTTTCTGTTGACTCTAATTTTTTGGGTTTAGGAAATGCATCATGACACATTCAGATCATATTATTAAGTTCAGATATAGATATCCCTTTTTTATTATTTTCTGTTATTGTATGTTTTCATCGGGTGATGAATGTATCGGGTTTTTTTCTTCTTTTTTTGTTGTACCTTTTTTTCTTCTTCTTTTTCTTTCAAAAATGCTATTATCAAAATCACTACCCAAACTAAGGAAGGACAATTAAAATAATTTTCAAAATGAATAAAAGTCGAAACTATTATACTTTAAACAATGAAAAATAAAAAGGTAATTCTTAGTAATTCCTACAAATAGAAATTTATCGACGATTTTCTCCAAAAATTGACAATACAGAAATCTATATATTTTGAAAACAATTGAATATGAAATTTATATAAAAGCGAATAATGAAACACTTTTTAAAGTTTTAAAAGAACGAAACAGTGACATCAGGATGGATTTCGAATGTCCACCTTTTCATTTTCGTTTCACCCGCGGTCAGCTGCACGAAATACTGCGCATAATTCGCGATGACATAATAACGTCACATCGCCAACGTGCAGCTGGTTGATCCTTGTACACATGTTCATCGTTGTTGAGTTATGCGTAAAATGATGAATCATTGCGTGTCCGGCAAAAGTACCCGAAATAAAAGGCACGAAATAAGCGGTACTTTCTTCAAATGAAAAAAAATTATTTCGCATTTGTAAAATTACTTTTACTAATGCAAAATTTGTATTTCGAAACAATCATAAAAGCCTAAACAAACTATTTTTGTAATAAATATTCTATACATTTTTTGTACATTTTTATAATTACATTTTCATAAGAAACGTCAGACGTGATAAAAAATTTGATGCATAATTTTCTACATTTTTATAACCCAAATTATGCATCAAGTTTTCGATCACGTCTGACGTTTCTTTCGATTCTTACGTAAGTCTTTTTCGACATACAGTCCCAGTATATTTACCCACTCGGTTTATCACCTTTCCCTACCATCCCGTTATATTTACCAAAAGAATGGGAGCACAGCAGGCCCTTCCTGTGGCCCCAGCTCGGTGATAAGTAAATATAAAGAGACAGAACTGGGAAAATGTACTGTATTTTGTAATCGTATTTAACCATATTTCACAATTTAATTATCACACTTTTCAAAAAGAAAGACGAATCTAAATGACGCCAATTTTTGCAACAAAAATGTCCAATTACGTTCTCACATTTTCAAAGCGACAAAAAGTCCAGAAAACGACCAATTGGTTTGCTACTGAAATGGCTATCGATTTTTTTTTGTTTTAGACTCAATTCTATATTTGTCGCCTAATCAATTACACAATCACACACATATGCATAATATATATACATAGGAAGAGTCATGCGTGATCGGTCGACGTGATCGATCGGCAACTTCGATGTTTGCTCCGGTTCGCCGGCAACAACGACTACGACTCGACTCGAATTGTCACGTCCATCGATTACTTTTGACAAGGGTGATTGATGGCGTCCCAATCGACGGATTGACGTGGACAGCGCCAGCGCTGCAGTTCTCGTCGTGTAACGATGATAATTCATAATAAAGTAATTACTCGTGGTCGCGATTGATGAAAAAGTTAACGCTTTTTTGCTCCGCCAGTTGAGCGAGTCGCAATACCAATCGATTTTTATTATCTCATGGTTCTACAATTATTACGGGATTGGGTGACTCACAGTTTAAATGGAACTATGATTACCGTATTGTCTGAAGATTTTTTGAAATTTATAAACCAGATTTTAAATTTTTATTAGAAAAAAAACAGCAAAAATCATTGAAATTACAAAATACAAAAGAAATTGTAAAAACACTTCTATCGTCCCATCGTCCATCGGCCAGGATATGAAGTATGTGCGACGCGTTTGACCACTTTTGGATTAGCCGGCCACCTAGCGTCTCCAACAGCAACTGAGACCTTAAAACTGTAAATTTCTAATATATTATTGTTTAAAATTAATTTAATGCCACAAATAAGATTTCTTTATGACGTACCTAGAAAAAAGTTCGTTTTTTTTCATTCTTGTCAATTTTAAAATTTTTTGATTATGAAATATATCCTTGACTCGAAATTTTTATGAAAAATGATTGGTCGTTGGGGGAACAGAAGGGCAGGATAAATGCGATATAATAGAAAGGTACAGGGCAATAATTTATAACGTGCAAATAACTGCCGTTTTAAAATGCCACAATGCAGCTACGGGTATAATTGATCGCGAAGTGTACTTTCTCGAAAGCCTGTATTTAACCATCAAAGATACAGCGCACATAAATCTTCATCGATTTTACTGTTTTGACGCCCAGGGAACGGTCTGCTGACCCGATTTCGAAGCCCGACGTCTTCGTGATTCTTTGATAATTCGACCGTAGACGAAAATATCCTTATCGTTTTATCCGCGTTCGAAGCCTTATTATTCCTGTCCCGATGACGACTAATTTTGTCTAATCGTAATTGAATCACGCCGGTAGATAGCTTTATAATTCATTCCCACGACGATGCGCGCTTTTGCTTTTCGGATGCGATAAAATTGAGGAAATGATGAGCTAACCTCTCGACATGAGCTTCTCAAAATGTCTGTGTTATTTTTGAAAAAGGTGCATTACGTTGATATTTTGATAACCATCGGTAAAATAAAAATAATGATGGTAGTAAATTTTCTAGAAAACTCAAAAATCGTTTAAAGCATGGCTGCCTCTCAAGGGAACACCTTTTTTTCTTGCTAATTTTATTTATAAAAATTCTATTTCAAAGTGTTTAGAAATAATAGTATGTTTTTTTTAAACAACTTTCATGACAATTTTTACGACTTTCTTCAATCCCTGCTAATGAATTCGGGATCAGATTTCCAAAATTCGAATTAGAATTCAAAATAGCGGAACAAAAATTGTAAAAAATTGGATGTTTTCTTGCGTCGCCGAAAAGTTTTCAACATTTATGCGCCAAAGATGTCGAATTCCAAATAGTTTATCTTGATAAAAAAACTACTTTCAATTTATGTCCTACATCTTGGGTCAGATATTTTGATATTTGGAAATCTGAGACCATATTCGTAATCAGCGGTCAGGAAAAGTTCCGAGTAACAATTTTAAAATGTATTACACGCAAGGAAAAATGCGTGCTTAAAAGAGTGAAAGAACGATTTTCAGAAATGTTTCTAAAAATATTACATTACACTTAATTAAAATAAAAATTATGTCTAATAATCCTTGAAAAAATTTGATAATTTAAGGTATTTTCGCTTTCCACACATATTATTTTCATTAACAGTAATTATTTTCTATTTTATAATAGTATTTATTGTCATATAAATACTATTTTGCGCCCAGTTTTCAGAGCGCAAGATTCGATTTTGCTCCCCGTATTAACTATGGGATTTTTACTAATTCCGATTCAGATAATACGTAATATTATATATTATTATACGTAATATTAATAATTGTTTATTTTTGTCTGTTTTAGGTAAGTGCTACACAATACGGCCCTATGTTTCTTATAATGCTGCGATGTAAGTTTACAAACAAAATTATTCCTATTTTTTCTACTACAATGCTCATTTTGTATCTTCACAGTTTTTTATACAAAAAAGAGCAATTAAATAATTGAATAACATTTTTTCGATTTTCTATAAATTTCAATAAATTGTATTCATGAATTTCTTAAATGTTACACGAACGTTTATCAATTATTAAAAAACTTTAGCTAATAGTCCCTAAACATATTTTTCTTATTGCATTGATATTTTTTATGAATATCCTGACAAACGTTCTTTGAAAATTAGGATTGAATCATTATTAGTTCTGAAGTCCCTTCTTCCCCTGGCCATTTTTGTTTGGTTTTAGAAGCATTTTTCCTGTTTTAAAAGTGAATTCCTTCCGTAATTATTAAAAATAAATACTTAATACTACATTCTTGTTCCATTCAACACATACAAATTTTTTGTTTTACACGTATCCGTAAAGTCGATTTTACGGACTGATCTGCACAATTTACAAACTAAAAACAGTCGGTAAAGTACCTTTTCTTCACCCGTGTCCGTAAAGTGTGCTATCGCGCACTTTTCGACGCTTGTGAAGAAAAGCAATGTTCGCTCCTCGGCCGTAAAATCGGACGGCTTCGTACCTCTTGTGCATCCGAGGACCAGCTTCGCAAGTCCTCGGACGCCCAATCGGTACTCCAGCCGTTGTTCCTTTGGAAACAGTGTATACAAAAATAGTGCTTGCTTCTCGGTCGAAATATTTTACATCCTCGTTTGGAGGTCGTGACGTTCTGTCCATCAAATTCAACTTTACGGCCTAGTACCAAAAAGTACTATTAATTTGGATATAAACGCATTCATCTGCGCGAACTTAAAAAAATACTTTTCTCACAGTAGCTGCTCACAAATTGCTATTTTGCTCCCTGTATCGTGCTAAATAGCCTCTTCTTTGCCTATGGAGCAAAGAAATGTCTCTGGAAGCAAAATAACTTTCCCACACTCTGAGCCCAAAATACTATTTGCTTCCCATTTCGTGGGAGCAAAATAGCACGCTCTTATATCAAAAACTAGCATATGCAACAATACTATACGACAGTCGGCTGTCAAATTCGCACTCGTCGGCAATCACCTATTTGGCTCCCTAGTTGCACAATGTACTCCTTTCTGACCATCAAACATTAAAACTACAAGTTAATTTTTATTTGTAAGTGGTCAGAAATGGTTAAAATTGTTTTACATCTTTATGTTCAAATGTTTATTGTATAATTCAGAAATTTTACTTTAAAATATTTTTCTCTCTAGTTGCAAAATTTATAAATTTATAAATAAAAAAATTGTTATTTTATGAAAATTAATACCCAATAATGTTTAAAAAATGGTTATTTAGTTGCTTTAACTTTTTAATCCTGTTAAATTTAGCGTAGAGTATGAATAATACTGTAATTCTTCAATAAATTTTGACGTTTCTTCTATTCTTATTTATTTATTATCCCTTATTATAACCTAACAGTCATTTTATTTTCATTTGCAATGTAATTTTAACCTTTACGATAATAACAATTTTGAAAAAGATTTGAAGCATTTGTCATTACAGATCTTTATCACATGTTATTATTTATATTATAGTAGTAATTATGCAATTTAATGTCAGTAATTTTGTTTAAATAAAATACGATTTTTAAATAATTCCTTAACAACAATCTAGGATAAACCTTGCAGAAACTTCCTCATGAGCAACATTCCTTTAAAGTGCCAAATGTAAAATATTGTTTCCAAATCGACAAACCCAACACAAATAAATATAACCATAACAATAAATCTTCTATTTAAGATTATTCAAAGTTTCTACGTCTAGCAAAAACTGTCAGAAATGATAACAATTACTAACTAATGTCGCTGATATTTATTCCACACCGATAACCCTCTTCAAACGAATGTTGCACACGCGCTCAGCGAATTTTTTCATTATACCTCCAGTAAATTTAGCATTTAAAAAAACGAAACATTTATTTTTTACAATTCCAAAAACAACTCCAGCAGGATCTAAACCAAATCGAAAAGTGCGATCCAATCGATTTCCTGTCAGTCGTTCGCACGTAATTTATAACCCGTCGGCCAATCAGCCGGAATTCGAGCTCGACTTCTGACTCCGATTCTCCACGAGCATGACAATCGATTGGAGGCTCGCCGCTGCACGTCCTTCATAACTCAAGAAAACAATGCTCGTTGATCGACTGGCCGCGACTAGATTCAGCCCGACTCAGTCTCGTTGCCCGTTTTAGGTCTTTAACGACCACCGCCAACAATAACCAATTGTCCGTCGACTTACTCCAATAGTCACGATATTATCCCGATATAAACTCAAAAAAAAAGTCCTCCATGACAGAGGGTACAAAACACTAAAGTGGGGGGTATTGACAAGAGGGGGTATTGACAAGAGGGGGGCAAAAAATCGCAGAGTAATCAGCTGGTGAATCTCAACGCTGTTAGGAGCCCGCGGCTAACTGTCTCTCCCAGCAAAAGCGTTTATTTCTCATTAATATAAACGTCATCGCATATTACCAACTGCACCGGGTCTTTGTGTCTCAACACGTATGTCGATCGGATTAATTGATTATGGGGATACTTTTTTTATAGTTTTCGATTCCGGGAAATTCGACAAACGCGTCCGTCAAATTGAACGACATCCATAATCAAAGATTGTAATGCTCCAAATTTTTGCAAACTAGATTTAACGAATTTCCAGAAATTCGATCGAGATGCATCAATCATAACGTGACGTGGAGGAGAGAACCGGATTGCATGGGTTGATGACTTTTTTTATGGTGCTCATGTTTATGCAGAGATATCTAAATATTTGGTTTTAGATGTTCATATAATGTTATGCAAGTAATCTCAAAGAAGATGTCAGAAACTCCTCTGAAAATACAGAATTATTTGCATACATTAGACTACATTTGACATAGTGGTAGATATTATTAACATTTTTTTTTATAAAAAAATGACGACCGAACTTGAGAGATTGGATGCACTGGGACTTGAACCGTGGACCTTTGGATTACTATTCTTACAGCTCTTAACTCAATGTAATTTTATCATATACATTTTTTCAAGATTTTGTTTTTATAGAAATTAATATCAGATATTTTAAGTCAAAATATTTTGACACTGTTACCTAACTAGCAAGAATTACACTTTCTTATAAAAAGTGCACGAAATATGATTTTGATAAATATTAATTATAATTATTATCTTTGTTAATCGTCTCTACTGTATTCAGGAAATGGATAGTGTAAGAAAAACATAGATAGATTTCTACCAGGGTCTATTACATTCAAAATCAAAATCAGCATAATTTAGTTTACTTTTGAAGCCTATTTAATATTTTAATAACATATTTACAATTTAACCCCGCTCGCTGTTGGAAAAATAATTTCAGGTACAATACTTTTTTATTTTAGGTATCACTAAAGAAAATAATCATTATAAAGGGTGTGCTTGAGAAAAATAGTCTAGGTGCTAAAAATTTTGTAGATTTTCCCGTACATTATCTAAATATATTAATTAATTAAAAATAATAATTAAAAAAACGCATTCAATTTTTGAAAGAAAAATTAATAGCTCTCAATTTCGTTTCCCGAAGGGTTGGCTAGTTTTCGAAATGCGGTGTCAAATTAAAGTATCACGCCTTCGCTAACGTTCGTGCATGGGTCGAATTACACTATGTGCAAACTTAGCTCCGTACACACGAGTCGTGCATATACGTGGGTGCATGAATGGAGAGGAAGATTTTGCCACCGCTGCTTACCATGTGACGTTGAATAGGTCTACTCATGCACTTGATACTTTACGCTCACTTTCCAACTTGGTGCGAGATGTTAATTACAAGTTTATTATCAAATAACACATTGTTTTATCGAACAATAATAGTTTTTCTTCTTTTGTTTGTGTACAAAATATGTTTACAATTTAATTGTTTATTTATTTTATTGATGAAGTTTTTCCATACGCATATAAAGTATTATTTTCTAAACATTTTCCATATTATTTATGAAATATTCATGAATTTATATACCGAATATGCAAACGACAGTTTCAAACAGTCACAAAAAGATATAAACTAAATAAAATAAACGCAGAACAAATTATCTAAAAACAAAACAGTCGCTAAATCATGTATTAAATAAGTCAACTAATTCAACATTAGAAAACTACACCAGGTCCAAAAAAATCATAAGTATTAGACAGGAAACACGTGTGCACACGAGCAAATGTCACGTACATTTAAAAACATGCTAATGAAGCATTTCAATTCATATAACAGACTTGAAATTGCTCAAATCGAGCAACTTTGTTGCGATATACGTGAAAAAGGCGTGTTTATACGTCCAAGAAACTAGTTTGCGTTCGACTAGCTACCGATTAAAGAAAGTCGAGTGAAAAACGTTAGAATAAAAACAGGCTGCGTACATCCAGAAAAATGACATCGCAGCGAATCGCAGATAATCGCGCTAATGTCCGTCGTTAAGACGTCACCTTCCATTATCTAGAAAATAAAGTGGATAGGCCTATATAATTACGCAAACGCTCCTATCTATCACTTTTGCCTGACTCATTTTATTAATAAACTTTTAAGAGTCGCGTAATTGCTGCGTTTGCTAAATTTAATGCAAAGTCTCGCCTTTATGAATAATAACGGAACTTTGAAAAATTGGCTTGTTGCATGCAAATACGATGATGTCCTGAGAACAGTCGCCAGTTGATCATGTAAAAAATCCTCCAGATTTAAAATAAAATTTACGAATATTCTAGTCATTTTTGCCAGAATTAATAAATATCTGAATTATCATCGGAGATGGCCAATTTTTTTGCTGGTAGGTAATTATGAAGCATGAATTTGACAAGCAAACACATGGAAGGTTTGGCAATTCGGTTGACATTGATGAGATTTAGCTAAAACGATCGAGGCGACCAACAGGGGCGGAAAAGTCGGCGATTTAGGGGTGTTGGGTTTCCTATGGAGCGATTTGAGAAGTCATTGAGGAACTCGATCTCTCGTCCGAGCCGGACGCGAAATACCTGCCAGCACCTGAGCCTCTTAAAGATACGTTTTCGTTTCGTGGAAGTTTCGTTTTCTCGCCGACTAAACAGGTCCAGCACCGGCAAAATGTGAATCTGATATATATGTGCTTACGAGAAGATCGACGTGTGATCCTGCTTGAATTGACACATAGTGGAGATCACAGTACCTTCGTTTCTACTGCATCGGGGAATTTCGCAATATTTCGGGGAAACATTATCTCGTATCGATATTCTTTATTGGCTATTAATGTTTGTCAAGAATTCTATTTTTTATCATCCATCTAAATCTACGATTTTAAGTAAACGCCAAATTATTTATGTTCTTTCGTTCTGAAGTGTATAGAAATGAATAATGAACTGAATATTAACAACGGATCTGATGTCAGTGTTTTAAAATTCGAAATGGTGTACAAAATATTTTACATTCTCGCAAATTAATACTCAGTTTTTTTTTTGGGTGGTGAATACATATTAAGCGACTTCAAAAACCTCCTAGTAGAGATTTTCGTAATCGTTAGGCGAATTTTAACATTTTTGTCAGCCATATTGGATCCGCAATTTTGAATTTTTAAATATTATCACCAGATTCTTCTCCAGTGACCCCAAAAATCACGAGGTGATTTTCGTGAATTTTGCAAGTAGTTTTTAATTTTTGTCCGGAATATTGGATGCGTCATTTTTGAATATAGTAAATTTGAAAAACGACGATCTGATTTCAATTCGGCTATTCTAAAAACCTCCAGATAATTAGAATTTTATTCTTAGATGATTATTCATTTTCGAATTATTTCAAAAACTTTGTTTGTTCTTAGCATTAAATAGTAGCAAATAATCAAATTGCAAAAAATAGACATGTTTTTATATTTGCTAACAAGTTAGGGCAACACAGCGCAAGAAACCATGATACTATTGTATCTTAAAAAAAATCACAAAAGGTGCTTCAAAGGCTTTTGAATAGTTCATAATCGAAATTTTAAAAACAGTTTTGGATTGTAGCTCCACCTGACATTCCAAAAAAGGGATAAGATTGTTTTTCTTCTCGTAGTTTTTATTGAAAAGTTGAGTCGTGAACCCATATCAACTGATCTAAGTTGATCAACGTTCTCAACATGAAGAACAATTTTCTTGGAAATTTTACTATTAAAATTGATATATTTGCCATTATTTCTTGTAAAACTGACAATATTTTATGTAATTTTTACTGCCTGAATAGTAAAAATTAAGGAATATATAGATGTACCAGAAAAATTGCCATCGTAAATGTTAGAATTTGTCTCGGTAAATGATCAGCCTCTGGATAGAGTTATTGTTATCCGACTAATTATTAATGCAGTTATTATTTTCTGCCCGTCTATAATAAGGCAGAATATTTAAATCATCGGCAAATGTACGTTCTTCCCACCTACCTTTTTGATCAGAAATTATTAGATTAACAATAAAATTTTAAGATCTCGCGACGGAAATGAAAATTAGCATCGCCTTCGGCAACATCCACATTCTAAAAGTTGATGTTAAATCAGCGATGAAATACATTTTAATCTCGATAATCATTATAAATTTAAAAAAACGGGGATATAAAAATAAATGGTAATTATCGAAGAACACCGCTTTGATGGGCAAAGTACAGTTACCTACATTACTCTTGGGTTAAATACGTCGCGAGTTAAAATCTTTATATACCTCCTTTATATATAGTGCGAAGATTGATGCATGCCACTGCGTTTTAATTCGGAAATTCAAATACATACTTAAAGATAGGCATTTCGTAACATACGTAGCATATCTATATTACTAACGGATTATTAGCGAACAAATTAAATTTTAAAATCACTTAAGGATGCTTCGTTTCCTTTCTCGCGGTCTATTTATAATGGAAACTAATATTTCGGATCACGCGATATAAAATTCATGCATTACTCTATAAAGCAGTAATTATTCCCTGTGTTTTATCCGTATTTTTACAATTATAATTAATAATTCATTTACTTTTTATAACGTTATTAAAATTATTTTTACACTCAGAAAAAAGTTTGTATACTAAAAAAAATTTGTTTAAATTAAATAAATGCTTTTTTACATATATCTATAACTATCAGAAAGTTGGACAAAATTGATGGCATAAATTTATAAAGGGGTTTCATTTATAATAAAAAAATATACCAAAATTCACGATAATCGGCGGAAGGACACTCGTTTATTACGTAATTTTTATTAGTCAGCTATTAATACATTAATTACAAACGGTAAATAATTCTTAAGCTGGTGTTATTATAGATATAATCTTTTATTTCATTTTTATATTTTTTAATAAATCCTTTTAAACATAAAACATTGGTTACAAAACTAAACATAATATACATATATAGTTGGTCAGTCTGTAAAACAGCATTGTCCCTGTAGCTCGCCATTTGTATTAAAAGGGAAAGTTTTGTACCTCTCTTTGATGTCAATAAAGAAGAAATAATAATACAGCAGTGTCCTATTTATGTCTCGCTATATTTACTTCCAGCATATTTTCCCAGTTCCGTCTCGTTATATTTGTCTGTCACCGCTTTCCCCCCCCCCCCCTTGAGCGATGGGGCCTCAGGAAGGGTCTGCTGGGACGTCATGAACATAACAAGACTGAGGAGAGTGGGAGAAACGGCTCTCCCCTTCTTTTGACAAATATAAGGAGACGGGAGGGAAAGGCGAGAAACCAAGAGGGCAAATATACCGGGACTCTACTGTATTAATAATAATATATATTCATAACACTAATCAGTTTGCTTTATTAGCTTATCAGTGGCTCTTTAGTTGCTTTTTTAGTAATTTTTCATTTAATTTAAAGCAATAGTGTCTATTATGATAACATTCAATTCTTCCAAATGAAAGCTGGTTTCTTTGCAGTCATCTTAAATTACTTTCTTCAGGATAATTTCAAAAAAAAAATAAATAAATAACTATTTATAGCCACTAACTTGCATAGTAAAGTCTACGAAGTAGGTATCATGTGATTGGCACTAGATACATTTTTCTTAGTATTCTATATTACATTTATCTGGTCTTCATCAACAATAATTGTATATTGGTTGTCAAATTAACCTTTTGGATATCTTACATCTATTACATTTATATTTCATACAAGGGCGCAATTTTGGTGGATTCTAAAATTGAAAATAAAACTTGTAATAAAAAGCAGACGCTTCTTGTTATTCGTACAATTCATAAATTACAAAAACTTTCGTTTCGATAGCATTGATTAAGTTTTAAAGGCAGTTAATAAAATAAACAAATTTTATGAAAAGTGTAACTTTAAGGGTTTTTAGTAAGGTTACATTTTTTTATTTAGCACCGTTTTGAACAAAACACCAATCAACTGCTTTCTAACAATATACATCAAAAGCATGGACTATGGATTGTTTTCGCATGGTTTCGTTACAAGAATTTTATATAAGAAAATCAGTTTGCTAATTACAAAATAATAATATTTAATCCAAACTAATAAAGTTGTTTTAATGTTTTAAAACAGTCAAATCATATATATATATATATATAAGTAATTTGTCAGATTCAAACTCGCCATTTTTTTAAATTACAAAAGCTTTTTAACACGTTTTTACTTCATATTAAAGAAAGTAGGTCAAAAAACCTATTTTCTAAATTTAAATTTCTCTGAGTGTAGCCAATCAATGATATTCACATAATTTTTTTTGATCGAGTTCTCAAATAATCGAAGTGTTCTATTACGAGGTCTGTTAAATCTCGTAGGGACAAAAAGGAGGACACAAACGAAGACCGCCACAGAAAGAGAATACAATCGCAGCAGGAACATGGGAAGAATATTATCCAAATATAATGTTCATATCCTCCCAGGCGTGTTGGATTGACAGCTGCAGAAGAGTCATCATCCTTCGTCTCGTCATCGGGCCGGTCGTCGTAAAAAATCGAACCAACACATTCGTACCTTAATATCTGTGCTTGAAAGACTCCCGTGCGTGTGTTCGAGACCACTTTAAAGGAACGGGGAAAAAAGAGCACTTAAGTCCCGAGTACGTAAGAGTCACAAAGAGTTCTGGCGCAAACATACGCATTGATGTATCGAAGACAGGATGTGCGAATAACGTGCAGTTGGGAAAGAACTTCTTGAGGTCATGAACGGAAACCAGAGTTTGAAAAAATCATTTTGCAAACATTCGGTCCAAGAATCATGGACCTTGTTGTTTTCAATAAAATTTCTTTGATCGACCTAATAGGACCTATTAATCTGTATTTTATCTAGTCCAAGCCATTCTTTATCGAAGCAATCTGCCCGGATCGAATAAATTCGCAAACACCGACACAGTAACGGGCTAGTGCTAAAACACGGACCGATTCCATCATTGGCCAGCGACTGGCATTTGTTTCGTGACGCAGCACACAGGGGTTCGCTGCATTATAGGGGCAATAGCTGGCCGATGCATTGCGCTTTTGTGACACACTATGAGCTCAGTATTATAACGCGAACTTACCATCGGGTATACCTATATAACAGCAGGTATACCTGGCGAGTCGTGCTTCGTCATCGCGAACCTTTGGTCTCAGCCGATCGGGCCTATGAGCGTGAGGGAGAGAGACTCCGGAAAGGTGGAGTAACCACCCCGGCAAGAGTAATAAATAATATGTACACCCGTGTCTCAGATCGCGTGTGTACGTACATGTCGCCATGGGTATGTGTGGGTATATACCCGGGTATAGGGAGCAGCGCACGACTCAACATTCGTGGAGATTGATGGCTGCTCCGTGACTGACGTTCCATCAATCACGTTCTTCGTTTCTCTCGTCCAGACGTAGTGACCTGCCTTTTTCCCCCAGTTCCCCCCTTGGTCTCCCCCCGTTATGTATCTACTTTGCCGCGGATTTTACGCCGTATACCCGGTTTCTTGGCGTCATTGTTGCCGCATCTAGCTAACACATTATCCCGGCGTCATTATCCTCACTCCCATGATGCCTGGTATTCGTCAGATAGTTTTCTTTCTTTGTTTCGTGATTGTTCCTATGGATTTTATCGGTTTGAACTACATACACTGGTAAAAGTTACCTTAGGAGAGATGTTCAGTTTAATTAGGATTCTCGTATCCAGTGAATCGATATCCCCCAGGATGACATTTACTCAAAGACAGCAGTGTCATCGCCGAGATTCGTATATTGATGTGCCGTATGGATAAGCACTTAAAAGAAACCTTTTGTACGCCATACGTGCACGCGAGCCTTATTCGTGGTAACTGAACTGTGCACTTTTCGCACTGATAGAATAGCAGTGCTTTCGAGAACGCACCTAGAATATATGAAAAAGGGGATGAGTGCAGGAAAAATGCGAGGTAGACAAAGAAAGATTACCACTCGTAAGCACACGTGTCTGATTTTGAAACCCTATGCTTTACTTATAGTAGGGTGAAGTATAGCTCTGATGGTACTGCCTGTAATTATCTATATAGAGTGTTACTGTAACTCCTATCCGCTTACTAAAAAATACTTTATTAGGCATGCAAACAATTATTTGCGAAATACACCTGCGACGAATTCCTAGAAGTGTCACTTGGGTCAAGTTACTTTTTTTTAGTTTGTTCAGCAAACTTTTATGAGTGGAATCAGAACTAGTCTGATTATTCGTGACTAAAGTATTTTGCTTCAGAGAATATGGGAAACTTTTTGTTTTTATAACTGTCATGGACTTTTTCGTCGTCTCTTACTGTATATGTTCCAGTAATGTCGTTGATGGAGTATTTTTACTGGTGCGGGTCGAAAAACTGGCAAATGAAAAAGTCGACAAGTCAAAAAGCCGACAGTCAAAACCAAAATACTTTAATTTTTTTATATGTCGGTGTTTTGACATTTTGGTTTTTTGATTTGACGATTTTTCGACCCGCACCCATATTTTCTGTTTTGTGTAATTTCTATTAATTCATCATCGTTCAGGAGGATGCAAAATGTATCCCAACTCTACAACTTTCTTTTAAAATTAGAAAGAAGTACAAATTTTTCCAAAAATATTTCTGACGTAAAAATGATCCCTTTTTGAGATTCTAAAGCTAAAATTTGGTTATTATTACCTTAAACAATGTTATTGCATATTTTATGCAAGAAAATACAATTAACACAAAATTTTAATAACTATTTCTATAAAGAAACCGAATGAAATTTTCTAGGAAAATTAAAAATATCGTGTCCAAGAATCAGCTACAAAAATCTATGGTTACATATTGTGAAATTTAAGATGGTGAATATTAAAATGGTGTCCAATAGTAAAAAAGGAATGTATATAACTCTTAGACTTTATAAAAACACTCAACCTTTAAATTATTTTCATGAAACTGAGTAGTAAGATATTTTTGGGGTACTGAATAAGAATGCATTAAAAAGATACATCTTTCTTCTTCAATTTTCTAAACCAGGCATAATTAGGAATCTCCAAAACGTGCGAGTTCAAAAAAATATGTCCGCCCTATTGGATCCGCTATTTTCAATTTTCAAAAACCGATATCAGATTTGGATTGAACATCTCAAAAAATATTTGTGTACCCACATTAATGAAAGTATATTAGTTTTACCGATTTTCTAATATCTAAGCTTCTTATAAGTTTTTCTTGGACGCTTCGACAACGTTTTGCTGTCCACCATCTTAAATTCACAATAAGTTCGATTATTATAACTATACTAATATATTATTGATGTGTTACTATTTGGTAGTGAAAAATCGATTAATTCATGGTAACCTATTTTTCATTTTATATTATTATTTTTACCAATTTAGAAGAGTTTGAAAAGAACAAAAGATTGTCAAGAAACAAAGGAAATGACATAAATTTTCTCTCGAACAATGTTCTATGTTTTCTTGTACATACATCTGTGTCGTCATGTGATACTTGAATGACAGACGTCAAGTGGACAAATGGCAGTCGCCTGCATGATGTTGGCAACAAATTGAACGATGAGCAAGGAATGGGCGTTACTCGCGAATGTTTTAGTCTGTCTTCGAATGAAATCTCTTATGATATTTCTCATTTCACACATAATTCATTTTTTGTCATGTTTTTTATTTATTTTGATTTTAGGTTATCTCCATTCTTCTATTGTTCATCATTTTTATTATTGTTTTATGTTATTATGTTTATGAGAAAACTCCAGTGTAAAATAAATTTAAAAGTTAATCATGGTTAAAACGACATGTGATGTTGTAATGCATAACAAAATGTTTACTTAATAACAATTAACAAACCAGTCAAATAGTTTGTTTTGCAAAATAAGTATCAGTACTTATTCATAAGTAACTGAAGTAGTGATTCCAGTAAGAAATAGAATTTTAAAACGATTTGAAATGATTAACAGTCAACATGAATAACCGTACTAACGGTAATTGAAAATTCTCGTTAGTGGGAGAAATCTTATATAACAAATAATTAATAGTAGTAAACGTTTACTATGTTAAAACATCAAGAAACTCCAAACTAATACACACCAAATAAATGTCGAAATCTGTACAATAAAAGGAACAAAAGCCAAAATGTAAATATCATTCAGCTGGCACACAGAAAGTCGCGGGTTCAAGTCCCAATACACTGAATCTCTCTAATATGCCCCTCACTTTTTTAAAGTAAAAATTGATTTAAAAATGGTAAAAATCATTTTCACCGCCATAGTGACGTCAAAAATTTGTCATAATTCACATTTACTAAATAATAATGAAAACCTACGCTATAAAAAAAGTAGAAATTAAAAATTGGTGTAAATGTTAATAATTTTTAGTGTTATATAATAATGGTAACTAACTTTCCTATGACAAATAAGACGGCATAATATATTTTTGTTCGTCCCTATTGAATACAACTATAAATATAAATAGATGTTCTCTATATTCAGTTGCGTGCAGGATACTACTCAAACGGTAATTATTTGTGACGTTTTACAAATAGTACATTGTGTCACGTGCGTAATTGCACGCTTGTTATAATCGATGTATTATTGTTGAAACGTAAAGTGTTTTCGCATATAGACGCTAGTTTTAAGAATGCGGGAACAATAGTTCACATTTTAAACCTCCTTTGAAGTCTTGCCTTTAAACAATTTATCATTAATCATGTTCTTCAATTCACGATTTAATAAGCGTCTCGTTTCCTCTTGTTTCATCGAAAATGGAGGGAAAGGAAGAGAGAATCAGGTAGGCCTACATAAATAAATCAGAGAGAAGGGATAGAAAATCATTAAAAAATTTCCTTTGTAGTAAGAAGTCCACACTTATTTTTCCGCCAGTATCTCGGAGTCATTATTTAATTTAGCAGACCAAAATCCTATTAAAAACAGCTGATGTTTGGCAGCATTACCGCAGTGAAGAGTAAAAAATCGTCAAGTCACGGAATGTTGTCCATCGAAATTTCGTACCTTAGTCGGGCGATGAAAGACACTTTGACGAAGAGTGATGAAAATGTTGACAAGTGGACAGATACTCGAAAAGGAAAGTGAGAGGTCGACACGGTGATGCGCAAAGTAGAAAAAAGAAAATCGATCCGGGCGAGGATCAGGTAGAGAAGAATCTGGAACGGACCGAGGACATAATGAAGAATTTTACACTTTTACGCGATTTTGAGATTTTACGGAAATTATTACTGGATACCGGTATTTTTGTAGTAAATATTTTTGTAGCAAGGTTTTCGAAAAGGCTCTGGAATTGAGTAGTGTGAATAAGTACATTTTATCATGATGATTTTTGTCAAAAGATATTGTGCTTGGAGAAATTAAGATTTTTCGTGTAAAAATCTATAAGTTTATTATTTGGGTTCCTGAATATGAAACTTAAGCTAAATTAGTTAATATCAAAATGAAGTTCAAATATTATTTTATGACGTTATAAGAAAAACCGTATTATAATTTTTTTTTTTATAATGTAAACAAAATTATGTTTGTACCTAAAGTATCCGTCAAATCTCTCTCTCTTTCTCTCTCTCTCTCTCTCTCTCTCTCTCTCTCTCTCTCTCTCTCTCTCTCTCTCTCTCTCTCCCTCTCTGCCTTTCATGACTTCTCGCTTTATCCCGCGATATAAGGAGCAAAATATAATAGTGTTTAGAGAAACAGAACCATAAATATAAAAACATATGGAACCTTACTAAACACAACAACAAAAATTGGCACAAACACGGCAAAAATTGGAGTTAAATAAAAATGGAAAAAACCCATCACTTCACTTACTACCTTCACCCACTCAAATATAAGAAATAGGAAACCTGACATGATGTGACCTGATTGAAACTTCGAGCCGATAGAGAATTTTATGCAGAACATTTTCATGAAATATGGAGATAAGAAAAAATTGCTAGAATCGGACTTCATTTTACACCAGGAAACAGTAGGGCGCGATCAATGAGAACTAGGATGGAAATAATTAAAGCATAGAAGTGATTGACCTCTGTTCGAGTGGGAGGTTACTGGAAGAGATTCGGTGCGACTCTATAATGTCATTATTATTATTTCCTGCGTCACGCCGTATCGCAGAGCGAAATCTGAAGACGGGGATAAAAAGGGCTAGAGGGATAGAAAATACCGATAATAAAGTGCAAGAGCGAGATGGAAATGGGGAAAGACCAATCGAAGGAAGAGAGAGGTAAGTAGTTATAAAGGAGCGTGACTGGACGTGAGTTCAATACGCGGCCCTCGAGCACAGCTGTCACTGACATCGCCGCAATCCGAAACTGACCACGACAGCTAACCTCGGTACCGCTGGACCACAACGGCGGAAACTTATACCCGCCTTCCGATTGATCCGTCCTGGCCACTCACCATACGCCAAAGGGAACGAATTACCCATTCTTCCCCAGAGGACAACCCTCCCTCTCTCGTTCTCTCTCTCTCTCTCTCTCTCTGCCTTTCGTGACTTCTCGCTTTATCTCGCGTCCTTTTCCGCAAGCCTTCATTCATCCGTCTTTTCGATACAAGCAGACGAAAGACCCGTGCTCTTCATGAAATATTGAAAAGCCGCAGGTACTTCAAAAGGTCGGGTCAAAGGTCGCAACGAAATATCGCTGAAGAATAAGTTATTAAGTCCGTAAGTGTCTCAAATGAAGCAAGGGCAAGGTTTCAGCATTCCCAGTTCCAACATCAAAGGAGTACACGATATGAATTTTTACGAATGGAGTAATGTACGGCTCTTTTTTTAATGATTGAATAATATTTTCTTCGTAGGGAGTGTAGGTTGAAAAACTGAAACTTTGGGATGTAACGCAATGTAATTTCGATTTCTTCCCCAGAAAGTGACCTGCAACCCATTGTATCTTGGATTCTTTTTCTTGGTAGCCCAATCCCCATTCTTCATCCAAAATCAATGGATCATACTATCAATAGTGATCATCTTGGAATGCCATCTGCTTTATTAGAGTTCGACATGTTCACCTGAAAGTTATCGGCTCCTATTCTGATCACGTTTCGACATCATCTTAAACTATCATTAGATCACCACCGCCTTCCAATGTCGTTATCCCAATTCGACATGAAAAATCGGCATCAGCCTTCGATATCAATCGTTATTATCATTCTGATCCAGCACCGATAATAGATGTTATATAATAGTCGTCTATTTGCGTTATTATTAATCAAAATCCGGAGCCATGTTCATTCTGCATTATACATTGTCATCTACAATTTTATTGTCTACGACATTAACATCGTTATCATCACCCTAATCCAATATCGTGAGTTCATGTCAATATTTGATATCATCAATCGTAATCGCTCGGTAACTTCACCATGATATCATGTTATTTTATGATCCATAAAGACCTTAACAATCGTCATCATTATCAATATCCTGATAGAGCATATTATTCCCAACGGGCACGAAGAACCCAAATGTTTCTAAAACGTTTTTAGAATGTTCCAGAAACGTTCCTAAAACGTTTTATGTCTGCAACATGGATGAAACGTTTATAAAACGTTCCGCAAAAGTTACATTGGAACATTGTAAAAACGTTTTAGAAACATTTGGGTTCTTCGTGCCCGTTGTGTTTCAACATCGTCTATAGATATCATCGTTCGAAATTATAAATTATTTTCATCATCAGAACTCAGCATGGTCTTTTCAGGTCATTAGATATTATAATCAGTTCTCATCTTCCGACTTTGTCAATGAGCATCAATTGATATGTTCATCTAACATCAGAATTTGTCATTTGCTTGATATCATTATCTCACACCATCATCAAACATCATCTTCCTATTCATCATTCAATATCGTTAGACTAATTTGACATTAATAATCGGCATTTATCTTCGATATAGTCAATCCAATATCGACATCTTCAACTAATATCAACATTCATCACCTACGGTTCATATCATCACCTGTCATCATCAGCAAATATCATCTCCCGAAATTCTCGTTCAATATCTTTTCGCCGACAGTAACATCCATTCTAATTTAACATCAACAATCGAAATCAACATTACATGTTTCGACATCGTAAAATAGCATCATAATTCAACGAGTTCCTCAGAGTCTATAATCTTAAATTGATATTATCATTTTAGATCGTCATCAGTGATCATCTTTCAACATCATCTTCTACCAATCATTATTACCATCCAACATGTTCATCCGAGATCCAGACATGACATCAGCACGTGTCATAAAAAAATATTTTTCAATACCAAAAATCTTAAAATACATATAAATTATAACAAATATGATACAGTAAACAATTGATGAAGGAAGTTTTGGATATCGCAATATCAGGAAACTTTTACATCATAATCGACTGTATCAAAATCCACGTTATCTGCACAAAAGTGAGCAGTGACGTATATTAAAAGCAATAAACAATTCACGTAATCATCACCAGTCGATCGAATTATTTTCCAGTAATTACAAAAGTTACGGTATCAAGGAATCGACGACCGAATATCAAATTCCAGGAAACGTTACGTTATACCAACCGGTTATTTTGGGTGCATTTAAAATACATATTCCAGATACATTTTAGTTGACAAACTACCGAAAATATACGTGAGATGACATTAAATTCCGATTTTGGCGTTTATTAGGTTTCAGTTCATTCTACCTTCGAGAAGTCCGTCGGTTTGGGGTTTCACGTTGTATGTGACGCTCAACGTCGTCTTGCGGAAACGCGATACGAATTATTCAATAGGGTTAATTAAGGTTTTATAAATGGTTTACAAGAGTTACGGATGGAATAAGCGATATTAGAATTAGCTGTTATTTTTCGATGTTACGAGTTTGTCGATTTCGTTTTAATATCCGTTAGCGACTGTGTTTATTTTTGTTTCTTCGAAATAAAACTGACAAATATTTTTAATTTAACTTTTTGAAATTTTTATCTGCTTCAGAAACAATATGACTCGTTTTGTATCTTCATTATTCGTCTACTAATGAATCTTTTGGGGTTAATGAAATTTTTTTTAAATTTATGTTTGTTTCTTTCGTAATTTTTTCGGAAAGTTATCCTTCTGTTATTGTAAAACGTAAAGGAAAAAATACTGGAAAATATGTTGATTTATTGATCACAAAGCCTTACATTTCTAATGTATATCGTAATCATCGTGAAAATTCAACAAACTGAATATAAAAAATAGATATTCCCTGATTTTTGAGCCTTGGAACATGAAAAAAATTCCTAAAAACAATTTTTGAATGGAAAGCAATGAAAATTTTACAAGCAACCGTGCTCACAGCAACAGCTTTTGAAAACTGTATAATCATTTCTTCCCACGTAGACAGAATTATCAAAAATTTAGAACATCCATCACCTAGAAACAAAATTGATGCCCCTCGAGATTTCCTGAATAAATTGTATCATGTCCAATAATTCGCTAGCAATTTTTTCGAAATAACAAGGAGCATTTCTGATTAATCGAGAAACGCATCCCCATCTGATATTTTAATAAGAATCGTATATTTATCACCGTCTACCCCAAGTAGTCCTCTCGAATTAAGAGCGTACAATCAACGTACACGGTGGAATAGAAAATGTTTCTCATCACGCGTTCCGAAGGAAACGGAAGCCCTGCGTGTCGACTAGCCGTTTCACCTTCCAATTACTCCGAAACTGAGTGAGAGAGACCCTAAGAGAGAAAGAGGCTATCGCGGTGGGCTATTAAAGACGCCCCCATCCCGCCTAGTTTCTAGCTCTTTCCAGGATTTCCACCTAGCGCGAAAACGAAACGAAGGGCGATAGGCCCCCCCGAACTTAATAATGACTGGGGGCGGAAAGGGCGATATTACACGGCAGGTCTGGTTGTCCGGTCCGGTGAAAACCCTGGAACAGTTCGCTCCGGTTGTTACATCTGACTGGGGGCAGGTACCGGGGGTGGCGAGGGTGTTTCGAGGACGGCCGCCAAGGGACGTTTCGACGCAACGAGCTCCTTATCTTTGCTACACCTTCCCATGTACGAGGGCAGTGCCGGTGCCCTATCTGCCTCCCGCTTATGTTCAACCCCCCTGGCAGCTGTATGTATATGTAAGCAGAAGCCGAAATAAACTCAGACGGGATGAGACGAGAACGAATGTAATTACAGGACTGACGTTAGCTTTATGCTTTCAAGGGGTTCTCTGCTTCAAAATTGGATGAATTTTAGGTGCATGACCTTCGGCGTCGTTTAACCATATTTTGTATTCAATGCTTTATTTTATTTGCCAAACAGTAACATTAAAAGTGTTATTGAAGTATCGACAGAACACCCATGTACAAGGTACCGTGCACGAAAAATTACTAATTAGAAATCATAACTATAAAGAAAAAAAAATGCTAAATTCGAGTTCAATAGACCGACGGGAATTTATATTGGAACGCACAAAAACTTTCAGGAAGACAACACCAGCTAAAAGAAAATAAATTGATATGGTTTTCAACGTACTGTGAGTTTTGTTAACCCAATTTAACTAAATTACCTTTCAACTGTGTTTGCTCCCGTATTTGGACGAGTAGCGCTCCCAAAAATGGTTCCGTTTGTATGAGCCATTTCACGTCAACCGAGACACTTTTCTGACTCGAAGTCAGATATTTAGTCGCTAATTTTTCTATGCTTTTCTTGGATAAAATATATACAGCAAACAATTTTTTTCTGAGCTGTATTTTGAAAGTTACAACCAGTTAAAAATTTGCAAAAAAACGAAATCGGAAAAAACTCTCTGTTTTAAACACTCATAACTGTGGTTGTTTTTGTCGTATAGACTTGATCCAGTACTAATTTTGAAGCTCAGAATATGTACTTTTACACACAAAAATATCAATTTTTTAAAACTATAAAATTCCATTTTTTACGAACAAACCCGTTTTTAAATGTAATTTTGAATGTCAACGCCGCATGTTACAATCTCGACCTACATTTTACTACATTCCGTGACAAATTCTCTACCAATTTTAAAAAATAGACTCCGTATGTTCTCCATTTTGAAAATCTCCGAATTTATAGAGAATTTTTTAAGGATTACGGTAAAATTTTGTTCTAAAGTTGTAACGCGCGGTATTGACTTTAAAAATTGCATTTACAAATAGTTTTGTTCGTAATAACAGCATTTTTTATGAAATTACATGTTCTGAGCTTTTAAATGAGTTTTTTCCGATTTTGGTCTTTTTGCCAATTTTTAACTAGTTGTAACTTTTGAAATACAGCGCAAGAAAAAAATAAAAAACTATTTGTTGTATTTATTTTGACTCAAAAATATATGGAAAAAATGGCGACGAAATCCGCGACCTCCAGTCCGAAATATGTCTAAGTTGACGTGGAATGGCCCATATGGAGGAAGGGCTTACTAAACAGAAAACATGTTTTTTCCTTAATAAATGTCTTTAATTAGTTTTTATGTATCTCTGATCATCTAACGACACTGCTACAAATAAATCACGTCCTTCGCGAAACACGAAATAAAAAGAAAAATTTCTTATAGTTAGTAGTAGTAAAAAATAATTACAATAAGAGTTATACTTTCTAGAGGTTTAAATATTCGGGCCTAAATTATCGAGTACTGCTCTCATCACATTATGAAGATCATAAGCACTATAAAATACTATTTTATTGTTAGCATTAGAAATTAAAAATTATATATGTTTCATTGAGTCGCTTTTATTATCATACTAAATAATATGTACTATGCTATAACCTAATAATAAATGTATATTTTTGTTTGTTTTAGGTAAGTCATGTCACTGTCACGCATCCTATAATTATCGATCAAAAAGTGTAAGTTAACTATTATTCATTACTGGTTTACACTCATTAATTTTGCCGAATCTAAGCATTATTAATTTGTTGAAAGTTCAAAATTGGATTTACTTTCATTACCATAAATCCTTATTTGGTTTTGTTTCTATTTACATTAATACTGCACCAAAATAGTAGGAAAAGTAGCCATAAACTTCATTTTCTGGGTGCAGAACCTCGAATATCTCAAAATCCTGACGTGATGGATCAATTGCTTGGAATCTGAAACCGAATTCGGATTCCACTAAAAAAATTACTTCGGTAACCCCCTCCACTTTCCAATAACTGAGATGACCCCAATATTTGTAGGGCTAGGTATATAAGAAGAATAATTTGTAGGGCTTGCATCATGCACAATGGTTCAGCATCATGCTTTAGTTTCACTGCTGTATATTATCCTCTCAAAGCTTGGGCCGTGATTGAAAATCACGAAACCTCTTGGGAGGATGACTCCACGCTTTTAGAGGTTAGAACAGCATGATGCAAAACCTGAAATTTTGCTTTATGTATTACACGAATGACTAGAATTATTTCCAATTCATGAAATTTTAACTCAATTTTGAGTCACATAAGATCAATATTCTCTGATTTTGCATTGTGTCATAACAGGTGACAGTTTAGTCGAACGACGACTAGTAAGTGAAAGTCGGCAAAAAATGACAAAGAATCGGAGTAGATTTTACACTTGGAGTGGCACACTCCAGCCGTCTCGAATTGGCCAGTTCGCGCGTAGGTCGAAATTGCGACCGAAACTGATCTTTCGCTGGGAGTCGGATATCAAAGCGGCAGCCGGCGACTCCTGCTTTTTTAGAAACTGGCATATTTTTGCCGACGTGGAGGCATCACGCGCCGAATGACGATTCGTCGTCACTCTCCGCAGACGAGGGCATACTCGGAGACGACGTTCCTTGCTCCACTCGGTTTGAACCTCACGATTTATAATCGCCGAGGAAATAGCACGCCGAGGCTTTTCGTCTCAACGTTTTATAAATGTCCCCGAGCAATAAAGACGCACGATGGATTAGCCGTGGGCTTGGCATTCCGCACCGCGCCGGATCTATTCTGGTGATTTGAAGTCGGGCACGCGCGTCCAATGAATCAATCGGGTGCCATCCTCGAGACTCGCTCCTCCGTCTTCGTCTCGCTCGGGCCTAGTATCAACCCCTTGCTCCTGCACGTCACCTTCCTCATTGTTGTAATCTGCTTCCATCCTCTGCTTTCGACACCGCGCCCTGGACATTTTTGCGAGCCTCTTGCGAAATTCTGGAGTCGCCGATTCTTTTAATAAGTTGTCTTACGTGGCTCACCTCGTTTTCAGACGTTTATCATTCAATAATGCTGGCTGTGATATTAAAGTAATAAAGTATTGGTATAAACAGTCACCGCAGCGGGTAAATTCCAAAGTAAATTTTAGCTATTCATTTTAAAATGAAAAATATATTTTGGCCACCTTTGACAATCTTATCAGGAAGAAGCGTAATAAGGTCACCCTGATACCCTTAACCCTTTAACACTTTTCGAGTGTTCTTAGTTCGGTGCTGGGCCAATCATTCAAAACTAGGGAAAACAATACTGAAAGTTCATACCTGACTATTTTTTAGTATATAAAGACCATGGTCTTTCGATTGGCTGATACTTAAAAGCAGAAAAACTACAAAAACTTGTCAACGTCTCAAACTGGCATAATTTTTGTATTATTTTGACGTAGCATCAAACATAAAAAGAATGTTCACAAAGTGCAGAAGTGTTAGTATATATTTTTTTAGATCTCTCTCCAAGATCCACTGATCAGATTTTATTTTTTTCCATGAGGGAACCAATAATTTTGCATCAATATTTCATGTCAAAAACGTTACATTGATATAAGCAAAAATGGTGTAAACTTGTTGAACTGTCAAAATGTTCACCATGCATTTGTTCTGTAATATGATGGAGACAAAATGGCAATTAGCGTTTATATAATTTAAAGTCTCTTATGATATGAATTCTATCTTATGATAGATTCGGTTTCAACTAACCCAAAAACCACGAATCATTATTTTGGCGAGGACTTTTTTAATTTTCCATCCGCCATGTTGGATACGCCATTATGAATTTAAAGAACATTATAATAGATTCATATTCAGCTACGTAGAATGCATAAAAACTTAACTTTCCATTAAATATGAAAGAATTGACCAAAAGGAATGACAAGTAAAAGGTACTACTGCAGATTATTGTCAAAACAGTTTTCAGATCTGAATCTTTCCTTTGGTGACGCTAGGTGGTGTTTCAATCCTTGAACCTTCCTCAAATTGCGTCTGAAACAAAAAATCTTAAATTAAATACTATCATAGTTGAAAATACAGATTTTTTGCTAAAAACATAAGTTTCTATTCTTCTCACAATAAATAATCTTACAAGAGAACTATTTACTTATGAATACAGTAAGATAAACGGATTTATTGACTATTGAAATTAGTATTACCAACTTAAAAAATGCACTTCAAATAAATGCATTTGAATATTCGTAATAAGTTATGAATTAAATTTCTGAAGTAACATTCAGGAAATCGTGAAGTCTAGACCAATAAATTAAAAAATTAACGTTAGAACCAAAATGATCCCCAAACAAATTAACTTTTTCTGTATGAAAAGTACTCCAGAAGTTCAACAAGAACATAAATTGTAAGAAATAATGATATTACGAAATAACCAAGGGGCACCCGGAAAATATACGAAAACAATAGATATTCTAAAATATGGGAAACAATAACGTTTAAACTGAGCGAAACTCAAACCAAGAAAATAACCTAATATATTAAGAGTTTTCCCCCGAATTCACGAAATTCTCGATTTCTTGGTGCGAAATACAATTCGGCTCTTTCGTGAAATAAAGGGTCGCTTAAATGTAAGCTTGAGTTAATAGATTCTGTTCTAATGGCACCGGGGGCGAAACTGTCCATTGGAGAAATTCATGGCAGCACTCAATGGAAACGTCGAGTCGCTACTTTCGACGAATTGAAGAAGAAAAAGTTCCTGCACTTTCGCAAAACGTAATATATTCTCGAAATCTTTTCGCGTTGCGTGATCAGTGGAAATGAGCCGCATTACAAAAGACCTCTGTGTTTCTTTAACGATTCGGTCTGTAACCATTTTGGACCAAAATGTTACCTTGTTCTCTCTGACTATTTTTGGTCTCATGAGTTATATAATTCTCGACCAATTGAATATCTTTTTAATAAAATATGAATTTGAATATCTATCATAAAGATAGCTTAAATGTTTTTGGAATCTCTGATTACCAGTGGGAGGACCGACATTTAAAATGCAAAATGGAGGATTCAAGACTGTGGATGGACTTTTCCTAAATATTTACAGATTTTCTTTAAAATGTACTATTTTGATACAAGTAATCAAATAATTGGACCACTAACGAGTAGGTGAACCGTCAAAACATCATTGCTCTGATTTCACTGTTTGTCTCCAGCAATATATTCCCATGATTAGTGTTATGTTGTTATTTTGAAGGTCAATCAGATACCCTTTAAAGACCTTATTTTAGGATCTGTTTGAATACATCCTTGAAAACAGCACTGGGCTCTCTCTTAAATCAGGGTTGTATAAGTAAACCGACTGTAAATTAAATGGGACTCGAAAAAACATCAATAAGGAATATATTGATGACACTGATGGGAATGATAGAAAAGAAACCAAAAAAGGAAATCAGGGACAGACACAATTTCATATTCCAGATATTTCCCGGATCCACGGAAGGACAAAGACGACATCCGATTTTCGCATTCCGGTCGGAAACTCGGTGTTACTTATTAAGTTTGACTCAGATGTTTGGGATCGCCGCGGCGGAAAATGTCGCGTGACGAACTCAGCAAATCTTCCTTCACCGATTCTATTGCTTCCCCTCCCTCGTCTATTCCCCCTTTTTATTTTCTTTCTTCCCGAAGCGGGCGTCCTACAGTGTTTTCAGGAATTCACGTACGCGTCATAAATACTCCTCACCCTCGATGTCTTGGCTTCGTCTTCGTTTCGTCTTGTGCCGGTCCCCCCGCGCGCCTCCACCATCTTCCTCTTTCCGCAATTCGTTCTCTCGTGTCATTGGCGTTTTCCAATATTCCGAACTGCACTGATTCCATCTGGGGTCCTTCGAGGCGACTCCACTCCCTGCTATCGCGGGGATACACCCACGTAACCGCGTCTCCTCTCGGTCGGGATATATATCGGGGCCGCCTTCGACGTTCCTCTTGCATCAGTCATCCTCCCCTTCGACCGACCGGTAGAAATACCTCTTTTGTCGTCGATCACGGAAACCAATGTACAGGGTGAGGCGCCTTGCAAAATTTCGCGGGAATCATGCTTCTGCCGCCTTTGTAGTTTTTTTTTTTTTGCTTTTTGCCTAAGGAAACTTTGCGAGAGCACGCTGTTTAACGGCTGGTAATTCGATGAAAATAGAGAGGATAAATTGTTGCACTTAATCAAACGTTTACGGGGCTTTGGACTTTTAGGTTAGAGTTACAGTCTTGAAATGTTTTTGATTTTTATGGATCAACGATTTTATTTTGGACATGAGGTTTTTACAAACGTGTGGAGAAACCGATATGATGATTAAGTTTGTTTTTTAGGATTTGTTTTAAGCTCTAGTTATTAAAATTTCACTTAGAATTCTTCAAAGGCTCCTATAACATTTAGTTTAGGTTAACTATTATAAATATTCGTAAATAAAGGACTATTATTCATATAAAATTCACAGCATTATTTTTTCTTTGATCTCCGAGTCTTTAAGTAAGTAAAGATTATTAAATAGTTAAAAATCCCTTTACACAAACCACGTAACAGGATACCACCATTTTAAGAGGAGCGCCCATTTGGGTGTGCAATGGCGTAGGAAAAACCACCTTTCTGGGGAGAAAACCTACTCCGGGTACCGCAGTCGATAATGCACCCCAAACAACACAAACAAGTCTCGGGATGTCCTCAGGAGCTCCTGAGGAACTCCGGAGGACCAAAAGGGACATTTGGACGTCCCGATGAGTTTCTCAGGCCATCCCGGGATGGATTGTGTTATTTGGGATTGATTTTGCCGTATCAGATTATTATTGTAGGATTTCAAGAATTGCTGATTACCAATCCAAAAGCAACATTGCGAAATAAAATCCTAAAATGGACCAATTGGATAAATTAAGCCTCTAAATGTGCAATGTCGACGAAAATAGGTTCCCATCATTTTTTGAGGACATTATAATTGCCAATTTCAAACTGGTTGGTTTAAAATGGCGGAGATCAAGAAGTTTACTGACAGTCATTTAAAATGTTGCAGTTCTATCTACCAATTCCTGTTAAGGGGCCAAATAAAACTTTTGTTGGCTTTTTCGGATTATTGAATTTTCCATTGAGTAATGGTAATGGAATACCTCTAAACGTTACAAATATTGTGTCAAAAATGAATTTGCTACCAGATAGAGGTGTTTATTTTCAAAATGGTCGACCAAAATGGTGATAAAATTGATTTTTATTTGTAATATCACAGCCATCATACAAAATTTTTAAAAATTATTAGAATTGCATAAAGTTTGGTATCCCTAATGTGTTTAGGGTCACTAATATGAACCTGATATTTTTGAGAATTCAAAATGGCTGATTCAAAATGGCAACTAACATTTAAAATAGTTGATCGAATTCACTTGAAACAAGTTACCTAGGGGTTTTTATAATCGCTGGTCAAGAATCTGAAGTTCTGAATTCAAAATGACAGTCAATATGGCGCATAAAATTTATCAAATTAATTTAATTCTTATGAAATTAGTTACTGAGCGGATCTTTTATTCGCCATTTGGACATTTTTTCTTCCAAATACCTGAATCTGATAACAGATTCATTTTTACATGATATTTGTTACTTTTAAAGATATTCCAATGCCATTATTTATAGTACAATTCAATCAATTAAATAAAAGCAACATTTTCCCTCCAGAAAATTTTGAGATAGTTTCGCAATATATTTGTAAAAAAATGTGCATGAAACAGTCACCTCTACTAATTCCCATTCTTACAACGTCATTTAAGCGTGCTTGTTATTTTACACCTGAAAAAATTTCCTTCAATGACGAATAGTAAATTTCAGCGACATTTTATGAAAGGAACGTTTTTCTCCAAGTTGATAACACGTTCCTTCGAATCCAAGCGCAATTGACTTTCATTAATAAATTCTCACCGGCAAACGTGTACAAACATAGGCGCATGGTGACGTGTAAACAAACTACGTTACGTCGAGCGCGCAAAAACGAATCGAAGTGGAACGTATATATGTAGTGTCGCACCCAACGTCCGCCCGTCACTCGCGAACACCTTAAAATAAAACCGACAAAGCCTCAGGAATAAATCGTCGTTAGATGGAGCAATTATCGTAATAAAGCGTTTTCATAATCATCGTAATGCACGCCGGTGCTAATTATTCTCGTAAATTTTTCTCCGGACCAACAGAACGGGGTCATTAAATAATTTGATCCCGAAGCCCCTTACCGGAATTGGCGCCAACTCGCGGTGCTTCAGGAGCATGCGCCCTGACGTCCGTCGCGCGTCTCTCCGCCGTCTTCTTCTACGTCGACTGGGGGGTTGCGCGCGCGAGTTTGTTGTGCGTCGACCTTTACCTAACGACCCTCTAGATTCGCAACCTACCCCTTCGACCCCCTTACAGACGCAGCCACCCCCTTCGCCAACCCTGACCTGATTTATGGGATGCTGGAAGCGTCTACCCTGATGCCGACGCGCGTTTTCGAGGCTCACCCTCTCTCGCTCGTTCGTTATCTTTCTTTCTTTTTACTTTCCTCTATATAGATTTCTCTTTATTTTCCTCCTCGAGGTCTGTTTTTCCATCTCTTTCTAGTTATGGCTTTCCGCTCCTCTATATTTCGTCAGATCCCTCTCTCTCTCTCTCTCTCGCTCAGCTATTTCATTCTCTACGTCCGTTTTTGCTTCGCGTAAGCAAGCTTCTGTTTGCAACGCGAGTGCTTATTTTGCGAGCAGATATTTAAATCGAAATCGTACACATCCTTTTTGATTTCGTATATAAACCTTTCACCGTGGGTAAAGTTACTGTCGAATTTATCAGGCGATCATCGGAAAGATAACTAAGCGGTGCAAATTAATTAGTCGTGCTCGGATGGTGTTGCTTTTGCAAAATTTCGACTTCCACCGATTTAGCATATTTATCAGATTGAATTGATGACGTTAGAGTTTCTCATTTTGTCTGTTTAAAGTTTGATCCTAATTATAGTTTGATATTTTCTTAAATTGAAAGTAGAGGTTTTATTGATTTATTAGTAGTTCTTGAATATTAGTGAAACTTCTTATTTATTGTCAGGATTTCTTAAAAATATTTTGCACAAACAAAACATTCGTCATCCAAAATTTCGTGAAAGGACATAGCATTTTTCTCATTGGTGATACTTAAAAAATTAATGAATGTGTCCGCCATATTGGATCCGAAATTTCAGATCAGCCATTTTTATATTCTGAGTTTAAATTCGAAAAATTAGCGACTGGAAAAAAAATAAGTAACATATTTTTTATTTATGTTTGAATAGAATTTCTTTACTATTTTTTGTATATTATTGTTTAGAATTAACTAACTGTAGTAAGTTAATATGTATAATATTTTGCATTTGTTACAAACGATTTAGCAATTTTAAAAACTTATTTAAGGCGGAGACAAGTAAGGGATACCCTCTCGGGACCAGCCCAGTAGGGTCGGCATCGTTTAATAAACGTTTAAATTTGGGTTAAACCTGTACGATAAACAGGGTATATTTAACGTTTATAAGCCAGGTAGATGTAACGTGTCCGCCTAAAAAACATTTAAATATACCATTTTTAAACGAGATTATTTCAGTAGACGTATAATAGTTTAATAATGGTCTAATTTACGATTAATAAATAACAAAATAATATATTATAAAAGGAAATATCATAATTTAATGTAGCGCTGATTAATTGAATGTTGTAAATATTATACTTTGTTTGTTGAGCGTATAATATACTTTTCAATATTACGCGTTTAAATATGGTTTATGTTTATTGCAGTATTATTAAGGTATTAAATAGACGGATATTTACACAAATTTTTGATACTTGTTATATGCAACCTACTTTAAACAGATTTTAAAACAACAAGTTTACACTGTACACCTTTACTATTTTTAAACTTGCTAAACTTACGTATAAAAAACGTATATTAAACGATAGTGGGCTGGAAGAAACGGTTTTTGTTACTGTTTTGTTTAGTAATGGAAGTTTAAAATATTTTTGGTTTACAAGTTGTATAAGTTCAACATTTTATTAACGTATTTTATCAACGAATATTTAATTGAATTATGTGAAGCTTTTATAACCACGGTATATTTGATCAAATTTAAACATATTTCGAGCACGTGTATTAATATACAATGTTACACCTTTATTAAACGCCTTTTCAACGTATGTGATTTATGGTTCTATGTTCACGAGTTTTTAACATGTCTATTGTTTCGTTTAGCAATGGATGTTTAAAATGTTTTTGGTTTAAAAGTTGTATAAATTCAACGTTTTATTGACGTATTTTACAAACGAATATTAAACTGAATTATGTACATGTTTTATAACCATAGTATATTTGACTAAATTTAAACGTGTTTCCTGCAGGTTTATTAATATACAAGATTACACCTTTATTAAACGTAATTTGAACTTATGTTATGATGCGTATAATAAACGTATATTAAACAGTAGTGTTTTTATTGGGACTATGCCGCAAACTTTTCAAATCAATCAAGTTTAATTTAGTGCAAAATGTTACTAAATATTTATTAGACTATACTAACTTTACTGAGTAAAACAGTCCCAAGTTTATTCATTAATCAATATTGCAATTCTACCATTAAAATTTGTGAGAATATGGCTCTGTATATAAATAACATATGAATTGAGTAAAAAAATACAATTTTTAAGAATTAAAAAGCATGGAAGATTAACTACTGTTTTAAACGTTAATGCAAGTATGTCAAGCGAGGAAAATATAACACAACACCATACAAGGAATAGTGACAAAAAGCAAAGTGACGTTTATTCACATTGCTTTACGGCGGAGTCCGATTTTTATCGGAATGATATATAGTATTAATTAACATAAATGATCACCGTCGCGTCTTCATAAATTGATATTTTTGTAAAATAAATTTATCGCGAGATTACTCAAACTCGAACGTTAAGAGCATAATGAATGATTTTCGCAGCTTTCGACTTCGGACTTACGGAATTTATTTCAAAGCGCAATAAGTATCCAATCAATCAATCTCCCCCGCATTTCTCTATATCTCGCACTCCATATCCCTTTCGCTGGCACTGGGATTCGTTCGTTTTCTCTATTTCCAGTTTTCACTCGTACTATCTTTCTTTTATCTTTCGTCTCGCAGACAGCTGGTTAACGTTTCCGTAAGCACTCCCAGAGCCAGGGGTCGAATTCTCACCAAACATTGTTTATTTCCTTTGTCTCTCCAAGCTTTACTTTCGCATGCTTTCCTCTCCCTTTCCCCTCGTTTCATTCTTAAGGACATATTTCATGCGTAGCACCAATTGGGTAAGAGGAGAAATGATGCAGTTGTTTGTTTTGACGCTCCAGACGAAATGTATAGTTTGGATTATGTTCCTGGGAATATACTCGGTAATTTAGTATTTTCTACTCTGGAATTGGTACTAATGTTACTTTAGATTCTGGGGGAGCTTTTAGGCAAAAGACATTTGCTATTATTATGCTACATAGACTCTAATTTAATTGATGACCAACATCAATTTTTGATCTTTGACACCGACTTTCTTCGAAGCTTCACTGTTGATGTCATCAGCTACTGTCTGAAAATTTGGAGCAATTTACTTTCGACTATCATCATTTTATATTTATTTTTAATAATAATAGTATTTTAACTTTTTTTGATGACGTCAAATCGTATAATATACGTTTATTATACGTATCTGGTTTAAAAATAGTTTAAGTAAATGCCATAACGTGTATTGATAATACGTTTATTAAACTATTAATGTACGTTTATCATATACATTTATAGTACGCGCGTATTATACAAAAGGTATTTTAAACGTTAATAACTACTGTGAAAAATACCATAAATAACATCAGTTTAAAATGCGTTTAATAAAGGTATAATTAATATATAAAACGTGTACATAAATCAGTTTAATATTGGTTTATTAAATGCGTTAATTAAACATTGAATTGATACCACTTTTAGACCAATGTAACTGAAGCCCACTACAGACATTTAAATTTAATATAATTTTTTCAAAATTTTACTATTTTTGAAGTGGAACAATTGAAAGAGGATTGAAATACAAAAAAAAAAACAATTAGAAAACTATGTCATAGCTTAGGGGAATTTTTTACATGGCGTTTATAACTCAAAACAGCAGACGCAAAACAGAAAAGACATTACAGCGCTCGCATCTGAAAGGTACCTTATTTTATTACGCAGGCCACGTTAATACAATAAAGCGCAGGAAAAAAGCACGTTAAAGCCCTCCGAAAAGATCCGAGATTCAAAAAAGGGGACGAGAACTCGGAAACAAATCCGAAACGACGGACGCGTTGTTTCCCCCACCATATTTTACTTCTCCGACCGGGGAAAATGTTAATTTTTTGTTGCCGTTTATTCAAATCTTTTTTTTTATTAGCTTCCTCCGAGAAGGCTCCTTTGCCCTCGGTCTCTCTGAAAGCCGGATCCTCGCATCGGAGCGCGTATGCGCTGAAATTTCCTTTTTTGCCTCGGAAAAATCAGACGCGCAAGGACACAAAAGGCCGGAGTGATTTGTGTCGTTCGCCATTCTTTTGACCGCACGGTACGACACGCAGCTCATTCCCCTCTTTCTCTTTTCCAACCTCCTCTTTTCTTTCCTGGCTTTCCATCCCTGTCCCTTCTTTGGTCCACAGATTTCCCATCTCTCTCGTTTACCTTGATGCGATATCTTTTCTTCTCGCTTCGCGGAAAAAAATCGTGCGACGATTGTTGTGGATTAATTACGCGTTACGATTCTGTAACTTTTGACTGCGTTGAAGTGATAATATTTCATCTTTTCTATGACAGAGTCCTGACGGCTGGATTAATCCAATGAATCATTCCAAAAGTATTTATTCCATTTTAATGCGATTAATGCGTGACGATGTATTATGATACGTTTTTGTCGTGACTTGGTAACGTAGAAGTATGTACTTCGTTATGTTGTTCTTTTGCACTGAATACGTTTTTAATTCATTTTTTCATTTGGAAAAATGTCGGTCTTCAGATGCTTTCTTCGCTTTTCAACAATAATTTGCAAGTCATGGTATGCCAGATAGAAAACGTAAAAAGTAGTTCAGAATGATCTCTTTATGTACTCTACAAGAGGTCAAATGCATCACATTATGTAGTTTTTGTGAACTTGATATCACTTTGAGTTTTTATGAAATCAATGTCAGAAAAGTTACGCATCTTATTTCTTTTAGAGCACATTTAGACATCATTTTGAACTCATTTCAATATATCTTAACACTGGTGATTCGTGTGTACATTACTATTCCCAAAAGTCTTGGTCTGGTCAGTATATGAATAATTCTACAAAACCTTTAACTTTTATTGTACGCGACTATGTATCTTGCAAACAAATGAATATCGAGCTAAACGATCAAGATTCTTTTTCTACGATATATTAAAATGTTAGCACTTATATGATTTTTAAGATTATCATCCACTAGAAAGAAGAAAAACGAATGTAAAGTACGATTTTTACTGAATTTCACAACGTACAATTCAACAATTTCATTTTTATATCACTAAAAAAAAAGTAACTCTTATCCAATCACTCTGAAAATTTCAGAGAATCTTCGTATAATCTTGGAGTTTCAATAAACGACATGCCCAGAGTGTGCTTATCTTCTAAACAATTGTGGAGCTTAAAATGTAAGCGTCCACCGATTATTCCAAATTCGGGAATTTATTACTTTTTTCAATGTGGGGAAAATAACTTTTCATTTCTTGAATTCTTAGTTTCATCGAATAATTTTACACTAAAAGCCCCCAAAAATAAGATGCGCCGCATACGTGTGCCTCATAAACTAACTTTGTAGTAGGTCTCTAAAAATTATCAAATCAGTGCGTAACTCGTTTGAATACACAACATTTTCGAGTGGCACACTTAAAGGGCGTTTAGGCACGCTTGAAACTACATTGTAATTTCTTCTTTAAACTACTTATAAATCTCCTATCACGTGTTTAGCTTGCCATTGGTTATCCCACACCGTGAAATCGACATTTCAATAACAAAAAATGTTGACGTTTTTTTTTTATTTTTATTATTTGACATTGTTAAGTTTATAATAGGAGATAAACATGCTAAGAAATAAATGAGCATTTTTCTAAGTTGAAAATAAACATAGATTACTACCTTTTCGGCTGATGTCTTTAAACTCCCGTAATAAAAATTGAAAAAATTTAATTCTACAATTTTTTATTAGCGATAATAAATAATGAGTAGAAAACACTGTACTTCTCGTAACAAGTAAATATAAAAACTATAAGATATATAATATAAGTACACCTGCATCTACCATTAGGCTATTTTTTAGTTTCAACTTTGACTTTATTCAACTTTATACAACTTTATTCAAAAACGAGTTACGCCAACTGTTTCTTACTCTTGAAGTGCTGTAAAAACCAAAAAAATGATGTCCCATTAGTGTGCCACTAAAATAATTTTTGATGATTTTGAACATTAAAAAGTTCTGTAGAATTACTCATATATATCAACAAAAATTTTGAATGTTTCGTGAATAATAATGATTACGCAAATAGCAAATATAAAAATTTAAGGGTTCTTTCAGTCATCTCAAAACTCACCATGAAAAGTTCTTATGGAGTTCTTTATGAAGGCACAAATACGTTGATTTTGAGAGCCTCTCAAAATAAATAGTTAATTCTCACAACAGCAAACAATAGAGTTCAAGTGTTCATTAAGTCTTCATCACAAAACTGTCCCTTGATTTGGTCCTTTTTGCAATCCGTAGTGCAATCCGTCTCGGGATGTCCTGGGAGCTCCTGAGGATTTCGAAACGTCCGCTTTTGATCCTAAGGAACTCCTCAGAGGCTGATGAGAACGTCTTAGGAAGGGCTTGGGCTGTTTGGGAATGCAGTTGTCCCGTTATATTTACCCAATCGGTTCCTCGCCTACCCCTCTAACAAAACTCCTCGAAAAACAAAAAAAAAATGGGAGCGCCGTTTCTCCCACTCCCCTCGCAAGGTGGGGAAAAAGAGAGGGGCGACAAGTAAATATTGTTAGACGCAATTATACCGGGATTGTACTGAAAGAGCAATTGGAAACTTCCACAAAAATGAGCGACACCATGAATTTCTTTCTATTTTTACATCGAAAAATTTGGTATGTAGTATTTGGAAATCAGAACGAAATCTTACGCTATTTATATTATACTGTGTCTATCCTAAAATTACTTATCGGGCAATTTTAATAGTATTCTGGAGCAGTAAAGAAATCAATCTAGATGTTGCTGAATTATGCGTTCTCATTGTAATTTGAAATACAATTTGAAAGTGCGTGTACCAAAGTGAAAAATGCGTATTTTTTACTGGTCTCAGTGCACTATGGTTATCTTTCACGATGTATACTGACAATTTCGGACATGTGCTTAGGCCTAAAAAAGAAAATACCCAAACGAAAACGTATATTTTTTATGGGCACACCGCCTGTAAAGGACCATGTGTGTTCTATTGCTAAACATACCATTGAACTATCATCGTCATGGACCACTACTAACTATTTTCGACAGTTTTCAAAATTTGAAAAAAATTCTTGATTCACAATAAAATTCGACATTTATTATAATTCACCATATCATCCCCAAACAGCACAAGACCATCTGAGGACGTCCTCAGGATCTCCCCAGGACATCCCGGGACGTATTGTGCTGTTTGGGTCAAATATGACCAAAATGTATTAGACTTTATCTTTCCAAAGAATGTAATTTGTCGATTTTTGTTGAAAACGACAAATCCTCTACTATATTCCATTTAATTTCCCAACATTTCAGCACTAGGTCGAAATATTCCGTAAATAAGGAGCAGTAGCTTCGAAGATTCGTCCATAAATTAAGGTAGTAATTCCTTTTAAAAAATAGGATCGTAGGAGAGGTATACGTTTTAACTACAAAACTGCACAAGCACTCGGCCGTCATTCCCATTTATTTATTTTATCGCCTGCTTTCTTTGTCCCTCGATTCTTTATCTCCGCACCTCGAGTCTTCTCTTTTTCTTCAGCGGCTTTCTCCGGGAGTCCCCCGTCTTTCTCGATCCCCCGACATCCCCGAGCTTCTTCTCTCGGCGTCCTGGTAGATATGGCCGGGTAATATACGAGTCCTGCATCTGTTCCTCGAGTGACGCAACATCCCGCCATAGATCACACCCCGGCTTTTAGAGAGTGAAGGCTGTTAAGGAGAGTGCAACAGAGACGGAACGAGTGTCCGGGGGCGAGGGGGACTTTGGACGGGGCATAACGTAAGGGTATACACGGGCGACGTGTACACGGACGCCTTGGAGGCGGCGGGGGCGACGGCCACGGGGGCAGAGTGACGTACTGTTACTGTTAAACTCACTACCGTCCCCGTGGCACGCATACGACGCCAGGGATGTCACACCGATGCGCCCGTTTCTCCGCGTGTGTATATATATAAGAAAAGAGACGAAGGACGAGCCGCTCGCGAAAGGACGTAAAAACCTGCTCCGAGTACGCGGGGGGCTTAAAGTAGAAAATGCCGGTAAAAAGACGTTCGTCGTCAAAAATTTTCGAAATGAATGCGTTAGTCACGCGACCCAAAAAGACTCTTGATAAAGAATCACGATGAATTATTAGGACCTCCTCCGAAAGCTCGTCACTAATTGCTCCGAGTCAATATCGAATTTTTACCAAATTTCGTTTAGTGATGTTCGGCGTATCGAAACCAGTTAGTGTAAGACCTTGATTTTTTCTCAGTCTGGAAATTTCGTAAACTGTCATGTTTTGTGTCTTACAGATAAGGCGGAAGTCGTAATTTACGTAGCGTGCATGCTTCAAATTTCTTCCAATGAAAATTGAGCGACTTTTTTCAAATGAGTCAGTTTATGAGATTTCAACTGTGCAGCAAACAAAAATAAAAATTGTCTTGGAAATTGATCACTTTTTTACAGTTTTATGGAGGTTTAGTTATGGGTTTGGGTTTTTTACTATTTTTCCTGTCAAATCTTTTGACTTTCGTGTCTGTTCTTTAGAATTATATATATATATTTTTTTGTATTTTTACCACTTTTTATTAGTTTTATTAGCTTAGCATCTCCGTTGTATTCGACAATTTTTTTGCATATCGTTTTTTAAGAATATATCGCCATCATTCTTTGAAATTAACATTCAAAATAAATTTTGAGATTATTCAGTCAAATTTTTATAGTTTCATGGAAGTACACAATGTTTAAAAAAAGCCTATATATAATCTTAAACTTAGCTGATCAATATATTTTGTATTTCTATTTATCAATACTTAAAAATTTAAAACATTGACAGCGACTGTCAGTGACGTTCATGAATAATCAATAAAATAAAAATTGAAATCTTATTTTGTTATTCTTTAAATTTTCCACAGTTAATGATTCTAATAATGATCAATAAAACGATAAATATAATTATAATAATTAATAAACAAATTTGTTAAAGAGATCACAATTGACAATTGACATATAGAAAATTACCATAATACAATATCAGTATTTTCCCGTTGTTATTGACAGTGAATGAGAGAAGTGTTAAAAATATTAATAATCAGTCATAACTAACGAATTTGAATAGGATTTCTAAAAAAATGTATATTTAATTTATTAAATATAATTATCACATTAAATTTACTCACATAAACGTTCAAAAATAAATAAACTAAAATAATTAGTTTTGCCTTCATATTACTTACTTTGTAAATTTTATATAATTTGAAGATCTTACTTATATTTTTAGATATCGAAGATGCGATTTGTAATCTAATATACGTAGAATTTATGAGAAATAGTATTAATAATATCGTTCGATTCGCATATTGTTAATTTGTCATTAAGTGTACCGTTGTTTCAGTTCACTTTATTGGGAAAATAGTACATTATGTAACTAGGGAGAAAAATATGCAAGAAATTTAATTTTTTTTCAATTTAATTGTTTTCTTAAAATAGTAAGAGATTATTAGCTCAATATATTGGGTACAGAACAGAAATCTATTGTGCTGGTATTTATTATTTAATCATTAAAATATACTTTCATAAAACATTATAATACTAAATACTAAAATATTAAAATACTAAAATTTGCGAATATATTAAACCATTAAAGAACTCTCCAATCATGAAGTAGTAAGTCATAAATAAGTAATAAATTATCTATAATTTTTAGTAATAAAAATGAAAAACATTATTACCAGCAACTAATGTTTAGTCGTATATATTTTTAACCAATCCTTACTACCTTCACATTAGTAGAATTTAGATATATTTTATATTACAAAAGTGTTTAAACAAAAAAGTATTTAAAAAATTATAAGAACTAAGATGAATAAAATTTTGTTTAGGACTTTGAAAGTTTAGGACTTCAATAAAACTAATTTAAAACGACGTGAAAAGCGAAGTTGCATTTACATGAAATGTAATTATTTCATACGATTTGTATCCAGAAATTATATTGTTGACGTTAACTAACTTTAAAACTATAATTTAAAAATGAAACTCATTATTCTTAGGATATTTCACACTTATACAATTTGTACCATTTTTTAGTACATTTTATTAAGTTATCAATAATATTGTTTCTTATTATTTTAATGCGTAATACTTAAGAATAGATTGAAATGAATCGTATTTTCCGAAAATTATTGTAAATAATTAGTAATATAAAAAATAAATGACTACCAGTGAAAATATGAAACAAATAAATGAAAGGATGTGTATTAAAATTAAGTTAAAAGACATTTGATATGAAGTTCAAAAAAGTTTTGGACAAGTTTCGAAAAAATACAAATAATGTATGTATAAAAGATTAAAAAATGAGATGCTCTCTCATATAAAGTTAGTCTAAAATTCATGATAATTTATAAAAATAAAAGTCAATTGATGAATAAGTTCCTAAAAGAGTAACGAATGTATAAAATTTCATAAAATATAACGAAAATATCGAACTCTTTTACGAAGGAGATTTTTATTTTATTTAGAATAATATTTCATTCTTCTAGGAGTGAATTTTTTTCTTTCACTTTTGATGGAGTCTTAACGTCACTCTTAATAAAACAGTGTTAATAATGATAATAAAAACTTGCTGAAAAAATGATAAATGATTAGAAATTCATAAAAATTAACAAAAATTAATGTAAAATAAAATATAACATTTGAAACATCTGATAACAAACCAATTTATGTTCATTATTGTATTTGTTGATAAACTACGAATTGTTGAAAATTTTACAAGAAAAGAGGTAGTTTAGTAGTCACTTGTTATTTCTTTACGGTACAATTTAATCCATAAAGAGAAAAAAATTTAATAATTAGTAAGAAAAAAGACAATAGCATAAAGACATCAATAAAGCTGTCAAAGAAGAGAAATATTTTTAAAAGAATTTTTATTCTTGTTTACTCATGAAAATAATTGTCAATTTCAAAAAATTTAATATAATCTTCGATGCACTAAGAAATTTAATCCAAATTATGAAATCTTGAGAAACAGGAATACATATGAATGAAAAGTCTAAAAATGATTAAAGAGGAAATTAACGATAATGAATAACAATTTTCAAAAATGCAGAACTTGTTCAAAACACGTAAATACATTTAAAAAACGAGCTTTCAATGAGTACCTGTTTGCAGAATCGGGCAAAAAACATTTTCGAAAGAAAAACTTATACAAAATTACAATTGAATAAAGTACAAAATTAGTAAAAAATAAACCAAAATAACAATTTATGAAAATGGTTAATTAATTGACATAAATTGTCCATTATCTTATCATAAACGAAGTAAAAAATGTATAAAATAGTATATAAGAAAAAGAGAAATAACCATAATTTCAAATTGTAAATATTGTAAATAATTTTTGAACATGACTCTGAAATATTACTCAACAGTATTCTTGAAGAAAATCTAAAACGTTCGTTTTAAACTCATCTCTCGTTATATTTTTAATTATTTAATACATGGTATTGATCATTATCTGTCAGATTTTTATAAATCATAAATAAGTAAGTCAAGGTTTAGTTTAAACAATATTGCGGCAATTAGTTTGACTTAAATAATTCAATTAAATATCCAAAAATAAATTAACAAATTTATAAAATCGTTAATGCACTAAAAAATAATGATAATTGACAAAAGTAAATAAATAAAGGCTTCGTTTGTCCAATAAGTCCGAAGATTACCTCAACCTAGAGTTGAAACGTAAAAAATGTTTGGAAAAATCAATTGTTTATTCCTTTTCTTTATCAATTATTTTAATTATTTTTAATCGATATTATAAAAATATAGTCATTTAACTGCAACTCAAGAAAAAAGTATGAAAATGGAACTTACTTAAAATTAGTTTGTTTTAAAAAATAATGTTTTAACTATATTTTTATTTAATAAATAAATGATTCAATTACAATAAATTACCATATATTTAAATAATCGTTAATTTACACATTGAATTTGAAACAAAAAAATTAAAAAATCGTAACGATAAAAAATTGAATTTTAATATATTTAAAAGTGACAACATAGTATGGGAACAACAATTTGGAGAAACTACACACTTAAGCGACGAATGTATGAAAATTGGCAATGCGGAATGCGGTTAAATTTATTGGCCCGCCTTGTCGCTCGGTTACACGTTCAAACAGAAAGCCTCGTGTCAGTCACATCGCATAGAGCTTTTTTACGACTCAAAGGTGCACATAAATCAACCAGAAGAAAGAAGGTTATGTTCATTTCTAAGAAATCTAAAAAAAATTTTTTAAGAATTGCTTACATTTTAAAAACGTATTTCAAAAGTTTCAATATTTTAAGAAAAATTCACGTTGTGTTTGTTCAATGCTAATTAAAATATATTTAATTTATTACACTTTGTTGTGGATAAAATAAAAAAAATATCTTAACTGACAATCTTATTATCATTGATTTTTGAAATATAACGGAAATTAAATTTATTTTGTCTATAATATATTGATAAATATAATTCACTAAATATAAGTCACATATTTGAAATTGACGTAAGCAATAAATTTTGTCAATATTAAATACTTACATCCAAAATACAAAATCCATACATGAAAAATTGACGCGTGAATAATCTCACGCTTGCGGACATTTCTCGGTGTTAAAAACTGAAAGTGCAATATAGGGGAAGAAATTAGTTCCACGTCACACTTTTCGTTATATTACAGCTATTATTTATTTTTCGGCTCCGAATTGCAATCAATATTTTGTGAGAATAAAAACGTGATGATTTTAATCGCGAATGAACAATGAGTTTCAAGGATTTTCGAATTAAACACGTTTAGTTCGTATTTCTCATCCGACCAATATTTAATCTACAAGATTTATTTGTTGTGTGATAAAATATCTACTCCGAATAAAGGACTGTCTGGCTGAACTAATAATAAAATAAAGAAATCTTCGTAAGGGAGGATTTACCCTGCCTTGATAATAAAAACCCAAATCGTAATAAGTCAAAGGCTCTACCCTAGCTTAAATAAGTGCGTAATCATTTGGGTGTCGGACAAGCACGTATAAGCACGCACGACCTACGACGACGTAGCGACGAAATTCTGCTGCCATTTTATTGCGGTTGGAAAAATATGTAAAACAAGAATTTTGGTAAATTTAATAATACATACACTCAGGATAAAAGTAGTTGAAAATACAATTTTTTTTACTACGGAATCATAGTGTGAAATGAGGACTAGGCATGGTAATAGTTAAAATAACTATTCTGAAATAGTAAAGTTTAACTATTGTTTCATGAGTCAAAATGTTACTTATCATAATAGACAAATGGACGCAACTATTTTGAAATAGTCATTTCAGAAAATTACTATCTTTACTGAGAGAAATTGTATTAGAGATTGTCATAAAAAATATGGAAAGGAGTCAATATTTTAATAATTTTTTAAAAATATTTGTAAACTATATATATCATAGCATATGAAAAGTCCACTTTTCTCCCTTCGTACTTTGTTTAAGATAAACAAGGAAACAAAAGCAAAACAAAAAATCAATACTGCGCTAAGTTTGTGAATGTCAGACTCTAACCAGTTAAAAAATGTATTATGCAATGCCATTATTATACACACAAATTTCAATGTCGTGTAACTATAAATATACGTTCGTATACGAGATGCATTATGTATTATCATATTTTGACGCCCGACGGTCCTTCTTATGACCAAATGAAAATGCACTTCAATAACGGGAGCCACGGGCTCGAAGAAAAAAGCTGCGAACGCCGCGTCGCCACCTGGCGGCATCAAATCACATCGATTGCGGCAGTCTTTAGTATGGATTTATAGTAAATACAAACTTTAACCACGAATAATAGTAAATATAAAGATTTACTACGAGACTTAAAGTGAAATGAAGACTGCACTAGATTATAGTTATTTTAACTATATTTGTCATATATATTTAATTCATTTTTACATAGCTGATTTTTTTTAACTGTGTGGAGATAGTTGGTGTAACAAAATTATAGTAAAATCGACTATGAAAGTGGTAAATTTAACTATTTTTCATAGTAGTTTTAACTACATTTTCGAACTATGTTATATAGTAAACGTAACTATGGGCTTTTTCTCAGTATATTGTAACTTTTGACATATATTTGTCTCGATGATTCGATAAAGTCTAAAGGAAAATTGTAATAAATAAATAAAAATTCAAAAAGAAATAATAAAAAGACAGCTCCTACTAAAATACGAGTACAAAAAGAAAATTCATGAAAGCGAAGACGAATTCCAAAAACTGGTGCAAACAAATAACCACATTGACGGTTTCAGTGCCGACATCGACACAAAAAACGATATATTACGTAATAAAAACAGGCGAGAATGATCCTGAACAATTTCGTCATTTGAAAACATACAAAAGTCACCGATACGAAAATAATTATTTCTCGACAATAAATTTAATATGACGTAAACAACGCTTAACGCGCGGACGAAAATACAATAAGACAAGGGAGCCATAAAAAATCCCAGGAAACCAGAGCCGAGGAAACTGGGATGCTCGGGATTTCGATCGACGACCCGGAATTTCTGGACTCCCTAGATCGCGCGCGTGGGAGGGCTGCCGGAAAAAGTGTATAAGGAATTTCGTTTAGGGACGGACCCTTGACAATATAAACTAAAGCACTGATGCACCGTGGTAGGAAACCAGAGATATATGTCCCTACGGTAGAAAGTGAGTTTGTTTGCGTTTACGGGCTTCTGCTGAACGCGTCCAGATACAGCCGTAGGACGCGAGGCGTCGGGTGGTTTGGGGGGTTAGGATTTTTGGGGGCGGAGGTGGATGAGGAACCTGGGGTAAGGGGGTAGAGGGTTTTATCGGGGCACCCTTATGCCTATTATACCCCCCCCCCCCCTTTCGTGCACTTCGGCCCCGGTAAGCGGGTGACGCGGCGCGCGAATTAAAACGCCTCATAAATATCTGAAACAAAGGCGCCCGCTTTCGAGGGCGTACGCTCGAAAGATATACGGCTGGTTACGATGGCTCGCGTATATTCCGTATATATATATTTAAACGCGGGAGAAAAAGAGAGACGAGTAGGAAAAGAAAGGGAGCGGAGTCGCGCGCGAAAATCCCGCTGGATAGTCCCCGTAACATTCGAACATAACCGCGAAAGGGGTTTTGCGGAATGAAACATTCTTTGTTTTAATGAAAAAAACTGGGTTCAGGGCGGGAATGCATCAAGCCGGTGGAAAAAGCGCGTATTTATTGGTCGGCGATATTTTTCGACCAAAGTGTACAAGAGTTTATAGAAAAGAAATGGACGATTTTAAACGAGTTCGACCTACGCCTCTTTTTGCACCTTGCGAGGGCGGTCTTCGAGGCTGCAAAGGGTTTTCGTTTTTTTTTTGTAGAAATATACTAAGACACCTGACCTTACCATCTGGGTATCCTTTTGCATGTACAATTTGAAGATCTTCCGGATGAAAGAAATCATTTCTTAACCCTTTAACGATCAAACGTGCATAATTTGCATATGGATTTTAGCATAGTTTTTACGTATAAATAAACTATACAGAAACTTATGAAACCACATTTTTCTTCGATAACAATTTTTCGTTGAAGTTACCGTACTGTACTTTAAAAATATGAGTTTACTGTGCGAATTGGACACTTAAGACGCCAGTTTGGATTCATTTTAGTAAAATTTAAAAAGCGTTATGCAAAGAGAGCAAGTACTTCAGATTAAAATTAACGTTTAAAACGCAAAATACTGGATTTCAAAGATAAAAATATATTTTTTTTAATTTAAGCCGCCATATTGAAGCCCATATAGAGTAGAGTCCCGGTATATTTGCCCGCTCGGTTCCTCGCCTTCCTCTCCCGTCTCCTTATATTTGTCAAAAGAAGGGGAGCACTGCTTCTCCTACTCTCGTCAGTCGCGTTACGTTCGGGACGTCATAGCAGGCCCTTCCTGAGGCCCAAGCGCGCAAGGTGGGGGAAAAAGAGAGCGTCGACAAACAAATATAACGAGACGGAACTGGGAAAAAATGCTGGGGCGTAAATATAACGAGACGCAAATATACCGGGAATCTACTGTAATTCCGGCAAACCTCTGATGACGGTTGTTGAAGCAGATTCCATTCCACCTTCTATTATGACTACGATATTCGACAAAAAATTTTTTACTTCAAAATGTGAGGTTTTAAATAAAACCTTACGAAAAATTTACTGTAGACTACTTCAAAGGTCAATTTTAACGAGGGGATCTGAAAAAAGGGGTTTGATACTTTTGAAAATATATGAAGATTTCTTACTAGTCCAATTGCATTAAGTGATACATCGTTGAAAGTTGGTAGAAGAAGAATGGTTCCTTAATTTTAACGGATAATCATTTTGGAGGTTAGGTTTTAAACCAAACTTTGTGTTTTCAGATGAATAATCATGTTTTTTTTCAGATGTGCACAGGAGGATTTAATAAAATATATTTATGAAATGTTTATCAGTTCTTACGCAACTGTTGCGATTTATACGAAAAAATTTGAATATCTCGCCTAGCTTATCAGCGTGGTAAAATTGGTAAAAGAGTCACGTTTTTTTGATACGCTTGTTTTTTTGTGTTTCAGGTAAGTAGTGGTCTCCAATCGTTTGAAAAGCAACCAGCTGACCCCGCCGGTACCGGACGGGAGATATGCGCAGCAAGCAGCAGCCGAGGCCTTCCTTCCGGTGGCCGCAGCAGCGCGGCGATAACATTACCGGTAAATACACACACCCACACACTTATACCGAGCACATACCAGATACACGTATCTGGATGTATACGTACAAGCGCACGTGTCCTCAATGAGTATGTGTTGCACGCCTGTGAATTATCCCACGAGGACGCACGTACTGAATGAAAACGCACTCGTTAAACGTGTCTCCCCCTCGCGGCCTATCATAATTTCTCTTATTCTTATACATAATTCGGTAATTAATCACTTTAATTGGAGATCCAGAATTGATCGAGATACCCGATTAGCGCGATTCATTTTTTAGCGGGACGCGTAAGGATCCTTCCTCTTCTTTGTTTATTTAACGAATGGCGAACCGAGAAAGAAAAATGCCTTCGGGAAAACTGTACCGATTACCGACCCATCGGAAATACTCAGTAGTATCACGTACGGTATCTTACTGCACAATCCGATGAAAGTTATGTGCGAAAAAACCGATGGCTTTATTAGGCATGAGTCTGAGTCGAGATGTTCCGTGTACGCATTTCCGTAAATTAATCTTATGCTTTTTATATACGGTAAAAGAGTTGCTGTGAAAATCATCTGAGTTTATGAAGTTGAAGTTATCAGAATATTTGGATGATTAGTACCGAACATTCACCGAAATTTGCTGAACGTTTCATAAAAAATAGCTTTAAATAAAACGGGCATAATATTAGCTTTCCTCGTTGAATTCAAAGTGTTTAACCCATTAATGCCGGGAAGGACACATTTCCTACTTCAATTTCAATCAAGTAGTTCATATAAAAATTAAAGTTCAAAAAAAATGAAATGTATGTGTCTTGTTATTTTCGAGATCGGTCATTACAATGGAATTGTCAAAATTGAGCTATCTTAATTACAAAATTAAATATAACGATTTAAATATCCAAAAGAAAACAATAAATCGGGTATACTTTTTTTATAGAACATTTTTTTCTCATAGAGTATTTGCCGGCACAAAATTCTTTAGTTAAATGTGAAAAAATAGTTGTAATATTAAGATATATTTTTTAAATATTAAAAAACTAACATCATGATCACAAAAAATGTGTGAACAAACGTTTTTTAGAATATGTCAAAGAATATTTTCAATTTTTTTCAAAATGTGTTGATACAATTTTTTGTTATTTTTCCAAAATTAAGAAAATCGAAATTGTGGAAAAAGTCAATTAAAAAGTCTGAAAAAATTCAGAGTAATCTTTGACTAATTCTAAAATATTTTTCTCACTAAATCAATCAATAGTATTTTTAATATAATCAATAGTACTTTTTCTAATTAAAACGAAAATATTTCACGGAAAGAATGTGCTTGTAGCCTGATTCAACAAAAATTTAAAAATGTTTAATATGTACTTATTTACTAAAACCGATTAACATGTTTTTAACATAAAATCGAAGAGATTCATCCAGCTTGAATAAAATCATTCTTACGAATGATAGAATTGTTTTTTATGTTTTCTTGACTTATTTATTAGTTGTAAGTAGTAATTAGTTAGTAATTTATCATTAATTGTTTTTGACACTGCAAATTTTAAACACTTTTCAATAATTCACATACATTTCCTAATAAAAACTGTTTTCTTAATTATTAGTAAATAAATTTTAACTATTGAGAAAAGTTGTTTATAGTTAAATAATTGTTTAATTCGCCATATATGAAGAAGCCTTTTTTAAGAAAAATAACGTCTACTATCAGTGCATGCGGATTCGCATCATTAATTTTATTACACTTAATTTTAATGACCAATATTCAAGAAAAACGTAGTCCAATTTGTAGCCATCGGAATAGCCGCATGTTAAGGTCTGAAAAGCATACTATTGTAACTTATAATACTAAATATTAAATGCATTACACAAATGCATATGAACCATATTCCAATTCGATCAGATCCAACGGTTTCACGACAAAATAATCGAACAAAAACTAATCGCCACGGGTGCGGGTTGAAAAACCGTCAGGTCAAAAAACCTACAGTCATAAAGCCGACACTTAAAAAAATAGATACATCGACAAGAAACATTTTTTTGAAGCGTCGATTTTTTTAATTATCAGCTTTTCGATTGTCGGTTTTTTTACTGTCAGTATTTTGATCTGTCGGCTTTTTAATTTGTCGGCTTTTTAACCTGTCGGCTTTTTGATTTGTCGTTTTTTGGTACACATCGGAAAAAGATAATAAAAAAGAATTTTACAATTGTAATTAAAAATTTTTAACTGCGTTATATTACAAGCATTCACAGTTGAAGATTGAAATAACAAATTCAATAATAATGTAGTTATTAATTCATTTATTTAATGAACATACAAATTTAAAACAATATTTAAATAATATATAGTATAATGTATTAAAAATTCATTGTACTTTTCAAATGTATTGATTATTATTAAAATATAAATTATTAATATGTTTTTATTGTTTCTTTGTGATTATTTACTGTATGACAGTATTCAGAAAAAAAAACATTTTTTAATTATAATTAAAAAAAATTATAATTTTGTTACACATGCTCAAAATCATTGGTAAGAATGATCTTATTCAAGTTAGATGAATCTCTTCGATGTTATGTCAAAAATTTGTTAATCGGTTTTAGTAAATAAGTAGATTTTGTACATTTTAAACATATTTCAAATTTCTTCAGCTATGTTCGGTTATACTATTGTGTTTCAAAATTTTATAACTTTTTAAAAATGTATTATTTTTTGTCATTGATTTTAGTCACCTTATAAAAGATCAATGTTTTATAATCTGTTTGTTTCCTGTTTTTCATGCACTGAAAGTACACAATTTTCATGGTTTAGGAATCACATGTTAGATTTGTGGCTTCTTGTATACTGGAAATAAATCCGCGTTAATCATGTCAATATTTTAGAATTAATTTCTTGTACGAAAGCTACCCAAGTCCTCCGAAATTTAAATGAGGCCATGTGATTCATATATCACATGACGTATTCATTTCTTCTATTTAATTCCTTTTTATGTTAAGAACAGTAGCGAGCTAAAAATCAAATAAAAAAAAAATAGCTAAATTTTTAGTTTCAAAGCTATTTGTATTGATGTTATTGTTTACGGTAAACAAAATGATTGATGTATAAAAATGATTGAAGATTTTTATTTTTTGAATTGAAATGACTCAATAATGATGTGTGTATGTAAAACATCTCTGTGATTGTAAAGATTTATATTCTTTTAAGAATGTAATAAAAGTAAACGACTAGAACGATTATTAAGGAAAACGCAAAGAAATATAAAAATGCAATCATTTATTAACCAAACGATATGTTGCCCTGAAAGTACAAAATTTAAGCACAATTTGACACCTTATTTTTGTCATGAACATACTTAATTTTAATTTTATTTAAAAACAATAAAAACTTAATGTGTTGATTTTAATATAGATTGATATATAAATCATATTTTACAATAACCTGTCACTTCAGACAGAAAGTGTACTTTATACAATAAAATACCATAAAATTTGTAAACACGTAATTAAATTATGAGTAATACACATTTCCCTTCATTAGATGAAGAAATAAATATTTTACTGTCAATATTACGTTCCTCGTCAAATCATTTTAACAAATATTTATTTGACAGTAATATAAAGCACGATACGTTTCAGCTTGTTCAGGAATATTAAAAATCGATCTTATTCGGTACATGCTATAAATAGTACAAAGATACAAAAACAGCAGACAATTCAGAAATTGTTCCTATAAATTGTGATACTATTTATCATTCATTAGTCGTTTGACGTATTCGATTCATCGACGGATAGCTTGATATTCTGTAACAATATCTTTCCATAAATTACTGTCAATATATCACTGGATACGATGCGCTGTAGAGAAGGATAAATTTCGATGAATCATTTCACTGATTTGACGTATCGAGTATTCGTTTAAAGCACGCGATAATAATTCCAATTGGCACGGGAAAATTATTCGGCAAATTATTAGTTGCTGAACGCATTCGTGTTAATTGTATTCAATTTTTATGTTACAATTGGCAGTTTTCTCAAAACCTTTCCGGGGGTGTCTTAAAATTTCATCTTTAGATTTTATGGTGTCAACTACATCGTTGGGTTGACTATGATTTTTATGATAATTTTTAATCTGAAAGGTTAATTATTAGTTACATTTTTAACCATGAACATTTTTTAATCAATGAGTAAAACACGGAAGAAATTGGCATTGACAATGAACACGTTCATAAACAAAAAAGATAGTCTACACAGACTTACAAAATTTTAACAGTATTCGAAAATTACGAAACTTGTAATGGAAATATGAATATGGATCAACGAGCCAAGGTTATGTTAGTTTAGTACCTCACCGCTAGTCACGGTCGCGACGCTACTATACCCGCAAGTGCTGAAATGTTATGTTCGATTCAGACTTAAGAAAATATTATCAAATCATTATGAGATCGAAATTTGAATTTGTGAACAATAAATTACCCTTAAATTACTAAATTAATCAAGCATCAAGGCCCTAAAAAATGCAGATAATTTACAATTTTAGAAATCGTTCGAATTTAAATAAGAAATTTTGATTTAGTTGATACCTAACTTAGATAATTATTTCTGCGTCTAAATACAGTCATATTAACATCTATGCTATAGTTAACTGTACCCATCATTTCATCTTTATCTAAAATTCTAAAATAATTATTGACAATTATCACTGTTAAAACTGATAAATAAACATCAAATTAAGTTTTCAAATGACTGAAAGTCCAGAAATATAATTGTGTATGTAAATTTAATTGTACAATTTGGTATTTAATTTTTTAAAAGATATCGAAACAAGAATAGATGCAGCAAATAAACTTGAATTTTGTCATTTGTAATCTTTAAGAATATATAAGGGTTTCAATTTGGTATTATATTTTGCATTCTTTTTTCGTTCTTTAAAAAGTTCATCGATTTAATATCATTAATAAAGAACTATGATATTAAAATTGTAATCCATAATCAACCAAATTATTTTTGAATATCTTAATTAAAAATAAAATATAATTTACAATTTGTTTTTGAAGGAATTCAAGGCATGGCAAAGGAATGAAGTTTTAATCTCAAAAATATCGAAGCAGACAAAAATACCTTGCATTTCAATATTAATTTTCCATATCAATAATCGACAGAAATATTTCGATCAGTTCGTCTAAAATAGCTTAGTCAAGTCCATGAAAATAGTTTAGTCGCAACGAAACGCGTTAAATTAACGCGGATCAATTACAAGTAAGAAATAAACCAATACATTAAGAAACCACTTTCTGGAAGTAATTAATTTAATACGGTTGCAATTACATATCACGATCTAAATCGTAAAATGCAGATTTTACGTCACACTCGGCGTTTCTCGCACTGGCAGCTTTTGTCGAATTGAAAAAATGAATTTGTAACCGAGTCGCTATCACGAAAATCGAAGAAAATAAATAACGAGTTAATCATTGACTCTTAGATTCGTTCGTGATTAAGATATTTATGCAATTTATTATAAGCGTTTTTTTACTCTCACGAATAGGTCATAAAGCGCGATAGGATCTTCCGTATCGAAACTACTCCGGACTCGAAACGTTTACAAATTACTAAATACACGTTTCCCAAAATGAAAAAAAGGAAAAATCGACTCGTACCGTTGCGTCGATCAGCCGGCGATAAAAAGAAAACAATCCCCCTGTGGAACTGCAGTCCCGGGAAAGTAGGGAAATTTAAATGCAGGCTTTGCCCGGCAATTAAAAGACATTACTTATTAGAAGCTCAACTTGGAGTAAATGCTACCGTTTAACGGACTTTGAGGCCACTGTTAAACTTATTTCGTACATAGTTGACGGTGCTAACGCCTACGTGTATATATATAGGTATCGATCGAGTTGGGCGCTTACGTCCTCGTATACTAGTAAATTACCTATTTACGACTCGCTCCGACTCGCACTCGGGTGACGATAATCCGTTAATGAGTCGCAATTTGCAAATGCGATGATATCGCCTCGATACACCCGCGCGAAGGAAACTCCGGAGGCGATATACGAGTGGCCGTTTGAATCTGATTTCCATCGGGTTTCAGCGATCAGTCGCCCATTGCGTACCGGTCCTTTAATGCACCCGGTGCGTGCCTGATCTATATATACACCCGATTAATTGATGTATTCAACGATTATCAACGTATGTTAATTTGCGGAAAGGTATACGATCTACGACAATCGGCGAACAATTCCTGCCTATAGGGCAAATTACTGTCTCAATTTGCACAACTGTCAAATTCACTATAATCGGTATTATTTTTTTGGAATTATTTTAAATGACATTTTTAGGTTAAGGAATAAAAATCTTTTACACCGATTCTTTTTACGACTGGCAATCATCAGTCAGTCGCCAAAAAACCTCAGACTCGGGTGCATAAACTTTCCTCAAAAGTGTCACACGTCGACGACTTTAACGCGAACGGCATAACGGAAATCGAAAATAAAAAATTTAATATCTTGTACAGTGCTGCAAAAAAATTGCGACACTGCGCTGTCACCTACACCGACAGTGAATCAGCAGCACCAAAGTGTCGGTGACTCATTTTCGAGCGCGATTGTTGTCTCACCATAGACCCCGTGCAGGGCCGTAAATCGTTAATTTATGCTGTTCTTTGCGTACTTGATGCAATCGACGAGATCTGGAACGTCAAGAGTGTCGACACGAAGTACACATTTTTAATGCACTTTCGACGCTTGATTTTTGAGAGCGTAAACGTAAACTTCACTCTGGCACTTTTTAAATGCACAGTGATATATGGATTGTTTTTTTATGTTTATTAGTTTCTATTTAGAAAACAATAGAAGCTTTGTTGATGTTTGTCTTTATTGTTGATGTTAATCAATTGTCGATTGGAAAACGGATTACTATTGACTTAAAAGTGATCTAGTCTACCATTGTCGAGTAAGCTCTTTTGATTGACATAGTCAAAAGTGTATTAAAATGTTTTAGAAAACCAAAATGGCGTCTTTTGACACAAGAAATATAGAACATTTTTTATTTTAATTCCAAAGAATCTTAAATTCTTATAGAAAAATTTTGTTTAATCTTGTTCAAATCATCAATTGGATGGAATAACGACTTATACATTACAGTCTAACAGGCATAATTTCAAAATGGAGGATTCACAATGGCGGTTTTAATAGAGCAAATTTATATAATATCAAATTTCTGAATGTTTTCTTTTGTTAAATAACTAAAAGTTAGGATGATATGTGTATCATTTTTAATTACGATTACGGAGTTAAAATTTCAGAATTCAAAATGGCGGAGCAAAAATAGGGTGGATGTATATTCACAAATACATTCTTTCTCGATAAAAAAGCATAAAACTGAGTATTTATATAATTTTTTCTTGTAATGATCATGAATCTAAGATTCCATTTTAAAATTCCGACTAACTGCGCAAATATTGCAGACAAAGTCTTAGAAACTTGATTAGTTATGCTACAATGACGATTTATATATTATATCATACACTCATTATAAAACAGAGTTATAATTTGAAAAATTACAAATGACTTTAATAAGTATATCCATTCTGAATTAAACCTGAGTGTTTATGTGTATTTCGGGGCAATGATTTCGATTCTAATTTTTTAATTTTCACATTGGAAATGGCGGCACAATAATTATGCTGCACGCATCTAGTCTGATTATTTGAAAAAACATGTAAATACATAGTTTTATGCATTTTTATCCAGAAAAGATGTATTTGAGTTGCATCCGCCATATTTTTATGCTACCAAAAGTAACTTTTACCTATGTAAACATTTATTATGTCTAGTTGCATTACAAAAAGAAAGCATTGAGAAATACAATATTCTATCAATTTTCTGAATTAAAACCGCCATTTTTAAATCACCATTTTCAATGTTAAAATTAGGCGTCTTGGAGTTAAAAGTCATTATTCTACCTGGTCCACGGTGTCGATGATTTCATATAAAATGTAATATTTTTTGGAATAAAAATAAAAAATTGCCGGTGTTTCTTGTTTTTCGACGGCCATTATGAAAAATCTACTGGTTGTTATCTGGCATTATCGTCGATAATAAGACAAAATTGCATATAATCTTTGTTGTGCAGAAATATTCGATATATCTTTTTTATTTGAAATATTATTTAATCTGCCTCGTATTTTTAAATATGAATACCAAAAACTGAAAAAATCATGTTTTTTATCAGTTTTTTTTCAAGATGGAGGCTTTGACTACATCAACATCATTTAGAAAATACTATGTAACGAACAATCATCTGTAAACCGATGATTTTGTAAATAAATTAAATTTTTTAACAATTAATAAAAACTAAGCAAACAATTATCCGGAAAAAAAACGGAAGAAAAGCATTGAAAAATCTGAACAAACAGAATATGATGGATTAATATACATTGAGAAAATTCAGTAGATCTTGGGATAATTCTTTCTTTTCACACGGATAGCTCGGCAGGTTCCAGTGGTTCTGGAGGATCGCCTCATACCACGGTTACAGGTGTGTGCGAGCTCGTCGGTGGAAACAAGGCGCGCGACTTAAGTGTACGTTATAGTCCGCGGGAGGACTATTAATAGTCCGGTCGTGAGGTCGCTGGAAGGAAATTATATTATGAGCTTGAGACGGCCTATTCCTCAATGCCAGAGGCGAGCCTACCGTGCCACACTCGCCGCCTGAATGGATCTATCTACTTAGAAACTCGGTCGTTTACCTCACTTCGTACAATTTTTCGCGCGCCTTATTACGTCGGACTTCTCGATTTCTCCGAATGTCAAAATGCGTGCAGGATGGTCAAAAGATGATCCGACGCGTGATAGGCTCTCCTTTTTACCAGACGTGACCGCTCGATTTTTGACGGCTTATTTTAGTTTCTGTCAGAGTTAAGAAGCTGCAAGATGGTTAAGTCAAAACTGAAAGTCGGACGGAAGAATTGGATATGTCAACAGGAGATAAGGAATGTTAAAATCAAATTCGAAATACGAATAGACGTTACCAGGTAGCAAAATACGAGGAAAAGCAAAAAAAAAATGAATACAGCAAATCTTTAGCGGAATGCAAAAATGACAATGAAAGCTTTGGAAGAAAAATTATTTTGATTAACATAAACAATGCGCAAAGCTTCTGATTTCGCAATGTCTCGGAATTTACTGCTCTTCGATGTTCCCTCTCCAGCGGGAAGAGAGGGAGTAGTAGGGGCAAGCAGTTCGTGAAGTAGGGGGCTCCAAGGCGACACTGGCGCTACTGTGCGGATTAATTCTTTGGCATCAATAAAGCTGCATGAAAAAGGCGCTTGTGGCAGCCTTTTGAAGTAAATTATGATAACTGATAGATAGATAGATAGCACTCTCTATTATGTATTGTACCAAAAAGTTTTTGTTGATCGACATTTATTTGCATTCATATAACTCAGAGTTAGAATTACTCTAACCTCTCATTTCTCTCAGCATACGCGTCACGTAGAATTCCTTCATTCGCGCCATTGCTGCGGATGAAGATTTTTGCAATTCTTATAAAAATGTCAAAAAAAAGTAGGCGTAACCGTAATTCCTTACCTTCCGCCGCATGCAAGTGCGTTCGAGTCTCGGCTCCGATTCCGATCAAATCTGTTTTATCTTGATTGAGTGGCGCAACGGAGAAGGAAGCTGCGGCTTCGAGAGAACTTGAGCGCGCGCGCGCCTCGAGGTCTGCAACGGCGTTGCACCTTGCGCTCGGTGCAAAACGCCGCCTTGGGGAAGGGGAGAGGGGGTAGGGACCTGAAGGCGGGAGTGATTGATTTAGAATGACCGTTCTTGCGCTTACCAGCGTGTTACATGAGTAACGACTGCTGGCAGGAAACGCGCGAGGGCAAAAAAAGACACCGCGCGAAAGAATTGCAACGGTGCAAGGGGGGAAAACCGCCGAACGAGAAGGGGGTTGTACAGGGGGCGGGGGAGATGTACGGAGCATCCTGTCCATCAGACACGATGTCGAGGGGGCAACGAAAGACGGGAAGGGATAAAAAGACCCGCGCGGAGATCTCGTTACGCGGCACGTTACGGACTGCTTTGTCTTTCGGTGCATGATCGGTCGAGCGAGACCTCCGATCTCATTTTATTCCACTGTACATTCATCTGATCACTGATCTTGCGAAAAGAACAAGTGCTGACGTCTAATCGTCACAAAGGAATTAAAAGGTAACACCATCAAGTCATGCTGTATTTCAGGACCTAATATTTTGTTTGTTTGGAAAACGATAGTGAAACTTTCAATAATTTGGTTTTGTGTACCAACTTCAGTAGGTCCAAATATATATAGTTGTCACAAATGTATACATAGTTACTGAAACTAGAGCTATAATTTCAAGAGTTATAATTATAGTTGTCATAACTGCGAATATAGTTGGTATAACTATAGCTATAATATCGATAGTTACAGTTATAGTTGCCATGATATAGATATAACTGTGATTTATCGCAGTTGTCGCAATTGTATAGAAATGTCGAGGCAACTTCAGTAGGGCCAAACATATGTATTTGTCACAAATGTATATATAGGTGCTGAAATTAGAGCTATAATTTCAAGAGTTACAATTATAGTTGTCATAACTGCATATATAGTTGGTATAACTATAGCTACGATATCATTAGTGAAGGTTATAGTTGTCATTATATAGTTATAACTGTGATTTACTGCAGTTGTCACAATTGTATAGGAATGGTCGAGGCAACTCCAGTAGGCCCAAATATATATATAGTTGTCACAAATGTATATATAGTTGCTCAAAAAGTAGAGTTATAATTTCGAGAGTTACAATTATAGTTGTCATAACTCCGTATACCATATATATTTATATATATACGGGATTTGTTTTAGTTGACACCGTACTGCAGTTAGCAACAATAGTTATAGTTTCGATATTTACCACCATAGTTGCATCAACTGTAGGTATGGGTGGAGTTTACGATAGTTGTCACAACTGTAGGTATCAAAGGGATTTATTAGTATATGGAAAAGTAGGTGCAACTATAAGTTGTTATAATTGCAATTATAGTTACAACAACTGTATAGATGTCTGTTGTAACTATATTTATAGTTTCTATACTTATAATCGTGGTTGCAATACGTATAAATAAAGTTGAAATTTCGTACAATTGCTAAAATATAAATATAGCTCTCACAACTATAACTCTAACTTTGATAGATAGAGTTATAGTTGTCATAACTGCGAACAAAGCTGTTGCAACCATAGGGACAGTCTTCATAATTTGATTTATAGTTGTTTGTAATTAGAGATAACTGTACAGATCTGGACTTTAGGGGACATACATTAACTATGTAGACACTTCTAAAATGGTAAAGTAGTTTATGAATAAACCCTTACTATGGTCATGGCAACTGTAGCTACAGCTGGTGCTCCTACAGCTGTAGATGTTATAGCTACCAGTATGGTAATCACAACTATATATGCCTTGCGCAATTGTAACTATAGCTATAATAATCGCAATTATAGTTGTGACAACTATAGACGTAGCTGGGCTTTACTACAGTTGCTGCAACATATTTTTTTTCATGATTATGAAAATGTAAAAGAGCTGAATTGAGAAGGGGACGAAAATGCCCTTATAAATTCTACAAGAACAGAAAAAAATTAAGACTTCTTATAAAACCCTGGGCATCCTAACTCTTTACATCCTGATTTTTCACTCTAAAATTTCGAGTTGTAACTTTTTTGATTCTTTAGTTTTCGAAATTCTTTTAGTTTTTCAGTTTTAAGTACCAGCATTATTAATGCGGTTATTTGGTTCCTGTGAACTGAAAATCGCAGGTTTCGCGTTGTTCGATATTTCGTGACGCGCCCGGGTTTTTACTCACGAACAGCAAATTTATGTTAAAATGATACACGGAGTTATTCTGGATTAAAATGGAATTAAAGCAGTTCTGTGCGGAATAACGATTCTGTAATTGTGCAACCTATTTTTCCCGCTTAAAGTGATTTTAGGTTGGTCGTTTTTCGAAATTTGCAAATTTGGATAATCGAATGATGAGATGTGTATTGATTGGGGATTTAATTTCGTGTTTACAGCTGTTCATTAAAATTTCTTCAGTTTTCTTGCATTTTGTTATTCATTCAGACACAAAAAATTAATTTCATTTGTCATAAAATATCGTATACGTTTAAATTATAATTAGCGTGTATAAAATTAGAGATTAGCGTTGAAAAAGTAAAGAAAGTCAGTGTAGAATGTAAATTTGAAAAAATGAAAACACAAAACTATCCAGTTATGAACATTTTCCAAACAGAGCAACAAATTGTTAATAAATTCCCCTTAATGAATAGAAATTGACACGCAATTTACATCGATAATAATTAGCAATAACAAATTGTACAAAACAACGGGAACACCACATCAATGAAGGCAAGTTCCAGTACGACAAATAACACGTTAACTAAGTAATCTGCACGTAACTAAACGCATGTTAAATCAATTAATAATCGACTAGACGGATTCCTGGTCTCTGACGTGAAACCGGAAATTTGACGAGGAATTTTTTACGTAACCCAAATAACGTATCGACCACTGTGAAATAATGATAACACGTCGCGATTTTGCCTTATCGCAAAAAACGTCGTCGCCGTCCGGCGGAAAAAGATGACGGACCAAAAAAAAAACAAAATTCGCCGTTGGACGTTTGACTAACGAGAAAGCCGTCCAGTGCGCGGGGTGGTCGTAGGAAGTGGCGGTCATACACATTGTAATTGATCGGAAAAAAAGGAATTCGTGAAAGGGAAGCGACGCGAAGTCGGGGATCGAAGCCGGAGAAAACTGGATGAAATGACACGGCATAAAGACAAAAAAGCTGAGCAGGTAAGTCCGCCACCGGCAAACGTCGAGATTCGGAGCCGCGGCGGTATTGACAGATATTTAAATGAATATTCCTCGGATGGCTAGGGGTCCTCTTTGAAATCAAAGCAGAAGGCAGAGGTTCGTTTAGACGCGCGCCGATATCCTGGCCACCCCCGCACCACCCCCCCTGGTCCCGTTCACGGATGCTGGATTTCACTTGTCACCCAGGAACATTCCGCCGGTTTTCAAACGTGGGGGGATACGGCTGGGGAACGCTGCCCTCTTGACGACCTTGTTGTCACACACATGCCATGTCCGCACGTGCACGAAATTCACCCCGTCACTTTTCCGCCGACTCCAAATTCTCAGCCTCGAGCCGTCAACGGTGTTTTGAGCTGATTGCTTGTTTGCATATACATGGTTTCGTTGGATGCAAAACATCACGAGGAATGGGTAAGGAGATCCCAGTAAACATTCACAATTTTAATACACTGGACTCAAATAAATTCAACTTTTCAACTTAAAACGGTATATTTTTGCATTAAAAAATGACATTTTTTTATACAGTAAAATTTAAATAACGCTCTGAATGGAGTCCTTAATTTTTGTAGTGAGACTCCGTGAAATATCATGGAAATTAGTTATCGCAATGTTCAAACTTCAGCAGATGTAAATCATCTTTCTAAATTCCTTGTAGTGGAAATTGAGCCACTCTTTTATGAAGAGCGAAAGGAAAAACTCACTCCTGGAATAGTTAAATGTCACTCTTAATAGAGAGAAAATTACACTCGTCGTGAAAGAAAATAATAACATTTCTAAAAATATATAATTGCTCACTGGTGAGTTGACATACACCTTGCTGACCAATGTCATTTGAATTGGAACTTCACCGAGAAATCTATTGACCGCAGAAAACTGATTGCAGCGCCCTCTATCTAGATCTAATACTTTCAAACTACAGTAGTCTCCATCCTAAGTTATACCGTCGGTTCTTTCAAAATGATGGCTCAGCGAAATAATGTGGTGGGGGAAGGAGAGGAAGAGAGTGGTGTAACTTTGGACAAGCCAAATATACACTGAGAAAAGTTTCTCTTACCGGTTACTATCCCTTTTCTTTTAAGACAGTGTATTATAGCCCTTAAAAGAAATATTATAACTGGTAAAATCCTCCGTATTTTAGCATTTGTTTTTGCGCATACAGGTGAAGAAAGACGCCACTATATCTCTTCCCTCTGTTTTTATCATACTGTCAGTAGTGAGGATGAGGGGAAGCGGTAAAATAAGGGAAGAAGCCGCCATCTTCCTTGACTCGAAAAGTTAAAATAAAGGGAGGACCACTGTACGTAAAATACTATCTTTTAACGGGCATAAGAATTCTAATACTGGGTAAAAGACACTTCTCTCTGTGTATAACTTTGGACGGTATAACTGAGGGCGGGGCCTACTGTACAGATGTAACGGGCTTACCTTTACCCTATAATGTTGATGCCACCTAGTCACCTTCTTGATAAATATGAATATGGCGCCATCTACATTGGTCGCTCTCGCATCATAACCTCACTTTTGCTCTTATATACAAACTCACGATAGCTTCCAGAGACACTAATTCTGTGGAACGTTGGCAAGTAAATAAAATGGTCGGGATTTCTTTTCAATTTTTATTTTACGTTCTTATTTTTCAGGCAAAAACATAATTTCTTACAATAATTAAGAAACAATATCTCCCACGTTGAAAAATCGACAGCAAACAAACGGCTTTTCGAAAAAGCAATAATGAGGGTAGAGCGAGAGTCAAGGTGGACGGGATAAAATTGACGAGCTACGGTTAACATCTCGCGCGCGCAGAAAAGGCGGACTACAGCACTTTGCGTGCGTCATTTAAATGAAGCTTAATGCCGCCGTAAAACGCGCTAACAGCCGGCTCTCGTCGCCCCATCGCCTTCCATCTTCCCCGCGCTCATCTTCGAATTTTATTGCCCCGTATTTTTACGTTCGAATCGATTACGTCGCGGCGAACTTTTGCAAAAAAGTCGCCAATCTCGCCCTTATCTCGGTTTATCGCTTCATTGGAAACGGGTTTTTCGCTCGCTCGCGCCTGGCGCCTTTATCCAAGCGATCGACGCGCATCGCGTCAATTCGCGTCCCTCTCTTATCGAATACGTCGACGTTATTTCGTTATTTACAATCCGATCGCGACGAAAGTAACGATAAAAGAAACAACCGCGACGTTTTTATTATTTAATCCGCGACAATCGTTTCTGCCTTTCTTTCGAATCCTTTCTCTACTGGTTTTTTTTTTTGTATGGTTGCGCTACGTTGTTGCGCGGTGCACTTCCATACTCGAATTCTTCGGCGTCAACCGACTTTCGCGGCTTTTCGAGCTTTACGACGATCGTAAAGCGAAACATGAATTTTTATTATTACAGCTTTCGCGGAGGCAGTCCTTCTCCAGCACTATGACTTTAAAAATACAAAGTTAACGGGCCGGGTAACGAATTATACGGCCGGAGCGTGCCCGCGGTAGCTCCAGTCGCTGAGGGGTCTTCTTCCCGTTTCTCTATACGCATAAGAGACCCCTCAGTTATTTCATGCATGAAACTACTGGGTATTGTCGGTAATTAGCTTTTAGTTATGATGCGTGCTCTCGACGATTCGAGTAAAATGTTTTTTTTTTCGTTTTAAAAAGATTTTGTTTAATTAAACGTAATTTAATGCCAAAAAACGCAAGAGGACATTGATATAATGTTTTACTTCTTACTTATTTTTTGCAAACAAGGTTTCCTACGCATTTTGGTGCACAGGCACAGCAAATGTTTTGGCCGAGACACTCCAATAGTGTTTAATTACATACTTTTGCACCCAAAATCCAAATCGGAAGGCAGAATTGTCAGATTCGCTCAAAGCGTTTAAAAAAAGACTGCCCAAAAACTGATAAACAATGCGATTAAAGGCAATGAAAAATTAATTTCTTACCGAGACACTCCTATAATGTACTCGCATATATTTTCTTCCGTAGAATCCAAATCCCAAAATGAGAATTTTCAAACTAGCTCTCCTATGTTTAATAAAAAATCGATAATTTTCTGAAAAATCGGGATTAAAACAATAAAAGAAAAATTTTCATTGATTTTTTCACACTCAATTTGTATATGACGTTAAATATTATGCTGAAACAGTTTTTCTATTGGAAAGTCAATATATTGCCATATTAGGTTCGCATTCAGTAACCTAAAAAATTCCTGATTAGCCGAATGAGTTTCATTGTTCATTTTTACTTTTTACTTTTTTTCCGTATTTTTGAGCGATTATTTCAGATTTTCAAGTTTTTTTATTTCTTTTTTTCTAAAATTTAAGACTGTCTAACAAATTTGAACTCGGATTTGAGTGGAGCAGGAAAAAATACATGGCAATATATTGCCGTAGTGTAGCCGTAGTAAAAAACCTTTGCTTTTTTGTCTTTTATCAGAGTGTTTTTATCAGTTTTTTTAGTTTTTCTACAAAATCTCAGCTAATTTGGCTATTTCTACTTCGTAATCGGAATCCATTGGAGAAAATACATCGAAATACACTTGCCAAATATCTTGGCAAAAATCGGTTTTTATTTGTTTTCGATCCCTTTTTTCAGTTTTTTAAAAGATTTTTTAGTTTTTCTTAAACATTTGTGCCAATTGGATAATTCTTACTTCGGGTTTGGATTCAGTTGTCAAAAATACACGGAAATATACAAATATTTAATATTTTCTCGAGCTAAAACCATTTTTTATTTGTGATCACAATGTTTAGCACATTCAAATTTGTGAGAAGAATATTTTTAAAGTCGAAATTAAGTTTGTTCGAAAAGCGTCCTAATTAAATAAATATGTTTTTCTTGTTAGATAAGTCAGAAGCAATTGATTGAATCACTATGGTCCATTGGAAAAACTTGTAGAAGATAAAAATACTTCACTTATACATTAAAATATCTTAAATAGAAGCCAAATAAATATAAAAAACCGAAATTTTGTATGATGCTAATAAAAAAATGTGCAGCGGAAACATGGGTCACAAAATTTAACCTTTTTAGCCCTCCGAAATCTCCCTGGTGATGTTTCAGCGATAAACATTCACTTTTTAGGTTAAATTGCCGGGACTACTGGTGGAATAGGTTAATACCGAATTTTTGACCATAAATAATGACAGACCAGTAAGGACGAGAGGAGGAGTGAGTCAAATCGCAGAAGCGTGAGAGTGTGAGAGTTTGGAAATGGGAGACAAAAATGCAGGAGAACCCAAGTGCACCCTAACGTGAACGGGCCTCCGGGTGAGGTCCCCTCCGCCCCCGGATGCGCGGGGCGCCTCTTCCAGTCGACTCGCAGCATTTTAATCCGCCCGACCGCCGTCACTCCGCTGCCCAGAATAATCAGCCCCAAATTCGTTGCGAAAGTCGTGTGGCGGCAGGCGAATTGCCGCGAAACGCAACAAAAGAAAGAGATATTAGTCGTAGGAGGAGGCGCGGGGTGGAACCGCGGGGCTCTCGCGAATATATAGATGCACTCCCCCAAATGTTAACATCCCGACGCACTTGATTTTGTTCCTGTATGCCCGGATAATTAGGACGCGAGGTTCCGCGTAAACACTGCCGGCACGTATATGGGAGAGACAGGGATTTTTCCCGCCAGTTCTCTTGGGAAATTTTTTATTATAAGACCACGTCGAGGTTTTGTTATTTCGACATGCCAGGTCATTCTTTTTACGTGACGTTGAGTCATTTCGGTCGAGGGAGATTTTTGTCATGAAATGTTTACTTTTTCGAGAAATTTCGGAATACCTTGATTTTTTTTTTAATTAATATTATTTTTAACTTTTTTGATATTTTTTAAGGGTCCAGGCACAAAATCAGATGTATAAAATATTTATTTTAGTCATTTTTTACGAGGAATTTAGTGATACCAAAATAAAAACTGTTAAAAATTCTTTTCGACCAATAAATTTTAGCACGAAAAATAATTGGTAATTTTGAAAAAATGTTATTAAATTTTTCGAAATTAATTGAAAAATTCCAAAAAATTACCTTAAATGTAAAAAGACATTTTCTAAATAATTGCGGAAGGATTTTTGAAAATTTGATTTTGGTTTAAAAAAATTTTTTAAGGGGCAAACATTTTTATTGCTCGAAAAAATTTGTTACATTTTTTATTCTAGTGCCACTGAATTTCTCCTCAAAAGTCAGTAAAGCAATAATTGTTACTAATTACTAATTACTTTTTTTTACCTAATATATATATATTTTTTTTTCGAAAAGTTGCTATTATATTTTTCTAAATTAATTTAAAAGTTAAAAAAAATTAGGATAAATAAAAACACATTTTTAAAAGAATTATGCATTTTTTATTATATTACTTTTGAATTCATCGTCAAAAATTGCTAAAGAAATAATTTTTTTGGATATGTATACTATTTTCTGAGAGGTCTTCGCCTTTTAGATAAATACATGATTATCTACCATTTTTTTAAATAAAAAAAAGTATTTAAAGAATTTTTGTCGAAAGAAAACAATGTCTTTTTTAAACGGGACGATTAAAATCAATATCAAAAACATTTAAATTACAACAATAAAAAAGTAACTTCAACTATTAATATTTTAGACCTAACCACACGTGGCAATCCCTAACTTCATAATTATATTTTAAATTCTTTCCATCGTTCTCGCCTTGATTTCAATCCATCTCTTTCTACCCTCTTCTTTTTTTCATATTTTTTTTGTTCTTGTCATGTCTCACGTCAGCCTTACGCTTCGCATTTTCGCGGTTTGTCAGCTGGATGCCGGTGCATTCGTCCCTACGCTTCACCCTCTAGGTTCCTCATCTGGACCCGCAAGTAATTCTGCTACTCCTGGTGCAACGTGCTCGTCGCTCGGAGCACGCATCTTTTTAAAGCGGCAAACTTTGGGCGAGGGTGGCGCGATTCCTCCTGAAATCTGCTTGGGAAAATACGTACCTCGCAATTAACCCCTTTGAGCGGCATCCGGGTTCTTTTTAAACCCTCGAGTTAAGAAACTTTGTAATGTATTGTTCCGAGGTATTATTATCGCCGCTTAAGCCCGTGACCTGACGCGACGCTGACGTACAAATTAAGGCCATTAATTTTAATTGAATACGCGCGACGCGAAAGGATTGAATTTTATTTTTCGAAACATGTTATTGCAATAAAATTTGCGCACCTGAAGTTTATGTTTGTCGTTGTAGACTTGAATTTTTGTGTATATTCGAAAATTGTTGGAGTAAAATATATTAAAACATTATATTATAAAAATTATTTTTGAGTAATGTTTACGCCAATGGAGTGAGAATTCGCTCTTACTTTTAAAGAGTTTAATATCGAAAGTAATGCAGTTTTATATTTGATTTCTGGAAGCCTAAAATCGTTATCTGTGGTCCTTTTGTGAAATTCATATTTCAGTTATATTTCTTTGTCTTAATTTACAGATTTAATTAGAACTGATATGGTGGAATCAATTAATTTATTAAGTTCCAAACCGGAAAAATGTAGTAGCATTTCTTGTTTTGGTCCTCCGTAATTAAATTGTGACATAAATGGAACTTGAAGCAAATTCTCCACAAGTGGTCCTTCGAGCCGGATAATTGGTCATGTGCGAATAATCAACCAATTTCGTACTTAATTTGTAAATGGAACTAATTTAACACTAACGAATTGGTGAAATATGTCAATATTTTAAATAATAAAAATTCTACTATTTCGAATTTAGGGACTAATGTCTCAACTATTTCTCCACTACTTAGAAAAGTATATACGAATAAACTAGTTACAGAATACTTATTTGTAAAATAAAAAGTAGGGCTAAAAATAGTTCAGAATTAATCAAAGACCAAAATGATGACGAAAAATGCTGGAGGAGTGTAACAAAAAATGAAAAGCGACGAAAATAAGACGAATCAATTAATTTCGTATAAAATGCGACGAGTGGTTTTAACATAAGAGCGGCAGAGATTTCGAGATAGTAGTGAAAAATACAAGAGACCAGCGTGCAACTCTGCTCAACGTCTGCAACTCGTCCTGTATCCAGTCAAGATTGACAGCTGCTCTTCTCCCTTCTCGGATCTCCGAGGCCGCAAATTCTTCTCTTTCTTCATCTGGCTTTTTTTACACCCTCTTCCTCGATCTTCCTGCTTTGTTGGTTACTACTAGTCGATAATACAGAGGCTAAGTTCCGACCTGGTTCGCACTTATTTGCAACTAGAAACTTTGCATCATTTTCAAGAATTTACAAATTATTTTTGTTTAAAGAAATGGCGTTAATGAAAGGATTTTGCAAATAGATTTGTATCAATAGAGCTGTTCAGTTCCATTGAGATGTCATAACATTTTTCCCTTTTGTCTTGACAATATGAGAAATATTGAGAATTTTTGGTACTGTCAAGAGAAATTTTAGTTGGGAGAAATAAATTATTTGAGTTTACAGCTGGGAGACCCCTGAATCGAACTTTATTGCATGTAAAGTAAGGGCCAACTACATCGTACGCACATACATACATACATATATACACCGTGGCCCCTGTGACGCATACAGTAACATTTGTTTCAGGGGCCTTTTTCGAAAAGGATCTTATTTGGACAAATTTTAAATGAGTTTTAGGTCAGATTTTGGAATCTACACAAATTTGACAAAAAATTTCATCATTTATCTACAGTTTAATTAAATAATTACAATAGCCCATGCCAGCTTGGGGATTTCCACGAACAATATTGTTTTTACAATTTGAGTTTTATCTTTTATCATCTTCAATAATGGTCATTTTTCTAGAAAAATTCGTATTTTCACGAAAAGTGGAATTGAAAAATCTTTAGAATGCAGGGACTGTTTTTTAAATTCTACAAAAATTCAAAAAAAGAAGCTCCAATATACAGATTTTATGGCAATATTGCTGAAAAGTTGCCTGTAGATCGTTTTAACTTAATTACGTCTACTTTAAAAATTATAATAAAGAGAAGTCCCCTGATTAATATGTAAACTTGATAATACAGGTGACTTATTTTTTTAAAATTCAACTGGTCGATATAAAATAATTTTTTTTTCATTTCAAAGGTAATTTAATGCTCTGCAAGATGCATTTCGAAATACGAAAATTTCAATCTATGAAACTAGTCTTTAAACCTAAAGTAGTCACAGACTACTATTCAAGGAGCGAAAAGTCGTGGCTATTTGAACTAGTACTGATTCTTACTAATAAAGATTTAAAAACAAATTACTTCATTAGACGAGTTTTACTAATTTCGAATTATTCATTGTATGTTTTAATACTTTTTAGAAATAATTACTAATCCCATGTCCAATTTTTCACTCCTTCATGAGTCGTTTTTACTAAATCTTCAAAGAATACAATGTATCAATTACAAAAATTTAACCGATCTCTTAAATGTTCACGTCGTAAAGGTAATAAGGAATAAATCATACACCTCCTTCACTTGTCTATATTATGCAAATTGCTGCTTTCGCGTTTTTCTCAAGTGTTACTGCATGATCAAACATTTAGTCTTCGTTCTCTGGGATCGAAAGCCAAGTTAATTATTGTTATTACAGATGCATTTCCTATTTCGACGCTATTATAAAAAGTGAAATGCTCGTTTCTATTAATTACAATGTATATTCGGTATGCGTGACGTCTCGTAAAAAAAAGGACAAGACATCATATTCGCGCGGACATTATAAAGAAACTCGAAAATTAAATATATCGCGCGATAATGACTGCGTGTAAAACTGCAAAATGTTGCATGACAGCAGAGGAATAAGTAGAAAACAAATCGATGATTTAATGAGCAATACGAATCTAAATTAAATATCTTGATTAATAATTTTCGTGATAACGATTATAAGCAAATATAATGATTTGTATAATTATACAATGCATAACAAATTAGTCCTTTTAGATTTTTTAAATTTCGGTGTTCTACTTTCTACATTTAATTTCGAATGTGCTACTAACATGAATTAATATTGAAATGGTCTACTATTCAAGTGCAGTCTATTATAAACGTGTCAATGTATTTTATTTATACAAAACATTTTTCGACAAACATAAGTAGGAGTTGAAGTTGACAAATGGTGGAAATGAAAGGTATGATACTGAAAAGGAAATGATATACAATTAAAATAATATAATGAATGTTCTCTGACAAATTTAATAACAATTGGAAATTAAAGACGAAATAAGGAATTGAAATTGATTTTTGAAACAAAGTAAAATTTTAATTCAAAATTTAAAATAATAACACCGAAGCGGAGGTTTAAATTAAAATTGTAATTTAAAATTGACGTTTAAAAATGTAAATTTATTGGTGAGAGGCGAAACTGAAATTGGAAATACGTAATTTAATAATAAAAAATACATTTCTCAATTTTATATTTTTTATTTAGTAAAATAATGTAGCAGGAACATTAAAGGAAGATGTAGTCGAATACGTTAAAATAAATTTTTGTAGTCACTTACGAATTAGGATATGCAGAAACTTTTTATAAAAAAAGCCTTGAGGATTAAAGCAAACTGAGGTTAAGAAGGCGCGAGTGTACTATAGTTATGACTGCTGCCGTTAGTCAACTGTCGCATGCTGCCTTTAACACTTTTCGCGCAAGTGGTACAATTTCTAGTTTATATGTGAGATTACTTGCCAGTAGCAATTAGAGACAAATAAGATATTATGTTAATTTCCGATATCATGTTCCTTTGTAATTATTTTTCTAATGTAAGTCTCTTAATTTTCATTTTCTGGTTTTTTATGTAAAAAAATATGATATGATACCGAACCATCGTAAACGCGATCTGTCAGGTTTTCTTTCATTTTTACGATCACAATTTCAGAATTTTAATAAACAAAATTTAGTCATTTTTAGTTAAATAATAGAAAAATGAAAAGTAATGAAAAAATTCATTGGGTTCATTAAATTCATTAATTTGGTTGATTTCGTTATATATATTCTTAGTATTTTCAGTTTATATATTGTTAATTATATGACTAAATTTTATAAAACATTTCGAATTTAATGAAAAAAAGGTGGTACATAAATTTTCGACATAAAAAAGGATATTATTTATTTGTCATTATACTACAGTATTAGTCTCGGGAGCCTCTTCATGTGGTGTTACCGTTGCGTCTACGCCTGGTGGCGACAAACTCAACTAACCAAGTCGGTTTACCGATTCATAATCATATTTTCGTTATAATTTCGTAATTTTCTGATGCTGTTGCACAATTTGTTTGCTTTTTACAAGATTCAGTAAAATTCTGTTATTCCGGTAACAAAAGTACCACAATTCCCCATTTCTGTCAGTGATTTTATCCACTTGACTGGCAATGTATCATATGTGTACAAAAAAAAGTGCCACGACTGGTAATGTATCATAAACGTACATTTTTAAATAACTTCTACAATTTTCAATGAATTTGAACGATATTTTGTATGCTACAGTTCCTTAGGTCGCTGAATACGAATCTGAGGTCACCGGTTCAAAATTCAATATGGCGGTCCCAATATGGCGGCTACACGCTGTGTATGCTTTTGAAGCAAATTTTTGTTCTGTACGTGGAAAACGCCTGAAATTTGTTACTCGAGGGTTTTTTGGGGTCGCTGATTACGAATCTGATCTCAGATTTCAAAATTCAAGAGTTTTTTTTACGTTAAATGATATGTTTTATGAAAAATAGAACCCATGTTTCACAGTGTCTCGATATCTTATAAACTGGCTCGTGCCGGTCTTGGCACTTTTTATTTGAAAACGGCTACCAGTGAAGTGTTTAAGAATGTAAAATGACAAAAATATTGAAAAATATTATCGGTTCATTGTAATTTAAAGCGTTGAATTTTGTTGGATGTTTTCAAAAGGTACGGCGCCTGTTTTATCCTTTCCACGGTCAACGTCCATGAGATAGCAAAAAATTGTCATCTCCATAATAGATCAGGATGATTGAAAAGCACAACGATAGAAAAAAAGGATCAAAAATGTTTTATTTCTATATGACCCGTGGGATAATTATCTCGGTCCCTTCCTTAATCACGGAGTCCCGTTCAATTAATAATCGTAAATAAGACGTCACGTCACCGCAGCGGCCATCAAGGGACGTCAGTGGCTAAAACTACTTCGATGTTTCCGTTTCTAATAAAGCGAGCGCACTCGTCATTAATACATTTCATTCGTCGATCCGACGGACGGGCCCGACGTTTCCTGCACTTTACTCTCGGACACACCCATGCATCATTCGAGATACGCGGCGCTTATCAGTGGCCCGTCATATAACCTGGCCTGCTCGGCTTCGTCCACGACCTTGACGTCCATCCGCACGTCCGTCAGCGATTTCTTGAGTGGCAGAGACTCATTCCAGTCCTACTTCTCGCGGCCCGAACGCACCCGAGGCTCCGATCGCGATTATACTCGCACGGTTTTATAATAAGGCGAGTTCGCACGTACGGTACATGCGTCTACCAACCCCGGCTACTATGATATATTGTACGTTTATTTATATATACGAGAAGCTTTATTTGTACTTATTCACGTCACAATACTCGAGCGCAACCATGCGAGTCGATCTACATTGTAATTATCGTGTACGCCGTGCGCGACTTGTTTCGCCATTTTCTTTCGTGATTGTTATTTTTCCTAGCACTTTTTCAATTCTCTAAATGATTGTTTTTCCTTTCATGTTCCGTTGCGTGTCAACTATATCGGTAACGCTTAAAATACATAAAATTATAACTCTCCTAATTACAGCGCCATATGTTGTTACTAATGTACCCTGGTTAGGTTAGTTTAGATTAGGTTAGGTTTGGTTAGGTTAGGCTAGATTAGGTTAGGTTAGGTGTGGTTAGGTTAGGTTCGGTTTTACATACAAATTTTTTAAAAATATTTCGTGACAAGTTGTTCCAGCATAACGGAACCCAGTTTTAGGGCTAGAACTTGACGAAGATGTGCCGTTGGTTGACGACTTGTAAGCAGTACTTAGGTATCGATGCTCTATAATCGCCAGAAAACGCAATCTCTTTGGCATGAGCACTGATTCTAGCATAAGCTTCCCCCAATCTTCCTTTACCTTCTGCTTCTCCGGCTACAAGCGGACCAAAATGAGAAGATGCTAATCGTAATACTTGACCGGTTACTGTTTCATATCCTCCTCACAACCCCCACTCCTGCATGTTCATTTATGTTCGGCGCGTGTGCCTAGCCGAAGCGTTTCGAGGTTCGCCGATCTTTGCCGAATATTACGGGGAGTGCCCGGATCCTCAGCGACGATTATATGTTTTGGGCTACTCGCATCCATCCCCACCAGAAAGGCGGCTAGACTACCCGGATTGTTCGAGCACGGGACCAGAATCATGGTTCACCAATACGTGTCGTCGCGTTATGGAAGGGGCTGACCCTCTGGAGGGGATATATGCGAGGAGCCCAGAATATGAAACATTCAGAGGTGCAACTATAGTACGACTTTGGCATTTGGCAACTTATTGAGGTTACTTATAGTCCGTTAACATATTATACATATTTTTTATTATATGATTTTTGTTAAATTTCTTTGTTTCAAAAATATTCCAATGGTTTGTCCTGTGAACTCCAGATCTTTTTCAACGGACCATTTGAAAATGTTATCAGAAGTCAGTACTAATTAAGTAAAAAAACAATTTTGAGGGACAAAGAAACGTTTTCGGCCCGAGCATAATAGTATGATCTGTAGTAGGGAAATGTGTCATTTCCAAACAGAACCCACAAATGTCAAAAACATCAAATTAAAAATTTTCACCCAACTTTTAATATCCTCTTCAATTATCTACTATTTACTAGTACAACTCTTAAAGTTTACATGAAAAGTACTTGAAAATTTTAACGTTAATATTACAAAAACATATAAATTTTGATATTAATAGCAAGATAATAGATAATGCAGCCACTTAGTAGCACCCGAAGCCAGTAGTAACTGTCAGCAATTACTGCTGAAAGCGTGACTAGTTCCTTTTTAAATGGAAATTCGCTATTAAAACTGACTAGTAAAATCGCGAAGTGTTTAATGTTACAACCGAATGAACTACGTAAAACTGTCAATAGTTACGAATTATAAATTTTGATTAGTTCTTAATAGTTTGAATATTATTTTACATTAATTTGTTTCCCAGAACTTTTTTTTAATGTCTTCTTTTAAAAATATTTTTGATTAACTGCAGTTATTGTCGTTAGATTCTGCAGATATAATCAATATAACGTGATTAACAACTTCATATTACTCTACAATTATTTTACAGTTAAGTACTAAGCATCAAATGTAACCTCAAACAATGCGTAGTAACGTAATAATTATGAGATTATATTTATCGAAAGGAATGCCACAGTATTAAGATAATATCATCGTAGAGTTATAGTGTTAAGTAACGAATTGAACTAATTAATTAATTTAAAACTGTTGAAACATTTTGTTCTTATTCTTTAAGAATTTTAATTACGCGTCGTATGAACGTCAGTTAATTAAATACATCAAGTCAAAATTACTTGACGCCTTATTCTTTCAGATTTAGTTTTAATTGTGCGATTTAATTAAGATACTGGATTTTTAATATATTCATTTTTCTCATGAAATAACAGAAAATTAAAAATTAACACGGATGATGACTTTCTTTCACTTTTAATTTTATTTCGTTTCGTTGCAAATAAATTATAATTTTTTACAAACAACTTTTTTTAAAAAACGGTAGCTAAATTTACATAGTTATCTTTCAGGAAATTTTAGCAATCTTTAGCGGATGTTCAGTACTCGTCGAAATAATTGCTTTATATTCTTATAATATTAACAAATATATTCCTTATTTACTTCTTTCAAATATTGAGATTAAAATATTGTATTGTTTTAACTATAAACACTGTTTACCTCATGATTACATTTTATACTGCTTTGTTTACCAAGGACGTATAATAATAAATCTAATATGATTACATTCCCTAAAGTTATGGTGTGGTGATATTTGGACTGCATCCGAACAACTTTCGCTCTAAGCATGTATTCAATCATTATGACAAAATTAATGAAGTTTCACTGGTCGAAACGAAACACGTGATTAGATTGATCAGTCGACTTGTGAAATATGAGTTGAGAATACTTTCTGATCTTAGATATCACATTCTACCGTTAAAACTTCGCAGAAATATTCTTGGCATGTTAGAATAAAAAAAGTGTACGGATGTACTTCTATCTTTCAGATTGACGAAATGAATTGTGTTACAAGTACAAATATCTTTCACGGGTTATATTTACCTAATGTTTAAATTGAGTATGTAGAATATTATTTATTAAATCAAGAATAAAATCGCTCGGGCGTCAAAGTCTAGTTGTACAATAAATGATTTTAGGTAGTAGCGTCTTTTTAATAACACTTATTCTTCAGTTTTTCCTGACTATCCGGAGAATCCTTGTCGTTACTCATATAACTTGTTCTAAGGATGACTACAGAAACTCCTGGACGTCCAAACTTAAAATCAAAGCATCATCATTTAAAGCATCGCTGTCGATAACATCCATTCCTAACCTCAAATACGCAAACTAAAGATAATCTAGATACATCTACAATAATATTTAAGCAAAGTTCTGGATGGTTTAGGAAGCCATTAGGTAAATTCTGAACTTTTGAAGTGTCTCTACGGTTTTGCCTAATGATCAACACAAAATGTCTGAATTGTACCAATAGACCGAGAGAGTTCAATATTATCTTAAAAGCAGGCAAGAAGATTACAAAACATGGATGTATAATTCAGTATTTTGTTTTTAAAGGTCACGATTATTTACAATGCTAACTATGTAGATGAATTCTGCTATAAATTCGTTTTATTTATTAGAAAAAGGTCTGCAATTATATACTGATCATGAAACTGAAACTAAATATAAGATTGTAAAAGATAATTTTCATTTAGACCCATTAAACTCAACGTCACACTTATAAGTACGACAAAAATTCTGGAAATGCATATAGAAGAGTTGATGACTAGCTCGAGCACTCCATAACATTTACGTCTTAGTTTATGAATGACTAATGACACAAGACTCGCAGATTCAAATAAGTTCTCTGCATCATCTTCAGCCGTTTATTATGTCATATTTTGATAGTCTTCAACATTAATTACGTCAATATTGACGCGGGAAATTAGACAAGGTCTATGCTCACATCATCTTTATTAAAAGCCAAAACTTCGTTATTTAGAAAACTTTTGTGTTTCACCTTCGAATTCAGAAGCTCCCTCAAACAATTCGGTCAGTCGTGGATAATGCTGGAGAGAGGAAGCAAACTCGGTGTGCTAGAAAGGTAGCCCTTCGCGCTGGTAGGATATTCGTAGGTCCTTGGTACCTTGGTGGTGAGCGATGGCGGGTCGTTTCTGCGGACACATCGGTAAATAACGAGCGACGGCCAGGAGAAAAATTCGTCGGTGCTTACGGGCGCATAAAAGGAACCGAGAGCGCGAGAAAGGGTCAAGAGGGAAGGGAAAAGAAAGACGAAGGAGAAGAAGAAGCAGCAGCAGCAACGACCACTTGATCACGAAGCTACGGCATTCGCGTGTCCAGGAAGATTTATGCGAGGACGAGTGATAAGGAATAATACAGTCCTCCTCCACCTGCCAGCGGGCGTCCCTTCGCCCTTTTTCCCCGGTGTCCAAAGTTCCCCTTCCTCCCGTTGTTTCCTTTCTTTCGTACGGACATGCTCATTTTTAATTCGCTCCGGGACTTTTTGACCCGGTCTCGTTAGATGCTATCGAGGAGGCGAAATCGACGAGACACGTGGGGCACTTGAATGAAAAGCGAACGAAGGTACAAGGACTTCTGGTTTCGGAGTCTCTGAATGATGAGTCCAATTGTTGAGGTTCGCCAAGCTAACATGTATATGACCATGGACTATCGTCAAGACACTTCGAGGAATATCACCATTGATATCAAAATTTACCGTGATCGATAACGAACTTCAAAAAAGGTTGATTGTGATCATGCCTACTTCTGACCAGGCTTGGAATTCTTAAGCAAAGCATCTATCAGTTGGCTTCATTGTATTATATCAGATTTAGGTACTCATTCGGCTAAGAACGAGCTGGATTTTCGTTCGTCGTAAGTTAGTATTGGATTTCCAAACTTGGTCAACCTTGGAAATTGCCTTTCCTAGCTCCCTTTTTTGGCATGTGCAAAAAATCCGCTGCATTCCAAAGGTTACACGAAGATCGCGTCCATCCATCAAATTGATCAATGAACGTAGCTTCACAATGATTTTGCAGCAAAGGTAACTCGATCAAACTCCTCGTTCAACAGCCTCACTCTTTTGGGATACCAATGTCTTTAATATCCTTGCTCTTGATCTTGGAAATGAGGAAAATACAAGAAGTTAATCACAATCACAACATCACCAATATACATGAATAATAACTACCTCCAAATCACAATCGTCAAATACCATCAAATACAAAAGACAAAAATATTATCCAGATCAATAATCCTGCCAATTAATCAGAGTAGTAATTGGATTAAATTATAACATGTAGAAGACCTGATTATCTACAGAATATACTAGACTTTATCATTCCAAAATTTACAGTAGTTATTGTCATACAGAGAACATTTTAATCAAGTCTTAGTAATCCGACTAAAATAGTACAATCGCGCAAAAGAAACACGTGTATGAGAAACAAAAAACGACGTCTCTCGTCATTTAATTTTCAATCACCCAGCGAGCTGGTGGACGTGTAACAGATAACCTCGATGGTTTTTTCAGTATTTTCCGTTCATTCGTTTGCTCTGTTTTCGCGTTTTTATCAATATCCAACACCATTCACCACGTCGCAATTAATATCCTTCTCGCCTCGCGACCTCGATTCAACAGCCGCGCTGATGGACCTACCGGTTTTCTCGTCTTCTCAAGATCATCAGTCGCGAATCGAAATCTCGTCACTCCTTTCCACTTTGTTCTTTCCTGATATCTAGTAAAATATTATATTAATTACTCAAACTCTCTATAAGTCGCGAAATTTCAATTGGAACAATAGTCGGGAGTAAAAAGTTTGCAAAAAAAGTAATCAATTAAAACTGACAGAATTGGCAGGAAATCCATCCAGCGCGAACACTGAATTACTGCTTACTCCGCTTTGTATTTAATTGCAGTCAGCGAGTCATTAGTCAATATAACATTCCCGTTATTAAGAGCAGGTTTTTTCCTTTCCGCAATTTCAATCTTAGTCATCGCGAGTGGACGGCGAGAGAGGGGATATTGAAGTGAACTAAATTCTTAGGTGCTATTATGTGACGTTTACGTAATGATTTAGCAGTATGAAGAATTATGAGAACAACTTATTTTTTAATTAATTAATTCTTGACGGTTCACATTGGTTCTCGACAATTTCCTATAATTTAAAAAATGCCGAACTATCCGGTTTAACAAGAGTTTTTTTGGGTTGAAAAAATAGTAAATATTCAGTTATTTTCTTTTAAATTCAGATATGCGATCTTTTCAAATTTATTAACTTATTAACTCTGTGAAATGTACAGTATATTTTTGTTAAAATTGAAAAATGTATTTCTATTATTTGTGTATTTTAAATTTCAATTATGACCAAAATAGTTGACAAATATTTTTACGACAAGTTTCTAAGAGACTAACTAATCTGCACGATGACATCCCAAGCACCTTGCATTCCCACTCTTCTTAAGCTCTGTCCGTTTTGCCCCCTTCCGCTCGTTGCTCTTTTCGCAAACCGTTCATGTGGCGCGGTCTAATGGGAAGGGCGAACAGGAGGGGGAAATGCGCGAGAGTCGGAACTGTGGTGGGAGGCACTCAGGTATCCGACGCACCTCTCTGCGGTTTAGTTCGTCGCCCTCAAGGAAGGCACCACGAAAAATTGGTCAGTGTCATAAATTATGTTATCTATTACTCTAAATAATACAGTTCCCTAATTTTTTCGGCAGCACGTGGAAATGTGAATCGTAGACTGATAATTATGAATGTCTAGATTTCCAAAATAACTCTACATAATATCCCAGCCAGTTGAATGTTAGTCCATGCAAAGAATATTAAGGACCTTTTCTTTCAAAGCTAAATTTCTACCTGGGCATTCACAGTCACTTGTCCTTCAAACGAATTCGCATAGTTGTCTGACAAATTGACATCGAAATGAAAGATCAAATCCAATTCGGACATTTTATCGAACAGGTCAATTCTGTGGACAATTTTGTTTCGTCCGATGGACAAAAAGTGATGGAACATTTACGAAAACACAAACGAAGGGTGGTCTTAGTATCGTGGACGACGTTGCCCAGCACTGCGGAACGGGTTGACTTGGACGGTCTGTCGATGCCTCGAAGAAGAGAGAAAGGTATAGGACAGTCTGACAGGGATACTCGAGGGTGACGGATATAATATAAGACGGTGGAGGAGAATCCCAAGAGGTGAGATGGGGGCCAGGGGGCAGGGGGCGGAAGAAGAGCGAAGGAGGATAAGCAGGATAGAGAGCGAGTGGACTGTCTGTTCTGTCCATCACATTGCCGGCGTCAGATTATCGTTCTGACACTTTCCGAGTTATTCTGGCCGCATATATCCCCACTCCTCTTTTGCGGGTCTTGGAGGTTTTCTCTGTAGATGACGTGCACGTATATTCAGGGAGCTCCTACGCGAATCCACCATGAAGTGTGCGTGCGACTAGTTTGGTCGGTGTCGATCAAATTTCCGAGGACAGGGATCATTCAAGGCGGACCGACCGTTGGGACAAAGCCTTTCAGTCGCTTCTGACGCTACCCGGCCTTTTTTTTTTATTGCTGTGGTATCAGTCGTCTTTTTTTGTCGCTCGTCACGACTTAGACGTGGACGCTACGCGATTTTATTAGTGATTATTATTTTAGTAACACGATCAATCATTGTAGTTATGAATAATTAATGCTTTGGTAATTATCGAAATTAATATTCTAGATGATGATGGAATCGCGTTATTGAACGACGTCTAGGCTTGGCGTATATACAAAAATTACCGATGAGTAGTTATATTTTTTCAATATGTATATATGGAGAACAATTATTTATAAATAGAATGTGATGTAAAACTACATTTGTCGATACGTTCTTCGTAAAATATAATTTCTGTATTAACATTTATATAGTTAAAAAATATACGGAGAATTTTTAAGATTCATTTTATTTCTGTAAAATACATTTTTGCTTTTAAAGAATTTATTTACATTCAAGAATACTTTGCTCCAATGTAGAAATTAGATAAAAGAGTGCAAGAATCTATTATTTTTTATTTTGTCATCATAATTAAGACACATTGTACGAACTTCAAGTATAGAATTCATATAAAGATATATCAAGATTTTGATTCACGGTAGTGTATATTTCTTATATTCCTTTTAACACTTCAGAATTTAAAGAACTCTTGCCTTATATTTTCTACTACGCGCACAATCTTAAAATAAGACGATTATTCCCAGACTAAACATACTAATATAACGGCATTCGTCATTTTAGACTGAATCGTAATTCATTACATTATATTTAGAAAGAACATCGAGGTTAAGGTGATTTTTAAATGACGGTATAATCGCGATTCTAATTTTGTAAAATCTTTAAATTATTGCCTTTATCATTATGGTTCTGGACTTGCAAAATTCAGTTAATTTTTTTAATTCGTTAAAGTTGAAGAGGCTTTGGATTATTTAAAAACTACTAATCTAAAATGAAAAGTAGGTTACTATAAATTATTCTTTTTTTTTTACTAGTGAATTGTAACGAACTCATAATTTATTAATAAATTTCTAGTAATCTAAAAGTAGAAATGACAAATTTCATTATAGCAGTTTTTAGAATTAATATTAAATTAATTGTTTTTTATTATTTATTGGTGACATTTATTACTGCTTGAATTCGGGACCAATTTTTCGTTTTTTAATTATTAGTAATTGATTAATTCAAATTTAGAGAGTAGGAAAAATTATAATTCTTTAAAAAAGCAATAACAAAAATGTTTGAATACAATTATTAATAGTACTGGTTTCAAATTAGCAGATTTTTAGAATAGATTTCTCACCGTGATCGTAATTAGTATTATTAGTTAATCTGCAAGGAAACTTATTTTCTCACATTTTAAGTTATCATAACCTTTCCAAAATGGTGTAAGTGACATTTAGAAACATTAAAATTTTTTTTCTCTATTTTTTTTGAAACTTAAATATCGATTAACTATTAATTGCATCTGATTATTGCCAGAAAATTTGCAACTGAAACTATTTTCGCTAAATTTTTCGCTTAAATGTTATTTTTTAGTAAAATATGTATGAATTTAGGAAATACTCGTTTTATTCTCCTGAAATTACTAACACTTATTGCTAGTATCCATTTATAAGTAATTTTATGTTTTTACTCATTTTTACCAAAAAGACCATCAACTTGATTTAATATAAAACTCTTTTATTTTTCGAAAACAGTTTATCCAATCTGTTAAAAATCGTATTGGAAAGAATTAATAAGGTAAAAAAAAGCTTCATACTAATGATTAAGGAATCAAGTTGTAATATAAACAAAATTCTTTGTGTGTCCCGCCGTTTTGGAATGAGCAAGTAACATAAGCTAAGTTATATTCAACGCAAAAATATACTTGGTTGGAGATAAGTTCCCAAGTGTTTGATTTCTTGAAATATAGCAAAGAATAATAATAAAAGATTTCGAAAATGATGGCCCCTGAATAGCACGTACACGCGTACACTTCAGGGGCATTCTATGTGTAATTGCCAATTACGTCGCGAATATTTGTTTTGTATTAAAGTATTTGTTTTCATTTTAAAAAATATTTAATGTTCCATTATACAGAATTACATACCCAGCATTAAATGTTTTATCGAGACAGGAAAAAATAAATTTTTGCATCCCCGTTTTTTATTCGATTCGACCCATCACGTCAGGATTTTAAGATATCTGATCCCAAAAATATTCAAAAATATATTTTTTGCAATTTAAGGTTAGAATATGTGAAAAATCTGAAACCATGAATTAACTTGGACAAAGAATTCGTTTTCAGCGGCCAAAAATCTATAAAATCTACTATTTCTGATTCAAGTGATCTCGAAACAAAATTTTTTTTGTGGTCCTGTGTTATTAATATCTGATGAACTTTCATAAGATGAGAAAAAAATCAATTTTCCATTGTTACCATCGGAACTTTAACATAAAATAAAAGAAATGTAACAATTTAAACTATTTTTAAACATTCTAATTTTTTTTTCGAATAAACCAAAATGTTACAAAATGTCAGACTAACTAATATAAGTCTTATATTCCCATGATAATGAAGATGAGGATTCTTGAAACAAATGATTAAGAACCCTCGATATAAACTGAATTACGTTTTTTTACTCCATCAATAGATTCACACATGTGCGAAATTTTAGTACATTGACTAGTGCGGGTCGCGACTTAAATCGCTGCAGCAAGATTTTCGAGTAGTTCCCAAGTGCTGCAAAAGCGTTTTTCGCGGATGGGTCCCACGCGCTTCCAATTAATAATTCAATCATCGTACTCTATTGGATTACCTTCCGGGTGAAAAAAGAATCAAGCAGCCGCGTTGATTAACGCCCCTGCAACCCCGTTGATTTCTGTATGTGTGTGTGTGTGTGTGTGTGTGTGTTTGCGGGTATAGCCACATACGTATGCAGGAAAATAGCTAATGGCAGAACATCGCGCATTCGAGCTATTGCCAGGCATCGGCGCTTCATATCGAATTATTTCGGTTTTATACCAATGCTTTTGATCGGCCAAAATGACGATCGGCATTACGTATTCGTTGGGTGAACTCGACGAGGTCGACCGAGTTAATTATCGTCGGACGAATGACTTGCGAGCACCATTCGTGCTACGGTGTAGTCTCTCTCCCTCTCTTATACTAACTCCCTCTGATACTAACTCTCTCATACTAACTCTCACTTATGCACTCTTTCTCTTTCACTCTCGTTTGATTTCCATCTCATGTCCGCCGCCTCTCTTCTGCCAAATTGAACTGTGTGCCCATTCATGCATGTCGCATTTTAAGCTTCGCTGACTTTTTCATTTATTTAAATAGTATTGTTCAAAGTATTGCACGGGAATGAATTATAATTGTTTAGTACATGTTTTGGTATTAAATGAGGCATACACGATTGCGTATATGCTCTTCATGTTCAGCTTATTCGAGATGATTATTTTCGTTTAGAATTAATATATGCTCATAATATAACAGTTATTAATTTCGACGAAAAATACGTTAGGAAATTTTACCGAAATTTTAAAAATTATCTCTCAATTGTCACATTTTTAGGTGTAAATTTCACAACTTTGAGAACTTCTACTGAACAGTTTTATTCCCAATTTTCTAACTACTTTGAAAAATATAACTCCTTGTTAACTACACTAAATAAGTAATGTCGTATTGATATTTATCATTTTATGCTATCGAAGGACATTATATTTGGTCTCAGATATAAATGTTCATACCTTTTCATTTTTTGATACGAATTCATGCATTTGTGACTAAACCGCGCCATTCATACGCCACCTAGTTCGGAAATTAGGTAACGTTCAGTTGGTGGGGCGCAACGATAGACGAATTTTGCACTTTTATAATACCCAGATATTCTCCTAGAATCTGCCATTTATAGCAGAAAATATTTGGTTAATCGTTCGAAACTCAACTTAGTACATATAAGTATAAACTAATGTTAGTGTTATGAGATGAATTTACTTTTCAATCATTAACAAGAAATTGTTAAAACACTAAATAGCGAAATATTAACAAATTTTATTGTGTATCTCAATTAAAAAAAAAAAGAAATGAGGACAAAGGATTAAGAAATTTAAAACGCTGGACAATTACTTAATCCTATACAAAAATGTAATAAAAATTACAAATAAAATAATTTAATTCAATAAAGTTCCATCCAAATAGTACAGTAAATAGAAAATACAATAAATTGATATTTATTGAAACTATTCTCTTGACACGTATCAAGTGGTTTTGGTTATTTTTTGTTCACTTTTAATTTTATTTGCATTGACGAGATTCGGTTGATTGTATTTATTTGATTAGATACGCGTCAATAAATCTGATTAATGTGATTTTATTCGAAACAATTATTTTAATCAATTACATTCAGCATTTCAAACGTATCAATCAAAGTTGTATCGAATAGTGCAGAGAAAATGATTTATTATTGAATTTTATTTTAAGTCAAATATACAGAATTATTATAATCAAAACTAAAACCGAGTTTATTCACTACTCCAAATAGTGTGAAATTTAATTTACATTTAGGAATTTTACTTTCTAAACCTTCATTTAATTTAATTAAATGTATGTTGTTTACAAAGAAAACAAAAGCTTATAAATGGGCATTTATTTCTGAGGAAATCGAATTTAGTGTTAAAAAAATGTATCTAATGTATAATAAGTATTAATACAGGTTAAATTAGCTTTATTTTAATTTTGAAATCAGTTAATTTGCTTGTAGTCAATTTTATGGAAATCAAATTAATTTATGCATTTATCGGATTTAATTAATTTCTTAAAAGGTTTAATAATTCTAACAAATCTGGAGCTTTTATTAATTTAAATTAGTAGGTTTCACATATCATATATGTTTGTATTGAAATAAAATAATTGTCAATGATTATAATATAATACCAAATATGTATGGAATTAATATTTCAAACATACAAAACAGAATTATTTTGGTGTTTAATTAATGTAGTAAGAAGAAATCAAATAATTTATAAATATAACACTTGATTTCAACATATCTGTAAGTTTTTATACAACAATTCTTTCCGGTATTAATTAAATTAATCCTCTACATAGTGTAATCGACATGACGCATTGCAGCGGAAAATTATTCATCAACAACGTTTCGGATTAAACCTTTATTTTTAAATTATTACAATTTCGCGTTCAATTATAAATAAAAATTGCTTTCAACCTGGAAATATACCAGCGGCTTTATTAAAAAAATAAATCACTGAATCCAATGTTTTTCATTATTCTGTGAAATGATGATTAACTATTGTACCCATTATTGAAAAAGGACAAAGCATAATATTGTAGTTTATTATCATTTCAAAGACGGATATTATTACATACCGATTAGACATGTTAGAGTTAATTATACAGAGAAAGTATAATGTAATTATCAAGGATATTATAAATGTTGCAATTCATTTCACATGGAGAGAGCTGATAGAGCGATTCGCAAAATTGTGTTAATAATTTCGACGTTACAAATGTATAATATATACGAGATAATAGATTTGCATCCAAATGCTTTTGTAATTGATACTGTACATGCGGAATATCCATCTATGAAGAGAAAATTATTATACTTTAGATTTAGAGTGTACAAAATAATGAAACCATTAACCCATTTATGCAAAATCTAATGAATGATATCTGGGACTTTTTAAAATTTATATCAAATACAAAAACAGGCGTCTAATATAATGGAAAGTATTAAATTTTAGATCATTAATCAGCTATTTGATAATATATTTATCATTTATCATAGACGCCAATTTTACATACTGTAGTAAACAAATACATTGTTTATCCTCTTAATTAATCCTAGAATCAAAAGTCTAGCGCTTGCGAGAAACTGCTATCGAAGCCCCTCTATCGTGTAGTCATAACGGTTCAATATGTAAATCGCCTGCTTACGATATTTAACAGTTTAAAAATAACAAACTATATCGATTATACCCACTTAAATTTATGGAACCTTCTTTATTTTTATTATTTTACATGTCTATAGTTATAATGTTTATTTGGCGTCTAAACAAATAACATTTAAACAATTAAAATGGATAAAACAAAGCACAATTACTGTCAAAGACAAACAAACAAAAATTCATATGCGTTAAAAATTTATTGTCGTCCATCAGAACGGATATTGGGTTACTAAGTTCGATTTGTAATCCACGGTTCCAGGTTCGAATCCATCTTGACCAATTTTTTTCGATACTTTTTCTTTAATGCTGTTTCAATCTTAATTTTCATGTTGAATCATTACAACTCGTTTCAGTAATTTTAGTAACAAAATTACAAAAATTATTTTGTGACGATATTAATTATTTACGTGCAGCTTAGTTAGTAGATTATTCGACTGCCAAAAAAGGGCCCGCCTTCATTTTTCTAAAATATCAGAAATAATTTAAAAATTGTCCAAAATTGCAAACAAACACCGTACTGTACAGAGGAGTGGTCCAAATGTTTTTAAAATGTCCATCATTCGTTCAGTAAAAGGCGTTATTATAATTTTTGTTGTGCGTGATCTCCCTTTTTGAAACTAACTATCATACTAAACTGACATATGACAATGCATTTCTAAATATTTCGATTTTTCTTTTTGTTTCAGGTAAGCACAATTAATGCAGCATCATCCATATCCAATCATCTAATATTTCATGTTCCAAGCGTGAGTAGACCCCAGAAATGATGTTTATGATGATTTTCTCGTTCTCCCATCATATTTTGTTACATAATCAAGGGTAATTCGGCATACTCGTTAAGGGTACACTTATTAGGTAACTTAAAAATGTCAGGGAGGGAGATGGAGGGTATGGCGAGGAATACACATTAAAATGCAAACACTCCAACTGGCAGAGGGATGCGACTCCGTTGAAAACCAGCCCATGCGTATTCGTACGGCTGCGTCCGGCTGGGGTAATTAAATCGAATGAAAATTACCAAAGATTAAATGGCCTCACGGACGCATTTCGGGTCAGTGCGAAATCTGTTTGAGGCGCGTAGACCAGTCCGAATGAACAAAATTTACCGCCGCTAATGAAGATTTTATTTTCAATGGGATTCATTATTTCCAGATTCCTTCATCCACCGAAAACCCGCGTTGCGCATGCGCCGTCCATTCGGGCTCCTTTTGTGTCGTTTTTCATTGTGTAATCATTGGATTGTAAATCTATTACACCACTGATTTATGTTTCCAAAATTCTACTGCGAACGTTATATTTGCCTTGATATGTAGATAGTACTCGGTTTTGCGGAATAATTATTACCCTGTAATTAATAATGTTGGATTACATCATTACTATTGCTCGGAATATGTAGATTATCCAAACTGAAATTTTATTTTTATCTCTTAATTTCATCATGATGTGCTATACGTTAGTTTCGCTTAGGTTTTCAAAAATTTGTTTTTATAAATTTGAAATTGTTTGACAGTATGTTGGTGATAAAACAGTAACAAAAAGAATCGGTGTCTTTTTTATTAAAAATATTAAATATAAGATTATGAAGTCAAAATAGAGACAAAATTTAAAAATGTACCAACTCTTAATATCTCAATTGTATAAATTCTATGAATTAAATTAAATTAAAATATAGTTCGTTCATGAGACTATTGAATGCAAAATTGACGTCAATCTGAAGATTCAATCCATTATGTTTCTATCATTTTGAACACGAATTCTGATTTATGAAATTACTTAAGTGGTCATTTTAACTTAAACAAAAAATAAATTTCACCATGTGGAAGCTTAGATGCTTTTGATGTGATGTTTATGTTGATTACGGATAATGCGGAAATTAACTTAAAATATCCGTTTTTTTTTTAAATTAGTAATTCATAATTGATTTACTTTTAATTGGAACGTATTTTATGGTGCTTCATTAGAAAGAGCAAAATCTCAAACATATCACATTTTCATTCCGAAATATGTTTCGTAGTGTTTCAATAGTTAAAATTACTGTCAAACTTCGCATGCTCAAAAAATGCTGTTTTTTTTAATACAAATATGGAAATAAAAAAGATACTTTGTAATCGCCTCTAACATTTCTGAAACATTAAATTTGTTCTACTTGCAAGTCAATGTTGACTGTTTTAAAAAGACAAAAAGCGACATGCTATTATTTAGTGGATACTTACTAATAAGTAAATAAAAATCACAAAAAACATGAAAATCGTTCTCGATAGTAAATACTGGGTGCTAGTTAGTTGAATTATAAAGGTATTCATGTAATTTTGTCGAATATTTTACATGTATTGATAATTAATTAAAATAAGTATTATAATTACAGGCAATTGTTAGGTATAATATCCGTCAATGGTGAACGAATATTATTTTATATTTCCAATAGTAACTAGAAGTTTCTTCGAAATGAGAATCGAGAATCGTCAAAAAATAACCGTACTATAATATGGTAACTATTAGCGGGTAGCATTGAAACCACAAATAGTAGCAAGCGTGGTAAATCTTTTATAGAAGATGAAACTTATTTTTTAACGGTGAATCACGATCCCCTAACGGCAGCAGAAGAGACTACTCTTTTAGTTTTAATCTGGAAGTTCTAGGGAACCGATACTCAATTTTTTTGTTTATGTAAATGATAAAATTGAACTAACAACAGTGAAATCAATTCTTGTGATTTGATTAATTTCTTAGTTAAATTGGTTTGAAAGAATACAACGTATTTTTATATTGTGTTCTACATCAAATTTTATATCAATTATCAAAGGCCCCCAAAATTTCTTCCCCCTTAGACTAGGATGTTAATACATTATTTCCATTTAGTTTCTCCCGTTGAAACCGAATCCCTAACATGGTTATTTACACGAAAGGATTTTGACATAACCAAAACAAAATACCCGAAATACCACTAAAACCGCTAAAACCATTAACCTCGTACCACATTCACCCCAAATTGTTAACAATACACGCCCATAAGACCCTCGTAATAACATACTACCATAACCCCATACCCTTACGGTATTTAGTAGACAAATTTGTTTCTGAAAAACAGAACTATTTCTTGAGTTTTACTTGTTGAATAGGGTAATGTATCTCTACAACCCCGAAATAACAAAAAATAAAAAAAAACTTCTTCATGATTATGTCGTGACTAGGGTAAAATGAATGTATTCAAAATTCTGGGATATGTTGAAGTCACAACCACCATACTGTAATATCAAAGAAATGTAACTAGTAGTCACATGAAGCCTGAATATGATGGGTGACTACCATTGTGAATGTTAAAAATAGTAGCCGTATAATACTCTACTGACTAAATAAAAATAAAGTGAATACAATGAGGTTTTGAGTGTTATTTATGTAGACGGTGTCTCATACGAAACACTCTTGAAATTATTATTATGATATCGGAAACCAGATTTCCCCAGATAATAGAATGATGGGGTTAAGAGGTTATAAAAATTCATGAATTTGTTCTGTTTTTACTCTACATTTTTCTACTGAATGAGGTTGCGGAGTTTTAATGTTATGGGGTTATGTTATTACGAAGTAATGGATTATGATGTTATAAGGTTACGGATTTCGGGTGAAAGTGAGTAGGAGTTCATGATTTTAGCGAGTTTTGCGGTTTTTTAAGCTATATAAAAATCCTAAATAGGATAAACAAGTTGTCGATTCTGTTTCACTCATGTATACATTTGTCATGGGAGTCTAAGTGGGTACCAGTAACTACAGAGTTAGCGAAACGTTTAACTAGACTCGTAAAACAATACCTATACTATATCTAATCTGTTCAGTAAAACCATGGTTTACTATGTTTAGATAAACTGTGGTAAAGCTATATAGAGTTTGTTAGAATACCACGACTATTTTCTACACGGGCAGTGGAAAAAATGCATGGAAATATCATATTAGGATCCACGACTAAACAAAAATCTTATTGCGGGCCTCTGTTTCTTTTTTATTGAAACTAACCAAGATTTTGAATGTATAAAATATCTAACAAGGATAGATTATAAATGTTTGAAATGATGACTATTAACTGAAAATTAGATGAAACCACTAAAGTTAATCGCAGTACGCTAACGGCTTAATCATCCGCTGTAATCCATCCCATTAACGGAGCGAGACATTTTCAGCCAAGGTAGAATAGCGAGCGATGCTTATTTCGTTCATTTATTTCCCATCTACGTCAGAAAATCAACTTGTTGCTTTATGGCGTCCCCCGTATGTTAGCCGTTGGCGAAAAAATCACATCGTCGTCCTTGCGCGACCGTAGACACATGAATGGGAGCGCATCCGCGTGTTCGCGCAAATCTACGGTCGTCAACGCCTTTTTCATCCCGACACGAATGCGCTGCCAAGTCTAGATTATTCTGCGAGACGAGGAGCCGCTTCTGCTATATGTTCGCGAAGAATTTACCCGCAGCAGCTTTCATTGCGCTCCAGAAAAATTCATAAGCATATGTGGTTCAACGCAATTTCTTAAGAATTGTCCTATTGTTTGGTTATTTTTAAAAGTGTTTCCTTGTGGTTCAAACTTTGTTTTTGCTTTCAAGTCGAATTATTATTTTCATTGATTTATTACTGAACTAGTATATACGTAACATTTTAAAAAAAACCAGTAGCCAGATTTCTCTGGCTTATATATTCCTGTTGAATCAGAATGCAGTCAGACCTCGCCAAGTCGACATTTCGCTTGTTCGACAATCAGGGACCTCGCTAATTTGATAGTCCAAGTAGATTTCTTCCCTTTCACCGGCGGCGGTGGAAGGTGTGGAGGAGATAGAAGATTGATCAGCTGGAGTATCATTATAATGCTGCCCAATTAAACGGATAAGACTCCTTGGCTCATTTGGAATTAGGAAGCAACAAACAAAAAACTACAATTTCGTTGACTTCCTTTCAAAACTCTGCTGTTTAATTTTGTACCAATCCTGAGGAATCATAATGAATTCGGGTAAAGGAAATTTTTTCGGAGAGATTAGGTTCAAGCATTGATGCTATCGGGAATTTAACATCTTAATGTATTGACTGAAACGCCTGATGAAACTCATTCCTAAAAATAAAAGTCTATATCCTGAAAAATGAAGTATCAAGGCAACTTCGGCACTCAAACGCGGGTTAGCAAAATTTGTCCCTCACACACGTACGAAGACATGCTTCAGCCATATGTATGCGAAGTTACGTATGTTAATGCCGTTCGTCGTGGATATACGGTGAGGTGACATCTCTCTGATGAAGTTGACCCGCGACGTGTAATAAGGGTCGCCAGAGACGACGCGACGCGGATGGACGTCGTCGAGAGAGAGTGAGAGGAAGGGAGCGAGAAAGAGGAGAAAGAGGGTGGGTGAGGGTGAATTTGTGAGGTACACTGGGTGGTCGGTTTGCAAGAGGGGTGAAGGGGGAGGGAGAGCCTGACAAGCGGGGCGGACCTGTCCGGAGTGGGTTGAGGCTGGAAGCGGACGTGACACGGCCGTCTTGTGACCCGTTCAAACCCCTACTCTGGAATCTCTCTCTCACTCTCTCTATCTGTCTATCTATCTAACTCTTACTCTCTCTCGTCGTCGACCTCGTCGTTTCTCGTCTCCCCAGCCGTTGCTTTCCCTCCTGCCACCCTCGACTTCACATGCCACGACGACGACGACGGCGACGACGACGACGACGACCAACCGACCGACCGACCGCCACTAGCCGGAGCTCCATTGTTGTTATTATTAAAGGGGTGGAATGGGGTACTGGGTGAGAGGGACGATGACGGAAAGGAAGGCGGCGTCTGCAGGTGACAGATGAAACAGCGTCCTTCTCTCTCGCCACTAGACGTCTCGTTCCTCTCACTCTTTCCCTCTCTTGTACTTCGGACTTGGCGTAGTGTCACGCTTCGGCTTTCTCCCCCACACCCCTCCATCGACCTGTCTCTCTTTCTCTCGTTACTGCAGATTCCCTGCAATCCTACACTTATGATCGTTCCGTCCTTCAAGCGTTCATTGGATTTTGTTCGAAAACTAATCGAAAATCCTGGTGCTCCCGTTTAACGGGAAAAGAATTTTCTTAGTGTGCGACCAGGTCCGACAGAACAGTCAATTTCAGAAGATAGTTTTCGATTGTTATTTTGTCATTACGTCTTCCTGTTCGAATTGGCAATGGAATTCAGTCATAGGCTTCAATACTAAATTCTAACCGAAATGAATTAAAGACGTTTAAAGTTACGATCTAAAATTTTCGCAAGCAGTGTCATACATCAAATGGGAATTTGGCACTTGATTCGAGTGAAAACAGACCAACATTCAATAACTCAGTGGGCCAAGTAGTATATAGATGTAATTCATGCCGCGTTCTAGGCCAGGTTCTATCTTAATCTCTGGTTTTACGGGCGTCAAATTATTTTGACCAATTGCTCCAAGAAATTATCTTTAACCTATGATCTTGCAGAAAAACATTAAATCATGTTAAATTAGTCCATAATTTAAGCAATGAACATTCGGGATTTCCGAGGAAACTGTAATGTATGATGAACATTATGATAGAAATGATTCATCGACCAGAGATAAACTAGGATCTTTATGAGATAATATTTCGTATGACCGATATTAGAAAAATGAATAAATGCATATTTGCATTGAAAATATTTAATCTTAAATTAAACGCGCTACTATTCATGCCGAACTTTTACCGTCAGTCTTCGTCGTGTCGACCTTTGAATTGTCGGACTCTCTTTCCGTGGAAAACGCGAGGAATGTGCCGTTCTATAGGGCGATAATGCCACCCATTTCAGTATGCGGACTCGAGGGTGTCGAGGTCCGCCTAACGTACGCTTGAGGGACGAATTCTCGGATGGTCGGTGTCTCAGTGCGCGAATAACTTTCCGCCGCTTTTTTCCTCCTGTCCTGTCACGAAACCATGTGGAAACCAATAAACCACTGCTCTGGATATGCAGAATCCGGCGATGGAGTAAAAAGTCTCAAAATCGAGAGAAAATAATAAAAGCTTCCTTCTGAAGAAAAATTATGAATTTTATGAATATGGATTAAAAATAATCGCCATATCTGATGTTTTTATCAACAACAATTTTTTGATAAACGAAATTCGAATATTTAAGTTGGATAATGACTGATCAAATTAATATTTTGATAAAAAGGAAATCGATCATACATTTGATCTTGTCATTGGCGAATATATCATCTACTTTATTCCCTTCTTCTATTATATCTAAAGTCCAGGGTTGACTTCCAGCAAAATCCTCCGTTGCTTTTCTCGCGTTTTCCAGTTACTGAATATTCAATGAGGCGTAAAGGGGAGGTTTCTTCTTACTTGCTGTTTTCCTCGTCCTCCGTCCGTCCTCTTACTGAGTTCCACTTTCGGAAGAAGCCCAACATATATTGCCACCATGTCCATCAACTAATCTAATCCGCACCAGTTGCCAAAGAGTCGAAACTGTGGACTTCGACTTTCCACTGAATGGAATCTCATTCTCGAGTTGTCTCTTGTATGGACTGTCCGTTTTCTATTTTTGCAACTGACAATGCCACTCGATATAAAGCAACTGTCGAAAATCGATATCAGAGAAAAGTGATATCTGTGTTTGGAATATTTTTAAGATCCAAAAAAGAATCTTAATGTTTTGCGATGTACGGAAAATTATAGAAATGAAAACCTGGAAATTCTGTGAATACTCTCAGAGTGACGCGACGAGGAATTGAAATATGTGCCCAGGCTGTCCATCCGCTTATCCAAGGGAACGCCGGTGGACGCTGAGGCGTCGTCGCCGCTCACGGCATTGATCTGTCGGAGGGTAGTCTTGATATCGGGAGTGGGCGAAGAAGGAGGAAGCAGGATAGAAAGGCGACTTTGAGGGTGGTTTCACCCTCTCTTCCACCTCTCGCAACGGATATATCGGTCGTACCCAGCGAGTCCAGGCAGAGTGAAGCGTCCATCTACTAGTGGGTGAGAGAAAGGGAGTAAAGGGGTGTCTAGGACCGAACGACCCAAGGGGCGACTGCGACGAACTGTCACTCCGAACGACGAGCTCGTCAGCCCAGCTTCCGAGACTCATTACAATCCCGACAACCTATTTTCCCTAGACGTCTCGCCCAGTTAAGCTTCTCTTGCTTTATTTGTATCCTTCAATGTCAATATTTTCTATTTGCGTCATTCATTCAGAATTCCAGTAATTTATTTTAAGATGCAATTTATTCATTTGTATACCTGCTAAAAACAGATTTGTTTTATCGAAACTGAGGAAAGTGGACGAAATTCATTATTAATCGATGTTGCGAATCATTATAATTCGGGTAATGACTAACAATCGCGTTTTCACGAATGCAAAATTTCGTAATCGTCTTGGCCGCAAATTACACTTTTTTCCGTCACTATAATCAAGGTAAAATTCGCATTAACGTCTCGCATCGCGTGGGAATGCATCGACGGGGTTTTATTATTCCAGGAGTAGTCCTCTACGATGAACCCACCCTAATGATAGTCCCGACTTTATGATCTCGGACGTAGTTCCTCGAAACGAATGCGCGGAATCATTATACGGCGAGTCTTCAAATTAAAGTGTTTGACTTTCCAGACGAGCCTCTCGACTTAAGCGTTCGTAAAATATTCAGCAATTCTGCGTAATTCTGTAAACTACTTGGCGAAAGGAAAAAGGAGAGATTGGATCATTGATTATCCGCAAGACCTTTTTACTGTATTATAGTAGACCATCCCGCTGTCTACTGATCATATAGCGAAGGATAGCTTATTCGCTAATTCAGTCACGTATGGTGAACGGATCATTTTTGTAAAATTGGATAATTATCGAATTCACATTTCGAAATGGCATATTAACTTAATACATAGTAGTGTACAACGTCCCCACAATGGGATGTCGTAAAGCACGAGGGAAATGTTGCACATTTCGGAAAGGGAATAACGCCGGAAGACACTGGATTGTCTGAATGAGGGTCGATTCGCTCTCTTCAAAAGACAAAGAGGTTTATTCGATTAAATTAACCCCGGGGTGCCGCGTCTTGTTCCCGAGGAATTAATAATTATCGTACCTTTTTAAGGGTCGTTTCCGTTCCGCGGAGCACGATCGGAGACACCCGTGGGGTTGGCCCTTTCCTCGCTTGCCTTGTTCGTTCATCCTGGGGCTGCGTACGACACTGAGAAGGAGAGGACGAGGGGGATTCGGGACTTGAGGTTAGGTTGGTCGGCTGACCCGCTTGACAATCGATTGACGGCTGTCGCCAAGACTCCCCTTTCGTGCGTCTTCGACTCCTGCCTCTTTTCCAACGTTTCTTTCTCTTAGCTCTCGATTTCAAAATTTCTTTTTTTAATTTTCTTACATAATTATGATACCAAAATAACAGTAAATTCATTAACTCACCGTAATTCGATTACTACATGGACTAGTCAAGAATGAAACATGCAGAAAGGCCAGTTGACAATAAGTTCCTGGTTAAGAAGACATTTAAATTTGAATATCAAATCAACATCTTATTTGCACGATTCCTCCAATGTTGACCACGGTAAACAAAATATGAAAACCCCTAAAAGTATAATTCAGCTCTTTGTATTTAGCCTTTATATTTTAGTCAAGTGATATTCAGATGATGTTATTGTTTTGATGGCCCTTAGGCATCACTTTGATCCCACCTTTGGATATCGATGTGAAAGAACCAGTAAGTAACCTTTAAAATAACGAAATCAATATAAGCCATCATATCCTAAATTTCTTCAGTCCTTCATGGGTTTTAGGCATCCTTCAAATGATCCACATTAAAATGGATAGAAAAAGTAACTACCCTCGTCACCTGCCCTTCGCAGTCCTAGACTGGACTCGTCATATCTGGCTAACCGTCAGGAAAGCACCTCCACGCAACCAGGGAAACGGTTCTCGAGGTGCTGGGGGCAACTCGCGGTCGGCGGGGAAATTCAACTAGGAAGTTGGTGGGGGAACGTTGCAAGTATGGGTGGGGTGGGAGGCAGACGTATTGCGACCTCGCGTCAGCCTGTCTTTCTCAGCGCTGTCCGTCAGAACCGAGCCAACGTCGCTCATTGTCATTTGCGAATGTCGCGTGGCTTGATTTCTTCTTAGCGCGAGAATGACATACATGTCTAGCTCGTATTTATGTATATTTAGAAATTAGGAACGGGTCGTAGCTGCCAGGATAAACTAAGCGCACTGGAATGCAAATTGATTTCTTCTATGCAACGAATTCTTTCAGTCGATACAATTGCATTTTTGGTGATTTAGTGAATGAGTTGACGTAATGCGAAATGTGAAAAGCTTTTTGAGAATGAAATATAATCGCAAAAAAGTGTAATTAGTCATGTATTACATGACGAATAATGCAACGAAAAAAACACATATACGTAACTTTCGTAATTGAATGCACGACCAACAAACGCCACTTCGTAATAAATAAATGTACCCGTATTATGCAAAAACAGCATTCCCACGACATTAAAAATTCTGTCATGGTAATTTCTTCTCCATTGCTGGGGGGAAAGTCAATGCCCTACGCCTTGTGTATTAGTGTATCGTATGAATATTCAACTGGCCATATTCACGGTTTGAAATTTATAACGACAACTTTACGTCACTCTGTAAATCTTCTTAGAATATTGCTTCATTCGCCCCTTGTGAATCGAGTGAAAGTATCAACCTGAAATTATAGCGTTTTTTGTAAAAAAGTTCTCTTTATAACATGGACGCTCTTAATAACGCGTCGCACCCGAATCCTGTCGCTGCAGCCCATTAGCAATTTTTCCATTCGATGTCAGTCAGTATTCGCGCTTCGTCGTGAATTTCAAAATTCGTGACGACGATGATCGGTTGCAAAACAAGACGAACGCGGAACGAAGAAAGCTCGAGATAAAGCGAAAGTACTGCAAGAGTCGGTATTCCAAGGGGTGGAGTGGGAAGACGCAGGGGGACGTAGGTAGTCATTATGTGGAGGGAGGTGACGTCACTGACGGTGACGGATGGCTACGCGTCAGGCAAGTATAAACCCCATGGTACCCAATAAATTATTGCAACTATAAATTACTTCTGTGCTCACGATATAATGCTACGGCTACTGCTGCGGGTGGGGTAACTCTCCGTTGGCCTCCCCTACCTCCCCAATCTCTCCTCGCGATATACCCCACTTCGTTGGAACCGTGTATACAGCCAAGTGCGGCGGTGTGTTATGGTCGCATGTTCGGAAGGGTGGTGGGTGTTAAATCGACTCTGTGCGTGAACAATCACTCACACACACGTGCACCGACTCGCCGTCGCTCGTCACGATGGTACTCCTCTGTATGGACGAGGAGGTGGAGTTGCGCAAACAAAGGTAGTGCGATCCTGGCTAACTACTCTCGGCACCTAACACGTGCGAATACTACATTGCGGCAGGACACCTGGAGTATGTCGGTGAAGGCACGCATTGAAGGTAACCCGCATCCAGCTCGGGGTGTGAGAGTGGAGCACGCGCTCGTCTACTGTAAATGGGAATGTATACAGAGGAGTTTTACGATTTACGCGAGAACGGTTTCAAGCGATGACCGTGCGTTATTATTCGATTCCGCGACATCGCCCCGTTACCCTTGTGCATTTTTTTAAAGAATAAAAACCTTAAGCGTTCTGATGGTTGGCCTTTCCAGGTGTAATGCATTATAGATAAGGATGAATAAGGTCATTGAATGACTACAACCATGTAGACTAAATGTCACAAAAATCATTTCGATATTTCACGTTACAAGACATTGGTTTATGTTAGATGCAATCCATGATGAGAGAACTATATGAAGTCATGAGATTTATTATTGAAACGCACCGCGGTCACTATGTAAACGTAAGGTCCAGGAGACGTAGATGAAACGTTTATAAATCACAAGTCAGCAGCGCGGTACGTCCAGATGTATGCTCACGTACGGACCTTTTTATGCAGCGCATTCCAAGAGTAAATTATAATTGCTAACTGAACATGGTGCGATTAATTCCAACTCGTGTACAATTAGTTACGCACTCGCGGGCGACACACCCTTTCCACCGTCATTCTTCGATGTTGTGGGCGTTTAATGCGAGTACGGACATAAATTATCGATTCCGGTAATGAAACTCGCGACTTTAAAGAACGCGATACGATCGAATTAAATGGGCAACATTAATCTAATATTGGTAAAATAACGTAACGTTGACAACCACACCCAATGGATGAAATCGACTGATACTACAAAATAATTTTGATACGGATCATTTCTTCAAATAACATCTCTTATTCAAAGATATCAAAACTCGTAATTCTAAAATATCTTGGACTGAGAAAGTTCAATGGACGAGCAGTGCTGAATAATATAATTCCCATGCGTAATAAATATAGTGTAGGTTCAGTATATCATCTCTTGGCAGTATTGGTACATCTGTCTTTCATTCCATTCGATGGCGTATTCTGATTCGCCAAGTGCGTGCGAGAGAGCAAGAACTAGGGAATCGGAGGGTGAAATACTACTAAGGGGCTAGTCTGTCTCTGTCTCTCTATCTCACTGTCGGGAAAGGGAGGCAAAGGGAGGATATTATGAGCAAGTGAGTGAGTTATATGCCTTGCCGCATGTGTGTCGCATAAATCTGTTCCAACCTCGGGTCTCAGCCCCTTACGACTCTACTGGATCCTGGCTCGAAGCAACTGGCGAACTTTCCGACTATCGCTTCTTTTCTTCCATTCGATTATTTCGTTTTTCTGTTTAATGTTGTTTTTCTTTCATTTTTCCTACATTGGATTTCTAACTCGGACTCTACCGGTTCAAAATATTTAGAGCATTGATTATTCGTATTTGAATTCGCTTTTTAAAATTTTTTTATTTCCTTACACAGCTTTAATTCTCTTCCATTCGTTTTACTTCTTTTGCTGCCTTTCCTTACATGGTACTGTTATCTTGCGTTCAGCTCACTACCGCTCGGTCATTCCTTTTTGAACGCATCTGCGTATCTGATCGACACGTTGTTCCACCGCTCGAATTCAAGTGTCCCTCATTACTATACGGTTATTTCGCACTCGGCAAGATGTGGAGTGGTAATTGGCCAGAATTCACGACGTTTTCATGGTGTGATTGTAAGACGCATTCTACGGCATCTGTACGTACAGATGCAAGTCGCGGGATTTCCAACAAAATTAGGTGATGAGATATTTTGTAACAACACTTGACGTCAAAACAGTTTCTTTAATAACGATACAAATTACTTGTAACTAACTGTCATCTCTTCGACATCAACGATTTCTCTTTTATTACAAATAAATGGCATACTGTTAATCTCATAATCCAAAACATGACTCGATTTCTATTTTTGGATACCAACCACCTACGAAATGGAAATACTGAAAGTGCAAGTGCGAGAGTAATAGAGTACATAGACGTTGCTTGCTTTCTCCCGGCTTAAGGCGCCAGACGAAATGAGTGAACGTTTATCTCCAGTAGTTTAACATTTTCGCGTAATTTAGATTAATACGAGAGTTTATAAATTGTAAAATCCTCAACTGATCAAAACATCGCTGTTGGTGTACTTAGAAAATATTTGTCGCCTCGTTTCTCAGGCGAAGAACTCTATCAATTATGTACTTTAGTATGCGCTTCCATCACGATACGAGATATTTGAAGAAAATATATTCTTGAGGGTACTGGGTTTTATTCCCAAACCAGAAAATCAATAAGTAGGAGTGCATTTTTTTCATTCTGGAATTGCTAATATAAAATCAACCGAATCCAGTAAATTGATCACTAGTTCTAATACGCATCCGAAATGTGCTGAAGAGTTAACTATAGAGTCCATCCCTTTATCCTCAATAGGCGAAGGGTTGGATTGATTTCTCACTTAATATAAATTGCAGTCATTAGCTAGTTCTTGAATATTCGAAGACTAATAAGAACTCGCGGCGCACTCAAGCCTCAAAAGAAGCAGCAAACAACTCGTGACACATTAGTGCGAATTTTCACGAGAATTAACGTTCGGTAAGAGAAGACGACGGAAGCGACGCAAGGAAAATCGTAGACGAACTAAAGCGCCGTGAAAGTGCACTCAGTGGATCTGCGTAAAATACGAGGGAAAGATAAAGAGGCGCACCTGTCCTTCTGTGTATCAAGCGTCCGTCATGCGGATGTCGCATCCGACCCTCGTGGATGATCTTTCTCCTTGTTCTAACCCCTTTAGCGTATTCGTCTGAGTAAGAAGCCGCCACCATTACGCTTATTTATGCTGACACAATATTTATTAGAACGGATCCGTGTCTCGGACTATTTCGGGTGGCGTTTTTACTCTTTCTGCGTCTGCCTTTATTATTGCATCGTTCTGATCTTCCTTTCGCTTGTTGTTCTCCTATCGGTAAATCTCTTTCGTCGCGACGCCACCGGACAGAATTAAGCCGTTTCTAGTTGTCATCGAATCGCGAACATTAGAAATGTTTGTGGTCCAATTTGACCAGCCTTCAATCAATTTTTAACACAGTTGGAATGATTAATACAGCTAATTAGATTTATTTAAAAACATCATAATATGTAGGTACTATTAGTCGAAAACGGCATTAGAAACGTTATACGCAAAAAGGACCTATTGAATTCATGTAAAGTTTAACGTATATAGACCAACAAACAATGTAACATCATCCATGTGAATTTATCATTTTCGGGACAGTCGTGGAAATAAATGGTAACGCGTCATACCCTCCCGGTTGGATCGACACCAGCTGTTTCATATTTACCGTCGTCGACCCGCAAATAGCGCGAAGTCTGATCTCTCTCTTTGTCCGTCAGTTCCCAGCACGTCCTCGTCTCCCAAGCCGGAGAGTATCTTCGTCCTCGTTGATGCGAGTGACGGGGGCTTCGCCAACAATTATCGTTGTCAGTGCAGCGACACCGGCAGTCGGTAACAGAAGCGACGCCGTGACAGAAAGCGCGAAAGAAGATCGGGACTCAAATGTCCGGGATCCATGAACGGTGTAGGAGTCGGGGGAGGGAGGGATGAGTGGAGGTGACGTCGGACATCGCGATGAAGGCATCGTCCTGTCATCTTTCTTTCACTCTGGTCCTGAAAGCTTCTCCTCGCCTCACCTCACCGTGCGTTCGTTCCCCCGAGGACATCCCCGCACTCTCACGGCTTCCCTTCGACCCGAACGGCGCGTCCGGTTAAGATCTCGAGGCACGTTGTCAATTGGACTCTGTCAGTTGTCGACTCGAAAACGAAAGAATCGAGTCTGTCATTCGACGTTCGATCCGCGCTCGCGGTTGCTACTGTCGATGGCGATTGAGCCTGATGGCATTGTTAGAGGAGGTGTCGGATCCGATGAAGTAGGTCGCTCAACGGTTATTAGATTCACAGATTATCGGCTGAACAGACACTCGCCTTCTTATGTTTTTTCTTTCGAGAGAGCTATTTGCATTCCGATTTTGCTCGGTTATCGGGTTGTGTGCTTTTTTCGAACAGGCTTCCACGAAAACTTTTTATGGCGAATCTTGATGAAGGCAATTTTCGAGCTGTCCTTTTCGAAATTTGGCAGACTTCGTTATGTGCTCGACAGGTGCGAGATAAGTTTGAAGTGAGTGATGTGATGCTTTCTGGATTCCATATTTTCAGAGAAATTACTTTTTTCATGAGGAGTTTGAAACTCTCAGTGTTTTAAATATTTTAATAGGAGTTACTAAACCCTCTTTGATATTTTGCGTTTGTCACTGAAAAATGGGACGAGTTTTTATTGCATCCAATCGAGGATTGAATATACATAAGGATTTCGTCACGGCGCGTTAAAACGTGTACTTATCCGAGGAAACGAAGAAGGCTGATAAAAAACGAGTCCGCGGATTTCGCGTTCCGAAACCATCGCCTCGCATCGATCATCACTGTCGCCTGTTGCACGAACCAGACGCTCGTAACGGACATATACGCAGGAACGTACGTCCATCCATCATCCAGTCGCGGTGCCATCTAGACTGGCCGCGTTCTACGCATTAATGCGATGCACGACGATGGCCGGTGCCCGAGAAATAACCAACAATTGCGAACAGCTAGTTGCCTCTTTTTCCAAGCCGATCGAAAACGTTGGATAATTCATAAACCGAATGCAATACATCTGCGAGGAGATCACTCGATTAAATTTAACTGCTAGATGAAGAAAATAATGTCTGCCGAAGACCTCTTAATACGATAATAATAATATCTGGATCTTACAAAGAATACCGTAATTCAATTATAATCGTCCTGTCGGTACCGAATCGACATATTTGGAATTATTACAGCGATGTTTTTTTCTCAGGAATGTTGACACGAAACTAATCAATGATTTTCGAAATATAACACGTCACTCCCCTGTTTTAAAACTGTTTTCATCCCTCTAGATTTTACGAGCAAAGTTGGCTCTACCTGTTTATGAAAAGTCATGTATATTATTTATCTTCAAAATCGGGACGAGCATCGCGGTTCAATTCTGCGTCGGGTAAATTATTGTAACTGCAGTTAATACCATTTCGGAATGATTATTGCTCTTATTAATGTTATCTTTCCCACAACCTCGATCACTATTACCATAATTATCATCCTCATTACCGCGATAACCACTGGGCTAATAACGATCGCAAATCAGAATAATCGTTTACGGTTATGACTTTGTCGTGGGTATGCGGCCGTCGTAAATCCCATTCCTTTATGCCTATTTTTAAAAATATATATTATAATGAAGTCGAGATCGAAAAGAGTGAAGAAACCCTCCCTCTCTCTCTACGTCTATTTCTCTCTCCCTTTAGCATGCTTCTTCCTTCCTTTTTCTCTCTTCTTTTATTTCGTCTTAAGACGGGTTTGTTCCTCGTCTCGAGAAGTTTCCGTCCATCACTCAACGTCGCTCCGACGTGTCAGCCACTCCGTAAATCCCCTCCCATCCTGAGCTGCACTCGCACAGCCCTCTCTCTCTCGTCTCTCTCTTGGGTACTCTTGCTCTCTCCTCTCCGCAGATTGCCCACCGAAGTAGCCTCCATGGGGTTTTGCCTTGCTTTTTAGTTCGCGCATCAAACGGTTTTCACGCAAGTGCGGACTGCACGTGCCATTAACGCTACTTGAATGTTGCATTTTACGAACTCATTTCACTCTCACGTGGCGCCATTCACGCTGATAACGCAGCGGCAATTAAGTTAGCTCCTCCAGAGTGACCGTAAACGTTATGTTTTATAAAATGCAGTCATTATAAAAAGTATTCCACTATTAATCGAAACGATCGTCTTGACGAAAATGCGACGAAACTCTTCCTTTCTTACTTTAATAAAATTACCTAGGAAATCCACTTTACGAACAGTCGTTGAAAATCTGTGAATTTCGCGCTCGGTACAATTGTGTGATTTTCATCGAAGGGGCCGTTCACAAGAGATGCCGAACAGCAGGGGTGATTGCCGAGGGATTCTCCCTCTTGTCTTTATACCTGCAAGACGTCGTCGGGATAAAATGAAACTTCTTTCATAGCGTACGACACTGGAGCTCTCAAAAATCGCGAGGTACACGCGAGACAATAATACACGCGACTTTAACAATTTTCCGCAAGAAGCGCGACATAATCTGGTCGTTCGGGAAAGCCGATGTTGTCGAAACGCGATTTGAAAGAAAGCAGCTTCGAAACGCTGAAAGCATTTTTCTTTAAAGTCAGATGAAAGACTTTTCAGTAGACATCCATTTCTTAATATTTTGAGAACGTTTGATGTGCTGCTCTGTAATAAATACAACTGTAACATACTGAAAAATATATTTAAAAAAAAACAATTTAAAACTGCTTTAGTAGTTTATGTCAGATTACAAATGGCATTGCGTCACTAATTAAGCTATTAGCCGACGGTAACAAAACGGTTGAATAATTTCTTTTAACGGCTACGGTTTTGAATGGAGACAAATTGAAGTCAATTGTGTCAATCAATAATACACCATCTTCTATTTTTGTCGGGAACTTTTGTGCGCGAAAAGAAAAAGAGGATCACGCGCGGCGGACGTGAAAGAATGATTTTTCAGAGTCGATCGGCGAGAGCGCGTGTTCGCACACACAGAAGCGCACATACGGAGAGGAATTCGGTGAACTGATGGAGTGAGTGTTGACTTAGGATAACAGTCGCCTCATCAGTCAATCAGTCAGGTAGGGATACCATAGTGCGGTGCTCCGTCTTCGGGCCTGTCTCCTTGTCCTGTTCATTCGTCCTCCGAGAGATCGCTAAGTGAGTCACGAGTCTGACCAGCTGACATCCGAAGGTCTTTGGAACACAAAGCGATAAACCAAAAGACGGGCCTGCGACGAGAGACCTCAAACTTGACTCTTGCGTAGTCATCGAATTATTTACACTCCCACAATTTAAAGCCCGACTTGGCGAGATTCTCCTGTGATTTCGGGACCCATTTCAAGTTTACCTGTTTGAAGTAATCTACTGAACGATTGTGTATTGAAATATGTTTTGCTAATGCTCTCTTCAGCAATATACTTGCAATAGTAATGAGAACGAGCTAAAGAATTTAAGATAAAATATTAATTGACAACTCATTTATATATGCGTTTATGGTTTGCACGACCGATCGGTAAATCAATACCATCTTCGGCTAACCGACTCGAATTTCAAAATTGTTTGTTCTACCTTCTAGCATCTGCCTCACGCATGAAAAAATTCGTGCATTAGCAGGAGTTTAAACAGTTTGCTCGAGTATCCTTTACCAGGTGCTTCACCTAGCTATATGTTCGTGATTTTTCGAAAAGCTTCCTTTATCTAAATCCTTACATGTAGCAAATTACGTTCACCTATCAATAGATTTGAGTATCGATCTAATTAAATTAAGGTTACTTAATTCGAATCGTAACTAAAAGAAATACTTCGTGTTCCCCTTTGGAGGAAATCAATGTTTACAATACGCTATTTACGAAACATAGCCTATTTATTTCCTACACGATTTATGTACGCTACATTTTGACATGTCAAAAACTCAACTCTGGTAAAGGGAGCTTATTCTTGAAACAACTGGAAGGAAAAGTAGCGAGATAAAAACCATTTCCTTGAACACAATATTTCCTGAATCGAGATGGATCGAGCTCGGCTGCTGTCCCAATTTGCAGACGGCCTTTCTCTCAGAGGGACGAGCGAAGGAGGAGAAACGGATTCACCCGTCAGTCACTTGCTGGCAGACCGCGAGAGAATCACAATGCCTGTAGTCCTCCTTCCACCCTTCCACGTTCTTCTGTCCGTCCATCCGTTCGTCCGTTCATCCGTCTGTCTGCCCGTCCATCCGTCCGTCTCTTCTTATGCCTCCCATCACTTTCCTCTCGCCCCTGCCTCTCCTCCCGACGGTTCCCGCATTAGAAATTCATCTCGCCCTTCTCACACTCATCCTCCTCCACGTGTTCTTCACTAGCGTCCTTTTGTTCCTCCTCGGCAGCGCAAAAGACTTGTTATTATATTCCCTTTTATTGCCGAGATACACCGCGCATAAAAGTGTTAAGTTTTCGATCTCCTTCCCACTGGAATTTCCGAATTTTAATTATGTGTGAAGTCTTCACCACGAGAGGCAAAAATCAATTCAATCATATTCTATTTCTATTATTTTTATTTATTTTCGATTTGTCGCAATTTCATGAAATTACAACGTGAATAATTTCAAACTTTCTAAGATGAAAGAAGCACATATAATTTAGTCGGTGCAAAATGCTTTATGTTCGTTATTACTGCTGAATTTAGACTTGCATCCCATTCGTCTTTTGTCGGAAAGGTGAGTGAAATTTATTAGACTCCATAAGTATCTAATATTGTTATTTCCTTTGGAACGTTTGAGAGGACCAAGAGTGAAGACACTAAATTTGCGGTTTCGTCCGTGAGATTCAAAGGATGCGACCCGTTGTCCTTCGCTTTTGAGTAGAATATGCACGTCATTGCGGCGAATAAATTAGACATTTGTTTAAAACGAGCTTACAATACCAACCATTTAAAAAAATTGACTGTGAATATGAATTATGCGAGTGCATCTGCATTTAAAGAATGCATAGCCCACAAATTCAAAAAAGAAGGAAAACAAATTGAATTTTAAATACGTATAAAAAAAATACATTAAATTGAGAGAAAAGACCGTCCGGGTTCGGGGAATAGGACGCGAAGTTTCGCAGTGGATCGTTATACACGCTAGAAAGGAACGGCCAGCCGATAAGGCTAATTATTGTTGTGCAGAGCGAATCGTGGCTGAAAAGAGCTGTATGTGCAGTAACGTGCATCAAGTGCGCTCCGGCTTCGCCGAGCTCATGAAGTAAAGTCGGCTACTCACGCTAATATATCGTGTTGGCGCTCCACGAACGAAGTGGGCCGAGGACAGGATATCGCGAGGCTGCATCTCTTCGGATGTCAGTTCTCGGCTGCTGGTACACCACGCTTATCCTTGTTCCCGTTGTATCTTTGGCAAAGGGGTCCAACCCCCGTACGGTGCCTTGTTAGCGGTCTGCCAATATAGGGCCAAGATCTTAGCAGGTCGTGCGAACACCATTTGCATCCTGCCCAGACATTCTTCTTTCCATTGCATGCTTCTAACGTCCATCGAAAGAAGTTCTTGTAATTGTTTTAGATCCCGAATTCTCGACCTGTTCTTAATTTGTAAATTCATGGCTTTAAAAATAATGCAAGAGCATTTTGTCTTGATGATTATTTGCTAATAATTTAATATCATTCCTTGTTTTACGTGGGTGCATCCTCTGTATCCTTTCCAGTCATCTTTTCGTGAATTCCGCATTCTGTTTTCTCTCCTTTCTCTCTTCTGACATTTCCTCCCCCGTCCTCGGTCGAGCTCCTGCATCGTCGTTCTCTTACTCCGACTCCCGCTCTCAGGAGACAATGGACAATGGGGACATAAATCTGCGTAATTAGTTGCCGATGCTCCTGTGGATCAATGTGCGATCTCCTTTCTCTCCCTCTTAGCGAGCACTTCGAGTCAGGAACAAACGATCGTTTGGTTGGTCAGTCGGCAAGGTAGGATGGAGCACGTTGTTCCCCACCCGATCCCGTTCAGTTCCCGTACGCTTCGATGTTGAACGTACCAGCGATCCACGACACTCCCTTCCTTCCTGGAGGAGGACGCACCCGCGTTCACCTTTAAGATGGCGGCAGGCATGCTTCCTTTCGTGTCCGGGAGCCAACGATCTTCTTCATCCTCGTTGCGTTTCGTCCTTTTCTTCTCGCTCGTTACACCAACGTCCCGTGCACTTATTTGCATCGAGCACCTGTCTTACCAGCGTCCTCCGTACTTTACCCAACCTCCCCGTCGCGCTGCCTCTGAGTTCTCCAAGCGTATTCTGCATTCTAGCATCCGCACAACGCGAGTAAATCACTGCAAACCACGAAGATTTAAGGATCGCGAATCGAGGAGATCACGATGACGTGCTAGGAGCTCGAGTCCATAAATTTGAAAGGGTTCGCTGACCAAGCTGAGGAAGATCCCTCGTACGTGGGAGGATAACCCAAGGCGACGAACCAGCCAGACATAGGCGAAAAATCTATGAAATTATGAATCTCATCGAAATGGCATTTCTTGCTCTCAATATATACCCTGGAATAGAGTCGTATCCTACCTGAACTACACAGAATAGCAATTTTATATTAAATTAAGTCAAAATGTTATTGCGGGCACCTGCAGTTCATTCGTAATATCTCTTCTTGTCGTCGGCGGAATGAAGAACAAATCGAACCAATGAATTTCCCGTTACTGAATAGTAGCCCACGATAGTCATCGTTCTGAGTGTAAGACTCCATAAAACACTTATGTTAACGAGCTTGGCATATCGTAAGTACAAGCGATCTACCATCTAAGCAGTTTCATCGGGGCAAGGGGAGACGATACAATCTGAGGAGACACGAAAGGCTGAATTGCAGATCAAATCGCGCGAGAAAGGAGCGTGACAAAACGCGGGGACGCGCCATTACTCTTTGATCTCTCTCCCTTTCTCTCGTTGCCGACTGCATCGTAAAGATCAGTTCGTCATTTTTGCAAGGGGTGATGGTAGTAAAGTTCATGAATAAGCATTTCTCTCTTTGCGCTGGTACAACGACGAGCACTCTTTCGCGAGAAAACCTAGCAGAATGGAAATTATTTGATTAAAACTCATAATGCCGATGACAGAAGGCCTCATCGTAGTTCCACAATACCAAAGTATTCCCGCCTCGTCGCCAGTCACCCGTTCATTCATCGAAGACACGTTTCGCGCGACGCGAACCTCATCGTCTTGAAATGCTGATAAATGAACCGATAGCGCCATTGTTACGCGCCATCTGCACCTTTATATCGCTCTATGGAAACTTCCTCATCTTCGCGACTGTCGATGGCACCCTTCGAAATCTTTCCCTAAAATCCCTCGTATTTACCCAACTCTATGTACTTTTCGACAGAACGGCATATTGTCGGAGGCCGTTCGATGAATACTTTTTTACACCATAAAATGCTAGTTTTTGTCTTAAATCTATTTATTTTAATTCTATAACATTAAATATAATATTCATTATGTAATATATTGATAACAATGGAATTACCCAAAACAATTGACAGTTTTGAATGTTTCTTCTTCAGGGGAGGACGGCGTCGAAAGTTCAGGTCCTGGCACGGATCTCCAGGGAGAGGAGGGTGAATGCGACGAAGATGGGCCGATCAGCCCCAGCGAACGAGGTTGCGCATCAGCTGCCAAGGAAGACGAAGACGGCGAAGCAAGCGATGAGGATGACGAGGAGGAAGTTTTACCCCCGACTTTATCGCCTTCTGCCAGCACGCGACTGAATCCCGTCGCTCTCAGGGACACCGGACCTCCCGATAGGTAGGTTTACACCAATGACAATCTTAGCATCCAATCTTTACTCATTGTTGATTTTTCCATGATAATCGTCAGATAAACCCGTCGAGACTAATATTTCATCTCCGTGGCGTTTATTGCCATTCGCAAACTGAAATATTCTTCGCGGATGTTCGTTAATTTAAGATCGTCAACATAATAATCGTCTGTAAATTTTCAGCCGAAAGATTTAGTGTGTCGTATTTTCTTGAATTGCTCTTATTCGCAACCCGATTAATATTCTCGTCAAAACGCTTCCTTCAGTGTTTCAATACTATTCACGATTTGCATAATATTACATCAAATCATCTATTTATTCACTGTACGATTTTTTCAATGTAAAGTCTAGTCGGGCAATTAATATTTATCGTCATAAAAATGGTTTCATATTTGAAATAGATGTGAGCGGGCTGTCCACGCGCGAACAAAAAGCCAATAATATATCTGTTTTATTACTTTCGCGTTGTATTGTTTCTAGTTAAAATTTCTTGCCTTGATTTATATGGTTTTCGTCTATGTGGAGGTTAGTATTAAAACGTGTTAAATAACTTTATAAAAGTTTTGTGTCTTTCAAGTAGTAACAGATTAAATTATAATTATTGCTTATATTAATTACAAATACAAATTGAATCGTTTAAATTAGTTGAAAGTGTTTGAATTTATTGTCTTCGGGTTGGAAGGAAAGAAGATATCAGATAGTATTCAATGTAGTTACGCGGGCTACCGCTAGTCGTTGTCACAATATAACTGACCACCGTTAAGGAAATGCGATTCTCATTTGTACATATTATTGGATGATATTGACGAGATTTAGTACATTTCTTTATTATAGTTATTTTCAAAGCTGGGAAGTAATGCTTCCCGTACTGTAAACTGTGTAGGAATTATGGATTTCCCGTATATTATTAGAAAATCATATATTTCGTAATAAGAACTGGAATTCGTATTTCCTGCACTGCTTTTAGTGTGGAAAATGTTATTTTCCGCATGTATTAAAATCCGTGAGGAAAACAAGAATATCTAGCGTACTATTAAAAAAAGTCGGGTAAAATATGGTCGTTAAAAATTAAAAAGTTACAGGATGTCTACGAAATTCAATACATTGTACAGCATAACCTCAAACAAATGCTGTAAAATTGTAGAAATCGAAATTTCTGTTGTCATTTTACAGAATTTGTTGAATATTGTCAACAGATGTTTCTGACAATGTATTTCGGTCTTTTAACGATGACAATATTCGAAATGTCGGTTCCAATAAAGTAAAACGAATGAAAACTACGCAAGTATTCAAATTTATTGATTCCGTACAAAAACCGCAGATTTTGTATGCTTTTTGTTACCCTAATAGCACAGAACCTTGAGTTAATGTTACAGGAAGGTTACTACGCTAAAGCCAGAAATGTACTTTAATGTCTAATGTTAATATAATATGCCACTAATTTTACAATAAAGGTTAATCTATAACATTACTGAAATATCCACACAATATACTATTAAGTTTATTTTAATGTTGTTGCCAGTAATTCGTCTTATAAATACGAAAGCGGCAACTCGCGGTGACAAAAAGTTATTTAGATAGTTAGTAGGTTATTTATTTATTATTTTTAACAACAAATTTACGAATTTAATAAAACATTGAACACAAAACACATATTTTCTGTCCAATTTTTCCCTAGATTGGATTAAAAGAGCTATATTTCATATAAAACAACTGTTATCGAAGTTGTTTCTATACAAAATGTTATAAACTATTATTTTTTATAAACAAAAAATATGTGGGTATTTGATTTTTAGCAGGTATTTTATTGACAATAGTTAGTTCGACGGTACCTGTGCTATACCTGTGTTATGTTAACCTTAATGGGTTAATAAAAGGGATTAGTTTTTGTAAAATGCTGCAATTATGAGAGTAGCGTAGTGGTTAAGGCGCCAGCGTAGTAATCAAGACCGCGTTCGATTCCCGGTCGTGGCAAGATTATTTCTTATTTATTTGCGAGCGGGGAAAAATGTAAATATAGGATGCGATATATAAAAGTATGATATAAAATATAAATAATATACTACATTTAAAAGTTTAAAAATTAAATTCAGAAATAAAAATTGTATATTAATTTTATTAATATATAAATGTAATGTGTATATGAAATTGATTCATGTATATTAATTTTATTTCATCAGGCCCTGATAGTATAGCCTGAGAAATGCCTGAAATACATTCAGGCAGCCTAAACAGGATCTGATCAGGGCCGTATCAAAATTTCTACTTGGGAGGTTAAATTTATGTTTGGTAGGTGTTGATAATATTGTATTAATGTAAAAAAACCTTAAATTAACCTTATCGTACAATGTCTCTGGGAGGAATTTGGGCGATTGTTTTCATGTTATGTAAGGTTCACGTAAGGTTATTTAAACATTTATTAACCTCCTGCTAATGTTACAACCTCCCAATTGAAGGTTATTATAACCTTGTAAGGTTCATGTGCTAATTAGGGTAATAATCTGTTATCGGCCATTTTGTATAGTACAATTGTTTCAACAACCACATGACTGTCCTGATAAATACAAAAAAAAATTATTGAACAAAAGTAGAATGAACAATATAATTTTCACCCATCATTGTCAAAATTTGAATTAGCTTCAGAAACTATTACAAAGGATTAATTAGCTAGTAATTATCGAATTTGCGAACCAGCATGTCAACGCGATGTTTTTTTGACGTTCGGACCCCTTCGCTCGACCCTCGGTGGACAATCTGCGGGTGACCCATCAACATCCCGTAGTGACACCTGCCACATCTTTCGGATGTTACGCATTCGCAAACCCCCATGAACGCGTGTCGGTGTATAGGTGCCACGAAAGCGAGGAATAAAGAAAAGTAAAAGACGCCTTTGAAGGTGCCGCCGCCGACGACAAGCGCGTCTTCGTTTACGCTCGAGGCTTGTTGTTCGAGGGCAACAAATCGCTTCACTTGTGTGTGCTCCCTCTCTACTTGTCGCGGGGTAAATAAGCCAGTGTCAGGCGGCTGATATCAGCGTTGCCGCGTGCGGCGTCACTCGACTAATAGAGATAGGCGCGCGCGTTTCGAGCGATTTCCTCTTTCTCTCTCACTCTCATTGCTCTCCCCTTTTTCGGATATATACACTGGTATATATATGTATAGAGATTTATATATAGTGAACACCGCGTGCATTGGCGCACCCTCGCGACACACGAGAGACCCTCCTCCCCCCTCGGCGCAGCCCTCTACCCCGCCAGCCCAAAAACTTCCCCTGCATGCGTGGAGGTGGCCCCCTTTCATCTCTCGGCACGCATTCGGGCTCATTCAGTCAGTGGAGTCAGTTACGAGCGAGCCGTCGACAGGCAGGGACCACGTCCGATAGAACTCGAGCCCTTAATCGTTCCTCACGCATTCTGCAACCACGTGCGGAGCATTTCGACGGCCGCGCACACTGGCACCAGGTACCTAGAACGAATTTCTATATTACCGGTGCCTAAAACAATACTTTTTATCGAAGTTAACAAGTGTTCTATGGTGCTTTTTTTATTTTAATTGCATGTTTGATAATGCTGTGGAACATGTTGAAACGTTTTCAGTGACCTGTGTTGTTGACAGCTGACATGATTTTGAAGTTTTTAATATAATAGCATTGTTTATGATGGACTCTTAGGTAATTCTACAATTTTATACTTTTTTGTGTGTTTTTTATAAATATTTTAATTCCATCATTTGTCGGGCTATGTTATAGATTTCCATTTTGGAATTTAGATCGTTTGTTATTAAAATCTGGTAGTTTTTGCGTTTGGGTACCTTGACACCTTCGAGAAACGACAAAATGGCAATTAACAAAATTTATAATTTACTTTTTGACATTCTTTTGATCCTTTCTTGAAACTGATGTTGAATTTTGATATGCAGTACATTATAAATTTATTTTGACACGTTATTATTTACAGTGATTAATAAAACGTTAATACAGTAATGCAGCACGCTTGTTACTAAAAATATTAGTAAATGTTACTTATATATGTATTGTTTTTTTATTGCATTTGTTGATAATTATTCTTATTTTATATTTATTGTTAATTTTGTCAATATATATGCTAAAATTAATGTAATATTTACTTAATGATGATCTGCATTGAGGTATAAATATTTAGTATTAACAAAAATAATTTAACAGTATAATTATTCCAAACAAAATTAATTTAAGACCTTAAGAATTATAATAGAAAGGGGTTAATAATGCTAAAATAACAAATCTAAATAACAAATTTTAGATATTGATTCTGCTTACTTGTTCATTATTGTTACTATTTAATAAAACAATAACAAATATTCTATATATATTCTATATATTGTAGTAAATAAAACTCGGATAAATAATTTTTTCATTATTAAAGTTAATAGTTTTCTTATTTTCTTAAGTTGATAGATGATAACTAAAAATGTAGTTGTACTAATATTAATAATAATCATAACAATTTAGTGCTATTAGAAATATTTTAGATCATCACATAAAATATTATATGTTGTTAATATTATTATTATTAATTGCAATAAGATGTTATTTCATAAAAACATATTTACAATTTCAATGTACTTTTCCTATTTCATAATTTTTTTTGCAACATTAATAAAACTATTTTAATGACTAATTTAATTATTTTTTTTTAATTCATTATTAACATTAATAAACGATACATTTTACTACTAGTACATAAAGTAACACTTTTGTTGACATGCGAAATTGTAACATTTATTGGTGCAGTATGCAAAATGCTGCTTAACACATTTTTTTCTTCTTTTCAAATGCAGAAATTATTATTAGACCCGGAGAAATATTATTTATGCAAATAAAATTATCATTTATCTTCAGATCACTTACATGCGTGGAAACAATAACTTTTACCCACTTGCATCGCAAAAATTCATTGAAAGAAAATGTTCTTCTTTTAATATTTACCTTTTGCATTACCTTTAATCACGTATTTTTTACGCAGTAAGTGTGCAAATATGCAACTTTACGCACGAAAATCATTACACATTCCAGTACTAAAAAGTAACTTCTAATTATAATTATTAACACTTCGATAATATATTTTGTATTTGTAATTTTCATTATGAAAAAATTAATACATTATTGTAATTAAATATTTTTCCGAAAGAAGAACATAAATAATTCATATTCTTAATAATTTATAATTAACAAAATAATTATACGTAATTGTAATAAATAGCTACATGCATCTTGTCAGTATTTAATATTCTAATAATATCATTGTTTCAAAAACATAAACAATAAAAATATTTAAATAGTTAAATATAATTGGTCTTGGGATATAATAATATAGTATCCACTAAACATTTAAAGAATTATCTTAAAAATTATACTTTTTCAGTTGTATAAACGTCAAGGAAAGCTTTATTCATTGACGGTAACTCGGCGGTAAAAGTTTAAAGAAAAAGAACAAAAAAAAATTGTTTGGAAAATCAATTTATTTTTGTCACAATGGTTAAATTTCACGGGACTATACCGTTTGATTATACGACACGAACGTGAATCAGCATTTCAAATTTAACGTGGGCATCTTAGGTACTCTTTCAAATGTGCTTTATCATGTACGAATTTTAGGCGACTTCAAGCTTTAATTTGTCAATCACGGCTCTTTTCTTTTCCTGCGGTTCCTATGGTTTTCCATCGCTCACATCTTTCGGTTTCATCCGATGCATAGTTTTAAAAGTCATTTTATGCACTTTCCTCCTTTTATCCATTTAGTAATGAACACTTTGAAGATGCGTTTAATGAGAAATATGCCGCCGGTTTGTCAACGTCATAAATAACATGATTTTGGAGATTTTCGCATGTCAGAAAAAATTAGTTTTGTATCGACGATTGATACGTTTATACTCTTTTAAGAATGCCGAAGTGTCGAAAATTGAAACAATCGCCGGAGCTTTGAAGAGTCATGTCTCAAATGAATCCCACATGAAATGTTTTTTGAATATGAATTTCACTGTTGATTTTAAATTTCAATGTAACATTAATGACTGATGTTTACTATTTAATGCATACATACAGCTATATAATTATTGGTATAATTTTTATGTTTCAGGGAGCCAATGAGTCCACGTTGCCCGTCGAGGGATTCTCGGGAATCGTCCGGTCCAGCAATCGGAAGCCCCCCGCCCCCTGTAACACGAGGTAGTTCAAGCCCTGTGAGTCCTCCTGGCAGTATCGTACCATTGCCGCTAGGAGGTCATCCACTCCTACCCTCTCATTCCGCTGCAATGATGGCAGCATACCTTCAGCAGACGCACCAGCGTCTTTTACTTGGCCATTCGCCATTGTCGCGAAGTTCGGTGTCACCGTTGGTGACGTCTTCGTGTTCTCCACCGGCGGCTACTCCTGGAATTTTAGTATCGCCGACGAGTGGTGGTGAAATATCGCCAAGTGCAACGCCCCTACCAGCAGTATTGGACTTCAGTACCAGGAAGGCTTCTTCTACAGAAGAGGAAGAAGATGAGCAGATTTTGAATCTCAGCAAGCCTCCGACGCCATCGTCTTCGACAGAAACTAATAATGGTCCTCTGGATCTCTCCGTACCAAGTCGTAAGCGACCTGTTTCAGAAGACTCACCCCCTCCGCCACGGAAGTCGTCAAGACTGACCGGATCTGGAACTTCCGCTCATCAGGATCCACCGTCGAATACAAATCCATACGGCCGTCAAGTTGTTTCGCCATGGACGTCGCCGGTGGTTGCCTCTCATTTTCCTTACTTTGCCGCAGCGGTCGCAGCTGCGGCTACTAGTCAGCAGCAACTATCTCCAAAAAGCGGCAGTGGTCATGTTGACCATCATCAATTATGGAACGGTAAAATGAAGCCACCTGCTGCTTTGGATAAATCTTATCAACCGAGCGAAGCTACGAAAGCTTTGGAGAAAATGAGCGAACTTAGTAAACTCGGCGGAGAAGATCTTTTCCGTTCGTCTGCAGGCTCAGGAGGTAGTAATCCAGGTGCCGTTTCTTCGGGTACCTCTGGTAGCAGACACAGTGCATGGCAATCACATTGGCTTAATAAAGGAGCGGATCAGGCAAAAGACGTATTAAAATGCGTGTGGTGTAAACAGAGCTTCCCAACGTTGGCTGCAATGACTACACACATGAAAGAGGCCAAGCACTGCGGAGTCAATATGCCTGTTCCACCGCCATCTTCTGGACATCATGGTCAGACTAATATGCAATCTATAGCACCACCTTCTCAACAGTCGCATCAGCCACAAACTTCGACAGCTAGTGGTGGGAATAACAATAATTCTACACCCAGTAGTAAACAAAGTCCGTCGGAATTGAATCTACTAATTAAAGAAACAATGCCATTACCTAGAAAACTTGTTAGAGGCCAAGATGTATGGTTAGGTAAAGGTGCAGAGCAAACGCGACAGATACTCAAATGTATGTGGTGTGGACAGAGTTTCCGTTCATTAGCAGAAATGACATCGCACATGCAACAAACTCAGCACTATACCAACATTATCTCGCAGGAGCAAATTATATCATGGAAGTCTTCGGATGAAAAAGGTGGAGGAGGTGGAGGAGGAGGTACGGGATCCGGAGGAGGTGCAGGAGGTGGAGGTGGTGGCGGAGGAGCTCCACCAGGGAGTGGTGGAGGTCCTCACGGATCAACAGGAGGTCCGGGCGCGGGAGCAACGAGTAGTCATGTCAGTGCAGTGCTAACGTGTAAAGTTTGTGATCAGGCATTTAGTTCATTAAAGGAACTAAGTAATCATATGGTGAAGAATAGCCATTACAAGGAACACATCATGCGGTCTATTACGGAAAGTGGTGGCCGAAGGAGGCAGACTAGAGAGAAAAGGAAAAAATCACTGCCGGTACGAAAGCTCTTGGAACTCGAAAGGGCACAAAATGAGTTCAAAAACGGTGATATAGGGGCCGCAGCTTTGATTCACGGATTAGGGAAGCATGCTGGAAGAATTACTTGCGAAAAATGTGGAGATAAGATTGAAACGACTATTTTCGTGGATCACATCCGTCAATGTATTGGAGCAGGATCACTAGGCGCAAATCAGCGGAATTTTCTGAAAAATGCTTTAATGTCTAATCATTTACCACCCACCTTACCCGGAGAATCTGGCAGGAAAAGTGTAAATGAAGACGCTTCTTCGATCTCATCGAGACATCATCGATCTCCCTCTTCCGCGAGCGATGCTACTACGCCGGGGAAAGATACTCCCACTCCGTCGGTAAATGAATCTACAGGCGGTACATCGTCACCTTCTGTATTAAACGCTATAGAAAAATTGATTGAAAAAAGCTTCGACTCCCGTGTTCGACACGGAGCTCCAGGGTTGCACCATTCGCAACCTGGTGCACCTGTCGGATCAAGTATCTTAAAACGTCTAGGAATTGATGAGAGTGTGGACTACACTAAACCACTTGTCGATCCTCAAACAATGAATCTTCTTCGTTCCTATCAGCAGCAGCATTACAATGCAACAACTGCGGCGGCAAGGCGAGAGAGAAGCGGTAGTGAATCTAGCTCTATATCAGAAAGAGGAAGTGGACGAACGGATACAATGACGCCTGAAAGACGCATGGATTTATCCGTAAGCCACGATAGATTGTCGTCCTCTTCAACTCACTCTCACCATCATCGCACGACGCCTGATAAGCAAACAACACCTTTACCTAGCCGCCATCCCCCAGCTCACGAAGAATCAGAGGATGAAGAATCCGTCGTTGTGAAGAAAGAACCTCGGGATGATGATGGGGAACCTATTCCCTCGACTGAAAATGAATCACAATCCGGAAGCACAAGGGAAATTGTTGTTAAAAAAGAAATGGTTGAAGATGGCCGAGATGATGAAGAGCAAGAATCCTATAACCACCGAAGGAGTAGTAGTCTTCGAGAACCTTCGGAAGAAAGGAAAGATGTTTTGTCACCTCAGATGAATCCACCAACTCCAAGACCTGCAAGTCAAGTAGAACAAGTAGCTAGAAGTCCGTGCAGAAACAGCACCAGCAGTCCTGCGAGCAGCGACAGATCCGTAACGCCGCGAGGAACTCCAGATACTAAAGCTTCTAGCAGTTTGGGTGCATTATCTTCAATGTTTGATAGTTTATCAGGCGGAGGTGGTTCCGGCAACGCAAATGCGACGGATAATCAAGGTCGTAAAGCAAGTAGCCACCCACTAGCAGCGCTTCAAAAGCTCTGCGACAAGACCGAAACCCGTGGATCGAGCGGTGGCAGTAGCAATCGGTCTTCATCTGGTTCAACGACGACTCACGGCTCGACAAGCGGATCAAATTCAGGCACGAGCGGAACAACCGCAGGACAAATGCCTGGAGCTATTCTTGCATTTAGCTGGGCTTGCAACGACGCTGTTGTGACTGCAGATTCTATAATGAAATGTGCTTTCTGCGATACTCCTTTCATTTCGAAAGGTGCCTACAGGCATCACCTTTCCAAGATGCACTTCGTGAAAGATGGCGTAATTCCGGATCCTCTGACAATTGGAAGATCGGCAGCTGCCGTCGCGGCGGCTGCAGCATCCGCATCGCAATCGTCTTCCGGCGGCCCGAGTCACAGTTCCTCATCGCCACCCGCGTCGCAGCGGAACAAGTCTCCACCAACTCCTCAAGCGAACGGAAGTCCATCGCAACCTACGACATCGCCGTTAGAGGAAAGTCCACACTCCAAATTTCTCAAGTATACGGAGCTGGCCAAGCAGTTGTCCAGCAAATACGTATAGTCCGAGCCCCGTAAGTAGCGGTGCAACTTGTACATAAGTGTATCTATATTGTAACGAGTTTCGAGGGTTGGTTGGATATAGTTCGCGTACATCGTGCCAACGATAATGGTCGTGACGGCGAGTTGGTCTCGAATCGGAAACGTTTATATTTAGGTCAAAATATAACGTCATCAGGATTAAAACTTCTCTATTTGTAGTTATTTCGATTAACTTTTTAAATTAAAAGTCGATTGTTATGATTCAAACAATCTTGTAGTTTTAGTGCGAAACTTAGATTATCCGATTCGAGATCACCTAACGAGAGTTTAAATACAGAGATATTGCTGAACCCTGAATAAACAAAACTTGATAGATTGTCACTAGCTTTTTACAGTTTTTTTTAAATCTCATGTAATTTTATTAGGTATTTTCATGGTTCAGCATTATCACGCCGAGTGCGACTATGAGTCGTAAATAACGTCTTGTCATTCCTGGGTCAATTTCATAAGTAGCGTTCGTCTTATTTCGATTCTCGACATTAATGCAAGCAAAACTATTTAGGCTGGTCGAGCAATGGAGATAGTTACTTTCTTCCTATTTTATCAATAAAATAATCAATTTTCTTCGTTTAAAATCGAACAAATTTAAGACTATCGTCCGTGCAATACCTACATTAAACGTTTACTAAGAATGATAAAAGAAAAGTGCGACACTCCAAAATCAAATGAAATCTTAAAGTAATGAAATAAAGCTAAAGTTTAAAAAAAGTAAATTAAGGGGGGCGGCAAAACGACGTTGGCGCCATGACGACGCGGCAGTGCACGTAAGCGCATAATAGTTAGGAGAGACGAGATTGAATTTCATTGTGATGCCACCATATCTCGCAGCACCGCTGAGTCACGGGGCTCGGCGCGCAGCCAAGTATGTGATTTTATAATAATATAAAAACAAATACTTAAGAAGTTTTACGTTTTACGATCGACGCGGGTGAGGGCGGTATAGTCGGAACCACGGGAAGCGACGAAATACCCATCGTCGTTTCGAAGCGTGGACGAGCCGGCGTATACTAAATAAGTTCTAACGATAATTCGATTACAAAGTACCGAACTTAAGCCCGTCGCCCGTCTTAAGGTCGCAATCGTCAGCATGTATACCTCTAGAGTTAAGGTGTAGTTAATTAGTTAAAACTAGACTTAGGGCCCGCCATTGTATAGGAATCTCTTTGTTGATAATTGTCGCCACGCGGGACTGGTCACCCGCCAATGGCGATTTTCTCACATACGAGCGCCGTAGAGAGTGAGACTGCGGAGGACTAATAAGGAGCGAGCACGACACGCGGTGCAATATCGAACTATCCAAACTTGAATTGGCTAGAAAGCTGTTACTATCGAACTAGTGGTAAATTCAACTAATAATCTATCAGTCTTGATTAGCAGTTATACTCTACTAATTCAAATTTGGAAAGAAAAGTAGGAATAGATTTGACGGAGTCTCGAGGATGCAAATCGCTTCGATTATAAGATCACATTAAACGGGTGAGTCGACGAAGCGAATGCATCTATGAGAGTGACTGTGAGCTACACTGGGCAAATTCAATGGCTAATTATCTCATCGTAAAATAAATCGAACTTTGAAACGAAAAAACGGAGCAATGAGAAACTCTTGGATATTCTGCAACAAAATTTGACATTAACTTGTGTATTATTTGAAGTTCGATTTTCGTATGATATACGATGATTTTAAGTATAGTTTCTGCCGTGTAGAAAAAGTGACAGCTTAAGAAACTGGAAGTAGACTCGAGGTGAAAGAGTATCGTGTCGTACCGCTTAAAAAGAGACCATTGTAAATTTTCTTTGTTTTAAAAATGATATTTATTATCGCGCCCGAGTAAGCCACGCGTCATTTTAACATGTAAAATACGGTCATTTATTATCATTCGAATTATCGCGACATATATTGTGTATATTGATTATAATTGATTGATTATATTCAATATATTAGAAAGCGGAAACGGCGGAAAGGAGAGATAGAAGACGCAGAATGTGTGCGCGAACGCTCGTATGAATGGTGACGGACGAATGGGTGCGAGAAAGGGAGACGTAGCAGCTCGTGCGGCCGCCAAGGAGAGAAAAAAAATAATAGGATAGAGAAAGAGAATAAAAAAAACACGTGGCAGAGGGAAAGAAGCGAAACACACACACACTTGTATACGTATTTCTTGTAAACTCTAATTCTTCCATCGCGGACTTTAAAAAATATTTATCGACATAATAATAATAATAATATTATTATTGTAATTATATACGACTGCTGAGAGTGTGATGAACGATTACGAAGCATCAACACGAGCGAATGAGTGAGAGAAATTGAGCGAATGCGCGAAAGAGAAACACAACTCTATACGAAAAAAAAGACACGAGAATCGATTGTACACTTCGGAAAAGTTGCATTACACAAAACGCACACACACAAACACACTGACATTTACACGTTGACATGTACGCATTGACACCAAAAGAGACAAAGCTACGAATATGCGAGCGCCAACGCAGCTGAGTGATGAATACGATCGAGCGAGTTACACAAATGTAAGGTTCGAATACCAGTACATGGATATTCTGTCCTAATAGCTAGATGTCTTCAGTAATTATGACATTTGCAATGATGTAAGGGGACATCGAGGTACCGGGGCTTCATGACTTTGTATCGGTATTTAAATCTTACGTACACACAAAATCACAAAGATATGCATCATGTATACGCGACTCTTGAAAACCCATTTTACCAGATTTGTCATTATTTAATTATTTCGGTTGTATTTTAAAATGCAATTAAAGCTCAAATAAATATATATGTTATAAACTAATTCATTCCTTCTGATCATTGTAGATTTAAATCCTTTCCTAGTTTATTTTCTTTCAGTTATTCGAATTTCATATTTAGTTCCGTTGGTAAGTGGAGCAGTCAGTTTTGATTTGTTTATAGATCTTTCAATAAAATGAAATTTTATTATCGTAGATTTTAAGTTTTTGATTTTTCAATCGGAATAAAGTTGGATTGTTGGGTTTTGGAGTCGTTTACAAAATTTTACGATTCGGACGAAGATTTTGTCGTTTTTCTCATTCATCGTTTGTTGTATTATCTGACTAGACATCCGATCATTTCAGCACGAGGTAAGTTTAACATCAGTACTATATTTAACGATAATAACGAAACGAAAAAGTTTCACTGTAGATTTAAAAAAAATAGTATTTTACGTAATTCACCTTATGGTCTATACTTAATTTTTTATTTCATTCAAACTTTTCCTCTGATTATAAGGTCTTAATACTAGTCAATACTTATTAATTTAAAATTGCCGTTTGATGTATATTTAGCATTTTTTCCACAAATACTTTTACTATTTATTATATACCGATCTTATTTCAGAGATAAAAGAAAGTTTCGTAAAATATATTGACTTATTCACGAGATCTGCGATTGGATACGATGAAATTTATTTAATTTCGACCTTAGACATGATTACGTTAGTGCTTTTTTTTTTATTACGGAGAACCACTAATTTTGGAAATTATTTAAAACAAAACTACCACATGGAATGATTTAATGTTTTAAGGATACATTTATTGATTTGCACAAAATTGAAAATTCATCACGATATTCGTAATCTCCACTACACAAAATTACACGACAAGCGACCTTGACAATGCCTCAATTAAATACAAATTAGTTTATTAAAGTAGAAAATCTTATGCGTGCCACATCTCTTAATAAAATATAATTTACTTTAACAAAATGGCATAGTAAATGATTTTTTTAACTATCAAAGTTACATTTTTTATTCCATAGGAAAATTTGATGTTCATAACGTGAAGTTGATGTAAATGAAGTGGCAACTGGAAGATACATTTAAAGACAGTCATCTGAAAATAATCAAATCAACAACAAAATTTGAAATACATAGAAAACGGCGTTTAAAATTTAAGTAACATATTTAAATCAATGAGCGTTTGCTTTTAGATGCCTCTAATGATTGCTAATATTAGTATCTTATTTTGAAATCAATAACCTGATTTTCGACATTTCACGCCTCCACATAATCGTCGATCGACGTTAGTTTTATCGGACAAGTAAGAGCACCCAGTATCAAAACAAGAATACAAGGTAAGTACAATTACAGTTTTGAAGTTATATCCAATTTACTCTTTCCTTGAATGTGTTATAAAGTTATACCAAAAGAGTTACTAGGTATAAACCTACTCGAAACCGAGTACATTTTGAAATTCAAATTTATTTTAAATCACTGTCCAGCATTGGGCAGACCTGCAAATATTGCGATGATGTCTGTGTTGGAAAGTGCCGATCGTTTAGGAAGTTATTTTTTTCATATAATCCGATTCCGTAATCAGAATTGTTCTATTACCTGAGAATTTTGAGATATTTAAGGTTATGCACGAAGAATGTAGATTTTCACTACTTTGGAGGCTATTTGCAGAGGACATAAAATGTATTTATGTGGTGTTAGTGGGATATTACAGTACTACTCTTTCTCATTAATTTCTTGCTAAAATTTGTACAAAATCTACTTGAATCGCTGAGTAATTTTTAGTGCTATCAATACAGAAAAAGTACCCTGTTATACAGCTTAGAGTAGAGCGGGGAGAAAAAGCCACGGGGTGAAAAAGGATTGGGAAAACATTTGGATTTTATATTGAAATTATAATAATTTGTTCAGCCATTTAGAATATTAAATGTATTTGGTAATACGCAACTTTTGATTCAATTTGGCTATTGTATCTGATTGTGAGTACCGTGCGTTTTATTGTAATACTTATCTTTGTATTGTCTTCTGCAAAATATTTTTGTAAACATTTTAAATATATTACGAGACCTTGTACGGAACGTAAAATAAAAGTGAACGTTTGTTCATTAAGAAAAAATATACTTAACTGTGCTACTTCTTTGTCAAATTTGCACTGATGAAATATCCACGTGCAAGGTAGGGTAAAAAAGCCGTGCACTGATATGCTTATATTATATATAGCATAAATAATATATAATAATATATCACAATATAATAATAAAATAACTAATATAATATAATATAATATAATAAAAGTGATCACTTTATCCCGAATTATGTATGATAATGTTACCTTTTTCTTGGTCAAACGTTGGTAAAATAATTATAGGATTAAAGTTATTTTGTTACATAAATAAAGAAAAACTAGGAAAATATAAAAATTTCCAATTTCTCTAACGTAAGTTGACCCATGCTTCTTTACCCCACCAGGTGGTGTACGAAAGCCACTTGCACAACTTTTGTAGAATACCTATGGCACTGTCCCTCCTCCTGTAACCTTCCAACAATCTTCAACACGGATTTTGTAGCTTAGGGATCGTCCTTTCAGAGCCACTTTAAAATTTGAAAAAAATTTGAAAAAAATTAATTTTATAACGCAAAAAGCTCGAAAGTAACTTTTTCCCCCCACTTTACTCTACATATAACCAACGCGCCAAAACCGACAAAAATTTTGCCGAACCATTCGATTAAAATATTTCAATAAAAGGATAAAGTTTCTTTCATGGCAAGTAAATTTTTCTGAATTTAAAGTACATTTTTATTGGTTTGATGCAATCGCTCTATTCCAATTAGTAGGGTTGATGTTCTGTATACTAAAATCTAAAAAAATAATTAAAAAATACTTTTAAAAAAAGACGTGGATATTATATACTTTATTAGCGGCGATGTTTCCAATTTTTAAGGAAATAATTAAAATATCTTTTAATACAGGATAGTTTTTCCCCAACACGTTACTTTCTGGCGCAGCGTAAAAATTACTCAATAAAAATGTGTTTTATGCGCTTATTAAAAATTATGGAAATTATAGAATTACCAAACACAATGTCTTTTGTGTAATGTTTACATTTCTCTCTTCACCGCAAGTAAAATCACCACCGGTGTGCTTTGCCGATGTTTTGTCCAGAAAGGTGGCCACGCCCAACTAATTTAAATGACCACAATGCCAGGTGTTTTGAAAGGCCATGACAAACATTTTGGTTCTTTTCGAAAAAAGCTCGATAGTTGATACATAACCTAAAAGCATTTGATATTTATGTGAAAACGGATCAACATTGGTGTTCTGTCGTCGAATGTTCACAAGATACTCAAATCTCAATGTGACTTCGATTTGCAAGTACCTCAACACAAAAATGTCTCAAATTAGCTAAAACCGCTTAATTTATATGTCTCAGATTATAAGACTAAACAATTTCTTATTTACAATCAATAGACGTAATCATTTTTCTCAAATTTGAGATACTTTTCAACGAAGACACATATATTAAGTCGTTTATTCTGAAAAGACATTTTTAAAGTGTCTAATGTCTTCAAATACGACGTTTAGAAGACACAAGTTTTGCAGTGATGGTACTTTTAAAAATGTAGCAAGAAACTTTTGTTCATTGTGTTAAAATTATTAATTTGAAGTCACCACAAAGCAGAGACTGCCCAGTTTGGTATTTGTTGAGAATTTGCACGAGGCCAAAATACACATTTGACATATGGCAGATTTTACACAGCTTTCTATAAAATATTATCTAGACATGGCTACAACCTCTACGCCTATTTAAGATTGTGCCTTTGGTTCTTGAAAATTGAATTTTTATTTATTTACTGGTTTTGCAGTACTATATAGCATTTTTTTAACTGTACATAAACGGATACATAAATCAATACTTAATGAAGGTTTATTAATTGAATATCTTTCATTGGCTCGTGAATGTGCAATTTGTTACTTTGCAAAAGTAACAAGCATCGAAATACAATTGGTTAATTATACAAGTTGTGGCATACCCGTTGTCTATTAAAGTGTAAAGAGTTTTTGTAATAAAATCAGAGTTCAAACTGAGCATTAAGAATAATGAAGCTCACACCAAATTTTTCCTATTTAAAAAACAAAAATCATTCTTTATTGTTTATTTTAAATCGAGTTTAATTTCTTTGCCAATTCTAGGAACCAATTCAGTTAGTTTCCTTTGAATTTTACTATCACCAAATAAAGTTTGCAAAAATTCTCTTAAAAGATGAGTTTCAATTTTTCCATTTAGCTAGTCAGCCATTAAAATATAGGTTGAAATTTAAAAAAAATTGCTTTTTAAGCAAACAAAAATACGACTGGGTGTAACATTTCTAATAGGGTTAAAATGAAAGCTTAGAACTTGAACCTGACCAAAAAGGGAAAGGTCATTGTTAGTAGTGAGAGAACTTATTTTATCATCTACCTTTTTATCCTTTGAAAAATAGCTGAAGTTATGGGAATTGATGGAAACGGTTCTCCATGATTTTTTTGAAACTAATCACTGCAATGCCATTTTTTGATTATACATTTTGAAAAATTTGTCGAAGATTCGTACTTCATTGACAAATAAAATACTAAAAATGGAATATCACATGAAAGTATAAATTTGTAATCAGCGACTCTGAAATCCCTTTAGTAACAAATCTCAAACGAAATAACTTTAAAAAATGTGGTCCACATGTTGGGTCATTTCGAACGTACAAAATTGCCCAAACTGACTCCAGATTATAAACTTCAAAAATCTGCAAGTAAACAGTTATAATCGAATCTAATTAATATTTCATTTATATTTTTCTTTTACTATCCCCCCTTTTTGTAGTTTTTAACTTGAAGTTTTTATTCATAATTCCAAAAAATACTGGAGTGACTAGTTTGAAAAAAATCTGATTGCAAAGAACCGCTTTCTTCAGTTTTTGCAATCCCAGTTATTTTTACTGTGCTTGATAAATTAAGTTCATCGATTACCGACAGCTTTCACCTTTTGGTGTGTTTAAGTTAAAGCTCTGAGCTTTTATGCCAACCCTATTTTGGTTTTATTGTGACTTTTACTGTAATACTTTAATCTTAATTTTAATGGAACTAACCACATTGAAAATATTTTTGTTGCTCTTTTCGGATAAACTTCCGCAAAAATCGATAGTTTTTGATAAAAATTGAAAACAATACAAGACACCAAGAAACGACAAAGTTACAACATGAATTCCACGTAACTTGTTATTCATGTTATTCACATAGTTTATTACATTGATAAGTGTAGTAATAATAATAGATTGGTTTTATTGTTTTCGAGTTTCTGACTAGTAAATCTTTTAATTAAGGCTCCCCCCTGAGCTTCGTCAGGTGGGGCGATGAGTCCCCCCGTTAACACGAAGTTGTCTTACGTGCTTGTGACGGTGGTATAATAATGCCTAAAACATTTACGTGCTCTAAAATTAACCTAACCTAACCAGTAACAACTCTGCCTACCCCTAATAATCCATAAAAGCATATGGGTGCCTTAAAACTAACCTCAAATAATCAGTCAGAACTCTGTCTAGCCCTAATAATGCATAAAAGCATATGGGTGCCCTAAAACTAACCTAAGCCAACCAGTCATAACTCTGCATATGCCTCGCAATGCCCAAAAGCATGTGCGTGCGCTACTTGAAATTCATGTTGTAATTGATCGTTTCCATGGTGTTTTGTAGTTTTTTTTTTGATATTTCTCAAAAACTGTCGATTTTGGCGGGAAAATGCGTACAATATAAAATGTGTATTTTGATTATATCTACAATTTTTATTTGAAGAATTTGCGAAAATACCATGAAGTATGATGTTTTTTCTGGTTTTCACCATGAAAATAAAATTTGAGCCAATTTTCATTATCATTTTCCTAATCAGCACCCCAAAATACGTAAGTATACCAATCTATATCAAAATCGGTTAGGGGGCGTTTTCGGAAGTACATCCCTCTTTTCTTGTTCATTATAACCTAACCATCCAATAAATATAAGAATTTTTGAAATAAACAAACGTGGACAACTTTTTTGTATCCCAATGTTGCAGAACTATATTGGTTTTTAACCCCAATGTTTCTATTTCAGTCTATAATTTCCAGAAGGAAGAAGATTCGAAAGTTGCCAAAACCTCACTCTTAGTAAGCGTGAACACAAAACAAAATCAATATGACCTTTGATGCTCTGTGTCTAACTAAATCTTCCTGCGGCTCTAAACATTTCATTTTGTTAACGTAAGAAGTAAAATTTTTATAGAAATGTATTAAAATGTTAAAATCCACCACATAAAGCACAAAACCTTTGTCTACCGCTGAACTGCTTGACCCTTTTTAAGACTTCCGCAACCTTCGAAACCACAAGAAAGATTTAAGGCGTAAAGATATCAGCCTGTCATAAACTAGAAAATTCATTATTTCCGAGCTGTCAGAAAGGGCTCTTTTGCGATACGCGACTGTAACGCAAGGAAGAATGAGTCCTAGAGGAGGATGGGGGTGACTCCAAGCTCAGAAACCGGTCGCCTCTGGCCCTTTCATAAGAGATACGCCGCATGCCGTAGATACGCGGATCATTTTATTTTAACCGTAATGCGCTAATGAATTGATACAGGACTCGCTAGTTCTTTCTTGCTTCCACTCTCTTTTCTCTCTCCTTCCCTCCCTATCCTTTCTCTACAATATTTTTTTTTGTTTTCTCTTCCTCTCGAATCCTCGTCTTTATTTTATTCGCCTCTTCGATGCAACAAGAGCACGATAGCAAGAGGAGGGATTCCGTCCTGACCGTAGCTCAGCTCGTAAATTTCATCGTGGGTCGAGTCTCGATACTCGAAGTCGCAGTCTCTCGCGCGAGATAGACGCGAGAACGGCCGAAAGGAAGAGACCGAGTGAAAGATTGAAAGACGGAGATAACATTTCATAGGGGGGAAGAACGAGCGATGGTGATTAAGGGTGGGAACGGCGACGAAAAAGGTACTCACTATTTTTTACGCACAGTAAGCGCCACAATGAAAAGTAGCGAATTTTCTTCTTTCCATCCCAAGTCACTTTTTACGAAGAAATTACTTAGGAACATTGGAAAGACGGCTGAGCAAATATATGCACGTATCACTGTGTTACAAAATCATTTTTTTTTATATTTGGAGGACACTATCGGAAGAATTATCTATTAGGATTGACATAATTCTGGCAATGGATAGAATTTTTTAAATTGTGGAAGGACTGCGTCCCAGTTTCATGATAGCGACAAGCAGAATTTCATTTCGCAATACCTAAAATGGACAGCTCACCTTTCCCATTTTCTCCGCGGTCTCTGGTAAGCGGTCGCGGGTGCGTCGTGGCGGTCATGAATCAATTCGCGGAGATATCGTAGATAATGCGCAACGTCGCAGATAGCGGGTGCAATTAATCTCTGAATGAAAGTAAGAGATAAACCGACATCATACGGTCGATTAAACGCCACGGCCTCGTTCTCAAGTCTACGTAACGGACGTATCGAACTATTCGCGTGTGCCCATATAAATAGTCAGCGCCATTTTTACTCTAGCGGTCCATTCGAAAATATCGCCCGCTAAGCTATTCACGATCAATCGCAATTCTTGCGGCGATCTCGAAAGCGAATTCGATAAGGAGCGATTCATTAAAAAATCATAATTTTTTACTTTCTACGTCTGTCCGAACCCGTCTCTACATTCTGAGTTGGCAAAGTTACGGGATAATGAAGAAAACGAATTAACGCGAGCGAGTACTTTTAAGGGAGACGACCCGTTCCGCGGCTTTTTAATCTAAACGGCAGCAGCGCGGGCAACATTATCGTAAATAGTCGACGAAACGCGTTTAAGCGGTATGCTCCGGCTTTAATTGACCATTCGAATAATTACGGAGCTGATCGTCGTCTTAGCGCGGCTGCTTTTCATCGTCGCGAAATTGTGAGATTCGCCCAAGACATCCCTTTCTGGAGGTTTCGAATTTGAATTTCTCTAAAAAGAATTAGAGAATGGGTATACTTATGATTGATTCCGAAACCTAAGATGGCGGAATATTAACCGAAGCTGAAATTTTGACTTTGGGTTAAGGGGTGATGTCATTTGTTGGCAGCTTTTTCTTGAGAATTACCTTTAAACCATTTGTTCAGTTTTTCTGAGTTCTACTTTCATAAAAAATGTTGTTTTCATGTCACGTGGACATATGTGCAAAGAGACTTTTATAATATTTGAAACGTTGAGGAATATTTTTTACTTAGTGTATTGCTATGAGCGATCGATAGGAAAGAAAAAGAGAGGAGATGAGCACAAAGAGAAAGTGAGATATTCAGATAGCGAATGAGACGTTGATTAGTTAATTCCTGAAAATATTGACAACAATAGTTAATAAGGAGCATGATAGACAGGGAATATGATGAGACGACCACTTAAAGCATTTCTATTCAGTTTCTTGACTCAAACAGAGGAGAGAAAAGTTTACACTAATGAACAGGGAAAAAGTCATGATGCGTAGTTCAGGTTTTTCCAAAGTCGGAAACTATTGTTTCATTGTGAAATCAATATACAGCTAAGAGCCCGGAGAAAATTAACCTACTAAGTTGATGAAACAGCGTCAATGAAATCAAAGAAATGCTTTTCGTGCCGTAGCTCTCCGGTACAATGCATACGATAGTTTTATTACGACCGGAGCTAAACGCTATTTATTATTCGAGCCCCATAGTTTCCAGTTAGGTCGCAAAATCGACAAATTCGACCGGTATAATAAAATGCCCAGAACAAAAGTATTGGTTGGGACAATTAACCGCTTAGTTCTCTCAGATCTAGACAAAAAATTGCTTGTGCTAGAAAGGCAATAGTTATACTATCCAATATTAACCAAATTTATCGTCGGGTTAAAGTGAAATTAGGTGATACGTTATATCTCAGATTTTTCGAATCGACTAATAACGAATGTGAAATCAGAATTTTTAGTTCCAAATTTTTATATAAAATATAGATTTTTTTCTAATTCAATGTAATTTTTAATATTTTATCAACCATATTGGATTCACCACTTAGAATTTCAAAATTCTGACTCTTGAATTCATAGTCTAGACCTTGAAAACCTTCAGATATATAATTTTGTCTAATTCGATGTAAATTTAACATTTTTATACGCCATTTTGAATTTCAAAATTCTGGCTTCTGAATCTAAGTAAGTGACACGAAAAACGTATAAATGATAAGTTTTTCATATATGTCTATAGAGGGAATTTCTTCACAAACGATTTATTTTGAAAAACCAATATTTTTGGGGGGTATTATTATTTATATTTAATTAATATTATTGAAAAATGTCAAATTCATTTTTATATGTTAGTTAAACGCCATAGGCTTATATAAATTAAAGAATGAAATGCACAGAATTATAAATTGATTTTTGAGATAAAAAAAATCCAAAAGGCAAATGGTGGTCCTTGTGGGCACTATGACACAAGGGGTTAATGGGCATGTTAATATTTTTACTATTCATTATAAAAGTTCAATTTTTAAACATGTTATTTTTTCCTTTCTTATAATATGTACGCATTGCGAAACTTCGTTGGTTGGTTTGTTGTTAAAATCAGAGTTGGAAAAGGTAATATTTTTTTCATAATTCATTTGGTAATTCACTTTTCATTTTGTTATTGGTAGTTTTTAACTAATTCAGATTTAAAGAGTACTTTCGTCTTATTTTTGTGATGGGGGTCATATACAGTTTAAAAATATATATTAGTCGCTAGTCGAAATTAAACCATTTCTTAGGTAAATATTAGACGATTTACATATTTACTATGTTAAAGGTATATTGTCCCGGCAATTGAGTCCCGGTACATTTGCCCGCTCGGTTTCTCAACTTCCCCTCCCATCTCCTTAGATTTGTCAAAAGAAGGGGAGCGCCGCTTCTCCCACTCTCCTCAGTGGCGTTACGTTCGTGGCGTCACAGTCGGCCTTCCTGAGGCCTCAACGCGCAAGGTCGGGAAAAAAGAGAACGGCGGCAGACAAATATAACGAGAAGGAACTGGGCAAATATGCTGGGACGTCAATATAGCGAGACGCAAACATACAGGGACTCTACTGTATGACAAATATAACGTTTACTTTTGCACGTTAAAAATGTAATAAAATTTTGATTGTTTTAAGGTAATATTATCCACTTGAAACTGAATTAACATTAATAAGAAACTAATGTTGTAATCTATTTATTTATTCTGATCATCATTATTATACTTAACAGATAATATTTTAAGCGGTGCTAATATATTTTAATCGCTTGTACGTAAAACGTTTAATTAATAAATTATTAACAACAATATCTTCTGTAGAGGTCTAGTTGCGATTGTAATAGTTTTGTTGATTCTAATAACTTATAAAAAACGTAGTCGCGTTGATAAATTTGTTAAACTTCAGGTTGCAGAAGCTAATAACTAATTTTATGAACGACTTTGCCTTACGTAAACTAAACTTTATTCCCACTGCATGATTTTTAACTTTAAATAAAACGAAAGTCGCCCTTAAAATATATCATGCACAAGCCATGTACATTCATCAAAGGTATTAGGCTCTTTATACTTATTAGATACTATAATACAATATGAATTTATTAGGTCAAAAAGTATATATTATGTTAAAAGGGATTAAAGGGGTCTTTTTAATAATAAATTTGATGTGGCCGATTTCATTGTATAGCGGACATCTTTTTATGTTTGAGGGGAGTCACCACACTGAAAATCGGATCAATGAAATACATCTTTCAAGAATGTGAAAATTGTATTTCTTTAGTAATTTTTGACGAGGAATTTAGTTTTGTAAGAATAAAAAGTGTAGGAAAATTTGTTCACCCCTAGATCACAGTTCTAACAAAAAATTGTCTTTTTGAAATAATGCTATATTTTTCAACATTAATTTAAAAATTAAAAAGACTTCGAGGAATATAAAAACATATTTTCTAAATAATTACGCATGAATTATAAAAAATTAAAATTATTCCAACAAAATGTTTCGAACAAATAAATTTTTTAATGGTCAACAAACTTTTTTACATTTGTTATTCTAGCACCACTGAATTCCACGTTAAACATTACTACAGAATTAATTTTATGTAATTTTTTAAAGGTGTAGTTCATAGAGCTGATTTTGAGTGAGGTGTCTCCTCTTAATGTTATTAAAAAAGTATTTTCGAAGTAGGGTATAATACGCACTATATAAACATGTATGAAGCAAGAAATCCTGAATTAGCAATTTGTGCATGAATTTTAATCTTCATTGATTTTTTATCTCCTGTCAGTGCAAAAGTTTGTTTATTGTTAGTATGGTTTGTATACAGGCCTATTAGCGACTAAAAAATACTGTCTCATGGATTTTAATATAGAATGATACTTTACAACCCCGTCAATATTGATGATGTACACATGGAGACATCTCTTTTCAAATAGGTCTGTCCACATAGGTAATCTGTCATGAATTATCTGGCATGAAATTCGTGTATTTACATATTTATTTATATATATTATATCTCTGTTCATTATCCATTAAAACCAAATAATTATTACATAAATTACTGAGCCTGCAACAAACAATAACAAATGAAAGGCCACTCAATAATATACAATTGTTATTTCAAACAAATTTAAAGTAAAAAAAGTAAAAGTAACAAAAATACTAAAGAACAAAACTATTCACAAAAAATACATTCCAATGTCCCTGGTAGAAATTTGTCAATTTTTTCTTACACTGTCCATTTCCCCCTGTATCTAACATGGTAAATAAGAATGTTGTACAAGAATTGTACAAAAAATATTTTCATTTCTACCAGGGGTAATGTTTTTGATATTTCAGTATAGTCCCGGTATAATTACGTCTCGCTACACTTTCGTCCAGCAAATTAACTCGATTCCGTCTCATTATATTTACCTTTTGCCTTTCTCTTTTTCCCCACTTAGCGGACTGGGGAATCGGCAAGGGCCTGTTGTGAGGTCACGAACATAACGCGACTGAGGGGAGTGGGAGAAGCGTTGTTCCCCATATTTTTCAGTCAGGACGGGAAGGTGAGGAGCCGAGTGGGTAAATATATTGGGACTATTATACCTCTACTGTACTACTATGAATATATTGTATTATTATTATTATGAAACATTACATATAATTATTATTGTCATATCGTATACAAGTTGCAAATTTAAAATTATAATTGACCAATTAAACATGTGTATAATAAGAAAACCATGTGCTCTAAAATAAAAAAAAAAATTTTTTACCAAAATGAAAAGTTTGATGGATTTGCCCATATTGTCAAATTTTATAGGCCAAAGCTGTTCTTTATTTTTTAACAGTACCTTAAATTTTCATAATAAAAAATTTCTTGACTATAGTTGAAGCCAAACTAGACACGTCAAAATATATATTTTTTATTAATTCACGATTTTCGATGTTAATTTCAAATTTTTTACCCACTAAGTATTGAGAATTGAACTAGTGAAACACAAAGACAAATTGATAAATATAAGAAGGCTCCCATTTTTCACCAGGAGCAGAGAGTGGTAATATTGTCTAGTTTCGAATCTTTCGAACGGAATCGCAATAAACATCGAGAGTCATTTTTTATTCGACTATAACAGCAATATCTTTCCTTGAAGATGCAAAAGGGACGCATTATTCATTCTACGTGCCAGTTTAAGTCAAATTTTTGTACTTTTCGTTGTTAAAAGACAAATATATAGATACACAGTTACTGACGTTTACGATTGCATTACGTATTCAATTGACCATTGCAATAAGACACAAGGGTACACGAGTGATTCTGGAAATTCGCAGAAACGTCAAGCATTATTTTTAAGTCGGGAAGAGGGCGCCGCGAGAAGGGGAATAACTTATGTTTCGACGATATACAATGAACATCGAATGAACGAACGAGGACGAGGGCGTGAGAGAAAAGGCGAAAGACAATTTGAAGGAGGATTGAAGAAGGAAAGGAAATAGAGTGGAGCGCATCCACGAAAGGGAAAAGAAGAAGGAGAGCTTGCGGACTTCACCTACCTATTGCCCGGGGCCGGTAATGAATTCGTCTAATGGGTCGTAAAGAATGCGATCTTATGGAGCGAAGAGGATAAAATAAAACACCGACGGGGAGGCTACCGAGTCTGGAACGCTCCTTAAACTAACCCTTCGCTTTGGTGGAACAAGTCCTGATCGATTTTTTTTTCTTCTTCTTCCTCTTCGATTTCGCGTATTTCTTCTTCCTCCTTTGCCTTCTTCTTTTTATTCTTCTCCATGATCATAATCTCCGTCCAAGCGGCGAATGAGAAGTATCCTTCATCACCTTCGTCATACATCGTCTCTTTATATCTCTTTATCTATTGGCACTTGCCTGCCTTTTTTATATTTGAATCTTGGATTTTTTGGAGGAAAGGCGAATTTATTTTTTCAAATTCCCAAACAGCTAAAAGATAACATTAAGAGTTTTTTAAGATATCTGATATATTTCACTACAAGAATTTTGAAAGTAATGGTTAGGTAGAATTATACGTCTAGTTTATGTGGTTGTGAAGATGCTGTTGAGTTAATGATTGCACTGTCCAACTCTGACTTTTCTTTGACAATCACAATATCATTTAAAAACTGACTTTTTACGTTAAAAAAATAGCTCTAGCAGAATTATTCTATCACGCTGCGTTTTCGTTAAAAGTGAGGTTAAAAATGTCAAAATGTGAGTTTTTGGCGCTATTTCTATTGGTTTTGTAGCAAAAGAGAATTTACTTTTGACAACACAGCCCCACAGACAAAAATCCGGATCTGGAGGTCAGACCATATCCATAATATGTTTTTTGCGTCGCTGTATCCGAATCTGAAGTCCATATAACTGCATCACGTCAGGTTGTTGACATAAACTAAAAAAAAATAAAAAATACTACAATTAGACTTTAAAATGTTAAAATAAAGAATAATTTACGGTTGGAAGTCCCTGTTACATATTCTTGATGTTTTTGGGGTCGCTGAAACCATATCCAAAGTCCATTTAGCCCCATCACGATATGTTTTTGACTTAACGTTTGCCTTTTTTTATTTTTAAGACCATAACTTAATAGAAATAATCTTATCAGGTCAAATACTCTTAGGGATGAATTGTAGGGCTTAAAAAGAACTCGAAAATGAGCCCTAACTCATTGATCTAACTTCGAGTCGAGTTATTGCAAAAAAAGGAATTTTTTGTTCTAAACTTCAATGGCCCATCACTCACATTCTGAGCCTCAGATCCAATTTTTTTTGTTTGGACTTTTTTGTTTTAAATATCATGGAGAATCAACTCCTGAAATATCGTAACCCATTTCTTGGATACCATGTATATAGTATAATAGAAAAAATATGATGTATATTATTTTCTTTTCTGTTACAAGCAATTAACAATGACTCTCTAAAACGATTTCAGTAACTTACACAAACCGATAACTCGTAATTAAGATACTTGAATTTGTTGCAGTACACTTTGTAATATATATATATATATATGTATAGGTAGAGATAACAATAATAGAAACATGTAAGGTAATTGTAACAAGAAAACGTGTAACAAACATAAATAATCAAATTGTAACGAAACTCAATTGTATATGAAAACGTGTAATAAAGATAAAATAAGTAACAACCATGAACTGTATAGTAATCATAACAAAAAACGTGTACATTTTGAATTAGCATAAAAAAAATTAGATAACGAAATAATAGTTAGAAACTCTGTAAATATCAAATAGTAACAATAGTGCGAAATGAAGCATGCTGATTGGTTAATGAGAGTTAATGTTTTCGTTGACTCCGTGCGTCTTGTGATTGGTTGATGGGGATTCGAAATGGACGCAGGAAATTCGAGCACCGTTTTGCTGGTACTAAAGTACTAGATCCCTAACGTGAACAAGTGTCGATTGAATAGTGTGGGATGTGCAACGCTGGAAATGTATAAGAGATGTGGTAGGGGTTCCGAAAGTCGACAAAAAAGGGGAGCTCATAACGAATGAAGAAAGGGGTTTTCTTTTTTTTCAATTTCTGTCTTTGGTTGACGACGCATATTTCTGTGCAACAACTGTGAAGAAAAGACGACGAAGAAACATAATCGGAAGTAATCCGATGTGATCATATTTACCAAAATTTCGGAGTGTTACATTTTGAATCTTCTGTTACTTCACGAGAACAAAGGCACATTTCAATAAAAATCGGCTCGATTACTTAAAGGCCGAAACGAGGATGTCTTTTTAACGGGATCAATTAATTGCACGATCATCCATTTAATCGCCGGCTCGCTTGTTCATCTCGGAGTTATTTGGCGACAGTATATTTTCCATTCGGATTTTCGGGAAAACTGATCATGTACAAGGGAGGAATTCGTCCATTTAAGACACGTGTCCGTCATCTAGAAAATTTTGTACGTTCTAACCTCAAATCGACTCCTGGACAGCGAAGTGATCAACCGATGCTAAATCTACGACCATCTCAACAATCGACCGAGATTTTCTACAACCTCTACGAGAATACGTATGAATCAGGATCCTAACAGTTCATCGAAATCGTCTTTGAGATAAGTTTAGTTAATCTGTTACACGTTTTCGCTTTCTCGTCACGATAATTGTAATATTTTTAATTTGTATATTATGTATAAGGCTATTCGACCATTAGATGAATATATATAATGCAATCTGATAATAATGTTGATAAAAATTTCTTCCCTTCTATACAGCCAGCGCAATTTATTCGAATTATGTGATGATCAATTTAATTATCTGATTAGTATGTCTTTGACCCGAGATATATTTATTGGTGTTTACAACTTTGTATAACTCTGTGTCAATCATTACTATCATCCCTAGCTAAGAGTAGATTATTGACAATAAAGGAATGCAAGTTTACTCATTTATAGTGAAAAGTGATTCCTGGTTCAACCACTCGGATTTCATTCTTTTGGGACTGCATTAAACTCACATTTGTGGTGTATATTTAGTTGTATACATCGATTATTTAAATTGATGTAATATGTATTATAAACAATTAACGTAGTTTTGAAGTAGTCAATCAGTAAACTCCTTATTTAAATTAAAAAATCTATACTGGAAATCAGTTAACTTATTTGTTATGAAAATAACTTATGTATGCAATACAATATATTTATATAAATATGAAAATAACATGAATGTGAAGTTTCTAATCCTTATTACATTGTCCATATAATATTAAAATCGCAGAATTTAAGTAGTGCTACCATTATTCTAATATTTATCCTTATATATATATAGATCGGAGTATGTACAAAGAATGGACTCATAATGCGCATGTGCCATGACAGAGATGGAGAAACAGTTACACGGAAAAACAGAGAGACAGAGAGAGCGTCTCTGAACAGCAAAGTAACTGAGCCATAGAGAGGCAGAGACACAGAAAGACAGAGAGATGGTGAGACAGAGATACAAGGTGTCAGAGAGACAGAGACAGAGTGACTGAGCGGCAGAGTGACTGAGCGATATAGAGGCAGAGATACAGGGAGACAGAGGGACAGAGTGACAGAGGGGCAGATATACAGAAACAGAGAGAGGGAGAGACTCAGACAGACAGAGACAGGGTGACTGAGCGACAGACTGACCGAGGGACAGAGACACAGAGGGACAGGCAGACAGGAAGACAGACAGACAGAGATATAGAGAGGCATTGAGACAGAGGGGCAGAGAGGCAGAGCGACAGAGTGGCAGAGAGGCAGAGAGGCAGTTATATGGACAAATAGAGAGACAGAGTGACAGAGAGACAGAGACAGAGTGAGTGAGCAACAGAGTGACTGGGCGACAGAGAGATGATCAGACAGAGAGACAAAGACAGAGTGACTGAGCGATATAGAGACAGAGAGACAGAGAGACAGATAGACAGAGAAACAGAGACAGAGTGACTGAGCGATATTAGAGACAGAGAGACAGAGAGACAGAGAGACAGAGAGACAGAGAGAGAGAGAGAGAGAGAGAGAGAGAGAGAGAGAGAGAGAGAGAGAGACCATATCCAAGAGGATAAAATATATCTAACAGGTCCAAATATATCATATTTCCCAGTTAATAAAATACATCGCGAAAGCATAGTTGTTTGCACATATTCGAAAAATTTTGCGCTCGCTATTTTCGCTGGCTATTTTGCGGAAGATGCGTGAATTGGAGGTTACATAATTTGGAATTCAATGCACTTTATGTATAATGCGAAAAGTTTAATATGAAACGTGTAATTTAATATACGCTTTAATAATTCGTTAATTGAAGATGCAACAATTACGTCATAAATGCAGTAAATAATTTAATATGAAAATAATATTCAAATCGCGAATATTTTCGAACGCTTCCTCATTTGTTCCATTTGGCCGTATAAGCGCAGTGCCATGCGCATTTTATCAATACTAAATTTAATCAGGAAGTAATGATTCAATAATTAATTTATTTGTACTTTCATTTTATAATTTTGCTCGTTTGCGCGAATATTTCTCGGCGGCAATTTCGCTTCTATATAACAGTATATCAAACGATAATAATCGCATTCTCGTTGAATAAATTCTTATCGGCATATGGTGGTTTAAGCGAATAAGAAGAACCTCGCTGAAAGTTGTTATTAAAAAATGCAAATCAGAGGTAAAATGATGCAAATTGCCTCACGTGAAAGAGGACTAACGAAATTATAAGCCTCATTAAACTAATAGCGATTATAAGGATTGGAAGTAAACCTGTTCTTAAACGAATTCAGTATTTTCCGTTTTACGCAATTTACGATTTTCAAGTTTTCATCCGCCGCTGTAAGATACGGCTGTAAAAATCGATCTTCGCTCTTTGTGGGATGCGGATGCGTCACTTCTGGTTACGAAAGTTTCATATTCCTGCGCGCTTAAATGAAATAAATAAAGCTGCATTATCAGGAAAATATTTGAGATATTTTACATTTATGGACACTTTTTTACGTAAATCAGGAACAATAGTTATCTAAAATTTGAGAAAAACGGAGAATTCTACGTCCTAATTGAAATATTGTGCACCGTGTATTTTATATATTAAAATTATTATATTATACCTTAGTTACTATATCATCGATTAACCCTATTTAACTCGTTGTTTTTTAACATAATTAAAAATTATTTTGCTGGCATAATTATAGGAAAATTGTAGTCGTATTTTCAGATCTTTTTACCAAAATTTAGTTTTTATAACGTACGTTATACGAAAAATATTTAGAAATTTCAATAAAATGACAATTAGAATATTTGCCGTGACACCCGGAATTATAATACAAGATTCTTATAATGAGAAATGTTGTTTTTTAGAATATAGAACAATTCTAGAATAGTATTATACCACTTGACTATGATCTACATTTTTTTCATAAAGAAAAAATTTCAATTTAACAGAACAAAAATTAAGGTGTCAATGTTTTACGTTGCATAAACGTCAAATTTGCGCTTTAGAATACTTCATGCTTTCATCCTCGTAATTGGGGAACCCTAATATACCAGGTTTTAATACAATTCAAAAGTTTTGTAAATTTTTGTCGAAAATTCTCATGAAGTGGCCCGTTCACCGTAGCCGACAATATAAAATTTAGTTTATACAGCATTTTTTCAAACTCTATGACCATAAATTATGACAGAATTAAATTCAAAATATTTAAGAAATTCTTTTAGTGCCAGAAATGAGTAGCAACACCTACATCGAAAATTAATACATTAACTTATTTTATCGTGCGTTCTCTTAGACAGTGCGTTAAATAAGTGAAATTTTCATTTATTTTATGTGTGAACGCATTTCTCACTTATAAATAAATGAAAATTCAATTCTTTCACTTGAGAAATAAGCGAAATACTCATGTTGCCTTCAGAAAAAATATTGTATTCTTAACTTATTGAATAAGTTGAGGTGAATTTGTCGTCGCGTGCAGTCGCGTGCACATATATATATATATGGTTCGGTAGAGCAACTATTGTAAAGCGGGAAACACTCTGACCAAAATTATTATATTAATGGCAACAAAATCGATTTAATTCGTAATTTTCATCGTTGTTGCATGGTGTCAATAAATAAATTAATATGTTAGTACTAGGCGTAACCCCAGACCGTTTGGTAACAATTCGCGCCCCTAACTACTCAGCCAATCTTCTCGTTGGTGTCAGTCACAAAGAAATAATTTAAAGAAATGTTTGTGACTTGATTGAGCAAGATGGTGCATTTTCAACTTATTGACTTTTATTATTATTAGTTGTGAAGAAATATAGATTACCTAATAGTTATTTTTGTAACAAGGGCGTGAAATGCAGTTTTATTTGATAGGTAACTTCATAGTCAATATTTAAATGCGTGTTACTTACCGCATATGTTTTACAGATGGCCAGCTATGGCCAATTTAAAAAACTTAAAAAACACGGGGCGAAGTGGTGATATCGGGGTGAAGTGGCGAATACATATTTTTAGAGGTCTCTGAGACGACTATCATAAAATTAAGTGCAAGTCATAATCTTTTAAGTTGTTATTGTTTATTTTATTAAAAATAAAATTTTCACGTTGGTGGAATGAACCTCTTCAGACATATCAAAGTTTCCAACAGCAGTAAAAAAAGAAATTGCATCTTCGTAAGCTTTGAATGCTCGTATTATATCAGGATCACATATTTTAACTTCGTCTTTAGTTACTCAATGCATTCATCAAAAGAGAATTCTAAATTAAAAAATTATCACGGAATAGAGACATCCGGGAAAAAATTTCGCCGCTTCACCCCAAAGTATCATTTGGACTTCCGGGTACGATATCTCATTATGAACACAAAAAAAGGAACAATTCATGTTATATAAATAAGTCCGAAAAATATACTTTCAAATATATAAATAGTGATTATTAAACTGCCGAGATGAAAATATTGACCAATCTGAGTTCAGGAAAATGACTTGAAAATTTTGTTTAAAAATTACATTTCCCGATCCCAAAGGTAGGTAAGAGAACAAAAAATGAAATATCATGCCTCAAAATGTGAAGAATGGTGTAAACAAAAAGCCACATATGATATTTTACAATCAGTGTGATCATAACGGAAATATTTGAGATTCGTCTCTTCGTCTCTTTGCCGCTTCGCCCTCGTCCCATATGCATTAAACAAAAGTAAAAAATGAGTAAAACCGCATATTATGCACAGTGCATGAAAAACTACTATTTAATTAATGTTCATTGTAAAACCATATTTTGTTTTTTGTAACCAAATTTCTGAAGGGTTAACATGTTTAATCGAAAAACTCAGTCATTGAAATATTAAATTATTGGGGTGGGGAAATCGATATGTGCGAGCATATGTAATTATCATAATAAACTTATATTTTCATTCATATTTCCATGAAAAAAGTTTTCTGTGCTACTGAAGTTTGAGAGATCGCGAAAGTTGGTAGTCGGCGTTGACAACACCAGGGGTGCCCCATCGAAATCCGTAATTCTTCAGCGATCGGCCTCGCGATGAACCTAACGTGCACAAATCTCTTTGGTGCACTCTCTGCTGTATCCCAGATTGGTCTCTCTCCCTCTGACGCCGTCCTTCGGTGGCAGATTTGTTCTCTCCCTCTCACTCCTCCACCTCGGCAGTTTGTCCTTGTTCCTCTCCCACTCTCACCGATCTTACAACCTTCTCCCCCTTGCAAATTCCCTCACATAGTAGTTCCCTCCTTATCTGTCACGGTCCTCCCACTAACTCTCCCTCTCCGCACTTTCACAGCAGTTCGTCCGACTATGCAGCAGCCAGCAGCGTTTCTTCGTCCTTCTCTTCCTCCCGCCACAATCAGCATCCACGTAAACGCAGTCCGTCTTGGACACGTCCAGGCGTTCCTGTTCTTTATGTGCACCAGCAAAGAGCTATGGGGCCTCCTAGTCACTATCTACATATATAACGATAGTGACTCTCCAAGTGTCACGAAACGAGATTTATTTTAAACACAGGCTCGTCCTACTTTTTTTATAGTTCCGTACTTCAGGGGGTGAAATGTCCGTTGCGAGTGATTCATTTCTCAATTTTTTACATCATGATATTTAAAATGCAGATGTTTGTTGCTAATTTACGTATTGCCTGGTAATTTTGATGTTTACAACCGGCATATGAATGCTTATCATCTTGCTATTACGGGAGGAGCACGTTCGATGTGTTCTGTATGTGTTATCAGATCGGAGTATGCTGGTCATAAGAACAATCTTCTAAAGTTACGTTTTCTATTTGAGAGTTTAGTCATTTGATTAATATCGGATAATCTATCGTCTGGATGATATAGTGCGTTTGAACATCTGGATAAGACCCCTGCAACGTAAGAGTTCGTTATTACTTCGAGGGGTTTACTGATTTTAGAGATATGGAATTTTACCGTCGTTAAGCAATACGTAATAGAAGGGAAAAATGTTCGATCCATTATTTATGCATAAAAATATTTATGCGAAAGTGTTGGTTGTATATTTCCCAAAATTAAGATTTGTTTTGCGACAAATGCAGATGCATGTATGTTTTTTACGTAATACATTTTATACACATCAAAACATTTTTTATTGATCTTTAGAGCACCAGAGATTTTAAAAATTGGTTAATCACATTTTGCTAGCAAAACGTCGTCTAAGGTCCCTAAGTTATGACCAAACTATGTTAGGATGTTGGCGAGTTAGGCCTCTTACGCCTAGAGGCGTATCCCGATCATGTCCAGTAAAGCCAAATGTTTCTAAAAATATTTTAAATTAAAAAAAAACATTCAAATGTGCTATATTTGTTGTTTTTAGTGTCATTTATGCTTTATCTGATCAAACGAAGTCAGTTTGCATTATTATTCCTTGGAAAACAATGTAGAGAGGAACCATCAACACATATTTGAGTTTCTTTCTTTTCGAAAAATCTCTTCTTGGCTGACCGTTTATCAACCTATTTTACAATATTCATCTAATAGTAGCAAAAAACACCGCCAGATAGCGAGAACCGAAATCCATATACCCACATCTAAATTGTTCTTTGATTAATATAATTACATTCGCTGCAGTAACAAGTTGAATCTAAAATATAGTTGTACCAGACGCTTTTTTTTATCTTTAATTAGTGACTTATGAAACTCCTATACATAATGTTTTAATTGGAATACTTAGCCATATTGCATCAGCAGTTTCGAATATAATTGTTTTTAATGCGGAATCATATTAGGAGAGGTCGTTAACCTTTACATGTAAATTTACAAGCGATTTAGTTTTTTAAAAAATGAAAAATCTCATTTTTGTACGCCTTTAAGCGTTTTGCGACACTTTATAGATTAAAATATTGAAAAGGACTGTGTATATTTCTAATTACAATAAAACTTAACATTTATGAAACATATCTGTGGTAAGTTTCATGAAAACTGCATTATAAAAAAAGATATTACTCAATAATGACAAAGATTACTTTAGACTCGTAAACAAAGATCAATCGTACAAGACCGTCTTTTTTTTTTACTCCAAAAACATAAAGGGTAGCCAAGTTGTTCCCAAGCTAATGGTGTAATGCTTGTAATAAGGCCTAAATGTATATTAGCGATATTATTGTATTGATTTTTAAAATTTATTGCATGTATCTGTAATTAATATTATGTCATATCGTACCTACTGTTATTAAACAATTGCTTTAAATTGTGTTACATTAATTACATTGAAATTAAATGAGTTTTTCAAAAAAACTAAATACCTGTGAGTTTAAATCAAAATTGCTTTGCCAATTTGTATATTGCGCTACACTCTAAACTTGAATTAATCAAAAACGATTTATCTACAGCGAAAAGTGGGTTACCATCTATTAGTAAAGTTATTTACTGACAAATAGTGCGAAAATACTATTTCAATAGTAAAATTCTACCAATCTACAGGTAAATATTGACGTTTTTAGTTTAGTAGTTTGTAGAATTAGTGGGATTTAACATTTTATTAGCAAAAATTATTATTAATTAATTTGGTGACTCATCACTTTACATTTTCGAATTGGTAGTTTTTAAATAATTGAGATTTAGAGAGTAATGTGTGGTTTGTTGCGAGAGAAAGAATTCGGCATTATTACACGATTCCAGTGCTTTTTGTAGAATAAATGCATAGTTTTATAATTGTATATAATATTTACTTATTATTTTTATATAGTAGACATCCGCACTCGTTTCACTCATGTGCAAATCCCCCATTCGTTAAATGTGAATCTAACGAATATATTTAAATACAGTAAACTGTAAAACCGATTGTAGTAAATTTTGAGCTCACAGCTGAAGAAAATAGGATAGGAATCTAGGATGGTTTCGACTATTTCTGAGTTCTGTGGAGTAAAACATACTCTATAAGAGGAGTTATTTCATTACACTATACCAATAAGCTCAATGTACAATGAAGAAAACAGAAACTTACGAGGAAAAAGATCCGGTTTTATTTCAAGATTAAGATAAACAGTGAAATAACGTCCCGAGTAGAAATTTTGATATTTTATTAATTATTTATCCTATACCTTCCACCTCGATTTTGCCCTGACAAACTGAAAACATTACAAGGCTTATACTATCAGGGGCCTGGTCATTGTTCGGTTCCGGACCCAATCACGCCACCTTATGTCCAGTCCTGGTCAGGGTTTGATAAGAGTTTGATCAGAATCTTCTCAGGACTCACCAATATATGGCGAATTATACAAACCATTTCACTTCTAGTATCGTCATTGTTTTTCTGGAACTGAAGTAATTTTTCTTCAGGTTTAGGGTTACTATCGTATAAAAACGTATTCGAACATTGTATTTATATTTAATTATAAACTAAAATGTAAATACGTTGTAATACATTTCAAAATATTATAGGGAATGATTAAGAAAATATTTAAAATTTACATGTCGCCAACTATAGTTGAAAAAGTTATTTTATTCGCCTGGTCTCTGCAGTGACTGGAAACAAATAAACCAATTGTATACAAAAACATTGCTCCATACTGTAGGCCAAAAGACTTACTATTTTGGCAAAAGTGTAAAAGTTTTCAGATTTGGCCGAAACTTGTTACACTTGTTTTTAGGGTTGTAAAATGTCAATCTGACACCAGGTTTTAAAAATTCTAAACGGCTAATCTAATGAGACAATGGAATTCACTGATGAAATATTCAAATCACATCCAATTTGCCTAAAACTTGGTTCTCTGGTTTTTTGGGGCAATTGAACGAATCTGACGTTAAATTTCAAAATTGAAGATGGCAAATCCAATATCGAGGACTTACGTTTTTAAACATAAATGAATCTGCTTATATAATTTTTTAGAAACAATTAGTAATAGGCAATTCATAAGAAAGATATAAGCAATATTCAAAGATTTTAATCCAAGCATGTGAAATGGCCTTATTCCTCGATACTTTGACAATTTCTCTTCTTTTAAACCTGACCTTTCTGAAAAAAATGGGAATTTATTAAAACAATTGAAAAGTAAAATAATAAAAAATGAGAATTTAATATACGATCCGGATAGAAATCGATACATTATAAATTGTTGACAAGCTTGTGTAATATAAAGTGTCAGTAATGCAACTTTTGCGCGTTAAACAATCTAATTACAAAAATGGACAACAACAAGCAGCTACTTTTAACCACATATTCTAAAGAACACCTTCCCGGTCTAAATAAAATACCATGGAACATTTTGGAACTTACATCAGACAGCCTGAACGATGTTTTAAAACTAGTTTAATTGCCACTGAATACACTGGTTGGTTTTTATTATAATATTACAAAATCGACTTAGCACTCCTGACCACCTCTGTGTCGGTATTACCGGTGTGCCACCTGCGAGGAGTTACGTCTCCAAATTATTGTAAAAAACATGTTTTATTAGTTTTTCCAATTTTTGATCCTAAACTCTTTTCTTAACTTCAAACTACCTGAAGCATTTGAAAACATTAATAAAATCCAAGAAAATCAGCGGCCACTCAAATGTGTGCCCCAAAAAATATTGATTATTATACTTAATTCGATTATTATACATAAATCATCTACAATAATTATAATGTTATAATGATAATTTATCATTAAAATGATTGAAATAACAGTTATATAAAATGTTATATTTCTAATGACACAGTTTCAAAGTATTTATTACGTTTGAAGAGTGTCAACGATTTTTTACATAATAACTTAGAATATTTTATAAAAGCAGTCAAAACTAACTAACCAGAAATTTATTTTTAAATAAAAAAAATTCGAGAATAATTAATAATAATCACGTATTTTCGTAATTTCTAATAAATAACAAATGTCAGGACCATCTTTAAAAATTATTTGGATAAAACCAAAAAAGCAATATATTTTTATACATATTTCCAGTTAAAACCTGTTTATTGAAAAACCATGGCAAAAGTAAGTAAAAGAAATTAACTTTGAAATCGACTAGAGCAAAAAAAAATCGAAACCAAGTAAAACTACCTTACAAATACAGAAAAGTTAATAATTTTGAAACACACGATTATGATTATTTACAAAGATTCTTCAAGATAAGAAGAAGTTACTTCTTGTTAAAAAAATATTTTTTAGTGGTAGCATATTCTCTTATGTTAGTAGACCAAAGTTTGCATTTTAATACAGTTACTTTGCGCTACGGGCTGGAATGATGAAGACGTCAAGCACTCGTGAATGCGTGGGTGAGCTCACAAACAACCGGTAAGTGCACTTGGTAGGTATATACACACCAGATCATTTTCATTTTCGCACCCGTGAGCGGAATTCTGGCACTTAAATCGTTTTTAGTAAATACTGCAATTATAATGCGGACGCAATTTATGTATGTTGATAAAAATACAACGTGCAGGTACAAAAATTGATGTTTTAACAAAATGTCTTTATCGTGAGGATTCATACAAATAAGTAGTGAATTCACCTTAGTATTCAACCTCAAACATTTTGTAGCGATTAACCAAATCTACAAATGTTTAATTAAATTAACGATCAGCAATTTAATTTTCTTCTGCGGTGCTTAATTTTTGTTACGTATGGACTGTTTTGAATATGTTTGTTGTTAATTTTGACATTGCTTTACAGTCAAATTTCTAGATTAATATAATGAATGCTACGTATTGCATGCACTTATTTTAAGAGATTTTATTCCGTTCAATGAAATATAATATAAAAATAAAAAAAGACGTAATATGCATGAAGTTCTTGTTCACTGATTGAAAATAGGTAATAATCCAAGGCTCATGATGGTTCACCCGAAAATCTCAAATTAGTTATATACCATTTTTATTTTTACTCAATTTCCTAATCATTACGTATGTACGTGTTAAATTGATAGTAACCATATCCATAACCGACCTATGCGTAATCAGTGTATATCATAAAAAATTAGTAGAGCAAGATTTTAATTATAGAAGAGTATCGGAAGCTTTTACTATGACGATTGTAAATTTACTAAAAGTGAATTTCGTTTATTCGGAGTGACATTCTCCTTTCGGAGTTGTGTAATTTCAAAAATTGTTAATTCTTAACGCGAAATAGTGTACATTACTTATCTTTAATATTATACCGAAGATCATCTGATTCGCAACAACTAATATCGCCGTTGTGTAGCCGTCAATAGATCGAGTCAAAAGAGCACCTTTTAATGGTTTACTGGTATGTCAGTTGGAACGTGGTAAATGTGAGTTTACATATTAGATAAAATATCCCGACAACCATTGATATAAGTTTGATAAAATTTGGCCGAAAACGAATGAATCGAAAAATAATGAAAATAAGATCACTAATAAGATCAACATTTTAGGATGGGAAATTTTTTACAATTAATTGGAATTAGATGATTGAATTCATAGTGCCTTTTATTTTGATTCTCGCCCGGGAAATTTTTTAACATTTTTTCTCGGTAATATTGTATAACGAATGACGACATATTATTCCCATTTACTAGATTTTATTGCGAATCGGTAAAAACCGGCATCTTCTTTTTTAAGGCTGCGATTGACAGCAGCCCGATTTCTTTTAAAATTTTCAATTGCTTTCTGTTTTCTGGGTATAGTTAATATAATTTAATTGCGGAGAGTAATTTATATATTATTTTTTATTTTTAAAATGCTTTTGATGTTTAACATTATTATTTCCATTAGTTTGTATTCCAAATGAATATATCCAGACAATGGAAAAAAATATATTCTGTGAAAAAAAAGTATTTAGAAAACTAGACGAAAATGGAGAGAAGTAAGAGAAATTTTTTGTAATTTTATTTTTGAAAACAAGACTAGAGACGAAATGGCTGATGACAAATACATTATTGCCTTTTGAACAAGAAAATGTGCGATTTTTTTCAAGAAACAGAAAAAATCGGCAATTTATCGAAAATAAAGATCACAACTTTTTTTTTTAAATCGCCGGCTGATTTTGACCATAGAATTCGAAAGAGCAGATTGGATAAAAAGATATAGCCAAAATTTGTATCCAAATTTTGGACTAAGGATCAAATCAGAGCAGATTTCTCTCTCTAGCTCGATACTCTGGTCAGCTTCTAATCAGCTTGTTTTGAACTATTCCAGGTTTTGATCAACCAGCTCAAGATTAATTCTAATACATTCTGATCAGTTGTATTTCAGATTTCATTCAAATGTTTGCCGATTGGCGCAGCATAAAAATCGCAAATTTCTAAATATTAAAATGAAATTGGATATTAATTGAAACTATCATTATCTATAGTTAATTCCAATTTTTCGCTAACAATTATGAATTTACTTTTTAAATATTATGAACTAGTCATGATGTCATTCTTGAACAATAATGCGAATACGATTTTAATAGTAAGACATTAATCAAAAACGTTTTCTAAGACATGTTTTACATGTTTTATTCGCTTGGGTTTAATTTTTAAAAACCCCGACCCATATGCCGAATATCCATATCAAGAAATTTAACAAACCAGTATAAATTGGTCAAAAATTATTAAAAGGACAAAAATTAGTTTTATATATATTAATTTAGTACTCTCAATAACCCGAGCAGAAACTTGTTCAGGTCCTGATCAGGGTGTAATGCTTTTGGTCAGGCCCTAATAAATTTCTACTCGGGAAGTTACAAAATCGCATAAAATAAGTGGAAATATCAACAATTTAAATTGTCTAACATGCAATATGTTTTAAAGAAAATAAATGACTGTCAGGGTTAGACATTTTCCATACTCTTAGCTCTTTGCATAAAATTATGACATTTTCGACGGTACTTATTTTTACGTCGTTGAGAAATGCAGAAGCTACAATTCAAATTTCGAATCCAAAAATATATACGTGAGTGGTCACTGGATGAAAAGAAACGAATTAACAAAATCCTTTTATTCACCGATTTTCCATATCTTGCAGGTATCAATTGCAACGTCATCGAACACAAGACCGTTCTCGAGCGCTGCATTTGATTGGTTTCGGTCTTCCCCAAACAGGTTGTCAGTGTCAACCGTTTTTTCCCTGCGAGAGGGCGTTTGACACAATAAAGGTCGACTCATTTGTAAATCGTAGTTTTTACGACGTCGAGAGCGAGAGGAAAGGCGAATTGCAGAAACGACGAATAAAAGGCAGGAGTATTTATTGACGCTAAGAGATTCGTAGGTTGTAAGTAATGAGCGAGATTCGCGCGCCTCTTCGTCAGTTATTCGGGTTAACAAAACATCGTAAAATACCGATTAATGTAAGCATCGGCTTAAGGTGGAAATATCCTTTCTTACACACTCGAAATCGAACATCTCGAATGCCACCGAGAGGAGAAGGAAATCAAGATGTGGATGCTGCGTGTGAAAATGAGAGAAAAAAGAAAGAGGAGGAAGTAAGGGGATAAAAGAGATGGTTCGAGGTAGTAAGAGAGAAGCTAAGTCCGATGGTTGTAAATAAATAGCCGCGGCCAACGGCGTCGTCCCTCGTTAAATATTTGCGTTGGCAGTACCAGCAGCAAATTGATTGCAAATACCGCGGGGCTCTGATCCATCTCGATCGAGACCGATGGCGCAAACGCAATCCTCCAAGAATTCGTCCGATTGCTCGAAAGGCAATAATTATTGGCAAGAACTGCGCGCGCATTTTTCACCCTATCATCCGTCCGATAGAAAATTGCAAAATATATATCAACCTGCGACGACGAACCATCGATTAAGTATAAATCATACGGCATTTTCGAAAATAAAAAATTCTCTTCTTCTTTTCTTTTATGGTTTCAGATCAGTCTCTACAGATGTGAAACCAAGTAACTGAATTTAATGACACTATTTAATCAAAATTTTTTTTATCATTAATTAAGAAACATATTCATGAACTGCAGAGGCCCAATTATTCAAAATAATATATCAAAAGCTGCAGCACATCTAACAAAAGTAATATATCTTCGTATACTTATGACCAATATTTATATATAACTATTAGGAAATAGAGAAAAATGAACTCCATCTGTAGGGTTTCAAATTTACTTTACGAAACATACCTATCACAAATTTGCGTTTATTATTTTTTAGAAAAATATAAAACAAATTCTAGAATATATAAATCATTGTATATTTTATGTCAAGGGCATTTTCGCCCATTGAATTGAAATTAAAAAAAAAATTCAAATTGAAATTTTAGTGATTCATGTGTTTACGTTTGACGGTCATTTCATTCAGAACAAATGGGGATGAATATTAAAAAATGAATAGAAACAAAATATCAATACCACCATTTTGAATCGAATACGGGTCGAAAAATCCACAAATCAAAGAGCCGACAGGTCAAAAAACCGACATTTATAAAGCGGACACTCAAAAAAACGACAGTCGAAAAGACGACACATAAAAAAATAGACACATCGTCAGGAGGACAGTCATTTTTTGAATTGACGGTTTTTTGACTGTCGGCTTTTTGATTGCCGGTTTTTCGACCCGCACCCTACGAATTCTGGTTAACCTGTCTTCTTTTTACAATTTAAAATAATACCCGAGTCGAGATAAATACAATAACTTTCGTATGGTACTTCGCGCGGAAGCTTTGTTTCTTTTTTTTTTGTAAAAACAGGAAGTTAATATTAAAAAAAACATTCTCCTCTTAACAATTTGCATCCATAATCGTGAACTGTTTCAAACCCCATTTAGTCCATTTCAGACTTTGAAAATCAGGCAGATCCACTGTTATAAAGTAAATACAAATTTATCTTTAACACTCCGGGAGTAGAGCTCGATTTTGCGCCCTGCCGTGAAATGTTCGGGCTCAAATTATCGAGCCCCACGCCTGTCGTATTAAAAAATATCGAATGCAGCACGGGCGAAATATCTATCTCCGAGGGGTGTGATTATCGTGCTCGCTTCGCTCGTGCGACAAACTTCGCACGCGTCCGAGATCGCTAATTGCGCCTTGTTACATAATATATCATTTTTGTATTGTTTTGAAACTACTGTTGAAATGTAATTTGTGGAATGAAAAAGCCTAAATGATAGTTGTGGTCAAAGCTATTCGAATAATTTCGATCAATGCATTGGAAATTTCTTTTTTACTCGTTATTCTTTTTAATTTCAAAGAACAAAAGTATTAAATAGCGATATCGAATCCACATTATAGAATACACAAAAAAAAGTCTTAAAAATTGTTACATCTCAAATTAAGCAGTGTCGATGCCTTAATTTCAGTCTAAAATTCAGCTAATTTTCTTAAATTAAGCAAAAATTTGCGCTTAAAGTCTTACTTTCAGACAGCAAAGTTTAACTTTAGTCGAGATGTATGCTTAAAGAAAAAATTTTCGAGCTTGTTATACCTGAGTTAGAGAATTCTTATTTCGAACCTGAATATTGTCTAAAAGTAAGTTTCCAAAACTAAAAACAAGGTTTTGCGCGCAAATATTGACTTAATTTAAGAAAATTTGCACAATTTTAGGCTGAAATTAAGGCTTTTACGGTGCTGAATTGAATATGTAATAATTTAAAGACTTTTTTTACTGTGTACCAGCAATCTTTGAGGACTGAAGTTACAAGAATACAAGATGTTTTAAATGATTTTTGTTAATATTTTGAATTTAGCGATTAATTAAATTATCAGTTGGGATTATTGTGCATCAATCGGCAAATAGTTAGATGAAATCTGAAAGAAGCCTGATTAATGCCTGATCAGAATGAAATGGGATTAATCATTAGTTGATCAAAATCTGGAATACTTTCAAAAATGCTGATTGAAATTTTACCAGGCTGTATCGAAATCTGATCTGGGTTTATTAACCCTTTACATCCTAAAAGTCCAAAATTTGGACACAAATTTCATTGCTATTACTTTTGACCAAAACGTTGTATTCAATACATCAATAAATGAAGGGTGATAGTTTTGGACCTGATCTTTCGAATTCTATAGTCAGAAGCAGTTGGCGATTTCAAAAAAAAAGTTGTGATCTTTATTTTCCATAAATTGACGATTTTGTATACGTTTCGTCGTCAAAATCGCACATTTTCACATTGAAAAGACAATAATGTATTTTTTATCAGCCATTTCTTCTCCCGTCTTGTTTTCAAAAAATAAAATGGCAACATGATATCTGTAATTTGGAATTTGGATTACAAGCATTGATGTGACCGTATAACTATCGATGACATGCAGAGTTGTAGTGAAATATGAATATGATTAACAATAGTGAATATATAACCTCAAACTTGTTCATTGATAACCTCAAATAGAATATAAAAAGACGGTTTCCCGAAGTTTTTCCTGTATTTTCACTCACTTCTTTCCATTTTGTCTTGTTTTTTAAATATTTTATTTTAAAGTATAAATACTTTCTCATTATTGTTATATTGGTTTGGAATACAAAGTAATGAATAATGAAATAACAAAGTAGAACATCAAAAGTATTTTAAAAATAAAATAAAAAAAATCCCGATCGGGAATCGAAATGGAAGGCACTGTTTCGATTTTGTTTTTATCATACTTAATTGCATGTTAATGCTATGATTACATATTATTAATAGTATTTTAGGATAAAGTTATCAGAGACCATTTTGGACAAAACCGCAACACAGATTCAAGAGAGTTTCTCTTTATATTACTTGCTGTTTTCAAGTCTTGGTGATTACATAATGATATTTGGAATTTTCGTAAATTTGTTCCACTCCATTGAAAGAAAGCAATTTATAATAGGTGTTTCACTATTCAACTTAACCTAACCTAACCAAATCCTTTTCTATACCAGAAACTTTCTGGTATTGTTTTGAAATTACTGCTGAAATGTATTTTATGAGAGAAAAAGCGTAAATGCGAGCTGCTTGTGATGTTATCGTCAATGTCATTGGAACAATTTCGGTTCATGCATTGGAAATTTCTTTTTTACTCGTTGTTCTTTTCCATTTCAAAGAAGAAAAATATCAAATAATGGTAACGATTCCACAACCAGGAATACCAGCAATCATTTGAGGACTCAAAAATGCAAGTATGACACAATTTGCTCCATTGAGCGGTCGAGCTTGAAACCTTAGCTCAGAATGAAATTCGGCCAAAAACGCATCGCGGAGAACAGGTAAGTCCAGTAGCCGAAGAGTTACGCAGTTATTCATTTATTCGTTTCCTCTGCAAAACTAAAGACCTACGAAGTTCTCGAGCTGACAGCAGGCGAAAGTCCGGTTTCAAAAGGCAGAGAGGCGCGTCAGAAGATAAAATGCCGATGTTTACGGGGCCGTACGTTCTTTCTGCCAGGCGATCGAGTGCATAAGGATTCGCAAATTATTGTGACACTGCCCGTTTACGTATATCTCTCGACTGTTGAATCCAAGGCAACGCCCTCATTATACAATTTTACGGCAGAAATACATTACGCCCAAAGAGAATGTGCAAAATCGAAATCGAAACTGGAAATATCGTCTTATTTCAACTTAAACCTCCGGCCCGTAAATATTCGTTTTTTATGAAAATTATAAATTTCATCGAGTTTTGCTTCTCTCTTTTAATTAAATCTTGAGATGCGTTTGCTATTTCGTACAAATCACTCGGGTTTATTGTATTTATTTACCAAAAAGCGCGCGAGTCTACTTGTGTAACAGCGCGTATTAATAGAGTTAATGGTTGTGCAATTAATTGGACCTTGAATGAGAGCGCGTTTAATTCTTGAATGAAGACATAATATTGCCAATGCCTACTATTACAGGGTACGGTAGAAGATGAAACCTCTGTATTTGTTTCTTCTTATTTAGTTAAGAGCGGAATAGTCATTATAATAAAATTCATTTTTGTCGCTCATAAATAATTATTTTATAGAAATGAAACATTAGAGTAAATGTAATTTTATTGAACGAAATAATTTATATTCTTGTATGCAATAAATAACAAAGACATTTGTACATCCAAACTCGTAATAATACATTTGGTTTTCAAATTAAATATTAAAAATGATTTGATATATTTTTGGCAATGACACCCACATGTGGTGAAAGAGATAAATACTTCGGGAAATTTTTTTCTGATTACATAATATAATGGGACAAGCATGCTAAAAAAATGTTTGTTGACTTGTGTTGTCTATTATTCAATATTCCATATTCGTATTTAATATCTCAACTATACACCGCCATGGTTAAAATGGGACGTCAATCTTGGGTCCGTCTAGAGGGTGAGAAATCTAGTTTGAGCCTTTCGGTCCACTCTGAGTTGTAGATTTTTTTTAATAAAGAAACTTTAATCCCATACTCAATTGGTTTACCGTCGAAAATAACTTTGGAATCATCAATTAAAATTTGTTATTTCGCGGTCTGAATTAGAAGTATAATTAGCTATACATCTCGGTAACCTAATGTAATACTGGCGTTAGATTGACATAGTTACATTCTCTCTCAATTAGAAACAGTGAAAATGGAGCCACTATTTTGAAACAGTGACTCTCTTTTCATTGAAAATCTGTGAATATTCACTATTTCACAGTGAGTTTCACTGTTTTAAATTGAGAGAGTTATAATTTTGAGGTCTCAAAAATGCGGGTGCATCTCAAAACCCCGACAAATCACAAACACTTCAAAAACCGACATTCAAAGACCAAACATTTAAAAAAAGATAGGGAAGGTCGGGGTATTCATGGACACACTTTTATTTTGTCCAGAAACTCTAAAAAAAGTTACTTTTTCTCAAAATGTCAAAGCTTGATTTTGTGGTACGATAAATAACCTTTCTTTTAGAGTGGTTCAGTTGGTAGAGTATCGGCTTCGTAATCAGAAAACCCTGGTTCGATCCCGGCTTCTGCCATCTGTCATTGGGACACCTCTGTATTTGTTTATAAGTGTCTAATAACGCCAAAGCTCAGGTGGTTCGGATTCCACCTTCATAAACTGTAGGTCCCGTCGCGATATAGTCCTATGTGGGTTCAGAAAAGTCGACGTAAAATAATATAAAAAAAACTTTCTTTTAGTACCAGTAATATGACCTAATTGTTTAAAATTGTATACTTTCTATCAGTTGGCGCAAAAAATCGGTTTTTGAGATTTTAAAAATCTCGGGGTATTATTGGACAGTTTTGTAAATCTACAAGAAGAATGTAAAGAATACCAATATTATATTTAATAAAATAAAATGAAAGATATCGATGAAAATTATTGAGAATTGCAGTTCAGGCACGTCAAAGTGTTCGGATTTGCTTTGGCACAACTAAAGTGAACACCTCGATCACAAGCGATAATAAGAGCTGTGTTTCGGCGATTATCTTTGTCAATAAAAAAAATATTTGTCGTGCAAATTATGCAAAAATCAATATCTTTCTGCCAACCAGTTTTGTTCGGAGATGGTATTTTAGGTCTGTCCAATAATACCCCGAAAGCTCATTTTTACAAAATGTCGGTGTATTAGTAACACATTGCAAATTTCATCATAAACTCTTATATGCATCGAAAGCTAAAAGTTCTAAGAGTATTGTAAATATATTTAACTGACTTGGTTTGTCGAAAAACGTTGTTAAAATGAACAAAACACTAAAGTGAAAGAAACACTTTGCAAACATCAAAATTCGGTTTGTTATAATAACTAGGTAACAATGTGTCAAGACAAGCAAGGTGCTCCATAGGAGATGAGATTATGATCAGACGAGTCGATGCTAGTTGGTGGAGACCTCAAACGTTATAATCGGGAAAAATATAGCACTGTCCAACAATAACCGTGTCCAATAATACCCCGACCTCCCCTACATTAAAAAAGCAGAAAATTCAAAATGCTGACATATTTTGAAACACTGTCTTTTGAATTGTTCCGTTTTTGAATGTATGGTTTTTGAATGTTGGGTTTATGAAATGGCTGTTTTTTTAAATGTCTGGTATTTGAATGTCAGTATTTTGAATTGTCTGTATTTTGAAATGTCTGGTTTTTGAAGTGTCTGATTTTTTAATGTCGGGATTTTAAAGTGTCTGTATTGCAATTTGTCGGGTTTTTGAGGTGCGCACAAAAATGCAAGTACTTGCATATAACAAAATTGCTATATGAATTAAACACTCAACACAATTGAACCCCTGGCGATCAAAAGGAGATACGCGCGAAACGCCGGAGAATTTGTTGGCCCTTCGGCTCGTAATTTTTGACTTTCGAATTTTAAAGTTTTCATTAGATATCTTAATAGGAAAATTAATTACGCGAATTTTTTGTTAATATAAAAAATTTCTATCCCTTTCACGATAATATTCGAGACGACGCGACGCGACAGCATTACAACTTTCAATTGTTACTTGAAAACTACAAGTCAGATTAGTCTATATCTTTACAAAAAACTTCTTTGAACCTTCCTCGAATTTTCGGTGCGAAGGAAATTTCGATTTATTGAAATTCCCTCGACTCCCGAAGTGTTTGAAGCTTTCAATGTCAATTTTGTGCAGTAAAACAAAAACCAATTTTTAAAAAATTTCCGTAATAACTAACCATAATTTGGAAAAATACGTTAGTTTGTAGATAGAATAGTGCATATTCCCTGAAAATTTCATTAAAAAATTCCAATTATTGTAAAAGATATGATGAGTTAAAGACAAAATAATTAAGTTATTTTATATTTAAAATAATTTCGTTTTTTGCGATTATATTAAAAACGTAGAGGGATAGAAATTTTTGATTTTATCAAAAAATTCGGGTAATTAATTTTCCTATTAAGATATCTAATGAAAACTTTTAAATTCGAAAGTCAAAAATTACGAGCCGAGGGGCCAACAAATTCTCGGGCGTTTCGCGCGTATCTCCTTTTGATCGACAGGGGTTCAATTACAGAGGATCATAAAAAGAAAGAATTTGAGATATCTTGAATCAGAGATAGTGGATCTGAATGTGATTAATATATTTCGATCTCTTTCTATTTAATGTAACCGACGTCTAGATTGGGTGAAAACATATAACAATTTATAAGGTGAACTAGATCATACTTTGACAGATGCCGAAAGTATTACTTTTTATCTGGTATGATTTTATCTGGAATTTGTATATTAATTGTCGGAAAGTCTTTGATTCTGAATGTTTATAAGACATATTTTTATTAATTTTTTATTATTTCGCGTTCGACCACATTTGATCAAATACGTCTGTATTATGTTTAGAGCCAATTAGAAAAGGTACCTTTCGCTTTTATGTCATTTTTTATTCGTTTTGTCATCCGTCATATTGAAGCCGATTTTCAATAATCGACCCCGGATTTGTAATGTGCAGCCCGAAATACGCTAGAAACATGATTTCTAATGTAATGATAATCAGTTTTCGTTTGTTTAGTAAAAGAATACTAATATTGAAATTATGATATTTTTTTACTGGTAAGAAATTCATTTGTGAAAAAAATCGTGTAAGACAATTTTGTACACAATTTCTCAGAAAATATAGTAGTATTTTTTATATAAGCAAATATAAGGCCTAGGTAAGAAACTTCGATAAAAAAAATATTTTAACAAAGTAGTAAACTCGAGTCTTTATGTCTTAGTTATCAGATTATTGTATTCGCAAATGAAAAAACGAGGTGGTTCTTTCCTCACGTATGTTGAGAAAAAAGCATGTACGATAGAAACTAGTGTTGGCGTGGTGTCTCGCTCGCTTCGCTCGCTCAGAAACTTCGACCCAGTGGAGAATCGACTATTCCTTAATACTCGTTTGTTTACTAACAGCTTTCAATTATATTATAAAATTATATTGATATTTGGGGGTCCAATCATATTTAGGTCCAAGTGGCTTGGATAGAAATGTTACAACAATATAGTGTTTCTTATATGTATGAAAATTGAAAATGAGCATTTTCAAAACTTCGACCCCGACAACAGGCCAGCCGAAGTATTAATAAATAAAAGTTACAAAACACTTACTTCAAGCACTTGTATTGTAGTAGACTATTCGATGCATATTACATGTTTACAGTGTTTTACTAATTACTGTCAGTATCATTATGATCTTATATATACAATATATATACATATAATTCGTCAAAGATATCTTCAAAGTGTCGAAAAGATCTCTGACGGATATCTTTTAGATAAGACATCTTTTAGATATATCGAAGTAGTTATTTTCGTATCAGGGGCGTAAAAGAACTTATGCGCCCATAGGTGATCACCGCGCCCAAGAGGCTGGCGAAGACTACCCCTGGGGGGTAGGGACTTGAAACGTCGAAATTTGATGAAAAACTATAGGGTAATTTTTTTGCCGAGGTGACCAAATTCAATACTTTTTCAGACAATAGTCATAAACATTTTAAACCAGTTTTTATGGCATTATCGTTCATTTTAGGAAGAAAATGCATACCACCTTTTTTGTAGAGAATTTAATATCTTTATTTTTTCAAAAATTTTTTAATAAAATTTGTATTTTTCAAAATAAATGCAAAAAACTACGAAGAAACTTAATTAGGGCTAATTTTTTTTAGTAATGCACGAATGGATCTGCCCCAAAATCAAATCAGATCTAAGTTATGCCAAGACACGTATTTAAAAAAAAAATTATGTGATTACGCTTATCCGTTCGCGAGTTCTCGCGAGACAAAAAACGGGACTTACGTACGTACAAGATCACGGACACAAATTTTGTTATTGTTGATTTGGGCTCCTTAGGGTCTGAAACGTCGACATTTGATGAAAAACTGTAGGGTAATTTTTATGCCCGAAGTGACCAAATTCAATACTTCGTCCAGACTTGGTCTGGGTCGAAATAATTTACGCACATTTACAATTAAAAGAACGAAAAAGCTCTTTAAATTAAGCATAACAGCAGGCACCGCAGCCAAACAATATATCAAAGCATCAATAAAGAAAACAGAGCTATTTACGCAATTATTTCACGACAAAATCAACATCGAGTACGGAAAAAAAATGAATGCTACATTTCTATATTATTTATAATGCAAGTAACAAATTGTTGGAAAGATTATTCGATCATTCATTCTTAAGTCTTTCGAGAGCTTTTCTCTTCCTTTCTAAGGGGTCTTTTTTCGCAGCCGGCAAGTTGCTGGATTGCCGAGCTCGGCAGAGCATGTAGTAACATTTGTCGAAAATTAATATTCAAGTTCGCGGACGCTCGACGTATTACAGCAAGGATCTATGGATCATCCAAGGAATCTGCAAGAACTCGGTGCAAGTCGAGGGAGTTGAAGAGCAGGAGGTTTTCCCGCGCGAGATGATGTCGTGGAGGGATTCTGTGGTGGCCGACGCGAAGGGGGCCCGCGTAGGGGGCAGGGGGGCGAGAATCTGTCAGGGCTGCCACACTCGGGCACAGATTTACAGGGCTGCCGCTGTTTTACGAGCCCACAAAGTGCCGCTCTCGCTCGCCTCACGCGAGCTAAACGCGCTTTGGTTGGTGCGCGTTTATAAACACGTCATTCCATCGTGCCGCCAACCACATTATTCAAAACTTTATACAACACCACGGCCATATTATTTTGCGGTAGATTGCGTATTAAAAATTTCGGTTCATTATACTCGTTGATACGGCTGTATTTTACTAGTTTACGCCACCTTCTTTAATTGAAACTACTAAGTTTCCACTTGCTGCATTCGAATCAGCGAGAATTTCGCCGTTAGGATAAGTGATTCATTTTTCACTAAATAACCTCGAAATATTTGAATGAGCAAACATGTCGCTGCTGTAATAAGTGTAATAAATTTTGCCAACAACAGCGAAATTCACCGTATAAACCAGCGGAAAATCCATCGTTCCGACGAACATCGATAGGTAGTAAAGTAACTGAATTGCTGTAGGTAACAAACCTATAATATGGTTCAGATATGCATCATAAGATATTCATTCGAAGCAATGAAAAATGTAAACAATTATAACAATTTGTTTAGAAATACTTGGTATGGACAATCAAGAAAGTATGGAAAATAGTACCGGGTAAAATACTGCCAATACATTTGTGTGCACAACACTTTGGCTCAGTGGTCCACTATACTTTGAGCCAAGCGGACTTACAGCAAGTGGGAATCCTCTTGTTACATGATCTGGAGGATTATTCTACCTGCGGTTAATGGATTTCTACTTGCCGTATGAGGATTCCGCTTGCGACAAGACGACTCAAGAGGACTATTGTTTGGATGTAGTATTTAAAAGCATCTGTACCATACGATGGGACAAATCTATTTTCTAGATCACGAAAGATATATGCCAGAGAATGAGCCAAATAATGAGACATATTTTCTAAACTACCTCCTGATTACGGAATACATTGCCTATTTAACTTATTAAAGTTGCGATAGACACTAAGAGAGACGGGGCGATATCCGTAAAAATTAAGGCAAAATTTAGAACGAACATTCGAATTTGGCGACATGATGAAAGCCACTGAGAAGATCATCAAAGTAAGAAAAACTAAAGGCCATCGCCCATGTTGATGCAGAAGATAAGGAATTTGAAAACACTGATACCATGTGTAGAAACTACCACAATTCCTGAACTGCCCATGTTTGTTCACTAATGTTGGCTTTCCGTAGAGAACGAAAATCACTAGGACGAAGGGAAAATATATTTTTACAGAAACAAAGAATACTAGACTGGACAATGCGCAAGTTTTATTTTAATTCCATGTGTGCATTGCGGAGGTTCGATAGAACCTTTTCTGATTTGAAATACGAGCGGTGTTTTTAACAGTTTTGATGGAACCTCTTCAAGGAGGATGGAAGGCATCGAATTCAAAATTCTGTTAATGAAATTCAAATAAAAATTGCCTATTCTCCTTTCAAGACTTCTGAATTTCATTAAACACATATTTTGTTTGTTTCGGAGGCATTTTTGTTTTCTCTGAATTTAGGCAAATGTGGATGGATGCAGAAGGGTAGACTGGCGCTGTCAGTTGATGGCGAAGCTGGCAACACCACACGCCCTTTTCCTTGGTACTGGGGCTAAAAACGTTACTGGGTTCATCGGTATATCGGATATTTGAGGCTTTATATTAGCATAAAATCCTTCGCACAAAGGATTCAGGTCTAATCATTGTTTTGTTTATATAAAGAGCAGTGCGTTTCTATGTCCATCAATACATGAACCTTAATTGTCTTATTAGCTCCACTTGCGAAAATGTTAATTTTGCCCGGTTTACATAGATGCACAGAAGATCGATAAGATATTTACCATCATTAAATATTTCATATATGCATGTCTCTATCATTAAAATCCTTAATTGTTTCATAGTTTATGAATAGTCCCTGTGCTATAATTTGAATTTACTTTTTCCTAAATAGCTTGTTCATAGTTTTATAAAGTCATGACTCATTGACTGTTATTGTTCTTATCAAATAACGCTTTCATTAAAATTTAGTTTACTCAACAAAATTGTGGTTCAGATAACTATGTGCTGATTTCGTGGCAGCAAATTTCATTCCTTACATCTTGACTGCTAAGGTTTCGCTTGGCGACAGTGAATAAAAGACTTATAACTAAATAATGAAAGATACAAAACGCATTGTTTACAATGAAGTACCATTAAGAGGTGTTCTGGGCCTATTGTTTTATATAATTTACATTGCCGGTATAGTTAACAACTGACCAAAATCTGCCGTTAACTAGAAATTTGCAGACGGCATTGTTGTTTATTTGCGCAAATGTGTCCTCAGTGCCCAGAAGTATCGAAGAATTGAAAAACACAATGACAACTATTAAAAATAAACTTTCCTACCTACTCCGCCTTCATTTGTCTTTCTCAAAAACATTTCCAACAATTGTATCTAACTCACGCCCTGTGGTCCGGTTAACCAACTAGTTAGTAGTCTCAACAGTTGGTTGTTCAATCGTTCTTATGCTTTTCCATGTAGTATTCCAGTATAAAATCATTACACAACTAGACAAAAATTTTCATTTTAAATGCAAAATAAATGGAAAACTGCATTGGTGTCGAAGATAAAATCCTTCTTCAAAAAAGTCTTTATGCATGTACCATGTTTCTCAGATATATGAACGCACTATCATTATGTTACCAAAGGTTGTCATCATGGACTGAATCACATAAGGAATGTTTCTGGAATAAGAAGGGAATATTTCAAAAGCATATCAAAATTAGCAGTAGATTGGAATCCAAAAGAATCGGTATTCGAGTTTTCTGATTTTAACAATAATTTTTTCATGCGTGAAATATGCCTTTTAATAAATTGCGCGAAAGATATAAATCTTATATACCGCGAATACTGCGTCATGTATTAAAATAATTTCTTACTAAATCGAAAGAAATTTCAATTTGTCAAGAAATGGGCATTTCGAAGTCCTTAGAATCTGCTTATTCAATAAACGGCGAATGAATTATAGGTTTTCCATGCTATCAAGTAAGAAAAATGGAGATTAAGACTTAAGCAGTACAGCTACCGTTTTAAATCTTCGGGTAAACAATAAGATGGTAAACAAACAAAAGAAACGAGTCGAGAGATTCACTTGCGTAACTTGACAAGCGGTCGGCACGCTTTGTGCGGCTGACTAGAAAACGGTTCCTTAAAGAGACTCGTATTGCGGTATTACTGCCGTGTTTGATGAAGCTTAAGGCGCCACGTTTGCTACATATCCCTCCGACGTTGATAAGGTGTCTTGAGGATTAAGAGAGTTTTAAAGTCGGTTTTTATCAAAGTCACCTCTAAAGACTAGTAGCAGAAATAACAGTCGTAATTAGGGATACATCTGTGTGGTTAAAGCATTAGTACCGAAAGTCTATATTATATTTAAAGTTTTATTTTCACAGGATTTATTAGGTAAATCGTGGAGTGAATCCATTGTAAAGTGAAATTGTTTCGAACGCAAAGTTATCGTTTTGCAAATAAAATTGTTACTGATTATGTTTGTCCGGAATTTATGATTATGTATTAATACAATGATTTTAGGTTTAGGTACAAACGGGACATTCACATACCATCGGCCCTAGCTACATTATCATCTTCATAAAAAAATCAGAGATATATAGGAATCTTCTCTAATTCTGCCAATTAGGAGTATCCTAACCTCTTGTTAAGCGCTACCAGGCGTCAAATTTCTGTATTAGCATGGAACTGTCTTGTCCGTTGCTGTCACTAATATCTTATACTCTTTTTCACATCTAGTTTTTTCTGTATAGACAATGTTTGGTGTTTTCTGAATTGTAGACTTTTCTTTCTTATATCGTTGCTGAAAATTTTTTCGCGTTTCGTAATTTCGAGAGAAGGTTTGGTAATTTTTTAAACACGATATAGTAATATTCAGAAGCAATCTTTCAAGAGTGCATTTGTCAGAGAAAGAGTCAAACCTTTTATTGTTTAACCATTAACAGTCAGTTACAAAAATTCTGCCTCGTTTTTTAATATTTTTCATTTACTACAATATGTTATTTTATATAAAATTGTAGCAGTATACCTGACATACAAAAAATAAGCCTAGAACTAAGTTGAAGAAATATACAAGTAAGAGTGTATACATGTAAATAAATGTGAACATATATGTGCAAAAATTTAATTTAATACAAATTTCCTAAATTTTAATAAAAAGACTTTACACGATGAAAAATAATTTATTGATCCATTAACTAAATTAAGCGTAAAAACTACTAAATATTTGATTCCCATAAAACTACATATTTAGTTATTCTAACTGAACTTTATTTACAGTGTGAACACTTATTATCTGGTGAAAAAAACTAATGACACAGTTGCGTTCTCAATAAAATACAAGTTTAACAAATTGGAGGAGGGTTAGAAAGTCATTACATGAACCGTGTAAGTATGTCCTTAATAAAACATGATTTTACACGCAGAAAAATAATTTATAGATCCATTAAAACATACTAAATATAAATTACAAATCAGCTGCATATCAAAAAGTGATTAAGTACTGATACGGCATCTTCAAGCACTTTATTTTATTTTATTAAAATGGTGACTTATATATATTTTTTAAGTACAGATTGCGTTTCTTGAAATTATGGCTTTTAATAATTGCAGATGATATGCTAAGTATTTTGACGCGATAACTGTACATTTATTCGTACATAGAAATCAGAGGTACGCAGCAGGAGTATTGGTAAATTACGGGCGTGTCTTTAATTAATATGTTACGATATTATGTACGTGTGCATAGGAAATAATATATAATCGAAATGATTATGCACTTACGCCTAGCACGAGAGAAGCACTTGAATTCGCCTGTAGACTGCGCGTTGGCAAGCGAGCAAAGCGTCAGGCTGTAGCAAACTTTGAATTTATAACGATAAGACGATATAAATGCAATAAATCATTATTATAATAACGGACTTAAATGTGCAAATAGAATGGCGCTTTGGAAAGGTCCAAATAGAACGTTGGGAACAGAGAATCCAACACTGATCTTTATCAATCTGAGATATTTATTATATTTTAATCTGTCAATTTAAAAAGAAACGTACTGAGGATAAATTAAGATTTTTAGTACATTTTTATTTATTTCTTAGTTGAAAACCAATAAATTACAGTCCAATTCAGGCATGAAGCTGCAATAAAAATCTATGTTTTCTAAATTATATTTTCTATTTTAAAATGGGACAACAAAGTAAATAAGATTTATATTATGTTTTTTTCTGCATGTTTAGAAACAATTGTGTTAGCTACATTATTGAGTACCTATATTATCCATTTCACTTGCTCTGTGCATTATATTATGGGCGTTTTGAATTAGAATACTAACCACAGCAAATGTAATATATTAGCCATGTGCTTTGTATCATTCTAAATAAATGAATATTCATTTTATTTAGACAATTAGATAGCTCAGTTAGTTTAATATTAATACTTATTGAAGTCTGCCGTTTTGACTTTGAAGAAATGAAAAGACATCGTGAAAGTAATTTACACTGAAGGGAAAAAATTCCAAGGATTAAATCGCACTAATTTGAATTGATGTGACCCGAAGTAAATTAAAGTGCATTCAAGTGAATTGAATGTTATTGAATAGAAATGAACTAAGTCCAATAAATTTTAATAAAAATAGGGCGAGCTATATTTGGAACAACAATCCGCTAGTGAATATCTTAAAGGTTCTATATGTACGAGTATTACACATCAGTTCTAGCCCAGCTTGTAAATATTTGCATACTGAAGTTTGTCATAGAAATTTACTATAAATTATGTCAAATAATACATTCTGCACTTACTGTACCTCATTCAGTACATCTTAGATCGTATGCTCAAAATATGACAAACGGACTAAATATTCTTTTTATTTGTAACGACGATTGTAAAAAACAAAGGTTAAGACAACTCGCCATGACAAATGCCATTACAGGGTAACTTTTTGAATTTGGGTCATTAGGCATATCGGTGTTAATTCAGTTTTTCATATAATTAGGTGAGCTAATTTACTTTCACCGACGGGACGGAGGTTACTGCGACGAGAACGAGGCTGAATTCTTCGACGATATCGCGAGGATTCAATAAGAAGTTTCGAAGCAGGAAGGAAGAATGTGGAATTAATTAGGGGTGGCTCGTTACGACGCCGCCTAATGAACGACTCCTTATCAAAGACCTATGATTTATGGCGACTTAACTTCAGGCGCGCAGTCCTGGACAGGTCGTTTCGCACAAGTGCCGAACGACCATGGAGCGATAAGCACTGAATTTCGACCAAATGATTTTCAGGCGTATCGCCCAAACTTTTCAAATATTTTATCTGTTTTATGATTTGCATAATAAACTCGTCTACTTGAACTCGTATTATGGAATTCTTCGATCCAACAATACCTCCAAAATACTGACCCAGTTTGGGTGCCATTACTGTATTAGATATTAAACGAGTACTGACTGTCGGTACTGACCTAGTACACATATCCACTACTACATTCGATAGTAAATCAGTATTGGCTGACGGAGCAAGTCAGTACTGACTCAATTCTGACTGCTTGTAGTGTCATCGGTAAGAAGTAATGTCTGATCGTGGAAGTATGTCAGCACTGTGGCAATAGTGATTACCAATACTATTTTTAGTGAAAAGTTATTAATGATTCCCGAAATCAGTCAGCACCAATACAGTACTTATTGCCAGTGCTATATTTGATATTAAAATATTATTGCTCTTAGTAAAAATATGGGAGGTACGACGGGATTCACCACCCCAAAATATTAATGCAGTACTAATTGTCAGAACTCATATTCAACACTGAATTAGTTGAGACAGAACTCTTTTAGTACTGACGACAGCACAGAATTTTGAAGTTGGGGCATGACTAAGAAACAGGCTGAATCAGTAACGGGTTTGCACTGTTTTTTTTATGTGAAGCCAATACTAGTATAGTATTCAATTCAATACTGTAGCAAAATGACGGTACATACACCTCTTTAGTTTAGCAGTTCCTTAGTACATTATTAGTTTGTATTATGTAAAAACTTTATATGAATTTAGCTAAAATCAGCTAAACGCCATATACTTCGAATTTTGTAACGGTGGGTAAAAAAGGGGCATTAAATACTGCGGATGAAGATAATAGATATTTAGACCGTAATCTATCTGTCGCATAGGGAAGAGAGGAGCCACCCCCGCGGTCTAAAGACGCAGCCCAGAAACGAGTTGAGAAAGAAGGAGCTATTTTGTACTTTCTTATAAATATTCATTCCTCCTTCCCGATGAATCAGGGGGGCTCGAGGCTCGCGCTCCAGGCGGTAAGTCGCGTTAAGAGCGCTAACGAGCGACCCCTTCGAAAGATGTCCCTCTTGCTCTGGTACTCTTACATCTCACTTCCTCATCCAGAGCTCCAGTTTGGCTGGTACATCCCTGTCTTTCTTCAACGCTTCACTCATCCTCCTTAGAATAAGGGAAGCCCTCTTCAGAGCAATTCTACGGCAACCGCGCGCAGCTCGCTGAGTTGTGCGAATTTGTTTAATTAGAAGTTAGGCCGGCGATACATTAGCAATGTAAATACCCCGCTCGCCTCAGCCTGCCTCTCAAGGCCCCTCGCCCACTTTACTGCTTCTTCTATCAGTGAAGCTGCTCCTCGTCGTCGCCACGCTTTGTACGCCTCCACCATCGGCGAGTTCTCGTCTGCGAATCTCGTGTCGAGGACGCGACTTGATTTAATGGCTCTGCGTTTTCTGTTTGGAACCTCGTCTATTTAGCTCCTTACAAGGAACTGTGGTTGGGACAAAAAAGATGCAGTTGATAATCGGCATCTGACGCGCGGTCTCGATAAATCGAGAGTTGGGTTGCGAAACGTGTCATTGTTCTTAAGTGGTTCTTTAGTTATAATGAGATCATTTCGGACTTTTGGAGGAGGGGCAATCGAAAAAAGCAGTTGGTTTTTTGTTGCTACGCCCAAAGTAATTTATACCCGATGGCAAGCCGCCTGGTTCCGCCTTTTTCAAAAGTTTTCATTACACAGTAAGTCACAATTAGGATTCAATGACCAATGTCATTAAATTCGTCGTCCAAGTTTCTATATACGTTTTGATTCTCTATCTCTATATTTTTTACCAATTTTAGGAGTGTGGCTACGACTCGCGCGTTAGAAACTATACATATGGTTATTATCCATTCTAATACAATACAGTTGTCATTAATTACTTCCCACCTGAACTTTTGCTTTTTGTCTTTGGTCATCCTATGACCAGCTTGAACACGAATTGAAGGAAAACTTTAATTCCATATGCTTTAAATATTTGAGTTAATATCCAAGCAAATGCGAGTATGTTTAACCTTATTGCGTCCAAAGCTGGATATAGTCCTTAAAAATACGTTATTTCTATATGGATAAGAACAACTATAATCATCCAAACATTTATGTTAATTTGCAAAAAAGATTAGAAAAAGTGAGCATAAATTATTACAGGAAGAGATTGGATTTAAAAATTGGATCAAACTGAAAGTTGGCTTTTCCTGAAAATGGGAATCTGAGGATTATTGAGGTCGATGATTACGAATCCAAAGTCCGTTTTAAAAAATTCAAAATTGTGGTTCCAATATTAATATCTAATAAGCTGTTACATTCGTCAACGAAAGGTTTGATAATCTCGGTGCTGGGAGATGGGGGGACATATGCCTGAGGAGAAGCCGTCGCCATCTTCCCTGAATATACCATATGGCTTAAGGAGATCATTACTGTAGATAGGTAAATTCAGTTCGTGTTGTACGTAATTTTAAGAGAATTGATTCAAGTTACCGATTTGATATGTAATTGCCATCAGGTTCGTGGAAACAAAAAATAAAGTTTTATCATTTATTGTATTGAGGAAATTATGTGGAAAACCCCCGATTAAATTTGGAGCTAGAACATCCTTTGCTAACTGTTAATTCGACTCATATTTTTAAGTCTAAGAATCCTGGAATATTCCCCTTCAAAAAATTCTGCCTGTAGAAACCCTCCCCCCACCCTCCTCCAGAAAATAGCGCCGCCGAAAAAATTGTCTCCGAGACCTCTCCTCCACCCCAGAATTTTCCACTGGATTATCTTAAAAAAGTCTTTCCTGGCCAAAATGAATTTTCTGGTCATCAAATCCAACACGTCGAACTCAAGAAGTTAACTAGATTGCCAAGCGTTTATTTTTTTAAATATATGTATAATACATCTTACAAAATTACCGGTGGAATTGTGGAAAATTTCTATTTCCATTTCTACAGCTGTCCTAAATGTCGAATGCTGCAAGTGCAATTCGTTAAAACTTACAAGGAAGAAATCACAGGCCAAAAAGTTCAGAACCAAGAAACAGACAATAATTTCTAAAGTTTTTGGCGCGTTGAATCCGAATTTGAACTTAAATGAGTTCTAATGCATCAGTATCTACATTTATTATAAGATAAATCGGCAAAATACTTTTTTTTTTTGCTATATTTAAGGTCGTGCAAGGACAGGAGATAATTAAAATATAGTTTTTGAAAGTATTGATTGTTAACCTATAAAATCCACTTTAAAAACCTAAAAAGGACGTTACTTGACTCTGGGGAATTATCTGTTGAACTGAATGCGCTCATGTAATAACTAGTACTGGAGCTTTCATTTGAGCACGAATCTTTAATTAGATTTCATATTAATTTTTAAATTTCGGTACTTAATACTTGATTTCTTACATCGTTCGTCATGTAGACTCCGCTATTTTGAGTTTATGAGATATGACTTCATGCTCATATTCAGACATCTGCACAATACTTATTGCGTTGACGATTTTGCGATGTATCAGAAACCGATGGAGGAATTGAATTGGTTCACTTTTCATTTAATTTTCAATGTTCTTTTAAAATGTTCTTAATTCCTGTTTGCTGTAACTATACAAATCTACTAAAATATCCGCTCCTAAATCGTTGGATATTCTGGTCACTATTAGCCTCTTATCTTCAAGGATGTAGGGTAAACAACGGTAAGAGCAAGTAGGAAGTATGTCACCGAAACTTTACGTATCTGCTTGCAGAATTGCAAAGAAAAATTCTTAATTACACAACTGTCCAGAAGAAATTATATCATTGCAAGTTTGTTAGTCGCCGTGTGTAAAAATGCGGAGTCTTAGACTAACGAAGTTGGTTTTCGCGTGCAAGAAAATATTTAATGAGGCGCGAAGAATAGACTGCGACACGTCAACGTGTGAGGTCTCACGCTTGCTTTAGGCCTGCGGCTTCGGCTATATCTACAGTCACTTCCGGCGTCTCGTCGGCTCGATTACAGTGCAATAAAATACCGTCCATCGCACCTGCGGGCTTGACAGGGACTTCGTCTCCGCGATAACAAGCTCGACAGTACCGACCTTTATAAACGGAGAGTCCCACACTCCCGCATTATCTGCGAAACTTCCTAAATATCGAACGCGTTTCGCGCCTTGCTAGTACCGTCAGCACCTGCCTAAATGTATTCCTTGGGCGATTACACGTTGCAGCTTCTTGGTTTCCGGTAAATCCAAAGAAATTAAAGTAATCCAGATGGTCAAGAGCTTTTCAGCAAAAAATATATGGGAATATCTCTCATACTTTATTGATGGTAACAGTTTCAAAATTGGAGCATCCTCTCCGAATTTTAAGATCAAACGCAGAAAAAAAAGTTTCATAAAGTGCAGAATGTGTTAGATGTTTTTGTTGTCGGGGTCTACAAGATCTTATAATCAGATTTTAATTTTGAAACAACAAAACCGAAAATTCCGTATTTTTTTAAAATCAATATTTCATCCCGAAATCGTTGCAGTAGTCCCCATCCTAAGTTGGCAGGCCGTCCAAAGTTATGCATTTGTCCCTTCCAAAATTATAGAAGCCTGTTCCCCTTTTCTGCCTCCATGACGTTTCGTTTAGTGCATCGCGACGACAGTCACGACAGTGGCGACACTCTACCGACGCACATTAGGGAAATATGGGAATTGTAGGTTCAAAGAGTCTGAGCTCCGGCAATTCTTAGCCTATTTAAATAATTTTTTTTTAAATGCATATAAATGCACTTCTGAGACTCCTATCGAGAAGAATTTTTAAAAAAGTGAAAAAATTCACGTGTATTTCCTAATAAACAATGCAGATTATTTTCATTTTTAAATTCATCAAAGGTACCATATTTTGAGAGTGTTTTAAAATGTTGTAAATTGTACACATAGTGTCTTTTTAATGGACAAATACAAATATGAACTCATGGTCCGTAATTTCAAAATGGACAATCAAAATGGTGGCCAAATTCTTGACAAACTGCCGAAATGATCTAAACTTGTTATATAACTTATTGTAGGAGTTTTAGAGGTCGCCAAGTATGAATGTGACGTCACATTTCCATAATACAAAATGGCGGACAATTTTATTTACATCAATCAAAATATTGTAAGATTTGTAGAAAACTTGGAAGTTTTCGGAGTCTCTGAATGCAACTATACCGTCATATTATAATGTCCATTTCTCAATGTGCAAAATGGCCACCATTTTGATCGTCCATTTTGAAATTACGGACCATGAGTTCACATTTGTATTTGTCCATTAAAAAGACACTATGTGTACAATTTACAACATTTTAAAACACTCTCAAAATATGGTACCTTTGATGAATTTAAAAATGAAAATAATCTGTATTGTTTATTAGGAAATACACGTGAATTTTTTCACTTTTTTAAAAATTCTTCTCAATAGGAGTCTTAGAAGTGCTTTTATATGCATTTAAAAAAAAATTATTTAAATCGGCTAAGAATTGCCGGAGCTCAGACTCTTTGAACCTACAATTCCCATATTTCCCTAGTGTGCGACGCACAATGTACACGGAGAAAAATAATCAGCAAAATCAGCCGAAAAATCCGCAGATTCTACCAATTTTATCCTATAGGGACAGCTGTTGGAATTCCGTAGGGATAGCCGATAATTTCAGCTAAATTTACTGAAAAAGTCTGCAAATTTAACGGAACAAATCTGCTAATGTAGCGGAAATTTAGAGTAAAGCGCGAACTGAGTAGGGTAAGGCTACATTAGCGGAATCAAAACAGCTAAAATTGCATATATTTTCGGCAACTCCAGCCGAAAATTTTAGCTGATATGAATCAGCTAATCCAGCGGAGTCATTTTTCTCCGTGTAAACTACAATTTGAATAAAGAAATTCGGCAAGGATCGGCAAACCTCGAAACATTTTGGTTATACATGTACCACACAAACACTCGCAATGAACATAAACGAAAATGCGGCAGTGGGGGTAGGGAGGGTATATAATTTTGGGCAGTCAGCCGCCATTTTGTAAGACGGATCGTACAACCTAGGATGGGGACTACTGTACTTGGATGTAACAAAAAGTAACACAAAATGGAACATTTGCTGAGTTTACTGGGTCGCTGATTACGAATCCGTTTACGCTTATTCAAAATCCATAATACTGGATCTAATATTGCAGGCAAAGATTCAAAATTTTGGTCAAAGTGTACTACAAAGGCATTAACACAGTTCACTATTATTTGACAGTACATACTTGCATATGACGAACATGCAGAACTAAAACTAATCAGCTATTACAACTAAAGAATCGCACAGTTTGGCGAAACACCAGAGATGAAATAATTAATTTGGGAAAACCGAAATTTGAGGCAGATAGACACTACTAAAAATTCACTTTAGTGGTTCCTAAAGTAGTTTGAATTCTGCGGGCAAAATTGAAAAGGGAGAGAGATGAAACGCGAGATCCCGGCTATTGGCAATCTCTGAGCTCTGCACGTGCTGAGGCCATCGCTTTCATTTCCATTCTGACAAATGGACGATCCTGCGACAATAGGTGTCCTTTCTCAACGCAATATACACGTCGAACTGCGTTAGTCCACATACACAAATTTCGACGAAAGCACACCCTTCCAAACTGGCTGAGTTCCAAGCTCCTCTCGCTTCTCTTCTCAGCCGTTCGATTCCGACTCGTTCAATTATATGTTCCAGGAACGTACCCCGTTCACCGATGTATCGCGCTTATACCCGTTACAATGAAATGCTACCAGGGGAGGAAACGGAGCTCGTTTCGTGTATACCTTAAAACACTACTGAAGCTTATAGCCCGTTTCGAAAAATGCTTTTTCCTTTTTGGAACGCTTGAATTTAACTGTTCTTTCGGGTCATATGATCACGTTGTTCCAGATAAAATGACAAGTAGCTACAGGAAATATGAGTTCTATAGAACTTTTAACTTTTCACTTTCCGAAATCATAAAAAATTATCATCCACAAATCATATTTGGCGGGCTTATGATCTGCAATAGCAACTGATAGTAAATGCATTATTTAAACATTTCAACGCAGCTGAAATAACTTCAAGCTATTTTAAGATTTTAACCCTTTGAAGCATACATTTTTACTGGCACGGAAAATAGCTGAAACTTGTTCCTCGGAGGTTTTCGGGGTCGCTGATGACGAATCTGACCTTAGATTTTCAAAATTCACGATGGCGGATCCAAGATGGCCGACAAAAATTAAAAAATTTATTTAATCGAGGTGAAAATGGGTACTCGGGGGTTTTCGAGGTTGCTGATTACAAAACCGGTTTCCGATTTTCAAAACTGAAGATGGCCAATTCAAGATGGCCGACCGAAATGTAAAAATTTATTTCATTCAGATGAAACTGGGTATTTCAACGACGGTTTCTTGTTAGCATACGTTCTTCGTAAAAAAACACGTAATTTGTATATATTGTTCATCATTATAAACAATTTAACACAATAATTCATAATAAATATTAATTTGTTTACATTTAAAAACATGCTATCGAAGTGCGGAAGAACAAATTTGCACTAAAATTCAATTTTAATCTAATGAAAAATAAAAAAAATGAATAACAAGAAGGTGTCCTGCAGAAAGGACATTGCGCTTCAAAGGGTTAAGTATATGAAAAAAATTGGTTGGTAGAATATTCGATCTGTAATCAGAAAGTCCTAGAGGATCGTACTTTGGTGTCTGTAGGATGTTCTTCGAAGTTATTTTTTCTGAATTTTTCAGGCGTTTCCGGTTTCTCCATATTTTTCATATAATTAACATCTTAATTTAGGATTTTTTAGCATTTTCTTTGAAAAATATTTTGTTAAAAAGCCCGCTGTTGAGAGGGCGCTGGAAGTTATTTCAGCTATGTTGAAATATTTAAATAATGCAATTACCATCAGATTTATTAGTGATTATTATAAAGCTTTCATTATAATTTCATGCGGGCATAAAAAATTATTTTAGTGGCACACTAATGGTAAATTTATTTTCTTGTTTCTACTTGTCCGCAGAATTCAAACTATTTTAGGAACCACTTAAAGTGTTTTATTGACTTTTAGCCTCAATCTTCTTCACATTTTGGAACACAATTTTTTGTTTATTTTTATTTAAAATAAATATATATCAACTATTCGTTTTCTTCGGTCATAAAAAGTTTTTTTTTTAATTTTATTCAATATTATTGTATTTTTAATTTTAAATAAAATTAGTAAGGGATAAATTATTTTTTAAAGCGTTAAAAATCAATGAAAGCTTGCAGATGATAAACTCTATAATTTGAGTCCTCTGTAGTGGTTAATTATTAACATAAAAATTTATACCGTTTTCGAATACTTTACATGCATATGGGTGTGTGTGTGTGTGTATGTTTAGTACTGAGAATGCATTGAATTCTATTTGAATTTGTTAACAGAAGTTCTGGAGATTTTTTCTTTATCTATAATATTCTTTATCTATAATTGGAGCAAAATAGCATATTCTCTCCCTAGGAAGCAAAATAAATATATCCGGGAGCAAAGTTACTTCAAAATTCATGCGGTTTGGAGTTAATAATTTGTATTCTTCAAAACTGAAATCTACATTCGAAAAAATTTCGAGTTTTACCATTGAGCACTTTATCACAGTCTTTTTTTTGTAAAATATGTCATTAAATAGATTACATTTTTCGTTAGATTAGATCGGCACTTTGGAATGTTTAATATCATACATTATTGTAATAAGCGAAACTCTATATATTTAATACTGCAAAACTATTTTCATGAGAAAATGAATGGTCACGAAAGTTAACACCAGTTAGTTATAAGCAACATTAATATTTTAAAATCTTAACCCATTAACGCTGGGAAGGACACATTTTCTACTTCAACTTCATTAAAGTTCAAAAAAATTGAAATGTATGTGTCTTGTCATTTTTCGAAATCAATCATTTCAATGGAATTGTCAAAATTGAGCTATCTTAATTACATAATTAAATATAGCGATTTAAAGGTAAAAAAATCGGGTATACTTTTTTATAAAACATTTTTTTCTCACAGCAAGAGTATTTGCAGCACAAAATACAATTTTCTTCGCCGTTAGTGAAGGAATTTAATGACTGAAAATACTCTATCGATGAAAAAAATGCTTTATTCAAAAATATAACCGATTTTTTGCGGTTTTTTACATTTAAATTGCTATATTTAATTTCCTAATTACGATAGCTCAATGTTGATAACGCCATTGAAAAGAGCAACCTTGAAGATAGTACGATACATATAACTATCAATTTTGTTGATGTTTGATTTTCATACGAAATACTTAATTGAAATTCAAGTGCAAAAAGTGTCCTGCCCGGCGTTAATGGGTTAAAATTAAAAGTTATATTACGCTTATATATTAGAAGGCAAAGCCATTAAATTACTGCTCGATCAAATTAGGCGTTTCTTCATTTGACATCTTAAAATCTATGTTATTTAGTATATTTTCATTTTTGCTAAGGGTGAATACATTTAGTACGTATATTTTTAATTCGATGAATTTTTGTTTCCAGATGATTAGAAACACGCCTTTATTTTAGATCTCGGATCGATTTTTGAGGGTCTAATTTCGTTTATATAGTTTACGAGTATGTTATGAATTTACGACATAAGGAATATCGGTGAAAGAAATATCGAAGAAGCAGAGAGAAGGGTTGCGATTTTCAAGGAGGAATGATCGAAGTGCCTCCACGAGGATGGCGAAGAGAAGTCAGAGCCGTCTGGATTGCCGATCAAATTCACGATCCTTCGGTTCCCCACCCACTTGGACGAGGCCAAAGCACGGGCATGACTCCACCCCTCCTCTAAATCACTCATTCTTTAATAATAGACAGATCCTATTATAATACTCAAGATTTATATCCGTGGCCCCCTTTTCTTTTTAACGATAAATTTTCGACTTTCGCCTCTCCTATTTCCTTTCCTTCTTTACTTAATTCTCTTACGCCAGAGATTAGCGGGCCGTCGATCGCACTAACGGATCTTTCATTAACAATACCGTCATGTGTTCGGCATCTGCGAAAATAGTGAACATTAGCCAAATGTTTCGTTTTTACTTGATTAGTTTTAAGAAACAATATACAAGAGCCGTTACATTTCGAATAGGATTAATTAATAGCATTTTTTGACAGTACTTTGAATATTATGTCTACTTATTAATTATATTATTCTCTCTCAATCTAAATTTGCTAAAAAAATGCCAAATAAAAAACGAAAAGTGGCTCACTAATTCAATTAGTAATAAGACGAGTCAAAACATGGTTTTGTTGTTAGTCATTTCCGACGTAATTTTCTGAGTAGAATCCTAATCCTAATCCAGAAATTTCCCATGACGCCCGGATTTGAGATATTTGAGGTTATGTACTCGAAAAACGCGTTATGCTATTGTTGAGTTTACGTACAGGATGCAATAATGTTTTTTGGCCTTCTGTACTATTTACATCTTTTAGTACTACCCTTACCCTTCAAACTTAGCTTTTATTCGATCACTTGCCATTTTTTTTAACAAAGGTACGGCCATTTTAAATTATGACATTGCCCGTCAAAGGAACGTCTTTTAAGCATGATATATGTATAATACAATAGACTTTTCGATGTTCTTTATTACCGTTATTTTACTAAAATAGACAACAGTAACAAAAATTAAAATAGTGAAATATCGACAAATGATGGAAAAAGAAAACAAAAAATTCTGTTACGGCCATATTGAATTTTTTAAATCTGATTTAGATTCAAATATTTTCGTTTAGAATTAAAAGTTAAATAGTTAGAAACAAATAAATGTAAAAATCAATTTTTTTAATCAAAATCTTCTATTATACTTTGATGAAAATTAATATATGCTGGTTCGAAAATTCGTAAGAAAATATTGACATTACTACTTTTCTCTAAAAATGTGTACTTGTGGGTATTTCATGTTGCTAATAACGAAAACGAAATCAATTTTAAAATTTTCTCAGCATATGATTTGATGAATTCAAAATGATAAAGTAAAAATTATATTTCTTTAATGGCATTTTTACTAAAAGACAACTATTTTCATAAAATCTTTATCACCTCACCACCAGTGGTTTCTGTCTAACATTGATAAACTTAACACACGAGTTTTTAGATTGACTTCACAATCATAACAACAACATTTTTTCCGCACGAACTCATTCGAAGAAAGTTAAAATATTACAGAGCTGAATCGATGAAAATAAATCGCACTCGATTCATGGTATAAATAATATGAAAGATATAATATTTTTCGAAATTATAGATATACACAATTTAAGTATTTGTATACGGCTTTCTCCCTTTCATTAATACTGAGATAAATCAAGTGGCCGAATTACCCACATGGCTACTTTACCCCATTCGCCCCTATAAGTATTATAATTACCTTAATTTTTACTCGATAACAGATGGCGGTAATTATACCTACGTTTTATAACTTTTTAACTACAATTGATTTTTCAAGATTGACAACCAATTATAAATTTATAAACTATTAATCAATCAATTTAGATTTTATGTCTGGAACTGTTATTTTTCGCCGTAATATTCATTTCTTTTGTGTATTTTCGCATATATTTTGATTAATTTTCTTAACATGATCACGAGACTATAGAAGCCTCATTGACAAATGGTTACGGCGAAATGCTATGAACTGTAACGAAAAGTATAGTATTAAAAAGGGAGAACCCTTACCTGCATTTTACCCTCTTTTGCCCATAATAAATGTGTTTCCTGTTTAGAACAAGAAATTAAAGATTTATATAGATCCGGTAAGAATATAAAAGGTTACAGTGATTTTACATTCTCTACTTGTTTAGATCTATGGAATTTTAAAATAGTAAATCATGTTTTCGGTAACATATATCGTTAAAATAATTTAAAAAAAGTTTCTTTATAAATGTTGAATAAGCAATGTATTATTACAATCTACCCATTACATACATTTTGATTATCAAATGAATATTCTATTTGTCTGCAATAGTATTAAAAATATGACGGAAATCTTTAATTTTACCAGATATAACTAATTTTATTTTAGAAATATTAATCCATTTCGGGTCGTCAAACGAGATAAATTAACAGATTTTTCTTTAACATGGCATGTTCTAAAGATTATTCAATTGCGTAACTTTGTGCACTATGATTTTTTTCTGTAGCTGCTGTTATTAAATAGTCTTTTCTATTAAAGAGTTTTTTTTATTAAATGCGACATGATAAAATAAATACAGCAGTGCCATCTTTTTTTGTATTGACATATATTTCGAAAATTATACTTGGTGTATGAGTGAAAAACAAAAAGTTTTTTTTTTATAGGGGCATTAGTTCATTAATTTTAAAGTTGCACTGAATGATGGAAATTCCGAATTTTTTAAAAGACCTCAGGAACAGTACTAAAACCGAGATTTGTAGTGTCCTGCGTGTTTTTACATGTATATAGATGAATTCCTAATGAAAGAATGTGATTCACAATAATGTGAGTATGTTACTTAAAAGATTGATGTTTAGTAATCTTAATTACAGGGTAGTTAAAATGGTAAAGATGGTCAGTATCGTGTTATGTCCCTATGTGCTTTACATGTTTTCGCCATTTTATTAAATATATTGTATACCTATTATACTTAAAAACTCGATGCATATAGTTACAGTATATAATAATATAGCCACCAGTAAATTTGGGTACATAAAAATAAATATTTTATAATTGTTGTGAATAATACTCACAGGTCTTTGTTTCGAAAATATTAGCAATAAACAAATTTTTGCAAAGATACCCAAACAGCACAATCCATCCCGGGATGTCCTGGAGAGTTCCTGAGGACCTCCAAATGTCCGCTTTTTGGATGGTCTTGTGCTGTTTGGGATGAGACTAAATAATAATTCAAATTTAGAAGTCTGGCGAAAATTTTTTTTTTTTTTGGGGTTGCTAAATTTGAATCCATCATAAAAATGTAAAATTCAAAATGACGAATCCAGTATGGTGCATCCTATTTTATACAAGTGTTTGTAAACGCTTGGAACGTTATTACTTTGGGGTTCCTGCAGATGAATCCATGACCAAAATTACATAATTGAAAATGGTGGGTTACCATACGGCGAATTCCTATTTAGGATATTCATTAATTTGACTTATTTTCATGCTTTGAGAGCAAATGTATTTGTAGTATTTTGACCAATAATTTTCCTGATACTCTACCGTTTGCCATTCTATTCATGTCTTCAATATGAATTTAAATCACTTTTTCATCGTCTATATTTATTATTGTATTAATATTAATATTACCTTTATGTTGAAAGCCATTTTAATTGCGAAATTTAAAACGAATCCTCAAATATGTCGAATGTCATATCGATGCAGTATAATTTTTAAAATGTTTCATTTTTTTTAATAAAAGTCATCGTCATCAACTTCAAAAACCCTCTAAACCGCCACTAACAAGTTTTAGCAATTAAAATCACTTTTATAAATTAGCATTCGCCATACTGGACTCGCCAGTTTGAATTTTGCATTTTTTATCGCAGATTCAAATTCCGAAACAGAAAAGTTTGTCTACAGAAAGATAAAATATCGTTCTTACCCTTTTTTTAGATCTTTTCATTTCCTACAACTCTTTTTTGACATACTTTGCGATGTAATGCGCCATTAAAAAGTTACAGCCATTTTAAAATAAAATTAGGCCTATTTTGTAAAAAAATAAGCTTTTCACCACTCCGATTTTCGGCAATTTTGAATATGTTTTTGAATTAATTTTTTAGTAAATATCACGAAAAAAAAACGATCCTGTTGCTATTAGTTCCGGTTACTCTCTAGATTTTCGTTCGTTTCCTGGACTACAAAGTGTTTCATTTGAAGAGACAGCTTTGGTAACATTTTATGAATATGCAGTCAAATTTTATAAAATAACGGAATCAACTTGGCGGAACAAAAAAATATGTAAAAATACCTCTTATTTAAAAAATTTCGAAAACAGGGAATTTATCAGGACGCACTGATTACGAATCTAAAGTAGAAATTCAAAATGAAAAAAATGAAAACTATCGGGTTAGCCGTTCGCGATACTAAAGACAAAATTAAACAACTTAACATAACGAATTTTAAATGATCGACCGAAACCACAACAATAGTATATATCTTATACAGTGTAAAAGTGTTTAAGTGCCAATTTATAATTGGGGGATTTAGGAGTGGATGATAACGAAACTAATTTCTGTTCACCATATTGGTTCCGATATTTTGAATTTTGAGAATTTGATTTCACATTCATAATCAGTGACTGTGAATACGCAGATATAAAGCTTTATATAAAAATCCGACCAATTTGTAAACTTTTATCCTTCTTATTGGAATAGCCATTTTGAATTTTAAAAATTGCTCCTCACATTTGTAATCAGTGACCCCGCAAATCTCCTATCACAAAGTTATATAAAAATCTGACTGTTTTTTATATTTTTGGTAGTCAAATTGGATCAAATTTCGAGTTAATTAGGCAAAGATTCGGATTTTGGTCTGCCATATTGGATCTGCCATTTGGAATTGCGAAAATTTGACAACAGATTTATTATTAACGACCTCGAAAACCGGATAACAAGTTTCGAGTTAATCATGGAAAATTTAAGAATCCATCCGCAAAATTAGATCTGCCATTTTGAATTTCGGGAATCTGACGACGGATTCGTTACCAGCGACTCAAAAACCCCCGAGTAGCAAATTTGAAATTAATCGGAAGAAAGAAATGACTCGTAACACAATTTAAATTGTATCCTTAATGTACTTCACAAATAAAAATTTTAGGTTTTAACAAAACATTTAGCGGAAACGGGGCCCTTTCAGTAGAATCACCCATATACAGTCGATAATAGCATTAGACATAAGATTTGGAACTACTTCTTACACACAAAATACCCTTGATCAAACGCTGAAATCTGTATTTATCCACGTATGTATTCTTGCTAATCCTACACTATGAGTTTATGTATTTATTTAAATAAAGAAGTTAAAAAACGTTTTTTAAGAAATCTGTTAAATCTGAAAACTCTTTGAAATACTGCCAAATTAATGGTTTTGAGTATTATGAAATACGGATAATATGGTTTACTTAAACAAAATATGGGTTGAACTCGATAGACTCAATGCGTCCAGAACAGGACCGTTTCGACTGTCGACTTTTCTTCTAACTGAGTTACGCGACTTCTCGAGCAATATTAATTTTGATATCTTATCACAGTTTGTTTGTTATAATATCACGTATTTACCTTCATGATCATTAATATATGTAGCTATCAGACGAGCAATTTAAAAATGATGTTGAACTTATTTAGTTTTTACGCCGTGTGTCATGTTTTCATCCCCGGGCTGATACCTGAGCATGGCCAGTAACGAGGCAACCTTATCGGAGCAAACGTTACATTCCTGATCAGACCCTTCAGCCAATCTGAATAGGGCTAAATCGGAACCGTATTAAAATTTCTATTCAGGAATGCTTGAATCCAAGAAAAAGGAAAAACGGTTTCTCTGGTTGCGCCTGGTAGGAAACAGACATCATCCGGCGAAGTTAAACTCCGACCACCGTAATTTTCCTCAGCGAATTACGATATCAAGGAGTATTTAAGTCCCGTATGCCTGCTGTGGCTTTCGGGATGCCTGAACAGCACACTTAAATGAACACAGCTCGACGAACACGCGCGTCGTCGTACATCCGTAGAACGGATTTGTTAAGTCGCATTTGTAGCTTGGCGATGCGCTCACGCGAACCGGACCTATAAATAATGTCGAAACGCGTCAAATAAATCTGAAGCTTTCCCAGGATACGCGGGGTAGGACAAAAAGGAACGTCGGTGACTGATGGTCCAATGGCCGCGGTAAGGGTGACCCCTATTTATTGCCGAATTAAACCGCGTCACCATTAATTTGCATACCGTTGCCTGACTGTAACGTTTATTATATAGAATATCCGTCGGGTTGCTCGTACGTATATTCCGTAGTAATAATACACGCGGGCGTTTATTAGGCCGGCAATCGGACGCACCTTATAGGACGGAATGATCGGCGAACGAGTTATGCACATGTGCCACCGCGCGCAGTTGTTCTTTTCGAAATTTTCGCCGTGATTTATATCCCGTGACGAATTTATCAGACGAGAAAAGGGGGATTGCACTGCAAAACGTCGCATTGAACACGCGATGCGTGAAAAAATGGTTACATCAGAGAGCGATAATGTATACATTAACGCGTATGATTTTGCGTAATCTTGCGCAAGCGGTTACAACCAGACTTATACCTGATGAAAGACCGTTACGATACTTACGCACTTAGTTGTACGGTTGCATCCTTCGTGCCTATAAATGCCAGATGTTGGAGAATGCAAATAATTTATAATTGAAGTGATTTATTTGATATAAGTACTGTCTAAAATAATAATCCAATTGATATGGAAATTTTGAGATATTTTCTCTATTGTTGGATGCAGCATTGTATTTCTCTGGAAATTTTTTCTTTTTCTTTTTACCTGTTTGATTACCTAGACTATGACTGTCGTTCAAATTTTTAATATGTATCGAGACAATGAAATAGGACCGATTGTAATACAGTATAAGTCAAGCTTATTATATTCAACCATTAAACGTTAAAAATTTCAAAACAGTCCCATAGCCTTCGCAGAATGCAAAATTGTGACCAGGTTACAGAAAGGTTACAGCTTAACTTACATTTTGAATTATCTAAATATGACCTCAGATTCGACAATAGGGACCAAAAATTCCTCATACTCCAACTTTTATGGAATTCAGTTTTTCTTTATATGCGTGCATATTATTATATATTTTAAGGTTTTTAGAGCAATTCAGGGATTAGTTTAAACCCTAAACCATCTTCCTTGCCGATAAAAAAAAGTATCGATTACACAGGCCGATAAAATTTGAGAAAATTGCAGAACCAAGAACCAGAACATATTTTCCCAAGGTAGGGGAGAAGTGGCAGTTGTGGGCATGGGGCGGTTGTGGGCACCCTGGCGTAACTCTGGGAAAAAAGCAAATGAGTCAAATCTAACTAAATGTTAAGTTTTTGCTGTAGCCACACGTACTTTTACTGCGAAAACCAAAGCGAAGAAACGCATCTGTGCTTTGCTGGAAATAAATAACTGTTTTTATTTGTGTAAATCGGCATAGGTCTATTATTTCATATTTATAAAAGTGCCATAAATCGAAGTGAATCAATCGAGAACGTCACCAAAATTTTTACAATCGCTGTTGTATTCATGACGTGTCAATATGGTTGTTAAAGTCAGTTGTGGGCACCCCCTTTTTTTTAAATCGTTAAATATCGTCTTTGTTGTAAACGTAATTAATTTTTCACAACTGTTAATGGTGTTTTTATGTATTTTTCGATGTTATTACAGATGTCGACGAAGAAGAAATCGATAAAATCATCTGATGATGATAATTTTAATGCTTCGATTCAAGCCATTAAGAGGTGTTCAGTGGAAAAGCTGCATTTGTTATTTTTACTTTGTTATTTTGCCATTGAAGGCCGTTGAAATAAAGATATTTATATTTTTTCCTCATCTGCGGTGATTTATTTCATTTTTCTCCATTTTTAGCCGATTTTTCAAGGGTGCCCACAACCAACCCAAAAAAATTGTATTCCCAAAAATGACCACTTTACTAAATTGTTAATAACAATTTTTTTATCGAGGGAATCAATTTTTTGTCGTCAGTAGTTACGTAAGGTCTCTAGCTCTCTATACATATGCATATGTTCATATAATATCTACCCGTGCACAAGTTATGGCTCAAAAACGAAAGTGTGCCCACAACCGCCACTTCTCCCCTATTTGAATGCTCTGAATTAGAATCCGACCCCAGAATAGCACCTATACGTCAGGTTTTTGAGATACTTTAACCTAAAAGTGTAAAAAGTACGTATAGAGGCTATTCTGAGGTTGGCTTCAAATTCAGCGCGTCAAACGAGTTCCAAAAACATGCCAACTTGCAATCCAATCGACTTATCACACCTGGGTAGTTTAACTTGTTAGTGAGTTTTATCGCCACCAGGAGTTGATGCAACTTTCGCAGTTCTTCCCCGCTCCCGGTATGGAAATGGGCTTAGAATTAGTAGAAACTAGTGGCTTATAAACCCTGCGGGCTTTAGGTCATGTACTCCTCGACCGGGCAAGATTTGGTAGACCCAGAAATATTTCTGTGAATGCTCGGTGAGTTCTCAGTAAATATCTTTGATATTTTTAAGATTAGTAATTATCACGACTTAGGGGAGCGGAAGAAGCGGCGCTCTCCTTCTTTTGGTAAATATAACGAGGCGGGATGGTAAGACGACGAACCGAGTCGGTAAATATACCGGGACTCTACTGTAAGTCATGTAACGTTTTACACTCGATTACCCGCATAGAAGACAAATATCCCGATGACATTTCCATAATATTATTTTTGAGACATTAATATTGTGGATATGTTATCAGGAATATTCAAGAGACATGCCCAGAACGTCTTATGTCCGCTTTTTTTGATATTTGGTGACATCTGCAATATTCTAGAGACATTGTAGAGACGTTCTGCGTTTATTCTGTGATACAACATATATATTCTGGAGATGTTCTGCAGATATTGTTTTGACATTCTAAAGACATTTCGGTCATAAAGAAAACTTAAAAATAGAACGAATTATTATAGATATTTAATTTGATTTTTATTATTATGTATGTTTCGTTAGATATGTTATTACGGAATATAGTTATACAATTTCGCTCGCAAATAAATCTATGAATCTGAAAATAATTTACCCCGACCGAGAATCGAACCCGCGTCTTCCGTTGACTACGCTGACGTCTTAACCACTATGCTACGCACGCATTTATATTATTATAGCGTGAACAAGATTATATCTAAAAATGTTCTGCACTATCTGCAGAATATTCTAGGAACCATATGTGTAGAATATCGCAAATGAAATATTTCCAGAATGTCTCATCTGCAATGTTCTGCAACGATTCTCGCAAAACATTCTAGCTATGTTAAATTTGAGATATAGTGAGACATATGAAATGAGACATCTCTAGAATATTCTAAGAATAATACATATAGAATGTCTCAAATGAAATATTCTCGGAATGTCTCATTTGCAATGTTCTGCAATATTTCCTGAGTAACGTTCGGTCGACATCAAGTTTGAAATGTTGTGAGACATTTCGAATACTATATCGCTAGAATATTCCGAGAATTATATATATAGAATGTTTCAAATGAAATGTTATCAGAATATCTCATTTGCAACATTTTGTTTATTGAGACATTTTCAGAATATTCTGGAGATGTTGCAATATTCTGGGGATATTCCGCAGATTTTATTTCTATGTGGGTAGTTCCACATTTTGGTCTATTTTGAACTGATAATGTCCAATCAGTTACTGTAGTCAGAAACCTCCTGAAAGTGATCCTATTCTGATCGACATTTTTTAGCAATCTTGATCTAATTCTCATTAATTGTCGTAGTTTTTAATTTTTTGATTCACTTGCTTTTCGCCAAATGTGATAAAATTTATTTGTATTCTTTTACACTTATGATACTTCTGGTTATGTCTGGAATATCTGTAAACAACACATTGAAACTTGAAGTACATCGAATCTAAACAAATGTATATGGCCATAATAAAAGTATCTACATTTCCAGGAATGCAAATCTGAACAAACCAGAGGAAACATCCAGATTCCGAAAGGACACCTCATTCGGCATTCGTAGGAACCAGACGGATATAGCAAGTAACAAATCATTCGAACGAAAAGAATTCTTCTCGGAGAATTTCCATCAAATGACCTGACGCGACTGCTCTTATCGCCGAAAAGCCAGCCTCGTAAAATTTATCTAAAACCGAGAGTCGTCCACGCTTTCTACCACCAGCGTGAAAATCCACTTTACCGGCGTAAAGAGCGAGTCGGAGCCGCAATCCGATCATTAAGGCGTAAATCAAGCCGAGGGTTGCGTTCTCGCACGTGGGTGCGCGTTATCTCGAACCCAAAACTTACGTCTTGTATCGTTATATTAACGATCGCAGCGATCGCCGTTGTGTCGGACTATTTATGTCTCCACTGGCTCGTACAACCGAGGAAACGGATTCTTCTCCATCGCATTTCGCGTAAATGCAAAAGTGTCCAGAAGGTCGCTGTTTGGGCATGTCGTTTCAGCCGAACTGCTCCACGTCCTTCTTCCAGTTCTGCAGAGAGAAAAAAAGATTTGAAGAATAGTCAGGTTTCGGTATTTAACGCAAGTGTCGTTCTGTGTGACCGCAGCCTTGGAAGATTCGGATATCGTAAGCGGAGAAGTCAAAAGCGAAAACGGCAAAAGCAGGAGGTAGAAAATGGCATCGTATCGACCGATGCTACGAGCAGGACGACGTATACGGCGCATTACGATCCGCGCCATAAATTAGCAATTATTTAATTTTCGTTGGGCCCGGGGTCCTTAGACGGCTCTAAATCAGTCTCCGTGCAAAAAGCATAGATAACTATGACGCATGGCCACGGGAAAGAGGCCGCGCCAGTGTACGTGGATGGCTCGGCACGTGCATGTGTGTGTGTGTGTCGGGGTTCGCGAATTGAATTTAACGTAGGAGTGGAGGGTGAGGGAGCGAGGCTGGATGATGGGGAGTGAGGAAGAGGAAAATGCTGGAAGATGCAAACCCTGAGAGGAAGAGAGAGAAGGTCTGGGGGAGAGCAAAGGGGTGTGGATATCGTGATAGGTCGACTGTATCAAGGCAGCAGCAACGCTACCGTTGCTCATGACGTCGGTGACGTCGGTTGCTGCTTTGCGCCTCGCGAGAGAGAGTTGCTGGTCTTCTTGCTCCGCTTCCTCGCCTCCATGTAAATGTGCAGGACGAAAGCGTGTGGCGAGCGAGTGAACGAGCACACGAAGCTGGGCACAATGGCAACTAGTTTTAATTACAAAGTAAGGTGAAGCGATCAATCATAATGATGTACGTGAGGCAGGCGCGCGGCCTCTGGGGTGTGCGAGGAGAGGGACCTAAAGAGAAAGACAGAGAGAGGGGAGGTGGGGCCCTCGCGTACACTTTGCGTATAATTTACTGGCCGTGGATATACCTGGAGTTATGTGTGCGGGGCGAATGTACCGAAAGTGAGCTGCCGTATTCCTTCGACTTGTACGGCTGGCTTCTCTAGTTTTGCTTTTTGTACGCTCGTCGCCGTCTTTCTTGCAATCGTCTACGAAAACAATCTGTCGAGATACATTTCGTTAATCGGCTTCCACCTAAGAAATATTACTTCGCAAACTTGAAGAAATATTATCGCCTTTCATTTGCATAACGAGTCTTGGTCTTGATTTTTCTGAAAATTTACCCTTTGTGCAAAATCCAGATAACACCTATATCAATTCGAACATAAAAGCAGAACGCGACCGTGAAGAATGTGATTTTCGACAATGCCCATGCCTCGCTTAATGATAGCCATAGTCCATAAAGGTAGAACAATTGTTTAAACACTCCCCGAGTGTAAAACGCCGCTTGGACTATAAGTTTTTTAGAACTCCGAAAAATGATCAATACATATTTTTTTATTGGCAGGTTTAACGGCTGAAGATATTCCCTGAATTGTTCGAAAATAAAATGTATAATACTGGTCAACAAAAGAGCATCCCCCAGAATTGGTCAAAATTCGCCTGTATTCTGGACCTTAAATTTGGAATCGGAATGTATGGGAAATGAAAATGCACGATGGTAACAAAAAAAGTTTGCAATAATATTCTTCCTTGGACGATCTCCACTTCAAAGTTATGATGCATGCTCAATCTCAAAGTTTTAGACAAGCACACATTTCGCATACATTGCAACTGCAAATTTGAGGATTAGGAAACAAGCACGATGCGCTAGAGTCCCGGGTCCGAGCGCCCCACCTATGACTTCAATCGCTGGAAAACAGTAGAGTCCATCGAAGCTCAAAATTACCAGATTTGTCGAAAATTTGTCAAGGAATTCAGTGATATTTTTTACAAAAATTTTAACTCGTCCTGTCGATCTTGAAAGTTATGTTTAAGAATTATATTGTTCATAAAAAATAGGATTTTTCATTTTTCAAAATTTTCTGTTCTTAGAATGAAAGTACATATCCTAACGCTTAAAATGAGCGCCGGTTGAAGCATATACGACGAAAGGAACCGTAGATATGAGCGTTTCAAGCAGAGTTTTTTCCATTTTTGTCAGTTTATGTGAATAGTTTAGAACTAATGGGTCTATGTTTATCCTTAAAAATAAATTACTTTTTTTCAAGGACACTACCAAATTTATTACGTAATATATTACTAGAACAGATTTGATATATCCCCTCCTTATTGTCTTTCTATTTATGATTCAGATGTTACAAGAGCCCTCTTTTCGAGGAAATATTGTATTTATCTTCTAATTGTGACATTATTTAATCTAATCTTTAATAGTTCAATGAGTAATAAAAAGAGAAACTTTGAAGGTATTTTGCATAAAGATATGTCAAATCAAAAATGACTTGTCCACTAAAAGGAGAAAGTCATCGGAGAATTCCATGTCGAGTCTCGACGAAATTTTGCTCACTTCGCGTGAAAGTCTAAAAGCGGATCGCTACCAAGACCAAAGTCACTTGATACGTTTCAATCGAAATGAAAAGAGGATGTCACTATCGAGGTTCGTCAAAAATTCATTATCCGACTGTATCGAATGGCCCCATCAGTTTCAAAGCGCGTGAACAAAGGGACCGTTCAATGGAAAGGTTTACTCTTGGGACACGAGGCAACAAAGTGGAAAATATTTAAAAACGACCGTTACTGTATTCAATTTATTCTGCAATATTGTATGCTAAGTAGTGTATTTATTTACTAAATTTAAGCTTAAGTTTTGTTTTATCTAAAATATATTATGTGCAATATAAATCTATAAAAACATTGAGAGTAAATGATTCTTTGACTTCAAATATGTGTTATATCTAACTTATTTTTAACGGATTCGATGCTCAAAGTTGAATGATCGATTGAAAATATATCCAGCATAGATAAGTTTATTGTTTATCTGATAAACAAATCAATTTTAGCAGCAGGTTAAACCAGATTTGGAAATTTCGTTGTTGAAGGATCGATGAAATGTATAGTTAAATTTTCTTCTTTTCTTGTTATCGCTACCATTTTATTAAATATGTAGGTTTCTATGTAGTAGGTTCTTATGTAGGAAAAATTTCATTCAATTTTTTCCATACTCCGCACATGAATGATTCAAAATATAATTGAATCGAACATGTTACGAGCCTATCTCATCGCCGTTCGTTTGTTACAAATAATGCTAGATGGTATAGGTATGTAAATTCCACAGATTCTGTAAATTAACTAAAATCAAACTTATAATAGCTGTAACTCTTAGACAAAAGGTTTTATAGAAAAAATGTATGCATACTTGTTTTTTTTAATATTTAATAGAAGCAATGGCCTTTAACAAAAAATTGACACGTTTTTACTAATTTTCACCCCCTGATTCGTATGGTACTGGTCACAATACATCGATGACCATTTTTGTCCCCTCGGAACGCCTATAGTGTACACGGGAAGTTACTTAGTACCCGGACTATGGGGCATCCAACCTCTCAGATGATAAGAAAGTGGAGAGCCAAGAAAATTGTACCACTAAGAAATAAATCGGTTATTAATCAATTAATTGGAAAACAAAACCAATTGATTAATGTAACTTTTTCCTTAGTTGCCCCAACCAATGTTACGCCTGGAACTAAGAGTAGTAAGTGTTTGACGAGTCCAACCAATCCACTTTACACGTGTAGGTTCATATTATATTTCCAGTTGTATATTTCATTGAGATTCTGTGTTCATTAAATAAAGATTGAATGGAATCAAAAAACTCCATAACTCGATAACAAAAAAAAATTGTATAAAATTTTTATAAAGTGGCTATATAAAAAATATATAAAACTTATATAAAGAAATGGTTCTATAAAATATTTATAAAGTATTTTAAAAGTTAGTATATTTTTATAAGCATTTTATAAAATGTTATGAAATTAGAATCCACACTGCTTTTGGCAAATAACGTCTTCTGAAAATATTTCTATAATAAGAAATTATGAATTAATTAGGAAATAAATCACCAAATTGTACAATTTGGAGGAAATATATTTTTTACCAAAATTGAATAGAATTTGTATATCAACATACAAATTATGTATTGTTGTTTCTGAATTCAAATCGAAAAGATCTCCTAATGAATTGAAAATAGGATATCATGTAGTCAACGGATGTGGAAATATCCTGGAGGTGGTTTTGTATTTGGCGATGTACTCTGCAGGAGTCTGTAACCTCTGAGACCCGGCGCTGTCGATGAATTAAGAAGTCCGCAGAAATAATCCTTTAAAATGCAACAGTACCAAATATTGGTGGATACTTACATCAAACAATTCGTCGATCATTCCTAAAGTTACATTTCTGCGAAATTCTTCACCCCGAACGCAAAGAAGAAACAAGTATTTATTATAATTTTTAGGTTACATGCATGCGATGTACCTTCTCTACAGTTTAGAAGTGCAAAAAAAACAGGTGTGGTTACCGTGGTGGTTACTAGGGTATGTTGAATTTTAAAAAGAATGATTTTTTTGACAGTTTGTTCTGAACCTTGTTGCATTTTGTATCGCACTGCATGTAACCTAAAAAGCATAATAAATACTTTGTTTGTGCTCGCTATTTTTCAGAGGGTCAAGAATTTCCTTAATATTTCTTAAAGAATTGTTCGTGTTTTCGCAGAAATGGAACTTCATTGTTTGATGTCAATATCCACCAATATTTGGTACTGTTGCATTTTAATAGATTATTTCAACTGGATTTTTATTTCATCGACAGCGCCGGCTCTCAGAGGTTGCAGAGCATATCATGATTTTCAATTCATTCGGTGATCATATCGATTTGAATTCAGAAACAATAATACAAAATTTGTAAAATTTGTATATTGATATACAAAATTGTATTTTATTTTGGTAAAAAATATTTTTCCTCCAGATTGTACAAATATATATTGTTGTTGCTGATTTATTTCATAATTCATTTATCATTTCTTTTCATACCCACACAGCACGCTGTCCTGAGGACGTCCTCAGGAGCTCCTCAGGACGTCCAAATGTCCGCTTTTACCATCCTGTTAACGTCCACAGGACATCTTCAGGAAATAGGACGCCTTGAGGACGTTCATAGGACGATAAAAGCGGACATTTGGACGTCCTGAGGAGCTCCTGAGGACGTCCCCAGAACAGTGTGCTGTGTGGTTAGAAATATCTTCAGAAGTCGGTATTTGCCAAAAGCAGTGTAGATTCTAATTTCATAACATTTTATAAAATGCTTATAAAAATATATTAACTTTACAAATACTTTATAAATATTTTATAGAATCATTTCTTTATATAAGTTTTATACAGTTTTTATATAGCAACTTTATACAAATTTTATACAATCTTTATAAAACTTTTTCACCTAGAAATGCGAATAAAAGTATGAATAAGAATCTGCAGTATTGACGTTGTATTGATCCATTATTACGAATGTTTAGGTTAAATTCCTTAATCTAAAATCGTTTAGAGGGTTTAACAAGTTTACCAATACTATATCCAAATTTTTAACGTTACTGTGTTCGAATATTTAAACTCTATAACAATTTTAGTCTTAAAATATTGCGTATGCTTTCTTAGTAATGAAGCGAAATAGCGAAATGTAAAGGATAATACAACAATTTTTTCATCATTTTAATCTCATTATTTTAGCTAATATCCGTTTTTGTTGCAGTTCCTCCCGAATTTGGGTGAGTAGCGTCTAAATGTTTTTCCGTATGGGGATGGAGGTCTGCATCATTTTATTGGCCTGTATCCAGAATAACCAAAGGTGGTTGAAGGTCATCCCAAAACCTTTTCGTTTTTTGAATTGCCGAATTTCTATTTCAGTCTGGTACATTTTATGCAACAGCTTGGAAAATAATGCATGCAATGAAATTACCAAAAGATAGAAATATTCTTTGTGCCTACACGGACATACCTCAAACAAATTTACTTACAAAAATGGATTTTTTTCGTCAGTATAGCCAATTGATTTATATAACGATTTTTGTTTCTTTCGAACTTGTATCGGGTAGCTTCGGCCACCCAGGAAAATGACACACAATTACTATAAATTATTAAAATTTAACCCAATTTATTTTTAAACAAGTCTTAAACAAGTCAGAATATAAGAAAAATGTGACCCAAATGCCAGCATTAACTTCAGATAATTGCATTATTATCAGAATAATGAAAATGTATTAAAATTACCTCAATTAATACACGATTTTAACTGGCCTCGGGTACCCGACCTGTTAGTGGCCAGGGTTACCCGAAAGTCACAGCTGTGCTAATCGAGAAGAAAATACAATATTAATAGTAAAATATTTAAAATATAAAAAATGAAAATTAAAGCTCTTGAGACGTAGAATCGACAAACACTTTATGAATATTTAGAACCGGTTTTTAATTATTTTCAATTAAAAATTACTAAAATGCCGAAAGAGATTTCATTTGTTCGGTTTGTAAAATCGAAATGCTAACTATTCTACTCAAAATGGAACGGAATATCTTCATATTTTGAAATTTGCTGTTTCGGGCAATGGTACAAAAGATAAGTGAAGCAGTATTCGTGTAACCTATTTGGATACTTCACAGTAGGTAGTGGCCGTGGGTACCCGCTGGCCGGGGCTTCCCGACTTTCCTCTACACCGCGACGTACAATCAATTTTACTTGATTAATATTTGCATTAAATAGAATTCCATTAATGGCCATGACAATTGATATCTGTGGCAACTATCAAAATTCCACTCCATCGATTTCAATTCCACTGGCAGGAATGAACGACAAGTCAAGTGCACCAGTCAAAACACGGCGTAAGGTTAATTACGGTTCAGGATACTAATAAAGTCTGGTCATCAACTCACGCACGAGGAGTTTCATCCCGATACTAATTATTGTAATGCCTCAACCGCTCTTTATTATTTTTACAAAAGTAAAGTCATAACGGCCAGTCAACGACCGGTACTGAACGATTGTATCTCCTTAATAAATACAAGATCCGAAAGACTGACGTCCAGTCACTCCGGCGAAATACGACTCGCGCTTATGTGCGTGCATAAGGCCGAGGCAATATACGGACATGGTCGTGAATATATCGCATGGAAAGGTCGGCGTTTTGAGACGGCGTGACGAGTTCTGATGGAGATCCGAGTTCGCCTTGTGTGGCATGCCGCAAGAACCCATGAACGAGTACCTTTTTTTCGGACGTCATCCACCCCCGACCCCTCCAACGTTGACCTCGACAAATACGCAAAAGCTCTCGGGTGACTAACTTAGCCTCCGGGAGCCCAAGAAGTCCCCTGGTAGCAAGATCGTTTTCCAGATCGGCCATCTTTTTTCACAAAGGTACGCCCGCTATTAATTATTAGCGTCACGCCAGCAGTAACGCACTTTTTAACGGCTCGGATTGTGGGAGTAACCGAAAAACATTGTTTTTGTGGATTACAATGGGAGGCCTTCCAACAGATGTAATGGAGGAGTCCAAAGCGACCGCTTTGTTGATTGCAGTAATGTAAGCTCGGAAATGCATCGGGGACGCTTAGCTCGTGTATGTAAAGGTACTCGCACGTGATCAGGCATCGCGTGACGCGCCGATGTCCATCAGGTGCCGCCAAGACAAAACGTAATTATTTCGCGTGATTAGTTGACCATATTCAAAGTTCTTTGGAGACTAGCTCGTGCACTGTACAATTAAAATGGCGATTTATAACATTTTAACTTTCGTTTTTAATTTGCGACCTCTAATATCCTCGTGTTTTGCCAGTTGCGTTTTTGTTATTTATTATCCATCGCTAAGTTATACATTACAGAAGATATTCCATTACGTAAAAGGAATCATAATGGTAAATTATACAATTAAGCATTCATGGAGAATCATTTTCTTCAAACTAAAAGAAAACAGTAATAAACAATAGGAATTAATTTCACTGGTTGGGAATTGATTCATACTCATTTTTGTTTTAATTCGTATCATAAACTCGCTATTTTTACACTCCAGGCTTATTAGCAGTCTTAATGGGAATTATTAAGGTCATGACGCAGGAATGACCTTGTTACGTAATAAAGCCGAAAGCTTTTTCCAGGCCGGTGCACGCCGCAGATAATCCGCACAGGAATAAAATTTCTGACGGTCGGATCGTAAAATTAAGTAAGTGTCGCGGTCGAACGATCTTCGAGAGTCATTACGCGAGGTGCACTCCTGAGGCGGCTCGTGCACACTCGAGGTACATTAACCACCACGGTGCGATCGTTAAACGCGTAAGAAGCGAAGAAGAACCAGCTCTCACGTGTCTAATAGATTTTGCCGCTTTATTATTTCATTGTGAATGCGGCACGCGAGGCCGTCGCCGATCGTTCCTAGCCTTCAGCCCCGTCGAACTGATTTGTATTGCTCTATTTGCATTTCCTCTTCGAGTACCACTCTGCTTTTTACCGATCGGTTTTGTCCCTTTTTCGTTCTTCTGGGAATGATAGGATCGCTTCATAGGCAATATTGATGATGGTGAAAATTTGTATTTTTATTTTTAAACCAATTCATTAATTTATCAAGATACATGCATAATTTCTGACATTTCAAAATCTATGCCAAATACCACAATCCATCCCGGGATGTCCTGGGGACGTCCAAATGTCTACTTTTGGTCATCAGGGGCTCCTGAGGACGTCCTGGGATGGTCCTGTGCTGTTTGGGACTCATTCTAGGAACTCCTCTGGACTCATTTAAAATGTTCATGAAGGTCACTATTAATAATATAAGATCGCACCTCAAGTTCTCACTACTAATTTTTAATTAATCAGACTAAATAAAATACAAATATAACTTAAAAAGTTATACGTATTTCTTGGTATGAGAACAATAAAGTAGCCACAAAAATAAAAAACTAGAAGGTTCGAAAGACAAGGTCATAGTACTCTACATTTTTCAGATAGTTGAATCCAAATCCGGTGTCCGTTTGATCTCATGAGACCTGAATGAAGGTCAATTTTAGGTCAACTATGTAGAATTAATTTTATATGTTATTGTAGCACTACATCAATGCATATTTGGGTCGCTTCATCTGAATCCTTCGTCCGAGCTGGCCTCATTATGTCCAGATCATGATCATTTAAAGGTTAAATGAGGAGAAACAACTTGGTATCAATGTATAACAAAACATCTGGTCGTTTTTTTCGGTAACTGAATTCGAATTCGGCATACCTTTGATTTCATCTTATCTGGATGAAGGTCAATTCAAGGTCAAATATCGAAAATCAATTTTACATGTAACTAAACCAGTCTATAAGTTTTTGGATCACTGTATCCGAAACCGTGGTCCGTTTGACCTTATCAAATCCAGGACCCTCATATTCAAAATCAAATGAAGAGATATTTGGTACCAAAGTAAACCAACATATCGGACCGTTCCTTTGGGTTGTTGAATTAAAATCCGGTGTCATCAATCATTTTTTTTTTTAATCATTGTTTGGACTGCCCATCCCAAAATTAATTTTACGCATCAATATTTAGTCGTAGTTTGCTGTTTACTATTATATAGGGTAAATTCAGATAACGCCAAGATAACCTCACTTTTTTAAGCAAATACATAAAAAATACTGAATTTTCATAATATTTTTTTTATAAATTCATATTTGTTTATGAAAAAGGATTTTTTTTCTTTCAAATAAATCGGAAAAATGATTCCGATATCCAAAGAATAAGATCACGTATTATATATCATCAAATATTTTATTTTTCAAGATGGCACTTTTAAAATGGCAGCTTAAAGGTTTGTTCTTTTTATGGGTTTATAATTTCCAGGTTTTAAGTTTTCTTATGCATTTTGGAAAATAAAATATCATATATAAGGGTTTTTCAGGTCGCTGATTACGATTCTGATATCAGAATTGCAAAATACAAGATGACGGATCTAATATCGCCGATATTTTCCTCTAAATTTGTAGTTTCATATCCAGTTTGTTAATGAATTTAATTTATAAAGTTTTTGAGGTCCCTGATCACGAACCTGCCAACAGACTTGGCGAATACAAAATGATAGAACTAATATAGTGACAGTCCAAATTAAATTCCTTTTTTTTTCTCCAACCGCGCACATCGTACTTTTCTGGTAATTATTTTTTAGGAATTTGCTCGTGATTTCCTCTTTGCTGTTTGCCTACAAACGCTATTAAATTAATTACTTAATTATTAGACGTATCAAGGATGAATAAATGTAAAAAATCATAAAAATAAAAACAAAATACAAAAATGAAAAAATGAAAAAAAAAAATACTAAAATGCAAAAAAAAATCGATCATGATCTTATTCCTTAGATATCGGGATCACTTTTTCGATTCATTTTGTAAAGAAAAAAAATCCTTTCCCATACAAAAATATGAATTTATAAAAAAAATGTCAAGAAAATTCGGTATTTTTTATGTATTTGCCTAAAAAAGTGAGGTTAAACGGCGTTTTTTCAAAATGTTCTCAGCTATTTGAAAGAGCGATATCAGCTATTTGATAACGTTAAAAAAACTGTTGATTTCCGAGATGTCCGCAATATCTGCCTTATGATTAGGAAATCACGTAAGGAAAATTGGCATTTATCATTTCAAAATAATAAATCCCTTTCAATAAATTACAACTACTCGACGTATCAATTACCCATTAACTAACACCACATTATCGCTGTAATAACAGATTGTTTGTTAAAAAAATAAAGAACATCTTAATCATTTATCACGTAAACATTTATTCACTATATTATCGTGCGGCCAGTTGGTTCTCTTGGCTGTATTCATGCTAATTCAATTACCAGTAATTCATAAACAACAACGTACACGATAATTTGCTCTCATATACGGCATACGATATCGATAAATCTTGTCACTCACGGAAGGGCAGAAGAAAAAGCGCCGTTCGTTCTCGGCCGGGAAGAATTGTGACAACTCTGTATTATTCAAATTGACGACTTTCCGGGGCGGTACTTTTACCTTACGGAACATAACGGGCGGGGTCGTCGTGCGATTAATTAAATTCTCGAGTAATCAAAGACGTCACTCAGCCGTCCAGTTTTAATTAAAGTTCGGACATTATCTATTTGCTTTATCATCGCAAAATTGACTAGCGAACGCGTCGGGATGGCGAACGAGTGGATGAGCAGTGGAGTGACGGCAGAGAAGGTACGTCTATCGAGAAACGATAGGGAATTCGCCTCCGCGGACTCTTTGATAAATTGTGACCTCCCATTCCCTACGTTGCCGCTATCTCCGATTGTTCTAATCCATCATCGTAATCGCAATCGGATTCGATCAGTGCATGCTGAAAAAAACGAATTCCCTGGTCCATCAAAAATGTGGATTTTACGAATTATGATTTATGATTGACGTGGATTACGATATCGTTCGACTTTCGCGGCCTTTAACGATCTCGATGAATTACATTCGTACGCCGAGTCCATCGATCTCAATTTACTTCCATTTACTAATGTATTTTACATTTAGAAAAATAATCTTCCTCTGCTTTCCATCATTTGAGGTATGGATTAGTCTCATAATTATTTTGGACTTTTCATTATATCTTATACTTTATTCCAACTTTTAGCATCAGTGAAACGGTACCCATCATTTGTAATGAAATTATTGGCTTAGGTTATGTTGTAAACTTCGAACTGTAATCATCTTGGACTTATATCAGTAACTGAAAATGCTTTTTTAATATACAGTGTGCCAAAACTTAAAAAGCTGCAGGTGACTTTGTAGCGACCTAGCACAAGTAGTAGATCAAGTGATTGGTATGGTATCCTTTACACCTCTAAAATCTAATTTAATAGCCAAATTTGACTGTCCTCTATTAATTTTGATAATCACCAAGTTTTTGTTGCTATTCTGAACACAAAATACAGTGAAGAAGTCCCGGAACAATAGAAAACAAGAAAGTTTTCTGGTTTTTCGAATTACAAGGAAAGAGGTCGCCTTTCATTTTTCCCTTCTTTCACTTGTCAGGCTTTCATTCTCGGGAAAATATTGTGAGTCTTTCAAAAATATTTTTCCAGATATCGAAATGATTTTTCCCTCATTCCGCTCTCGTCAAATTCTGAGCATGACGTAGTCGCGGTGGGTCACGTATCGGCATCGCCTTTGCGAAACTCGTAAATTGGCCCAGCCGGGGCTTTCGCTACCGCCGACACGACGCCCCATCGTTGTCCAATACGGCCGTTACATGGATCTACGGAAACCTTTCGCAATGGGTTACGACTACGGTTATCCTTCGCCGAACGAAAATAGGCGACCCCGCCGAGAAAACGTCGACAATGTTGCTAGACGTCGAGACCTTCTTGAAAATACTGCAAGATCCACGTATATTTTTCACTGGTGAGCTTTAGATCTTGGATGGGGTCCGCGAGATAACGACCATGCCCATCGAATCGCGCTTTTAGAATCCGAAAAGAAAACGGCAATTGGTTGCGGAGTATTGACGTCTCGGACTATTGCAAACATTCTGACTGGGAAAAAAAAACATCACGGAGAGAAGTGCATAGTAAATTCTAATAAGACATCAATCATATTTACTATAAAGAATTGTTGATTTTTCACTGAGAGAACACATGAGTATTAAATACTATTTATTTCTATAATTATGTGTCGTGGTAATAGATGCCAACCAGTGGCCTCGTCATGTCTAGATCAAGATCAGTTAAAAGTGAAATGAGGAGAAGCAATTTGATATTAATGTATACCAATATTATGTCGTTTCTTTCGGTAGCTGAATTCGAATCCGACATCCCTTTGACTTCATCTGATCATTCAAGGTCAAATGTCGAAAATCAATTTTACATGCAACTAAACCACTCTATATGTATCTGTTTTTGGATCACTTTATCCAAACCCGTGGTCCGTTCGACCTTATCAAGTCTAGGCGCTCACATTCAAGGTCAAATGAGGAAATATTTGGTGTCAAAGTAAACCTACATATCGGACCGTTCCTTTGGGTTGTTGAAGTAGAATCCGGTGTCATCAATCAGTTTTAACCATTGTTTGTATTGGCCATGCCAAAATTAATTTTACGTATCAATATTTAGTCGTAGTTTGCTATTTACTATTATATAAGGTAAATTCTATCTCGTTATCTCGAGATAACGACCATGTCCATTGAATCGCGCTTTTAAACTTTCTTATGTCTGCTATTTAATTCACAACATTATTTTATACGTATTTAATTTTTAGTGACTGAAGAAAGAATAGTAATTAAAAATTTAAAGATATTTGACAGTTATTTTCACACAAAAGTCAATAATCTGTTTACGTTATTTCTGTGCAGTATATATTCAGAATACGATTTTTAAATCTTGAAGTGTATAAAAACTGTCTTAAAGTGAGAAAATATGTCTGAAACTTGGACACCTGTCATTGCCATAAACGACATACTTGTCAATATCGCGGATCATCGAGTAATTCGTTACAAAAACTTCTTTCAGGTCAATCCAAAACTTTTGACATCAACATTCGCAATATTGATTAATTCGTTAATATAACATCTTCTTTTTATATCCATATTATCGTATAGTTTGTATCCATAAATATCCGTGTTTATCCCTTCTGTCATCCTTGTCATTGTCGTCGTCATCGCCGATGTTGACACCATCCTTGCGATCGTTCCACACGTGTTGCCATACTTATATCTATATTGTTGTCATTGGCTTCAAAATTTGGTATGTTTGTGCCATATACATTATATTAACCTCAATTTCTAATTGTTGGAGTATTGTGATATCCATTATATCGCGCTTTCGTGCACGAAAACAAAAATTGTTTGGGTTCCCCACAACCAAGGTTAGTGCTCAACCCAAACCTCAACATTTGTGCTCAACAACCCTTGCTTTTACTCAACAGAAACTTGGTGCGTGCGGTTCCCACACTTTTTTTTTTATACAAACTGGGTTCGGGTTGAGCACAAACTTTCAGGTTTATGTTCAGCTCAAACCTTGCTTATGCCCAACTTAAGTAATTTTTGTTTCCTTGCACGAAAGCAGGATATAATGGTAACACAATATTTTGTTTGTTGGGAACAAGTTTTAAATTTATTATGAAATATCGACATTTAACTTGGAAATATATATGGGACGTTTTATGTCAGCCGGATCATCAATGTACCCAGAATTTGGATCAACCGCTCAAGACTTGCGAAGGCTCAAAAGGTTCGTCAGGTCAAAGGCCTTCAAAAAAATTCTAGTCTTTTAAAAAACCCAATATGGGGTATAAAATATATGCGCCTGAGATCCACTTTTTCATGGAAAATTCAACAAAAACGATAGTAAAATGTTCTTTGAGATATCTACGCCTGTGAAAATCTAGTGAGCCTCTCATAACGATTCTACAATCTCCGACATTCTCATGAGAGCCTGATTTGATTCCCATGTCGATCTCACACAAATTCTGGTTTAATTTCGCATGTCCGTAAAGTAGACGGACTCCTTTTAGTCCGTAAAGTGTGATTTTACGGACTGATCTCTGCAATTTACGGACTATAAACAGTCGGTAAAGTGCCTACTTTAGCGAACAGTGTATCAAAAATAGTGTTTGCTCCTCGGCCGTAAAATTTTAGGACCACGGTTTAGAGATTGAGCGATCCTCGGACAGGCTTTGCCAGTCCTAGGACGCACAATCTTCACACGGTCCGTAAAATTGAACTTTACGGCCTAGGACCGAAAAGTACTATGTTCACAGATTCCGATGATACATTTAAAACCAGTTACCTTCAAAACTTCTTTATATTGATACTTTTAATTAATCGAGAATTATTTAATATGGTAAAATAGGTATGGTGTGGTATTATTCTCAATCTTAGATTTACTAAATTGAGAATAGAAATTTAGCTGCCAAACTAAATTTGCTTTGAATTTTCGGGCGCTATATTGGATCTTCTAACAATCCAGAACTATTTTGAAAGCGTTTGACCAGACGAACATGTGTCCTCCATTCGTCCTCAAACGGCTTGAAAGGTAAATCCAAATTTGGGGTATGCTGATGATCCAGAAAAACGCTAGCGATATTAGAATTTAATAGGTCGGTAGTATTACTCATACATTCAGCAAAAGAAGATGATGTTCACTTGTATGTCGTAGGAAGAATTTTAATTTGGTTTATTTAGATCTATGATGCCCCTAATATTAAAAGTACTCATGTACATCCAGTTGGCTGAGCTAATCAAGGAATGGACATAATTTGTTAAGTGCGACAATTAAGACATCACCTGTATTGAAGGTCCACTTTCATCCAAGAAACCCCCTGGTACCCCGACCGTATTTTATTCGGAGTACTTATCAGTCGTTTCTACTTTGTCATTGCCAGTGGTAAGTTGCCTTTGGTAAGTACACATTTCAATTTATGACACTTCATTCTGTTATAACTGCAGCGGTAAGTCACATATTAATTACCGCCACAAACAATAGTCTGGACGGAGTGAGCGACGAGGGAATATGACAGATACGTAGACGGAGGGCGCCAGACTGGTGGGAGGAATTTGGCTTGCTCGTTTCGGGAACGTCGAATATCGCGGAATGGCTGGTGACTATTCATTCGTTTTTCTTTCCACCTCCGTCGTTCCTTCTTATTCGGTACTCGTCTCGATTAGTCCCCTCGTGACGTCCCCGCAGCACCTTCGTCGACGACGCGGTAAGACAGTTTTACGTCCCCGAGTTTCCAACTGCGGTACTTCTTCTATTCCTCGCAATGATTTCGTCGCAATCACCCTCCCTTCTCGTTTCATCCCTCTGGAAACCATTCGCAGTTTTCGCTTCTCCTCCTGGGGACGACGACGACTATCTGCCACGTTCGTAATATCGGGAACGGCAGGACGAAACTGCAGACGAGGAAGACGAAACGAGCGACGAGACAGAAAAGAGTGAAGGAGAACAGTGGCGAGGGGGAGACGATCGGAGGGAAGGCGACCGACACTTTTGTCAATACAGCCGGCGGGCTCGGTGCTATAAAGACCACTCGTGTCATTTCGCAATGACGAAACTTTGTCCCGAATGTCTCCGTCCTTTTTTTCACCTTCGTCCATCTCTCTCCATCCTCTTTTGTCGTCTCTTTCTACGTGCATTCGTTGCCCTCCTTCCATCTCGTCTGCCCGTCTCCCGTTTCGCCTGTTTTTCTACATTTTCTCTGTTGTCTTATGCTCGTTTCAGTTCTGCGGTTCTTCCGATTCTTTTTCTGCTAGTGACTTCATGTATATCTCTATTTTCCCCGCTTTATGTTGCTTATTTTACGGGAATGACAAGTCTCTAATATCACTTTCTTATTTACCGAATGAACTTTATTTGTATACATTGTCACTTGTTTTACTTGACTGAGAAATTAACTTTGATTAGGTTTTATTATTTTTACAGGAGTGACCATGATGTATAAATGACAATACAATAATCTGTTTTCATGAATACAGTAGGATGTGTCTTCATCTTTTAATTTTTTTGCGTATCTATTTCTTTTCAAGTCTCATCCAGGAGTTTGTTACTTTGGAACATGTCGGTCGTACTCAGTTCTTAAAGGCTTCCGTATCGGTACCCCTCTCCTCCCAGCCCACCCTTCCGACTTTCTTATCTCTTATTATATTGTCCTCCCGGTTCTTTTTCGCACTAGTCACAGTCTCCCGGCGTCGACCCTCGTACGCGGAGAAGCCCCGCGCGAGGTAACAAACTGCTCTCGTCGAAAGTATCGAGAAACAAAAGATATCTAAAGCATCCTGCACGGAAGTGAAGGGCTGGTGGAGGACAGTCGACAATCCGCCGTCGAGAACAGCCAATCCGCCGATTACTCGTCTCGTCGAAACTCCATTCCTGAACAACATCCAATGTCTTCGCTCGCTTTTCCTTCAGTCCATTCGCCTTTCTCTTCTACATCGCCTTGACATAACCTTCATGAAGATAATCTTACGGACGAGCCTGAAACCGAGTACCATGACAATTGCTGGAGGAGTGGGGATGAAGTAGATAAAACACCAGGCATCGACCCTCAGAGTTTGAACATCTTCTTTTGATTGCCAATAATTTCGTACGAATATACCGCAAGATGGAAGATTGATGAGTTTATTTCATCGCTTTGATTGTGTGATTGTAGTTTCGATTATGAGAACTAGGGGTTTATGAACATACGCTTATATCGATGTTTGGGATAAAGTAATGTTAATTTCCTGATCGTAATATCTTCGTATGCAGACGGTGAAAGAAGAAATACAACGACGCAGTGATGTTTATAGAGGAAAACTGAAATCTGACCCAAATAAATTAGCAAGAGAGCTCTTAAATAGTGACACTCATAATATGCGACTGAAGAGATTTAAACCTCTAGACTTAACAACTCGTTTTAAGTAAAGTCTAATTTTAATGTGTGAATCATATATAACATCTAGATGTTAAGTGTAATGTAAATAGAATGGTAGCCAAGCGGTAACTAATCTCCATGCTAATGTAACGCCAACAAATTTACTAATTGTCGCAAGATAGATTGTAAATAAAGCATGGGTGTTAAAAAAAAAAGAAAAAAATTTCTGATTTTAGGATTTTATTTTGCTAAACTGCAAAAGATTCATGAGATATTATGTGAAATTAGGTTTAATATATTGGGAATTATGGTATACTAACTTCGTGTCAAAAATAATTACTACACGTCGCAATTCCTAACTTGACGCGTCAAAACCAGACTGGTCTATTTCTGAATAAACAGGTCGTGAAAGTAGAAACTGATACTTCTTAACTAGTTCTAAACAACTGTCCTAAGTATACGTAGACCTAAAAAATGACATGAAAACAATTGGAGATGAAGAACAGGGAGGTTAGTACTAATACAAACTCTAGGATCAAAGTCTCAAAATTTAGGAAATAGGTTGAGTTTACCCTCAGATATAGTAGAAATACCAAAAGCCCAAAATAACAGTCGAAAGAAATCTGAAACCCCTTATGAAGCGTTATATCAGCAATAAGATACATGAAGTCCTCATAAGACTGCAGGTCTATGCAGGATATAGAAAATGAAGAAGTGACCTAAATACATAAACATATCCTGATTGTTAAAGACACGACGTTTTTAGAACCGTTAAAAAGAATAAATTTCCGTTCGAAGTGCATGTTCTGATAGATGGTACTTCGGAATGAGTTTTTCGAGTTTTCTCAAAGCCATTTGACACTTGAATGTGGGTACCAAAACCAAGTCAGCTGCAGGCGTAAGAGTACGGAAAATTTGTAATGATGAATAACATCAACAATGCGCAAATAATCAAAATGCAGTAGGAAATTTCATTATCGCAATAGTGACAGTCTGAGTTAGAAATGGCTCAACGACGTCCTACTGTCCACTTCAAGTCAAGTAACTTGGAGGGATGAGATCACAAGCCAGGTAGACAAAGGCTGTCACTGAAGACTTTTGTAAAAGCTGTGATGTCAAGATGAAGCTACATATATAGCCATACGTTATTTTGACTGAGAGCTTAGAGTAAGAACGAGTCAGAAGAACCTCGTGTTCAGTTAATCATTCAAATTTTGAATTCAAATCTCGACTTAGAAATTTTGTTATTGACTTTTTGGCACCAGTGTAGAAACACAGGAAAAATCCAACGATCGTTTTCTTGACAATGTTTCCACATTGCTTTACTTACATTTTTTCTTCAAAATAAAAGCCAACACATGGTCAACAAAAATGTTCAAATCGTAATTGCTGCACTGGTGTCTCTGACGGCACGACTCAACTTCACACAACTGCCAAAGTTACAATAATACTTTCAACGTTATACCTTGTACTTGAGAGGGGGTGGGCATCATTTAATTCACGATTGACAACGTGACAGGTCAACATTTCTTTTTGTGATAATACTTAAATTGGGTTCAATTTCGCTTGGGGTAAAATTAACCCTGATGTGGCAGCTAAGGGTTAAGTAGAAACGCTAAAAATACAGTATTTTTGTTATGGGACTTTCATGTCCCATCAGGAGTTAGAGACAAAGATAAGCGTAATAGAACTCTAAATCAGTCACGCTGGTACTAGACAGAAGCTAACATTGAAACGTCACGTTTTGTTTATTCACGCATGCGCATTGCACCAACTATGTACAAAATGTAACGATTTAGTGCAAACTCCTGTCTAGTGCTGACGTAGCTGATTTTGATTTCTGATAGGTAAGATAACAAACAGCAGTGCTCATATATTATAACGCTACCAAATAATAGTTTTGTTAGCATCTGTGTTAAGTTCGGATACCAAGGAGTCAAAAAGTACTAACAGTTGACATCGCACTGAATTTCAAAAATTTACATAACGATTTCTGATTATAGGATTGCATACTTCTTAGCTTACTAAAATCTACTGTTGATATTGCGCGCCTGATTAGCCTGGAAAAAAGTTACAAATATATTTTTAAACCTATGGAACTCTCAAGTTCCATTAGTACCTAGAGGATTAGGTATTTTTATTCATCCTAATATAATTTTCTATAAATAAATATCGAAATTTGAGTCAGATTTGAATTGCACATAACCGAAATTGAATTCAACTGCTGTAACTTGACTTATTAAAAACATATCTTTTTTCACCAGTTTAAAATGTTGCGACATTTGGACATGGACCAAAGTATCTGGCGCAAAAAAACATGGCCCAAAATATTCAGCGACAAAATATCCGGGGAGAAAATATCCGAGGCCAAAATATCCAAAAACAAAAATATCCTTAGTCAAAATATGCAGAAAGAAATATAAGAAAAATAAATCGCGAAGAAGAGAACAATCCAGGAAAAAAGTTTAAAAATAGTATATATAAATTAAACTCTAATACCATGTTAATGTAAATTGTCAAAATACAACATATAACGTAGAAAACATAGCAATAATATTACACGTGACATGTCGATCTGTTCCATTAATGAGTCAGTTACGAAGTGAAATATCAATTGAAGACATTTGCATAACATTAAATAAAAATGGTGTTAAAATTTATTCAAAGTCAAAAACATAAAAAAGATTCTAATTCATCAAGGCTCTATTTATATACACACATTCGTGACAATAAAAGATCCGTTATGTCGCGCTGCAACCAATACAAAATAAACTCATGCAATGTCTTAGTGCACACAACAAATACTTATCGTAGAGGTATAATATTATATAAAATATTTTGAAAAAAATTGGATGGACGTAAAATTGGACGAGGTCGTAAAAATCCCCGATTTGTCATTGCAGTGTGGAACTGTCATGGAACAACTGGACATGGCCTGCCGCGTACAAACAATATCGCGGGCAATCGTGTTGTTACTGAGTGCCGTCGTCGTGCATATTTTGTTATCGACACAGCATTGGAGGGTTTGATACAACATTATAATAATAAAAACATAGTGAATTTTCTAAAAGGAATCGGACTAAATGTAACTATGTAATGAAATTATAAAATAAAATATTTTTCAGATATTTTGTCGCCAGATATTTATTTTTCCGGATATCTTAGCCCCGGATATTTTTTTTTCAGATATTTTGGTTTCGGATATTTTGCACCATGTTTTTTTTGCGCCGGGTATTTTGGGTCAGGTCCAAATGTCGTGACACCGTTTAAAATATCTTAAAATGTATGACTAACATGGGATAAAAAATTATATTAAAACATTGCTGTAATTTGTCAATCAGCAACCGTCAACTTTAAAAAGGATGATCAGAGATATGCAAACCATGAATATGTCCCTGTGATCACGAAACTATGCCTTCCGAATATTTCGAGCGAGAGGTCAAGTCGGATTAAGAATCGTCACGCGATAAATCGGTGCAGTGAAACGCGCACCAAAAGTCCTCCAATCTCCGGCTTCGTAATGCACCTTTCAACGTCAGGCCGGCTCTTTATATTCCCGTTGCGCCGATTAATTCCGCGAAGATATTGACGGCTACCAATTCGCGTGGCTGTCTCTTTCATTCTTGGCAATCGGGATTACGCGGATGAAGGTTCGTCCAAGAATTCCGCAATGCTGAATCGTATTCTACATTTCCAGATTGATTTTCCGAGTGAATACCGAAAGGACGATTTCCTTGGACGCCATTCGAGGATGATGTTTTATGTGTTATTAATAGTTTTAATATTTTTGGGAAAAGTGATGCTAAAATCATATGATTATAAATAAGAAGTTTGACTTATTATATAACTTGATGATTGTATCGTAATGGAATTGGTCGGCATTTATGAAGAAGATAATTCTTTCAATGACAATTAGTGAAATTTTAGACCCAGGATATTGTATGCCAGAAAAGAGGTTAGAATAAAAAATGGATGTAACAGGGATGCCTTAAATACCACGTACATATTTTAAGGTTAACATTTAATTTTCAGGTATGCCATTACCAGCACATACGTCCGGAAAAGGCGATCATAAAATGGTCAGCATGCACATATTATAAACTGATCCCGGCCTCTGCCATCTGTCATCGGGACACCTCTCTAACTGTTTATAAGTGTCTAATAACGTCAAAGATCAGGTGGTTCGGATTCCACCTTCATAAACTGTAGGTCCCATCGCGATTTAGTCCCATATGTGTTCAGAAAAGTCGATGTAAAATAACATAAAAAAATAAATAAATAAACTGGTCCCAAGATCGCGAGTTCGAATCTTTATTGGAGCAACTATTTTCTGTTTACATCTAATATTTGGTAAATGCAGGAATACTGCCGATTAATGGTACTAACTCGGGACTACTATCTGCTGAGGGCGGTAGTTGTCGGTACCGCAAACGGACTTACCAATGCAATGCAATGCCTAATGCCTACCACATTTATGAAGATGGTCTGTCCATACCAACCATTTTGCAATCATTGGAATGATGGTGATGATTACGATGACAATATCAATTAAGTAAACAGGATGACTTATCGTATTAAATTTTATTAAAGTTAAGAAAAATATCTGTTTCTTTGGAAGACTCCAACGTTATGACAAAGTTGGCTACCAGCATTAAAATAAGTAACAAAAGAACCGAAGATTCTACTTGATATATTCCGTTATACCAGTGCAAACCACTAAGCTTACTCGAGTAAACGATACAAGAATGCATAATTCGTGGCAAGATATTCGAAGAGCATCTACGTTACCACCACATTGGAAAGATATTGCCGTTGCCATTGCTGGTATGAAACTCACATAGACGTTAAACATGCATCCCAGCTACGATAAGCTCGGGTAAGAAAGTGAAAACCTCAACAAATTAAAAGCCGATGCGGCGAAACAGCAGCGAGAAGTCGTTAGGTAAAAAGAATTCGCGAAAAATCGGGTCCTTCCCGATCATCTCCTCGTTCGTTGTACGACTACCATTAAAGCGGTTTGCTGTACCTCGAGACACGTAAGTACCAGTCCCTGGTACTGGTGGCAACGTGACAGGGAGCCAACGCGTACGTTACCGGCTATCTTCGGTCCATATCAAATGCGACTGAGAGTTCTTCCACGGGCTGGGTTCTCCTCGATTCATCGTCGCTTTTTACCCATCGCTCCTTCCACTTGCTTCCTTCGCCTTTCGCGGCCTGATGCGATGAACCCGCCGCAAACACGATCCTTGGTATATACCGTGCGCGCCGACTGGTTCGCATAATATCGCATACGCGGGTTGACTCCTTTTTAGTCGAGGACTTTGCCAAGCCCAGTTACCGCAGCACCAGGTAACTCTAACAGAGGTTGTAGGTATGGACAACACTTCGAATCTCTATGAGATATACCGAAGAATTCAAAGTGCCCGCGAAGATACTTAGATGCTTCAGATTCCAAAGAAGAGACGAGTGAAAGATTGCTGTAGAAATGACAGGTGCTTTCATCGATGTTTTTCATCACCTTTGATAGAAGACCTCTGGAGGTTTTGACGTTTAAAAGCCATTTCAATCCCTAGACGTGAACTTACAACGTGATGCCGACGCATTCGGAACTAGAATAAGGATTTGATTTTATGATAACTGCTGCTGTTCAGGAATGGAATACTAGTCCGTTTCATCATCTGATAAACCAACCTCGGAGATATAAATATTCTCTCCAACAATTATTGACGAGTATGGTGTTGATCGGGAGCGGAACAGTTGAAACAATGTCTTTTATAAATCAGTTCTATATAGGATAAAAAAGGATAAAAAATAAGACTGTTTCGCCGCTGTAATGGCTACTTGTGGGTATTCATGGGTCGAATCTCCATAGACAAGGTCGAATTCGCAGATGTTTACAAATGAATACAATTCTTCATCCATCCAGAGACTGTCGCTCTGTCTGCCCTTCGCACAGGAAATTGATATTTTGTATTTCATTACCTCTAAGGATATGTGAAATCTCCAGAAAGCCCTGAATGGTAGTGTCAACAATTATTGTGTTAGCAGGTGTACTATTAGTAGATTAATAAAATATTGGTGTCCTCTCAGCAATCTATCGCCTATCTATTGGCATACAAAGTCAGGTGTCAAACAAGTCAGGCTATAGCCACGCGGTCATCGTATCAGGACTACTATTTTCGGCTTCATTCCTGGCAGCAATTGTGACAACTAGCCCGGCTAGCCACTACTTATCCGACGCGTTACGTTACCTAGTGCAGGGTCTGGCCAGAATGTTTGTCACAATTACACAGGCCAACAAAATGCGGTCGACCTTCATACCCAAAAACCAGACTGTACTTATTTGAAAATTTTCGACGCGCAGCATACAAATTTTGAGACATCCTAACCCAAAGGTGTTAAAAATTACCAAGTTTTTGTGGTGGAACAAAATGTTTTGTTGTAATTTGGTGAAAATTATATTAAAATCTATTATCACCATTAAATTAGAGCTATTCATCACCGTTAAAATGCTTTTTTAATCATTCCGACACGATTTTTTACTATTGTACCATGACTCTTGGCACATGATAAAAGGTGAGCATTCCCATAGATGCGAAATAGACCTAAAATAGTAGGAGCGCGAAAAACTAATACTAAATTACCATTAGTACAAGACAGGTACGCTGATATGAGTATAGAGTTCCTGCTTGTAGTATTGGCCGATTTTCATTGGCTCATTAGAACTCAAGAAAATATATTTACTGAAAGAATGGCTTTAGAATAATATCCACACCAATTACATAAGCTTGCAGCCCTTTCATCTTCACCTGCTTGCAATTGTAGAAATTGATGGCCTATAACAATTGTTCTTGTTTCACACTCTCGTATGCAATAAATATTTTTTTCATTCCTTTATCCAAATCGCAGAGTAGGAATTGTCTAGACAGCTTCTTGTCCAATCGATAAAGCATCCCAAATGATTATAACTGAGTATATGCTCAAAATATTAACCAGTGATCTGGCGCCTAATTTCTGATGTCTCCCATTTTTTTATATGTTTTAGTAATTATCAAATAGTGACTTTATCTCCAATTAGAACTTTACTTACTTTGTAAAATATTGAACTATTTTTAACACTTTTTTCAATACTTTCAATTTACTAAATGACTGGCTTTCCCGGTTTAGCGTCCATCAGTAGTCGCTCATCATGTTTATGCAAAGTGTATCTTCAAAGATATGTTGCACATATTGTTTTATGCGTTTACTAAATCAATACAATTTTCGGATATTCAGGATGACGATTGTTGTTGCCTACGAAATTTTCCCATACCGACTTGAATGTTTTCCATCATGACAATTCATAATCATTATGGATATTTTCGAATTTTTTATTTTATTACTTTTCTAATTTGACGACCAACAAAAACTCCAGTTTTTAGCTTAGCATCGTTGAGGTTAGAAAATGTCTGTGCTAGATACTTCACTACACCAAAGCTTTAACATTTGATGCACGGCCTAATTTAATGCCAAGGGAGGGCAATGTTATTTTCCTTGGATGATTCTCGCGCACAGAGTTACGACCGCGCCTGGTGGCTACAAGCATCACTACTTTAGTAAAATTGATAGAAAAAATTTGTTTAACGCAAACATTACAAACGCTTTCATCACGAGACGAAACAAATGGAAAGCTGTACGAAAATAAATCGGGATTCAACATGTTTAGGGACTATTGCTAAATGCTCAAACGGGAAATAACTCCTTTGGTAAAAAAAGAAAAGTTAAAGAGGAATATAAAAAGTGCATCCACGTTATATATATTGTGGCCAAATGACCATTGGTTTGCCCCAAAAACATTCGCGATATGGCCAAAAATGCTCATGTTGATATATTTAACCTCATTTTTCTCGGACGTGCGACGTGATAGTAAGATTTTGCTAGCCTCAAAGGCAAAAGAAGTATCGGAGAGTGTAATTTCCAGGCATTTTACAAACAGAGCAGTGTAGTTATAATATCGCGTTTTTTATTAAATAGCTCGATACAATGCTAATTAAAATGTATAAAGTTTACTTCTGTGCATCCACCGAAGTAATCCAAAATATTCTGGAATCAGTGAATAGAGGATGATAGGGTTGAAGCGGTGCAATTTTGTTTTTAATTCCATGTACGTGTTTCGGCTTGACAAGTATTGTCATGATGAAGCTTTTAACGAAATGCATTTATGTATCTGCTAACGCCATCGTTTCAAGTCCCAAAAAATATTGCGAAAATGATAGTTCGCTTGTTAAAGGCAAACAAAAACTAAAATTTTGTTGGTAAGCTGCAGTGGCCATCAGCAGTCACAAAGCTTCCACGTGTCCTTGGGTTTGCTCGAAGTCCAACATGTTTCGTGCGAATCCAGGTAAGTAACAGAGCACAAATACCAGGTCCGAGGTCTAATCCGACAAGTCCGAGTACAGGATATTATTTATATCCGTGGACGCAATAGGTACGTACAGCTCGGGCTGGAAGCGAGACGCTTGAGTGGCTGTGAGATCGACCGAGGAGGACGAAAGATTTACGAAGAAGGTTGGGGAGTAAAGGAGCAAAGAGTAGGGACACACCGCGGATGCTGGCTGGTAGCTCCTATAGGCTCCCGGTCACGACTCGCGGGCTCCTGTATTTGAATACAATGCATTATATTGTTCGCGTCATATCATATATCTCTCCCGCTAAATAAACGCCGTCTCAATATTTAGACCTTCGAACGACCGGCTGCGGGTGCTACGGTATGAAAGAATAGACGGACGTGGTAAAGAGGGTATGAAACGAGAAAGACCAAGCGAGATTCGAAAGAGAATGGCAGAAAGGAGGAAGGAAGAGATAAAAAGAGGTAAGGATTGGAAGCGCCAACCTTGTGCGTCCACGTCGATAAAAATCGAATGAAAAAGAAAAGTCAGATCGGGATATTCACTTCTGCAAAATGGTTGGTATGTAACGCTTATGGTACATCGAGTCTGAAATACGACATATAGGTTAGAAATGCAAATCTCTGATTGATGACCACATATCAAAATAGATGATAAGAATTTCATGGGCGTTACATTTAGGATAGTAAAAATATTAGAGGATCATCGATTAATATCCCTAAGATGATGAAGGAGATGGCTGAGACAATTAATGATGAACAGGATGACAACGGAGATTGAGATTACAACCGATAATAGACAAAGCCTATAATTTCTATAATTGTTAAATTGTTGCTCGTGTCTATACTGAATTTGATCTTTATCGTCGGAGCCTTCCCTGTACATGCTGATTCATCAGGATCAATCCATCAATCTCTCCGTATGATTTTGCCAGTCGTTTCGAATTTTTTTCATTGATCGGCAAAATGCAATATCGCAAACTATTGTCGAGTGTTTGCAATTTTCTCACTCCAAATACACAGAGCGCACTCTCATGGCATGGAATACCATCATTAAGGCGAAGACTCACGATCTCCATCGCAGAAACTCTAGAGGTATGATCGCCATTGGAAGATCTTAATCCAGCAACCATGGTTGATATCAGGCTTCTCACGCGCTCGCGAATCGTCGTTTATCGGAAGTGCGCGGCTTCGTACAGCGATATATATAATCGGTCGTTTTCCCGGCTGCACGGTCGCTCGTAAAACAGCATCCCAAGAGCGTTAACTCGCGATCGCGATGATCTATAGTTATCGAACTCCCCGGAGGCCGACTTGGCGTATGGTCTAGAATTGACTTAGTGCAAGTATCAGCGGCAGGAGGCTCGGAGGAGGGGCGACGATGACTCGTAACCTGAACAAGGCGAGATTTTATCGGCGGAACGACTGAGTGACGTCTGTAATCATCTGGTGGTCATCCACTCAATACGATGACCCCATCAGAATTCCTACTTGTTTCTTCCTGGACTCAGAGATTTCACAGCATTTTCAACACGGCTGTTTCCCATTACGTTTACTGCCGTTGTCAAGAACATTTTGAGGTTCTGGAACGTGATTCTGAGGAAATGTAGAAATACTATATGTGAAATTTGTGAAACTGACATTCAGTATTCATGGAGAAACTACATTGATAAACAGGTACACTGACGAAGTGTTTATGCTTTATGTACATGCAGTACTCCATCAAATGAAAAACCCGCTTATTCTCTCATTACATTCAGTCGTGTAATGCTTGTCATGATTCATCATCTCATAAATCCTCCATTGTTACTCATTCCCATCACAATTTGGCTATTTCGCATTTACATGATTCCAACATGATTTCCAAGCTAGTCGCCGTCTAACATTTCTCATGAAGAATTGCCGCTCTTTCTCTGTTCTTCCCGTCCCAACAATCCGTTGGAGTAACAACTCAATTGCTTCTTTCTTCATCGCTCGACCACTGAGTAAAATCACCCTCAGCCGCAAGGTACGTCACCGCCGCACCACTCTGTAAGATACGAGGCAACGATAGAGATAACCGGAACACGACGACGACTGCGATTTACCGACGTTCCATCGAAGCCCTCATTTTCTGCCGACAGCCGGCTATAATTGGGCCAATCTTCTCCGATTGAGCGACTGCCGCGCTATTTACCTGCCTGCTGCATCTAAGGCGGAACGCATTAAGAATCTTACTGCAACGAGACGAAAGGTGGACTCGGTGTCCAGTTGAAATTTAAGTTACGCCAAATTGGAAATAGCTGCACGTTTCGAGGATAAAAAGAAGATTATTAGGTTTCGTACGAAACATATTGGATACGACGACTTACAATTAACATTGTTGTTGTAAATTAATGTTCTCAGAAAAGTTTCCGTCAATTTTAGTTTTGGTGCTTCCCATCATGGAATCTAGTTGATTATAATTGATCCAATGTTACTTTTTTGTTTTCTTAAGATAAATTGTAATTGCAAAGATACGCGAGTGCAAAAGTGCACACTGTTAAAAATGTTTTTAAATTTAATACATTTTTAATATGCCCAAGTAAATTAATTATAATATCTGGAGTCTTAATTACATCGACTCAGACATTAGGTCTGGACGAAGTTTTGAATTTGGTCACGTCGGGCATGAAAATTACCCTATAGTTTTTCATCAAATGTCGACGTTTCAGACCCAATTCAACAATAAAAATATTTGTGTCCGTGATCTTGTACGTACGTACGTCCGTACGTCCCGTTTTTTTTTGTCACGCGATAGCTCGCGTACGGATAAGCGTAATGACATACATTTTTTTTTAAATACGCGTCTTGGCGTAACTTAGATCTGATTAGATTTTGGCGCAGATGCATCTGTCCATTACTAAAAAACATAAGCCCCAATTACGTTTCTTCGTAGTTTTTTGCATTTATTTTGTAAAAATACAAATTTTATTAAAAAATGTTTCTATGAAAAATGTTCCTATGTGGCTATGAAATGTTTTTTTACGGGGAGTTCCAGACGCTGATTACACAGGAAAACGAATGAAATCGCTGAAGGTTTTCTTTTACCTGATTAACCTAAAAAAGGTCGCGGTTTTACGTGACAGGCAACACATTTTTACAGCTTAACCTCTTGGTATTTAATTGCTTCCAGGGTTACTGTTGATAAAATTGTAGTCAAATATTCAAAATACAAAATCGTGGATACAAAATGCAAATGACATTTTTTAAAACTTCCCGGTAAAATCGAGAATTCCATAAAATGTTCCCTGATTTCATCGCGTTGAAAAAAATTGTTACCGTCGGATCATATTAATGCTTTTTGGAATTCGAGGTTTATTTTTTGGCCTCACTAATATATTCTTCATTATTCCAGCGGGAACACTGAAAATGCAGAACGTGTCTTATTTTTATTGCAAATAATCATCAATTTTAATAAAACAACGTTATTCAATCTGATTGAAACTACGGAACGAGTGAATAAATGACTCGTACTTTAACGACGAAGAGGCATAATTTCAATATACAAAATGGCGGGTGTTCAGTAGTCGGTTTAAGTGAAAAAACGGATAGAATATAAGATATCTAAGAGTTTTATTTATGGAAAGTAACTAGAAATAATGATTACATACGTGTCTGTTATTTTTAATCATGAATTTGTTATTAAACTTGAAAAATTCAAAATGGCGGCCAAAAAATAAGGCTGACAGACTATCAAAAATACATCCATTCTCTATAAAAATGCCAAAATTCAATATTTACGTGTATTTTGATGCAATATTTACGAGCTTGAAATCGTTAGGTTAAACTAAAAATAGCGGAACAAATAAGGTAGATGCATCTTATCATATATATATATATATTCGTTCTTGTTATAAAAGTAGAAATTGAATATTTACAGTTGTTTTCGCACTTTGATAACGAATGTGAAGGTTTTATTTTAAATTCAAAATGGCGGTCTAGAAATATGGCGAATACACCAGAAAATTAAAATGGCTGATCCAATACGGAGGGTACAAAAATCGTAAAATAAGTTGGTTATAATGAAACTAGATAATAATATTGTATAATTGGAAAATAAATGGTTTTATCTATGCGGTTTATAAATAGGTATTGAGGTTATACTGGTTCAAAATAACACATATGCATTAACTAATATCTTTTTCATAATGCAGTAGTGTCCCACTATATTTACCAACTCTGTTCCTCACCTTGCCCCCCCCGTCTCGTTATAATTACGAAAAGAAAGGGGTGCCGCTTCTCCCACTCCCGTCAGTCGAGTTATTTTCGTGACGTCACATCAGGCCCTTCCTGAGGCCCCAGTCCGCAAAGTAGGGGAAAAGAAGAGCGGCGACAGGAAAATATGACGAGACGGAACCGAGAAAATATGCGAGATGCATATTGGGATTCTAATGTAAACTGGAAGTACCTTTAGCCGCACATTTTTCATGTATTTTCTTTATTTATATGTTTTATTTTATAATTATACTTTTGTTTATTTTACTCATTCTGTGTTTTGTTAAAACAAAATGTCGGAAATAATGACATTTAAAAAAAAATGTAACTACAGACTTTAGAGAAAATTTTCTTATAATAAAAATGTCTTAAAATTGGCCAAAAAATACCTCGACATTTTTCTGAATGTTTTGATCCAATGTCATTTTTCAATAATTTGAAAAATCGGAAATTTAAAAAACACCATAAAAAATCTTAAAATATTTGATATTGTTCTGTAACCAATTCTAAGCAATTTTTACTGTAAGAAAAGTTTCAGCCCATATTACAGTTGCCAAGAAAAAATGTATTATTTAGACATTTAGAATTCATCATCTTGATGCCTGTTATTTTTCTGTGAGGAGGTTAGGTTGTACGTTAGAGTCCAACACACTTAAGTTTTTTGCTCATATTGAATGTTTATATTTAAGATTCACAAAAATATATTAAAGAAATCTAAAAAATAGCGTTCATATTCTATCGGTGAATATAACCTTTTGGAGAAATGATTGAAAATATACAAAAATGATAATTGAAACTTACGTTTTATCAAGTTCTATTCAAAACTCCACTTAAGTTTATTTTACGTAGGACCAACAGAAACAAATATGAGATAGCAAATAAATTCCTGGAGATATTCTTGATCTCGACGTGTGAATACTTAAAAATATGTATTTCATTACATTTTTGTTAGAAAGTAATCAAATGAATCAGATGCATGTCATAGAACTCGGAGATGTGTCCTTAGAGATTTTACCTGAAATAAATGAATTGCTGGAGAATATTAACCGTGGTGGTGGTTCAAACAAGACAAAGTAATTTCTTCAAGAAGTTCTACTACTGGATTAGATGAAGATATCTTGACAGTGGATGGAAAAAATGCGAAAGAGTATTATTTACATCCAGAAATTACTGCAAGAGCAATACTGCATCAAGGAGTTGACTAATGGAGCGATGCATAAATATAACATGAAAACGAAAATCTATTCAAGATTCGCAAAATTTAACAGGATCAGCAAAGGCATTGGGTCGTTCTATAAAGATTATTTTGAACAATGAAGAGTATTTTGATGGATTAAATTTATTACAGAAATTATAGGCGGTGGAGTAAAGTATACTCCAAGTTCATCGTCTCTCGTCAAACTTAAAAATACACATTCGTGCTACGTTCAAAATTGCTAGACACGAAATATTGGTGGTGAACTTTAAAATATTCAAGAAATAATTCAAGGTTTGAAGACCCTATCACCATTGATAGAGCTCAAAATGCAATCCATTTATTTAAACTGCTAAACTAAAACGGGGACGACAAATTGAGGACTGATGCCAACAGTAGTCTTGAGGTTTTAACTTTGCCCAGTTATGTTTACCATTGCTGCAATTTTAATTTTTGAGAGATCTTGCGGAATCATCTTTGCTCTATTTCGACCTAACATAGTACCCCAGAATAACATGTTAATACTTTAGATACCTCGCAAGTCTCTGTTAGAGTCATTCAAGGTACCACTTGAAGAATCTTAAAACGTATTTCACATAATCATTCTATTAAAGAATAAAGACAATGAAGAAATTTTGAACTTAACATTTCAGTCCTAGTACAAAACAATGTCTGAGTCTATGAGAATCAAACGAAGATGTCAAAAGCTTCATTTCTCTTTGAAACTGTGTAGATTTCCAATTTTGCGTGTCAGAGAAGTTAAAGAGGATTCACAAGGGCATCGGGAATAACGACAGCAGCGCCAGCGATAACGGCGATCTTCGAGCCGACGAAGTCTTGACGGAGACGATCACTCGCAGATAGGATCAGTGCGGGATGAAAAGCATGTTAATATCAATCGAAAGATCTGAACTTCATTACGCTCTTCGACGTGTCTCTCTGCAATACACAACGGAGAAATCTTTGAAGGAAACAGCTCGTGTTCTGTCTTCCCATTGTGGGATGTCGCAGCCGTTCTTTGAGAGTCGTTCCTCTATATGTCTTGAATACGATTGTCTAATTCGTAGCAATGCTTTAAGACTGTTGAAGGAATACGTTTTTCCAGACTTGTGAGGGGTCTTTGTTTCACCGCTAACGGGTATCTCGTTAAGGGAGTTCCTGTTTCGACTATAATCCGTAATCCACTTACAAAAGTATATCAAAGTCCGCAAAAGGTTTCCGTCGTACGGTGATGGTGATTTTCATAAATATTTATTTAATATTATATATATTTATATATCTATTTTTTGAAAATTAAAAAAAAAATAAAGTAGTGATTTGCGTCAAAGATACAAAACACTCAGATGTATAAAATTGGGAGTTAAAATCATCCGTCCCATATATCATTGAGTGGCGATTACTCTCTTTTTCAAGCTATACGTACAGACTGTAATGACGTCATCAAAGACTGAAAACAGCCCGTAAAATACGACTTCCTGGATCTATTAACGTCCATCAAAGGCGAAGTCAAAAGCCGTCCTCTTGAACGCCAGAACATTCGCCCTGTTTATTCCAACTTTTTTTCGAGCTGCGATGTGAATGGGGGGATTCGATGCCATTCAAAAATTACAAATTCTAGTTTGAAACTTGGATAATCCAAGGAAGAGATAGCGGCGTATTCGCGACAGGGAAACACACGACGACGTCGATCTCTTCACTTACGACCTCGGAGTTTCGTGCATTCCTGGTCGGCTACGACACCACTACTTGGCATGGTCCCTAATCCTAACAATTCCAATGTACAGTTTGAATCCACGACGCGATTTGCCGGGTAGACGCCAAAGTATAATCCGCACATTCGCGTCGCTGCTCGCGGATACTTGCGGGTGGAGGCCAATTGACATTTAACATGCAGCCCAGTTATACCTGGGTGTTATATGGATCCGCCGGCGCAGTGTATCGCCTCGGGTTTATGATCTCATCGGACGATTGATTTATGTCGGCAATTATAGCATAGCTAGGAGTGACGCACGGCTCCGCGTGTCTCGAATGAGTTATGGGTGTTAATCTCGGGAAAACCAATCGCCACCGCCCGCCTTCTTCTCGTGTCGCCTTTGCTTTCCATCCTTCGCTTCGATATGAAATTCGGTTTTCCTTTTTTGCTTAGGTCGTCTTAAATAAGCTGGTGATACTAAGCGCCGAAACTATAAAAAAGGATGTAGTCTTGAGTAAAAGTGTTTAGAAACATTAGAAAGGATTCATGTGTAACATCAGGGAAAAGGGTAGGTTTATAAAAATATTCAAATAAACAACAGATCATTCATTGAATTGTGTTAACCCTTTATGGGGTTACATTAGTAATCAACAATTAATGGAACAATCAAACTGGTGGGATTTTAGTTGGCCCCTGAATTTATTTGGCTGTAACTCAGCTATTTCTCAAAATTTTGAACTGAAATTTTAACTAAATACTTCCCATAACATTTGAAGATAATAACACAGGTCTACAAAAAAGAGGGCCTTGGATGTTGTTGGGAAGCTGTGGGTCATTTCCGACGTAATTGTATGCGTAGAATGCAAATTTGAAGTCAGAATTGGTCCATCACCTCAGGTTTTTGAAATATTTGAGGTTATGTACTCGAAAAACGCATTATTTTGCTTTGTTTGAGGTTATGTGCAGGACGCAACAATTTTTTTGGCCTTCTGTACTATTTGCATCTTTTAGTACTACCTTTATCCTTCAAAATGAGGTTTTATTCGATCACCTAAGATTTTTTCTTACAAAGTTACGGCCATTTTGAAATTACGAGGTATCTTCCATTAACGTTATCAAGAAAACAGTCACAATACTAAAACGTGATTTTAGTTATTGGTATCCATATTTTATATAGTTTTTTATATTTATACAGGTTTCATGGGATTGAATTTGACCTTGCGCTTCAATAGCAGTTCAAGGTACATTTATTTATATGTATATCGTAATTTCAAATTGGCGTATCTTGGTGAAGAAAAGTCGTATTGGAATTCTGCGCATCCCATATTAAAGAAATGTTGTGCCTTCTGTACATGACCTCAAAAATAGCAAAAAAAAAACGCGTTTTTCGAGTAAATAACCTCAAATATCTCAAAATCCTGACGTGATGAGCCAGTTCTGATTTCGGATTCTGATTCTACGCATAAAATTATGCTGAAAATGACCCACAGCTTCCCAAAAACAAAACCATGTTGACCTGTGTAATACAAACGAGAAAATAGTTTAAAAATATATAACGTCCTTTTTGCTTCCGGTAAATAATGGGCTATAAAAGAGTATTTTCAATTGCTACCGGATCATACCTTAGACAATGGTTTCTTATATTTTTAGGGTCGCAGATGACGAATGTGATATCTGATTTTCGAAACTCTAAATGACGGATTCAATATTTCGGATCAATTTTGTAAAACCAACTGAATTCTCTTAAAACTTATTACTCGGGGGTTTGTCAGGTAGCAGATGATGAATCTGATATCTGGTTTTCGAAATTCAAAATAGCGGCTCCGATATGGTGGACGAATTTTGTAAAACCAACTGGATTCTCTTGAAATTTTCTACTCGGGGGTTTTCCAAGTAGCTGATTGCGAATCTGTGATCAGATTGGCAAAATTCAAAATGGCGCTAGGAATTAACTCGAATTTTTGTTATATTTAATTAATAGTAATGAACTTTAATTAATACAAAATTTTATTAATATTAATGTAATTTTTTAAATTACGCAATATTTCTTCATGTGAAAAATATTATTTGGTGTATTTTATAAGATTTCAATTTTTAGAATGTTGACAAACGTACTACAACATAAAGGCTTTAATCACTATTAAAAAGAACTTAACTATAATTTGTAGTACATTAGATTTAGTGTTTTCCATCACTATAAAATATTCGTTGATGAATATTTTTCAGTCGAAAGAAGTGTATTTAATAAATATATATGATGTTAAGGTGGCCGTATAATAAACAAAGAAGATGGAATTGTGCAACTCACACATTTGTTGAATTTTTTGGGTTTATTTCGATGGAAAGTGTTAATGTTACTGCTGATATTACTGATTTCCGTTTAAAAAGGAGAAATCATTGCTCCAGTAGCAATTGAAAATACCCATTTATAACCAACTGTTTACCGGAAGCAGAAAGTAATTTTATATATTTTTAAAATATTTTCTCGTTTGTATTATTATCTTCAGAATGCTATGAGAAGCCAGCTAACATTCCACAAGTCCGATTATTCGATCCGGTGGGCGCCTCAGTTGATGCCGAAATTAATTACACACGGTGAGCTTAAATAAGTTATTATAACAATTCAAATTATCGAAGATTTTCTTTCAGAAATGTTTAATAGGATATTCTGTTCCAGAATCAAAATCATCCATGAAGCATTTTTTGAGAAACTTGTTTTTTATTAAATTCGAGAAATTTATGGATAACAAAATTTTATACAATTATATTAAAAATCCTTAGTTAGTTAAAAGTTATTCATATATCACGTTGTAATTTACAATTTATATGTATTACAACTTTATATGGATGAAGTCTATATTCGTGATGAGCTTAAATAAGTTGTTAGCGAAACTAAATACAACAAAACAAATATTTTCTTTCAGAAATGTTTTTTAGGATAAATAAGGAGATATTTTAAGGCAAAGCTAAACCATCTATCATTCCCTTTTGAAGAAATTTTATTTTTTTATAGAAATCGTTATTAATTCGCAGTTTTAATAAATTTGCATGCAAATAATGTGCAAAATTTGTTTAAAATCCATCGGATTTACTCGAAACTCATTACTTATGAATTGTTGGATTCATTAATCACAAATTGAGAGTAATTTTTTAAACATTTAAAAATGGCGGATGATGCAAGAGGATGCCTTAATTTGAAGAATATTTGATATTTAAGGGTTTTCAGAAATTCTAATTATAAATCCGAGGCTAATCTTTTGAAATTTAATATTCCCGATTCAATATGAATTTGTCAGAAGTAACGCTCTAAATTTCTTAGAGTAAATTTTTCACTCCAGCCCTGGAGTGGGCAGGTTACTCACTCTAAAAAGATTGAAATACCACTCGAAATATTCACTCTGTTTGGAATTAAAATTAACTCCAAAGAGAGTTGTTCTCCAAAATAGATTGTTATATGCAATGAAATTAAATTTAAGAAGAGTGATTTAATTGTCTCTATTCTATTGTTTCTCCGGAAACTTCACTGCATTTAAATCCCTCCTAATAAATGCTGCAGCAATGGTAATAACAAATATTGAGTAAACGTCTTCACGTTTACCCTAACTTTACACAAATTCTGGACATTTATTCGTCATTGTTATATCTATCTCAGGAATGAAAGATTTACTCTAAAGAAAGAATGAGAATTCACTCTATACAGAGTGGCAGAGAGATAAAAAATCTGTCATTTCGAGTAGAGGTAGCAGGTCTAATCAACATTATGAAATGTTGAGATTTGCAAATTCCGCATTGAAACTCGACATTTACAAACTCAACATTTGACTAATTCAACATTTAGGAAACTCAACATTTGCAATTTCAGCATTTAAGATATTCAACATTATTTTTAGTTAATTATATTGTATTTTGAAAATTAAGTGTAATAGCATTAATCGTAACATAAATTAAATCTTAAATCTATGTTATTAATCATCAATAATACAAATGTATTAAAGAATTTCATTAATATTGTGCGCTTGTCCACGGAGACATTCCATTAACTTATTATTTCGGTTAGGTTAGGTTAGGTTAGGATAGGTTAGGTGATGATAGATATGCTGTTGAATGGTATATATTATTGAAACATGATTGTGTTGAATGCACATGACATTTTAATAATTGTTGAAATTTATATTTATTGTTGTTGTAATGTAATGTTGAAAAATTTTATTTTTTATATTATTTATTTTACTTGTTGATTTAGTCAAATGTTGAGTTCGTAATTGTCGAGTTTGTCAAATGTTGAGATTGAAAGTGTCGAGTTTGTTAAATGTTGATGTTTGTTTTGTGTTGATTAGACATATAACCACAGTAGAGTCCCGGTATATTTGCGTCTCGCTACATGTTTGCTGGGTTCCATCTCGTGATATTTACCTGGCGTCACTCTATTTTCCCCCATATCGCGGGCTGGGGCATTAGGCAGAGCCTGCCGTCACGTCGGAGTGAGAAAAAACGAGACGGGCGGGGAAGGCGAGGGATGGAGTGGGTAAATATACTGGGACTCTACTGTAATTAATTTCGGTGGAGATGCTTTGGCTTTATTGTATCCGCCATCTTAAATTTAGCAAAAATAAAGTCACATTCGTAATTAGCGATCCTAAAACCCCCAAATAATATGTAATTTAATTTTAAAAACAAATGGATTGTAAAAAATTCTATATTGCATGCAAAATATGAATTTCACGAAAAAATGTCACACATTAGTCATAAAATATCTTAAAACGTAAGATTCTCTTAATTTATTTAATGTATATGAAATATCGGGGAATGTAGTGGGAGAACTCAAGGTATATGCCAAATTATTAAAATGCAAAGAGCCAATATCGTTAAATTAAACTTTTATTTCATATTAGTTCGACCCAGACCTTAGGTCTGGACGAAGTATTGAATTTGGTCACTTCGGGCATTAAAATTACCCTATAGTTTTTTATCAAATGTCGACGTTTCAAACCCTAAGGAGCCCAAATCAACAATAAAAAAATTTGTGTCCGTGATCTTGTACGTACGTACGTCCGTACGTCCGTACGTCACGTTTTTTTGTCTTGCGAACGGATAAGCGTAATGACATAATTTTTTTTTTAAAATACGTGTCTTGGCATAACTTAGATCTGATTAGAGTAAAGATCCATCCGTCCATTACTAAAAAACATTAGCCTGAATTAAGTTTCTTCGTAGTTTTTTGCATTTATTTTTTTCGAATAGTCTATTACAATACAAGTGCATGAAGTAAATGTTTGCAACTTTTATTTATTAATACTTCGGCTGGCCTGTTGTCGGGGTCGAAGTTTTGAAAATGCTGATTTTCAATTTTCATACATATAAGAAACATTATATTGTTGTAATATATATCTATCGAATCCACTTGAACCTAAATATGATTGGACCCCCAAATATCAATATTATTTTATAATATAATTGAAAGCTGTTAGTAAACAAACGAGTATTAAGGAATAGCCGACTCTCCACTGAGTCGAAGTTTCTGAGCGAGCGAAGCGAGCGAGGCACCACGCCAACACTAGTTTTTCTTTTGAAAATAGTAACTTTCGGGGTTCTTGTCGGCTGTCGGAAATTGAAATATACTAAATGGCAGATTCAAAACATCAGATCAAGGTGTTCGGAATAATAGAACCAAGATGTCCCGCACAAATTGCAAAATTAAAAACTAATTAAATAAAACTTAGAAGCGTCCATATTAGATCCACTATTTTGTATTTTAGTATTGTCGTAATGTGTGAATACGTTTTCCTTTCGTAAAATATTCTAAAAGTTCTAATTAGGCAATTTTATATCGGGAATAATTTTTTGTCAGTACCGAACAAATTTTGTTTCAGTTGGAAAAGTTGCCGTGGAGTTTTGGTTCGTAAGTTTCCGATTTCTAAAAATAATTCGACACTGATGAACGCGATACTGTTATTGATGAGAATGTCATCTGACGTAACGAAGAAGATGTAAGGAGGACGAATTATTGAGATAAAGATAGTGAGGGGAATGAAAGAGACGTGCAGGACATTTTGGAAGGCGAGATGTGCTGCGGGCGAAATATTAATGGGACTTCATCGGATTCGTCGTGAATTTGCCGACGAGGAGGTACGTGATGGTAGAATTTGCTGATAATGAAAATGGTAATTGGATTCTTATGTACACTTCGCTTATACATAAGTGAAATTGTAAAGAAACATTTGAAAATAAAATAAAATACGATTTACAAGTTTCAAGGTTGACTAAATTTCGAATTAACTTTTTCTTTAAATCTTGATGAAGAAACGGGTAACATTCCAGGACAAAACGGTGTTTAGCAAATATGATTGAACGTATATGAAGAAATTGATTAGGAAGCTAAAAACATCTCTCACATTCTGTCGTATATCCGAAACAGATTACTAATATGGCTATATCATTGGAATTGATCCATGTGTTACCAAATTCCAGACTTGTTTGTAGCAAAGTAATGGAATTACGGAATTTTTCAGAATAAAACGGTTTTGTGTATTCAGTAATAATTGTAGAAATTTTTTATATTCTTAACTTCACATTATTTGAGCATAATTTTACATTATTAAATGTGTGAACTAATGGTACACACAGTAACTAATTTTAAAATGATCCGTTTCCTCACGACATTCTTTTCTTTATTAGAAATGAGTTTTGTAAACTTATGTCAGTCAACATTTATTTTATCCTGTCATCAGACGAATATTTAGCGGATGTAATTGACTAATGTAATAAATAAAATATTAAAATTTTATACATCATTGAATATTTTATAAAGAATGTTGTATATTATACTCCGGAGGTAAAATTTATCAAATTTTAGGACAAGACAAGTAATTAACATTATTAAATAATTATGTAAAACTGGTACTTACTTCTACAAAACTAATTTTAAAGAAACAATCAGAGTTTTTGCATATGGACAATCGCAAACCTTGAATCGACGTTGCAGAAATTAAAACAAGCAACATTATTTGTTTACCTTCCCTTTCCTAGTATGGATCGACTCCAAATCTAATTGGGTCTAAGTTGAGCAAAGGCAATCATTAACAAAATATCTCAGTAAGTCTTATGTTGGCGTGAGGTGTAATCTGTAACCTGTGCTCATACGAATGTGAAAAATTTGTTGTTTCCCTTCCTCTAAAATAAAACATATGAGCAAATATATACGACCATTAATGAATATCTACATTCCCTAAATTCGTTAAAGTGAAAACAATTCGTTTACGAAGAGTCACATTTCAACTCTATTGAGAGTAATATTTCACTCTTGACGGAGTGAAATGCCACTGTTTTTAGAATAAAAGTTTTATTCTTAAAGGAGTCTCTCAATTTTCACTGCAAGGTATTTACATAGTAAAAGACTACTGAACGGATAGATTTGACTTTTCCAGGAGAAATTTAGCTTTTTCTGGATATTCATATATAATTACAATTTTCTGATATTCTTAACTTAAATTAACCGTAATCTCAAGACAGAGTCCTTGAAGATGAAAAATGAAAAAATCAAAGATCAAATTCAATACTATTACCCCACTGAGAAAAAATCCACAGTTAAATTGACTATATCACATAGTTGGAAAAATATAGTAAAAACTTCTATGAAAAATAGTTAAATTTAGCAATTTCATAGTCGGTTTTACTATCATTTTGTTACACCAACTATATCCTCATAGTTAAAAAAAAACAACTATGTAGAATGATTTAAATAAAGAATATAGTTAAAATAACTGTAATCTAGTGAAGTCCTCATTTCACACTATGTCTCGTAGTAAATCTTTATATTTACTATTATTCATAGTTAAAGTTTGTGTTTACTATAAATCCATAGTAAAGACTGCCGCAATCCATGTGTTTTTATGCCGCCAGGTGGCGACGCGGCATTCCCAGCTGTTTTTTTCTTCGAGCCCGTGGCTCTCGGTAGTGAAGTGGATTTTCATTTGGTGATAAGAAGGAACGTCGGGCTTCAATATATGATAATGCATAATGCATGTCGCATACGCACGTGTATCTATAGGCTAGTTACACGACAATGAAATTTGTGTGTATAATGGTATTGCATAATACATTTTTTAACTAGCTGGAATGTGACATTCACAAACTTAGCGCAGTATTGATTTTTGTTTTTCTTTTTGTTTCCTTGCTTATCTTAAACAAAGAATGAAGGGAGAAAAGTGAACTTTTCATATGCTATGATATATATAGTTTACAAATATGTTTAAAAAGTAAATGACTCCTTTCCATATTTTTTATAACAATTTCTTATACAAATTCCCTGAGTGAATTTAGAAAGGAATAGAAGATATTTTAATAAATTACAATTTTTTTATATGAAGGTAGTAATTTTCTGAAATGACTATTTCAAAATAGTTGAGTCTATTTGTCTATTATGATAAGTAGCATTTTGAATCATGAAACAATAGTTAAAATTTACTATTTCAGAATAGTTATTTCAACTATTACTATGCCTAGTCCTCATTTCACGCTGTGAGTTACAGTAAAAAAATGGTCATTTCATTTCATCATTACTTGCGAAAAATAATAATGAATTCTCCCTCCAAGGAATTTAGAAAGGAATAGAAGATATTTTAATAAATTACAATTTTTTTATTTACAAAATGGTAATATTTGCTTTAAATTGTAGAGTACCCATTAAGATCGGTATTTTCGATGGTATATAGACATCAAACGTATTAAGAGATTTGAAACGCGTCATTGAGTGAACCGTTACGTAGTAGAAAATTTGTTACAGAATTAACATAATTGGTGCGTTCTAAACGTGACATGTGGAGTCAAGAGATATGACGCATTTACGCTTTGTGAGTCCTTTCGAAAATTATCGATGCGCACGCCTGATCGAGTTAGTTTACTTAAACTTCATTCACCTTGCGCCTTAGGAGTCTTATAAAATACGGTCTAATAAGACTACAGTAGAATTGAAAAAATCTTACCTTTTCTTTATTCCATTGGCTATTGTTATATTCATTTTCTATATTTTGCGCATTGTGTATTTTGTCAGATAATTAGGTAACGATATTTTTTAAACTAGTGGAACGAGAAACCGATTGATTATCAATTTTGCTATTTCATAATTTTTTAAATAGCTATTTAACTACCTCCGAATTTAAAAATAAATGTTTGCATCGGGGTTTAGAATTTATGCCTTAAGTCTTGATCACTACCCTCTTCGTAAAGCTCTATTGTTCGCCCTTAATTGAAAAACTGCTATTTTAAAATGAGCTAGTCTATTGACGAATGCAATGTGGCGTTTGATCTCATAAATTCTAATGCAGTTATCATCAAGTAGTAAAATCGTTGATAAGAATTTCGAAATGTAAAAAATGGCATTGTTTCCTATACATACGAAAAGTATGCCGATTATTAAGAACTAAATAAGTAGGGAGAAACCATATATGGTTGTAGGTTTCACATCTACTAAAGTTATATTTTCTTTTTTTTTAAGCAGTTTTAAAACTACTGCTTTATGATACAGTAAATACATGTAAGGGTAAATATTTAAATTGTTATAGATCTATATGCATCTACATGATTATATAGGAACATTGCAGTTTACAAAGTATCGTTATAGTGTTTTCTAAATTTGCTGGCTTGCATTAAGCAGGATTTCGCACGTGAGGGGTAGTTGAAAGATGTCGTAACTCATGTCAAAATGAGATGAGGCTAAAAAAAACGACAATTAAAAAAACTGACAAATCAAAAAGCCGACAGGTCAAAAAACCGACAGTCATAAAGCCAACAGTCGATAAGCCGACACATAAAATAATAGACACATCGACAAGTCGATAGTCATTTTTTGTCATTTTTTCATTTATTCAAGTAATTCTTCCCACCAAAGAACTAAAATTCTTGTCGAAGAAATTAATTTATTATTACAACAGTTGAGTTTAAAAATTCAATAGCCCTGTTAGTAATCGGATAATGGACTTCTTCGATTCCATACGATATTTAATATTTTGCGCGTACACAAATTCCTGAGTCAATATGCAGGATCTTAATCGTAATGCGATCCAGAAATCAGGAATTTAAAACAATTTCATAAAGTAGAGACCCAAGCAACCTCGCCTCTGCAATCTGATAACTTTCAGTATTGTTGAACATTTTAACGAACCGCAAAATAATGTATCATGTAAAAATAACAGCCTTCGTATTTAATGAACGCAATAATCTGAGAAAATTATCAGCGAGTAGATGCCCGCCGAACGGGAAGATAATTCTGCAAACTTATTAAGTAAATTAATTATCATGTAATCATTGTTATTAGGGACATAAAATACAAAGTAATACGAAACGTGGGCAGAGTGAAGAATATTTTCCGATGTCTTAACCGCATAACAAATCGCGCGTTACAAGGCCCCGATCGAAAAAGAAAGGGAAGGATGCCATTTCGTCCTGCCTCGAGTATTTACGGGAGACAAGCCGGCATAATTCGCGACGTACGACAATAATTTTTCCTTCGAACGATTCTCTCTCGGCAACGTTTCACATCCACCTTACACCGGGTACGACGGCGATCGGCATTAATATTCTCGGCGTGTTTTATGCACTCGGGAGCCGGCATTTTCACTCTCTTAGTAGTTTATTGTAGATCGCACGCAGGTCGCACCTACATTAGGGAAATGCATCCAGTCCTTGTGCACTGGAGTACGCGCGAGGTGCATATAGAATTGAGTTACTGAGTTACGTCACGTTAACGAGCCAAGGCACTCTTTATCCGAGATCTACGATTCTTTAAATAGTTGATTTTCAGCTGTGATTTATTCGAGTGTTATTCTTTCTATTTTGCTTTTGTACACTCAATATGGGTGTGAGTCAAAAAACCGACAAATCAAAAAGCCGACAGTCAAAATACCACCACTTCAAAAAATGACAGTCTACTTGTCAATGTATCTATTTTTTATGTGTCGGTTTTTTAACTGTCTGCTTTTCGAATGTCGGCGTTATGCCTGTCGGTTTTTTGACCGGCGTGTTTTCTTCGCCCGACATGATTCTGGGGTCAGTTTTTCAAAATTCAAAATGGCAGATATCATTTCCTATATATATCAGGCAAATTCTACCTTTGGTTTATAATGGTTTTCAGAAAGCTAATTATGATTTTGCACCGAAATCAGATGAATCTGAATAGTCTATATTCTATTCTTCCTCTTAGAATGGACCAGAACTAACGAGGTGGACGTGGGGAGTTTAATTTTTTTTCTTTGTTTTTTGTAAATTTTTTTGTAAGTTTTCTTTTATTTTCTGGCTTTTTATGATGATTATTATATGCTATGTACACGGAGAAAAGTGTTTTTTACCCAGTATTAGAATTCTTATGCCCCGTAAAAGATAGTATTTTACGCATAGGGATTGGAATCTTTCTATTGCCTGTTAAAAGACGAAGATTTTAGATTATTCTAACAAATATGTTAGTTTATTTTAGCCTTTCCTCTTTACCTCAAAGCAATTTTTGTTTATGGAAATTTATACAGCAAATTAAAATATTAAAAATGCCTTCTTTTAGTCATAATAAAACATTCTTTTAAAATAGGATAGTTTAATACAGTTTCGTATAACCTGTCAAAAACAAATGCTGAAAGACGGAGGATATTACTATAGTTATAATATTTCTTTTAAGGGCTATAATACACTTTTCAAAAGCCAAGGGATGGTAACTGATAAAATACACTTTAATTCTCAGTGTATATATATATATTTTTTTTTTTACTTTTTGTTAGCTTTACTTTCTGAGATTTCCGAGAACACATCGATAATCGAAATTTATTATTAAATAATGTATTTGACAAATTCGTATAAAATACAATACAAATATGATGAATTCGTTATCAGGTTCGCAATCTACTAGCAAAAAATCCCCGAGTACCCACCCCAGTAGAAATTTATTCAGGCCCTGATCAGGCACTGACCACAGCATTATGGACCTGATCAGGCCCTTACTAAATTTCTGGTCGGTCAGTTTCATCTCGTTTAAATCTCATGTAAAACATTACCCATACTCTTAAGTAAAGAAAAAATTATGATTCAAAGAATTAAGAAAAAATTATTTTTATATATTTTATTCTTTTTCTGATTAAAGCTACTTAGAAATGGAGTTCGAAAACTTCGGAATAAAATATATATGTTACAAAACTATATATTAAAAAAATATGTGAAAACAAATTTTCGGAGTCGGAGCTACCAATACTTCCGAGAACACGATATATTTTCTATAATATACGCGATTTTTCACTTCAATTGTCTACAACGAGCGTAAAAATAAATAGATTATTCCAATTTTTCACCAAATTCCCATAACTCACATTCCCAAATGTCCAGTAAAGAACTAGAGTCCTAAAAAATTGCAGGTTTAATAAAAGCTTTTATGCCATTCGATTCGTAAAATGCTATTTTACACACTTTTGACATTTTTCAGTCGCATTTTACGCACTCACGTGACATAAAATATCGTATGAAACATGTGCGTAAATGTTTATTCTGCGAATATGATTACGACCCTTCACATTCGTAGAATGAACTTTTACGCACTAGTTTCATAATATACTAATCTAAAGGTTACTTGAGGTTCGATCTTTTTGGTAACTTTTACTAAGAGGTTTTTAAGGTCAAATTAAGAATCGGCAGGCAGATTTACAAAATTAAGAATAGAAGATTCAAAATGATGGATCACAACTTTTGAAACTACACACAGCAACAAAAATTTAAGATTTTCATGATAGCAATAAGTATTAAATAATATATGGGGCATTCTTTGTGAAAAAAGCCACCCCACCTGTCTAAAAATCAGAAACACCTACTTAGGTCTATTTGGGCTCAAATTGTAGCTTAGAGTGTGTAGTTTCAAAAAATCACCGGTACTTTCCGAAAAACAAAATGGCATGTTGCAATATGGCGCCCGGAATGCGTGAAGCACGAACCGACATTATGTATTTCGGTAAAAATTCATTCACAAGAACAAAGAAAACATTTTTTTTAATGCATATCGTACATTATTGTGTGCACTTTGCATACGTATATTACACATTCAGAAATTCAATATGTCCGATTCAATATGGCGGACGGAATTTAAAATTTATCATTTTAATTTGAAAAGATGCGGTAACAGTGAAATTGTATCTGTTCATAAATTATTGTCACGAGAAACATGCATAATTTCGAGAAATTGCAGTAGAGGTTTTCTTTTTCTAATTTAATTTACTATAAGACCGAGTATTTTTCTAATTAAAATGATAAATTTTAAATTCCGTCCGCCATATTGAATCGGACATATTGAATTTCTGAATGTGTAATATACGTATGCAAAGTGCACACAATAATGTACGATATGCATAAAAAAAAATGTTTTCTTTGTTCTTGTGAATGAATTTTTACCGAAATACATAATGTCGGTTCGTGCTTCACGCATTCCGAGCGCCATACTGCAACATGCCATTTTGTTTTTAGGAAAGTGCCGGTGATTTTTTGAAACTACACACTCTAAGCTACAATTTGAGCCCAAATAGACCTAAGTAGGTGTTTCTGATTTTTAGACAGGTGGGGTGGCTTTTTTCACAAAGAATGCCCCATATATATATATGGTGAAGTTAAAAATTGCAACTGTTAACCACATAAAGAAAAATGTGTACTTCGAAAATTTAAATGGATTAAAATTGCCATATAATGCAATGAGTATCTAAAAACTTCGTGTTGTACTCGTATGAATTTCACTTCAAAATGGTTATGTCCCTGTTAACATTGGAAATTTGCTGAGAGTCTATAATAACAAGGTTCAGTTGATTTCTTCAATCCTTATTGCAGAAATATTTGGTCAATTATCTAGAACATCTTACATGGAAAAATCCATCGCATATGAAATATGGTATTTTGGTAAAAATTACATATAATTTAGAAACTTTTCAGTTTAATTATTATTAAAGCTAAAATTCTGAAATTCTAATGAACGAGGTTAATAAAAAGACGTACTCTATGCCCAATATTTCTATTCGTCTCCAAAAAACCTTTTAAATAAGAGATGTTGCGATTCATAATTTTCATAACTGATGTGACCCATAAACATCCTTTGGGATGAGCGAATACCTCCCAAAAGGTATATTTATAAACATTTATTTTTATGGGTTTCATTTTTTCTGTTATTATTTCCTAAATAATTATACTGGTCTGTGGTTAATTTGGACCCCCTATTTATGTTCTGCATGTAGATCATTATCCGAAGATAAGACGAAGAAGAGTACGTCAGGCGGAAGAACTCATTTGGATTTAAGACAATAGAGCTTTATAAAAGAAATGAATTATTTCTTAAATAACAAAAATGGTACCGAACATAATCGCTGTTTTTAGTATAATCATCACAACTCATCAATTTTAAGGCTGCAAGAACTTTATTCCTCGAATTTGAGCAGGTTTTTCTGGCCCACGAAGTTTTTATAAGGGGAACGTAAATAAATGCTCTGTGTTATTTTTTTCATTTTCATAATCGCATCTGAGTTCCACAAGTTGTTCATGCAAACACGAAATTCTAAATACTAGAGAGACCACTGAAAAATTGAATAATAGTGATCTGTTTCAGGTATGTATCTAATGTTTATCGTAATTGTTCGTTTTTATCGATTTTTATAACCTTTAAAATGACATGCAGGTGCTACTATACAGTTTAAGGGGAATGTACAAAGTTATATTAGCTAATTTTGTATTTTAGATTTTGCTTAAATTTACTAAATAGATTAGTTATACTAGAAAATTAGCTTCTATTTACCACACGCAACACGCGAAACTATTGAGTGTTTATGATAATTAAAATACTTTTAATAGCTTTGTGTATTACTTAAGATGAGTAGGAGGTGATTTTTTAACGCAAACAGTCCATTCATCAGTTACACGGAAAATAATGTTCTTATTGACATAGCCTAACGCGTGGTGTTGGCGCCATTGTCTTACCGAAGCCTCACATTTATTGTTTATACGCTTTCGCTCAGTATTGTAGGAAAACTCTTGTGCTGCGGTAACACAACAAATGTTTATGATAGCCATATCGGCACCATAACTTTGCTGTCGCACCATAATATCTGTCTGTCCCGGCGTTAAATTATTTTCCGTGTAGTGAGCGCTATATTCTAGCGAAAATTACGTGACTTCATTTCGCTGATTTTGGTCCGATTCGCTGAATTAATCAGTAAACAGACACGGTTCTCCAGTGAAAACCACTGATCCCCGGCACAAAGCATATGGTTTAATTATAGTGATTTTAGTGAACTATAATAGTGACTTTAAAACACGTGATATCAATTCCAGTCAAATTCACTGGATCGATCAGTGAAAAGGCACTGTTTTGAGGCGCCAAAAATATGATTTCATTTCAATGATATTCCAGCCAAATTAGAAGAGTTCGCAGTTCGTGAAATCAGTGTCCAATAGCTGATTCAGACAGATCGCAAATACGCTTTATGAATTAGCGACTATGAACTGTCAATGATTAGTTTTCGCTGGCTCAGATTAAGAGAGTAGTAGTACATAATTAAATCGAATTCGTATTATGGCCCGGATTAAAATTATGTCAAACACATTACTTCAGAGAGGACTATTTACTAGTTTTTGAAATTATTAAAATGGTGTGCATACGACGTAAGAGAACATTGCGATTAACATCAAGAAGTGCAAGACATCGGTCTTGCACCCAAGAGAGGTCCATTATTTTCTTCTCTGTATCGATGCACTGGTCGTCCGTCGTTGAAGGGAAGGTGCTTGGCCTATAATTCCCACTTAGCGGGAAGTATCTTATCTGTCTTTCGTGAAATAGCACCGGAAGCCACGTAACCAGGCGCCCGACAGTAATTCCGGAGCGGGCTGGCCCACGTAAGTTAGACTTAAGTACTACATACATTCGGGTTCCATTTACCAATTGGACGTAACATGATTAACCATTCGCTGAATTAAAATTAGAAACTCTATTCGTTTGTACTAAGGACGCAATTAATGCAATGTTATTTGGACTCTAGTCCTGAAAATTTTAATATTGTCATAAAATATCTCATCTGGAATATATATAGGCAAATTCACCAAACTTTTTCTTTATGCAAAAATATACGATTTTTTTTAACTTCAACACACATTTTATTATAATTCACGTGTTTAATTGCTTATTTTCGAATGAAATGCCTGTGTTGGAACTTATTCGTTAGAAATACTACCATATACAGATTCAAAATAGCGGTCAAAATTATTAAGAAGTTAGTTAATTCGATTGAAATTTGTTACTCGGGAGTTTTTGTGTTCACTGATTACGAATCGATGATCAAATGAGCAAAATTTAAAATGTCGATAAAAATATTGTTTTATCGTGAAGATGTGGTGCATCTGTTTGATATTTATTGTGTGATTTATTTATATGTGCAGTATTTCGGAAGCTGCATAATTTCTAATTTGTTTTCTAATATGTATGTACTCGTCTACTCACAATTAAAAAAAGGATCACAAATTTTACTGCTGGATATAGGAAGTGATGCTTTATTTGAGATTTAAGTAGTCAGATACATGTTTAACTATAATTTAAGTTCTGTAAGTATGCATAATAATGAATATTTATTATGTTTATTTTGCAATGTATAATAAAAAATCTTTACGTCTTTCACCACTGTCAATTTATTTTCCAAAAGCAGCTCAGAATACAGCATTACATTCGTGAGTATTATTTTTTATTGCAATTTCTGAAGTTTCTACTTGAGTATTTTCTAGTAGATTGCATATTAAAGGTATAATTTGATTTCTAAATAAAATTGCTGATGAAGAAATTTGACTAATAAAATAACTAACTTTAATTTCAAGTAATTTATTTACAGAATATGTAACTGGGACTGTTCAAAGATGAATAGAAAACTTTTAAGCATAAGTTTTACGTTCATATTCTTCCAACTTTTACTTCTTCCAAAATTCAGCAGGGGTGACCCTATACTTTTCATCGGTATAGTGTATATAAAATATTTTCTTCGAACATACGTATTTTAATTCATCTAACATTTTTTTTCAATTTAATTGTAACTCAAAACATTTTAACATGAACCAGAACATGTTTCGAACTAGAGATGTGCTGATATAGGGGAAATCAACCATTGCTTTGTTCGTATTCCTCGATATAATTTAGGAGGATTTAAGCAATTTACAAACAAAAAATAATCAGTAACCATTGACCTAGAAAAGGGGTTACATAAGAAATTCGATTTATCAAAAAATGTTCCGAAAACAATGCCCCTTTTCAATTATTTGTAAAAGAAGATAAGAATTTCAACAAGTATACATGAAAGCTCACGAACACTTCCGAAGCCAATAAAAAATGAAAACGATAAAATAAAGACGGTTACATCAAAACGGCTAAACTTTATAAAAGTAACATATTGTCACTTAACACGGTAGAATTAATGAAAGCGATTGCTATCACAAAAATGTCAAAGGTTTCTGATTAATTTCACTTTTAAAGACCGTAGAGTACAATATCACAATGGCCAACACGCGACACATTACGTGTGCGTATGATCGGTGTCGTAACAAAAAAGGGTGTTTATTTGAACCCGATCCATTTTAGTATTCTGCGATAAGCATTATTTATGAAGCTAACTAGGGCTTGATATAACAATACTCTTTGGATATATTAGTCTTCGTCAAGTTCGGCTAGATATATCAAAAATCAATTGTCTCTAAAGCTAAATTCGTGAAGAATAGAGAGCTATAAAAAGATTTCAATTAAATATTTTATTTTTAACCCACAATTCAGAGAATAGACTATTTCCAAATGGTACTTATAGTTTTTGGTGGCGATGATTATGAAGTCCGGTGTCAGTTTATCAAAATTCAAAGTAAGTGACAATATTTGAAAAAATTAAGAAAAGCTTGTGAAAATTAGCATGATAAATGTCGCAATCATCAAACAGATGTTACGAGAGAGTGCACAGAAAGAACGAAAAAGGTTAATGGAATCATTTTAGAAAAGTAAAATACGTTATTATAAAAAATAGTTAAATTAACCATTTCCATACTGAAATGAAACAAAAACATTGTTCCCTGGTAGAAATTTGTCCATTTTTTTCTTACACTGTCCATTTCCCCGATACCTTTAACTTGGTAAACAAGAATATTATAATTAAGAATTTTACAAAAAATGTTTCTACTTCTAACAGGGTTTCGTTTACTATTTCCCGATATTTAAATATGCAGCATAACCATAGCACATAACCTGAAATTTATACTGCAAAAAATTTCGATGTAATTTTACTACGTATCACGTTTTTACGTTTATTTCAGAAAACCATGTGTTTTCTTGTTCTGCGTGATCTGAACTTTGAAAGTTTGATTGTTGTCGATTACACATCAATTGCAAATTTGTAATATATCACCTCGTAACTTTACATAGGGCTTGAATTTTTACTGCGTTACACCTGAATCAATTTATTTCCAACGTGACACTTAGTAAAATTACATCGACTTTTTTTTACAGTATAGCATTACAGTTAAATAGGTACTCATCATCATAAAAAGTAATTATTTTATGTTAGATTTTAAAATATTATTAATTATAAAAATAAGATGATATCAACTGCAACTTTTCTAGTTGATTTTCTAGTTGTAGTACTATTTATGAAATGTTATAATAATTTCTACCGTCTTCTCATAGTTCCATTAAACTTTTTTTGCTCTCTATGTAGTATATTAACACGAAAAGTGAATTCAAAAACGTTAAACATTCAATACTGTTTAAACATTGTCGTCTATTTTACACGAGATCGATGATTTTTATTCCAGGTCCACTTTTGTCTTATTGAATTGGCTTTTAGTCTTTTCTTTAACCAGTATTAAGTTCAAATAATACTCAGTCAATAATGATTTAATACAATAAGTGAATACAGAGATAAAAAAAGAACAATCTTTCAGTCAGATAAATATTATAGAAATATTCTGTCAGTTCCAAGGCATACTTACAATTTAATATGAAGTATCATTTTTCAAAAGTCGCAGCAAAATAGTATACAGCTTTTGTGAAATATATATTCGTAAAATTCAATCCGTTTAGTAGTATTTTTTTCTAACATAACGTGAAAATAGTCTCTTCAATGCGAATGGGCAACAACTAATGAAGCCTAAAAAAGTTAAGGTCAAAAGATTAAAAAAGGTAAAATTTGATTATTCGTACCCACAATTCTGAACGATGTTTATATCAAAAGGTATAAGAAATATTCCTTATTTGTTCAAAATTTACTAGATGAACTATTTTGCGAAAAGTGATCGAAGCACCATCTAAGACTAGTGTTTTGTACTTGTTTTGAAAAGAGTATTAAATCTTGAAAAGTATATTAAAAATTATATGATTCATTTAGTTTGATAATTACACGAGATCAGCTGCAAAGTATCTCAGCAATTTGAGAATTACTCATATGAAATTATTTCCATTATCATACGTTGTAATTATCCTCGATTATTATTGTCATCGGCGTTATTGTTATTATTGTATTTTATTATAACAATAATATGCATCATCACTATCAGTTCTTATTACTGTTCTTATGACTATGGATATTCTTTCCTCGATATTATATCTCAATCGTAGTTCTATTAGTTAATACTATTTATTGTTAAAAAAAATAGTTCGTTTCACTATCTAAGGAGTAGGCTTTAGTTGATTGTCCTACATAAATGTCTTATTCCACTATTTAGTTAGCAGTTCCAACTATTTCTTCGTTCCCGTGTAATTGGTGAACAAGAGTAATTCTTTGAAATTAGTTTTAATTGATTTCTACTAAGTTAAATTATAATCAATGTAACATTGTTTTTATGAATCAGTAATGTAATAATCCTGTATGGATTTACTATAGAATTTAAGAATTTTTTATTTAATTTAATACTGCTCAATAGTCAAGTTTTCGTAGCTTCATCCTCTGTAAATGTGAATAAATAAAAACCGATTTATATACAGCGAAAAGTGGGTTACCACCAATTAGTAAATTTTAACTAACAAATAGTATGTACTAAAATACGAATAAATTAGTAAAATTCTATTCATCTACAAGTTGATATCGACTTTTTAGTTTAGTAGTTTGTAGAATTAATACTAAATTAGTAGGTTGTTACTTTTTATTAGCAAAAATGATTACTAATTCATTTGTTTACTCATTTTTCATTTTCATAAGTTTTTAACTAATTCAGATTTAGAGAGTAAGAAATGAATAATTATTTTCCGAAGGGGATGTAATGAAAATAAGTAATATACCTTAAATGTAAAGAAAACTAAATAAAAATAATAGCACATTTATATAACATAATAACCGAAAATTACAAATACGTTACTTACGAACCATTACTATACAAGATTTTCTCGCTCGTAATAAATCTCTTTAAAATGTTACCGTTTATAAAATGTTTACATATAATCAGGTTATCGGGAGATGTTCGATTCGTCCGATGAAATCCCACATAAAAAAGTGACCATGGAAAATTTGACAGTCCCTTGACGTTTCCTCGCCATATGGCTGAAGCGAAGCCGGGCTACCCTTGGAGAGTTAAAACGACACAAATTGATTGGTATTTCAAAATACTGAAATGAAGCGCACGTAGACCATAAACTTAATACGCGATACGTGAAAAATTAGTTCATGCCGTACGTGTAAAAAATCAGAAATCCAGATGGACTTAAAAAATTGACGTCGTAAATTACATAAATAAGTATACGAGATATTAATCAGCATAATGCGGTGAAACTGATTTTCTCAGTATGAACAACTGGGAAAGATCATTCGTGGCAATATTAGCACCGAGGCAATGATATTATTTTAATATACTGAACAAATCAAAACTAATTACATGTAATCGATTATGATTATGTCCGAAACGCACTGGCTGTAGCCACGTGTTTTGATATAAGCGTTGAGTTATATATTTTATTCTTATAAGACATGTTGAAATTTTTTTATATTAACTTTGTTTGGAAAAATTCGATCAATTTAAATTATTTTTAAATTGTTCCGACTGTTAAGTAACATAGCCCATTAACGTTACGAAGGACACATTTCATACTTCAATTTCAATCATGTATTTCATATGAAAATTGAAGTTTAAAAAAATTGAAATGTATGTGTTTTGTTATTTTCGAGATCGGTGATTTCAATGGAATTGTCAAAATTGATCTATCTTACTTACAAAATTAAATATAACGATTTAAATGTTAAAAAAACGCAAAAAAATGGATATCCTTTTTTATAAAACATTTTTTTCTCATTGAAAGAGTATTTGCCGGCACAAAATTCTTTCGCTAAAGGTGAAGAAAATAGTTGTACCATAAAGATATATTTTTTAAATATTAAAAAACTAACACCATCATCACCAAATGACGACCGCATGCAAAATCTTCTTTTTAATACGTAAGAATTTTTTCTTCATGAAAACTGCAAACTCTACAAAAAATGTTGTGAGAACAAACATTTCTTAGAATGTACCAAAGAATATTCTCAATTTTATTCAGAATGTGTTGATAAAATTTGTTATTTTTGCAAAATTAAGAAAAACAAAATTGTGAAAAAAGTCATTTAAAAATTCCGGAAAAAAATTAAGAGTTAATCTATGACTAATTCTAAAATATTTTATATTAATTACAAATTATTTTATTAAAAAAAAAATGTTTTATTCATAAGTATAACCGATTTTCTGCATTTCTTTTTCATTTAAATCGCTATATTTAATTTTCTAATTACCATAGCTCAATTTTGATAACGCCATTGGAAAGAGAAACATTGAAAATCGTGCGATACATACCTTCCAATTTTGTTAATGTTCGATTTTCATACGAAATACTTAATTGAAAATGAAGTGCAAAAAGTGTCCTTCCTGGCTTTACTGGGTTGAGTATACATACCAACGTATGTAATTCAAATAAACTAGTTAGCTTATTTTCACAATTTTATTTTTATAAAACTCTTAAAATATGCTACAGTGGTCATACATTTTAATAGTTTTATTAACAAATGGTGCAATGTATTCCAATTTCTTTAAATGCACTTTGAGGTTTAGAATACCTTTCTTCAGGCATCTTTCAATATTTCATTATAATTCCATAAATTGTATGCTTAGTGATTTTTATTCCAGCTTAAAATTAATACTTGAAAATCAGTGTATTTTTGAGTTTTATGCATAGTATCGCGTTTCTTGATCTCCAATCATTCGGAATACTTCTTCGTTTACTGGGTAAATAATATTAACTTTAGGAAAAATCATAAAATTAACAACATCAACAAAGTTATACTATCAGAAAAGGATTTCTTTTAACTACTCCCCACTCAACGCCTCAATGGTATTTGAATTTGTCAAATTTTGTTCAGTGTACGTGCTTAACACAGAGGTAATAAATAACATATGCAGTGACGAAACGTTCCTTCAAGTCGTCTAATATATAAAATAGAAATATATTTCATTTCTATAACAAGAGCATCTGTTGCTCAGAGAAGCGCAAAAGTCGCGAGCACTCCTAGCAGCTGCAAATTTGTAAATTCAGTCTTACCTCAAGAGCGAAACTGTCGACTATTCTTAAAAGAGTGAAAATATAAACTCTTTTTACAGTTGAATTTCACTACACCCTCTCTATTCGAGGTGAATTTCTCAGTCACTCTTTACAGAAATGAGATTCTGACTCCAAGAAGTCTAGAGATTATATAACGCCCATAACTTGCAGCGTGTTTGATTCTGTCCTTGAATAAAAATCCACTACTAACACTGAACCATATAAATGATAGAAAATGTATTTCCCTAATGAGAGCCACGAGAATAATAGAGCCGCCAGCGATGCGATACTTATTGACGAAAAACTGTATTTTTGCTTTGTCAGAATTAAAATGCCACGCTGATTTAGTTACGTTATATAAACAATTTTACAATAGTTGATTGTGCAATTGGGGAACAAAACTCTCACTTGTTGCACATATTATTTTTTCATACGAGAGCGTGCTATTTTGCGCTCAGAATGCGAGAAACTGATTTTGCTACCGGATATATTTATTTTACTCCCTAGAGAGAGAATGCACTATTTTGCTACCGCAATATAGGGAGCAACATAGTATTTTGCATTCAGTATATTACATTTAATATTTTGCTCCCAGAATGATTTATTTTGCGCGCTAGGCAGAAAAACTGCTATTTTGCTCCCGCGTTATATCGGTATTTACTTATTGAAGCACTAAACTATGCAAACAGATGTTATGACTATGGACGTTTACAAATACTTTTACAATTTGTGTATTGTATGTTGCAAATCGATAGAGCAAATTTTGATTATGCACGTAAAATAGTCTTTGTGCAAACCACACGACATGACAGGTTATGTAGACCAACTCCCGATTATTATGCTAACGGCAAAGTTTTACTTTATATTAGCCTTGGATATAAGAAGTATTACTTCCGAATATAATTTTCTGCTGAAAACAATAACACCCTCGGAATTTTTCTACGTTCCATGTCGAGAATAATGAGGTTAAATGTGGCAATGTTTGCTGTTTTGGACATATATGCGCAGTTATTTTTATTATCAAACGACAACTTCCTTTTGACAATCGCAGTATCCTTTCAGCGCGAAAAAATACCTCGACAATGATTCTGTTATTGTCATAAGATAAACTTCTTCTGCCATTAAAAAAATCTAAATATGTTCAGAAAATGATATTTGGAAAAATAGAACCCCATTTTTATCGAAATTACGTGGGATTAGTGAGAAGTGGGATCATGCTGTCGTTTTCAGTCTACAAAACTACTTTTTAAACAATACTGCATTTTCAAAAAAAAAAATGCTCTGTCTCCGCAATACAAAAATCAAAATGGAGCTACAAAACTCAAATTTTGACACATTTAACCTAATTGTTAAATTTACTATCACTTGAAAATAAGACGTGGGAAAATTCTGAGGATGCAATTGTTTTCAGCATAAAATAATTCTTGGAGAGGCTAGTGAATCCTCTTTTATAGGAAAAAAATGTCGAAAATGCGACATGATAAGAAAATTCTTTTCTCACACTCTGAGGGCAAAATGCTATTTTGGTCCCTATATTGTGGGAGGGAAATTGCGCATTATGTCCCTAGGGAGCAAAATGAATTTAGCCGGAAGCAAAATAAATTTCTCTCACTCGTAAAACCAGATTTTACGGCCCGAATGCGATACCAGCGTACGAGGACTAGCGAAGCAGGACATTATTTTTCGGTATGGAAAGCTGTAAAAATTCGATTTCGCGGACTGCATTTAGTCCGTATATGGGATATACTGACTAAAAGTAGGCCGTAAAATCAGATTTTATGGCTATAGTACCCAAAATACTACTTTTCTCCCTAAATAGCATGCCCTCGTATGGGAAAATAATATGTGCAACACGGGAGAAAAGGTGTTTGCAGACTAATTCGAATTGCCGACATCGCTTCGCTCGGACGTCAATCTCGCCCTGATAGGCATTTTGCTCCCTAGTTGCACAATGTACTATTATAATACTCTGGCAGAAATAATACTTTGGAAATAATACTTCGCTTGTCAAACACAAGATCAGACACGTAGCATAATACGACAGCTTATGGAAATATCATAAGAAACGTATTGACAATAATTAGAATTTCAAAGATCTTTCAACTGAATAATATTAGATGAAATCATAGTGCAATTTTAGCCATTCCAGGGGAAAATGTGTTAAATACAATACTTTCTAATCAACGTAGGTTGACTGGACGTGATTGATCGATGTCAAACGCAAAACTACTGTTTCGGCACGATTTCCCATGCGCGTGTCACCGTCAATTTTCGTGACACTCGAAATTCTGGTACATCCCAGCTCAGGTATTTGGGATTCGAGGGACCACGAAGCATCTCGTATACATAAGCGACAATAGATTTGGTCCGGATGCTGCGGAACGACCGACCAAGTGTTTGTCTCCAGGACACGGTGCATCCTGAGGGTGACTCTGGGAGGGTACAGGCACACGGCCGCGTCCGTCGATCCTTCTCCCGGTGCTGTCTGGGTCCAGCAGGATATTTACGACTGACCGACTCATTGCCGCGGCGAGTTGAGCGAGCGGCCGCCACAAATCACGCCGAGAAAGCCAGCCTTTCTCCGCTCAGGGAAACGCCTGGCATTTTTCTCTGCCGGGGATAACTTTGACTTATTGGTGACAGTATGTGAGAGAGGAGAACGAGTAGACGCCGGTGCCAACTGAGGGAGATACGAGGAAGGACACCCGGAGACGGAGAAACCGATAGAAAGCGAGAGAGGGAACCAGATAGAAAAAATCGACGAAATGAAAGGGGATGACACATTGTTTTACGAATATTTATTTACTTACCGTGCGTGCCCGGAATACGGGGTGTCTCATCCTGAATTCTCCGGCGAAATATCAATACGACTGACACATTCGTTGGAACGCGTCACAATAAATCGTTCTGAAATAACTTTCTAATCCGAAACAATGCATGGTGTGGTCCGCAGATTAATAACGAATGTCTGAGTTCGGATGGTATCGTATGTGGTTGTCCACGACCGTAAATCGCACCAAATTTATTAATATGGGTGTCATGGATTTCTTTAATTTCTTACCTTTTTCTTGTGTTTTTGTCACAGTTGCTGTCTTATTCGTTGGAAGAATAGTAAACTCCCCATCGAGATATTCAAATGCAATGAACAACCTGTGTTCAAAGTCAGTTCCAGTGACATCTTTTAGATTACGTCTATATATTAACAAAAATAAATGTCGTTAGAAAATTCAGAGACCTTCGGACAAAATAAAAATTGGAGTTACGATGTTTTTTTTTTTTTGTTTTTCTGTGGTGATTTTTTTTAAAATTAATCTTGTAGAAAATTATTTTTCTCTTATCGTTAAGGATTTCAAAGTATTCGTAAATAATAGTACATTGTGCAACTAGGGAGCGAAATAGGTGTTTACCGATAAGTGCAAGTTTGACGACCTACAAATACCTATTCTCCCTTGTTGCATATACTATTTTCTCATACGAGGGCGTGCTATTTTGGTTCCGCGATCATTTTGGCATTTTGCGCTCATAATGCGAGAAATATATTTATTTATTTTAATTCTCATGGACCATATAAATAATTTATTAACGGCAACATTATATCGTTTCTAATTTTAAAGTTAATGTTTTTACGTTACAGTTTGTCACACATGTATTTGCTGCTTACAACACATTATACTCTCTTATAAGTCCTCTTGAATCCACTTGCGGCAAGTAGAAATCGACTTACTCCACGGGTGAGAGGAAAGAGAATTTCCACTCGCGGTAACATAATTCGGCTTCAGGCAAGAGGATTCTGCTTGTGGCAAGAGGACGCTTTAAGAGTTTACTGGTTGTAGGGATCTCAGTGATTTCGAATACGATTTCAGATTTTAAAAATTCGAAATGGGGGTTTCAACATGGCGGAGGACTTTTTAAATCATCGATGTACAGTAGAGTCAGGGTATATTTGCCCGCTCGGCTCCTCGTCATCCCCTTCCGTCTCCTTATATTTGTCAAATGAAGGGGAGCGCCGCTTCTCCCACTTTCCTCAGTCGCGTTCCTGAGGCCCCAGCGCGCAAGGTGAGGGAAAAGAGTGCGGCGGCAGACAAATATAACGGGACGGAACTGGACAAATATGCTGGGACGTAAATATAGCGAGACTCAAATATACCAGGACTCTATTGTAATTGGCTTAGAACTTGTCGCTCGTAGTTTTTGTTGGACCGCTGTTTTCGAATATGGTGCTCATTTTTTGAAATTCTAAATAACAGATCCCATAACAAGTTCGGGAGTCGATCACGGTGTTTTTGGTTATCAGAATCCTATAAATGCATAACTGAAGAACAGGTTTTGAAAATCAAATTTTTTACTTTTCACCTGCCATCCTGTATTTAAAAAAGTATAATAAAGATCCCAAATAGCACACTTTATTCCTTCAATATTCCTTTGAAACTTTGGGAATATTCCAAAGTAATATTTCATCCATATTCGAGGAACAACAAAATGCCCAACGTTCGGAATATTCTAGGAACATTGAAAAACATATTAATTACCTCAATATTTTAAACTTAAAGATAAAAAAACCCAAGTCGGTAAGCTAGGAACTTAACCACACGGCCATAAATCCTGTTGTCATATCTCTTCCAGGTTACGAATAGTTGATACCGGGAATTAATTAAAAAAATGTTAATGCTTTACACGCATATTGACAAATTTAAAGCAATAAATAAACACATACATCCAACCATATATACATAAATAGATTGAAAATAATCTGTGAACAAATTTATCTAACTAGTGTAAAGGGAGAGGTTAGAAATGTGTAAGGGTAAGCTCGGAATATTTCAAATATACTCTTTAACAAATTTGTCTGTTTGTGGTTTACTGATAATACATTCTTTAATCTTGTGACATGATTAGGCCTTATTTAAACATTATTTAATGTGTTACATTATCAAGCTTAGGTTATTTCACAAATGTAAATGTTCCCTACCGAATGTTTAATAAATTGTATTTCCGATATTTTAGAAATTCAGATTGTATTTTTTGCTAATTTTTTATTTTAAATTTGTCAAAATGTTTCCATAGGAATTAAAATTTTTTAATTAATATCCGGTATCAATTATTCATTACTTGAAAAGATATGACAACTGGAATTATGACCGAGTGGAAATTCCTGGCTTACCGACTAGTGTACTCGGGTTCGATTCCTGCTCGGCGATTATTTTTAATTTTAAATTTAAATTTAAATTCTGGAGATAATTAAAATTTGTTGTCATTGTTCCTGGAATATGGATGGAATATTACTTTGGAATATTCTCAAAGTTCCAAAGAAATATTCTAGGAATATTGATGGAATAAAGTGTGCTATTTGGGATAATAATGAATATAAAATTAAGTGGCTTTGAATGTGTAGGATGTCAACAAAAACAATCTACCAATAATAATATACGTATTATTGCAAGGAAGGGGAACTATACCATAATTTGATTTTATTACTTTAATCAACGCGAATTAGTTTCCTTCTTTGTTTCCATAAGTTAAAAATCAATTCTATTAGGGGTTATATCTACGGAGGTTTGGTAGATCTGGCAGCTGTTGGCTTCTGATAGCAATGGTTTTGAATGCGCAGTAAGGGTAAATTACTAGTCGCCTGTAGTATTTAAATTGAAGGGATCAAATTTTGCGGCGTCACTTTTTTACATGTCATGATTAAATTTAGATGAGAAAAAATGTAGGGGTAGTTTTGAACACTGATGATTTGCAATTGCAGAAATATTTTTTATTTAATATTTGAATGTTATTGGTAGTAAAGTGGAAGCGCATAGTTTCTGATATGAAGAAATATGTTTATAATTGAGAACTGTGCACTGTTTATGGTCACCATTTTCATTTACATTTCATCAATTTTGACTAATTTTGATGTTTATAGACCGGTAGCACGGTAGAATGGCAAATTTTAGCGAAATGTTAGTGAAAGAACGAAATTGATGCCTTCATCCACACAAACGTTATGAAATATTTAGTGACTGGCAATTTTTTTGAGAAAAGTTAAACCCGGTTATGATCACCCTTGAAAAATCTTCTAAAAAGTGATTCAGGAAAATCATCGATAAAAATAAAATACTGAAACTTTATTTGTCTAACTCCTTCAGTAATAAAAAGAAAGCACAAATCTTTGTATTAGTCATATTTCACCTTCGAAATTTCCCATAACCTGGAATTGTTACAAAGTTTTGGTTAAACAGAAATTCGATTCGGAAAATACAATGAATACTCTCGATGTAGAGTTAAGGCAAAGGTAAACTCATAAATCCAAACTTGTGATGTACACCTTTAACAAATTTGAAAAAATGATGTATTTATTTAGTAAATTTTGACGCGGAATTCAAAGGAATTCATGAAATTTGTTTGACTCTAAAAACTATTCTTTGACGTATTAAAAATTGTTTTTTTTTTCGAAAAAAAAATAATTTATTAAAATCCATAAGTAATTATTTAGAAAATGTGTTTTCATGTTCATCCTATTTTTTGTTGTTTCATTTAATGTAGAAAAATGTAGAAGCATTCAAAAAACAAATTTTCTTTGCAGCTAAAACTTGGTGCTGAAAAATTTTGGTTTTACTTTTTATTCTAACATCACTTAATTCTTCGTAAAAAATTAATACCGAAGTAATTTATTCAAATTTCTTAAAGGAGTATTTTCCATCAAGAGTTAAAGAAAATAAACTCACTCCTAGAAGTGTGAAATATCACTCTTTGCAGTAGAGTGGCTCAATTTTCAATCGAAGGAATTTGGAAAGAACATTATTATTTAGAGGTCTACTATAAAGAGTTCGGACTTCTCACAGTGCGAGAAAATTAGGTGTTCTCTTCAGAATTAATGCAGTGAATCTTCTCTCACATTTTGGAATTTGCAATATTCAAATTATCTTCAGAAAGTACATTTTTATATTTATTACTTAGATCATAATTAAACTAAATAATAAAATCCACTATAAACTCAAAAAAATTTTGTGTTCTGAGTAAATGACTAGGTTCAAATATTCCTTACTGTGCAGCACAGGTGGCGCCATCTGAAAATAAAAAATGTTCGGATTTATCACAAATATTATTTCGAAACAAATATTTTATTTTATTTTTCTATGATATATTCTAAACAATAATAATAATAAATTATTTGTAACATTTTTAAATATGTTTAAAAATAGATATGTGTATTCGTACTTTTACGTAAGATTCATTTAAAAACCGAATGAAGGAAAGTACTGTGTAAAAATAAAACAAATTGTAAACTTTAAAAAGTAATGAAAAAGCAATAATGTAAGGTAATATATTAATAAATTATTAAATATAACTAAAAAATAAGGATTACAAGGCATCTAATCGGTATAAAACGAAGATTCGCCTATATTCTATTTTATATACTGCTGTCAAAGGGGCTGTTATACGTTTTTGGCTTGGAATCGCATTTAATGGGCGCGAGTACGATGACGGTGTATTTTTTATAGGTTCCCCTGAATATACCAGTAGAGCATAGGAGCCATGTGACGATTATTCACAGATAATCACTGATAATTGATGATATATTCTTCTATATTATTATATCATACAACTTCTAACTAAGTAAATATCGCTACGGAGATTAACAATATAAGCTGAAATTTAATTACCGATCCAATTTTCTAAAAATGTCAGTTCATCTTTTCGTTGTGGTAATACAACTGCATGTAAAGATGAACTGGGTAGGGGAAGAAACGCTAATGTTATTGCCCTGAATTGTTCGACGCCACATTGGAGAAAATTTTCCATTTTCGGATATCGTTGTAAATAGTCGTGAGTAATTATTGTATCACAAACATGTCGGGAATTATTACACACCAACCCGTGGACCTTATACTTTTTTCAATTTCTTACAAATATTTTTCTATTATATGGGCAGATAAAAAAATGATCTATAAATTCTACCACACTGGACATATTATCAACAACATTTTTTGCATTTCATTTGACTTTAATTCTGTGAACTATGCAGAACTTGAGGCGATGGACTGTTTCTTTTGCAATTATAAGGGCATAAAAAAAATAAAAACAGTGAAAAAATCCCCAAAAATTCAATAATACAAAATTTGAACAAAAATCACTTTTTTTATAACTCGGTTGGATTTAAAGTTCTTTCAAAGAACAAAAGTTCATTTTAAATATTTTTTCAAGGTCATTTTGACCTATGATGAAAATTTATTTTACTATACCCCTGAAATAAGATGGGGGGGGGGGGGCTATTTATGCGGTTCTTATGTCTTACTCGTTTCGCTACATTATAACGCGAAAATCACACAAAAATAAGTTTGAGAGCTAGACAAAACGAAGAATATGACCCTTTATATATTACGTTTAGTTGAAACATTTTTTTATTATTTATGGTTTTTTTTATTCAAATCATTTTTTGTTGACTTAATGAAAATCGAATAATATAAATAATACATTATCCCCTTTTTGTGTAAGAATATGTGATTCGTTTATTGGTTCACACAATTCTATATCGCACTTCACTCTGCGGTTACTAATCACGCAGTAAGTTGTAGTTATAGAGTCGTTAATGTGTAATAATATGTTACACATTCTGGAAGAATACGATAACCAAGACAAGTACTTATTTTCACGTAATAAATTTTCGTATATCTGTTACTTCGAAACCGTTAACTAATTAAGTACAAGCCTGAAATGTGAAAATTGGGTAATACGTGTAACGCATAACTGTAAGAGTTTCTTAAAAAAGTGTTAAGTAAAACTAAGTAAATAGATGTTATTAAAAGCATGTCCTACTACTTATAAAACTGTCATAAATCACAATATTTTAATTGTAGTTATACACTTTTTACATAGTGTCAGTTATATATTTTTATTTTATGGATTGATAAGATTTGTGGATTTTGTTTTTTCAAGATATTATAAATGTTTATATAATATTACATTCTTTTTTAAATTTCTGAGCTTTCTTATATAAAAGTAGATGTAAACCAATCGAAAGTGCATACTGGAGATTTTTTTTCCTGTTAACCCCATGATTGCCAATGACGAAGATCTTTGTCATTTTGAACTTTTCCCAGACTATCAGAAAAACGCAAATCTTTGTCATGATATAAAGCAGACCAACAAATTCTGGAAATTATGTAAAATAAAACCAAATCCATTTCTAGACAGTCTAAGGTGTTCTAAATATGATGGTGTTGTCCATTTTCATAAGCGCTGTGTCAACAAAAAATATATAAATCCACAAAGATGGTAGTTTTCACAATGTTGTGGTAGTTGCAAAATCTTAGTCATAAAGTATGGCATTGTGTTCGATCAATTTACGCATAAAAAGTTTATAAAACCGCTTATATATTTTAATATATATTTTGAAAATTTAAAATTACGGCTACAATATGGCGGAGAAATTTTCCAAAACTGCAACTTCAAATTCGTAAGCAGCGGTCCCGAAAACCCCCAAGTAACAAATTTCAAGCGAAATGGTTGGACTTTCGAAAATTTGTCCGACATATTGAATCTGCAATTTTGAATTTACAAAATCTGACTTCAGATTCGTTATTAGCATCTCAAAATATTCCTATACACCAAGTTTTAAGTATAATCTAACAAAATGTTTTTTTTACATAAAATGTATTTTTTTTAAATTCTCGTGGAAGTCAAGGGACTGAGAATAAAGATAAGAAATTTAAAAACAAGTGCAATTCTGGAGCTAATGGGTTAATAAATATTTATTTTGTGACAACTTGTATGCAGAATAGGAAGAAGAGCAACCTAATTAGGTAATTTATCGAAATAGTACACACACGATCATAGAGTTTTTTTAATTATGGGTGAGTGTAAAATCGCCGAACGTTAAAAAGATGTAGAACTTTCCCGAATGTTCATTTAATTGTCAGCCAATAATCCCAGAAATATTTTGCCGATAGGAGAACGTATCGAACGTCCAAGACAGCGCAGAGCTAAAAACCGATTTTTCAAATTATCGACATGTAAAAATCAACTAATCATGTTCCCATGAAAAAATATGGAACCCATATTTTCTCTAATTTCCTTAGAGTAAAAAGTGACACTATAATGAAGTGAGTTTTCACTCTAAGCGACATTGAAAACTGAGCAACTCTGATTGGAGTAAACATTCTCTTTTACTAATAGTGATATTATTTTACATTATTTAAAAAATGAATGCATTACTGTAAAAGAGTGAGTATATTTGAAACATTTTTACTCCTAAAAGAAAGAATTAATTTAGTGGAAGCGATGGGTGTACCGCTCACAAAAGGAAAGTATCGGTTTTTATAAATGCCGATGAATTTTTATTGGCACCATACATATTGAATTACAGTATTTAATAACCATCAACAATCCAACAGGATTTTCTATTTTTGTGGGTAATACCTGTCAGACTGTCTCCAGTACCGAGACTAAGTTACTTAATGAATTACTTACTAGGTCTCATACACACTTGTAAATTGACTTTTACCATAATAGTGAAAATATCGACAATTCTTAAAAGAGTCAAAATATCAACTCTTTTCAGAATCTAATTTCATTAAACATGCTCTACTGGAGTGATTTTCTAAGCCATTCTTTACAAGAGTGAGCTTGTTACTTCAAGAAATTTAGATAGTATGATGGGCATCAAAAGCTTGAATATAATTATTATCAGTTCTTAGTTATTTATTTTAAATTCATTAGCTGCATAAAGAATCACACTTTATTCAGTAAAGTTAAGTGACTTCGTTTAATTTGACCAACGAATTGCGTCACCACAACGATAATGGCAATGTTTGAGAATGAAAATGTTAAAACAATGATTTTTTTAGTGCTGTATAACCGGGTTTGCCATAATTTTGCAAATGATTTTAGATATTTCTTCGCGACAATAATTGTATCAAAAAGCCACTCTCTAAATTTCTTGTAGTGAAAATTCACTCTTTAATTAGTGAAAACTGAGATACTCTTGTGAAAGAGTGAATATTCAACTCTTTAAGAGTGGAAATTTCATTCCTAAAGTATTGAATATTCACTCATTCACTCATTCACGAGGTTTTCGCTAACTAAAGAGTGAATTCTCACTCCAAGAAAGGTAGAGAGCATCTATATATAATAAAATATAGGTCTCAAGAGATACTACTGTTTACTACCGACATTTTGATATGCGGATTGATAATTGTGGAGCTCATCGCGAGAAAGCTGCAGAAAAATACAAAAAGAAAATTACAAGCTATTAATAAAAGTAATGAACTACCAAAACTTAAAATCGACTTATATTTGTATTCAAGAAGCAAGCCGCGATTATGGAAATTATGAAATTGAAACAAGGCTAATACAGTTTCCGACATCCGATATGAGTCGTAATAAAAAAATACCCTTTTTCTACTTTTTTTAATACGAAATATATTCCATCGTAATTACCATTCATTATCACATTAGTTTCGTTCCCCAGATTCATTTTGTAGCTGTGAAAGGATTCATAACCTGAAGATACCTATATACCCTCATCTTAAAAACAACTTCTAAACAGTATAAAAACAGGGAGTGAAAAAATAAATTTTAGAAAATACAAAGACTCAAAAAATCCACGACAAGATAAGTCACCCCGAGAGGACTTTAAACCCTTGACAATGGGAAGGTACCGTATGAATAAAAAACAATGGAAAAGGACATCTATAAAAAATGGTGTCAACGTGAAAGAACAATGAGATCGGTAGGCGAATAAGTGCATGCCTAAAGCGACAATCGGCACGCTTCTCTCTTCAAGGCCGTATTACCGACAGGGTTGAGTTTCAAGGGGTGACGGGGGCCAAGAGATGTAGACCATGGACCTAGTGAAGGGGGGCAGGGGGTGAATACACGTCGGAGGGTTGAGTACGACCGAATGTCAGCTGCTGCCAATAAATAACGTCACACGTTGACGTACGACCAGCGACGGAGTCATCTATCCCGTCGGCAAATCAGCCTCTGATTTTTCACGCGCTCGCGCTTGCAACGTATGCGATATATGTATAAACGTCGACCGTTGTGGCCTGTATAAATTTCCGGTGCCGCCGATCAAATTTCCACGAGCGAGAATTACGCATTCTCAGAAAACGATTCCGAGAATGATTTCTATAGGCGGCCCTCGCTTCGATCGCAACTATCGCAATTTGTCTTCGCGCGACAATGAGGCAACCTTGAACGCGTTTAATATTTCCTCCTTGATTTACGTGTTCGTGAATTTGTATCGACGCTCTTTTCCTGAGGAAACGAGCTTACCATTGAGACCGAACTTGTGTACGAATCACGAATTCATTGACCGCGCCGAAAGAATGAAAGGAATTGAAAGCGACGTTTTGTGCATGATCATTTTTTAAGCTTTCATACGTCGGAGTTGTCATTAAATCAAATAAACGGAACAATCAGATTTGATTGTTGGATGGACGCATTCCATGCTGATGGCCTTGAGGAAAATCGATGGTCAGGAAGTTTTTCTTATTGTTTTAGTATTGTTTACCAATTCTATGCGAAATTTAGTTACATTTTTTAGATGGGAAGTGACATCTCATATTTATCTGACTTTCGAAAATAAATGAAGAAACGTGGCAGTATTTGTAGTTTTAAGGGGTCTACTCTAGTTTGAACTTGCAATAAAAAATAGTTTTTTAGCATTTTTTCAACAGTTTTGTAATATAAATATTGATATAAAAGTTGTTACACTGCATTAATACGCTATCGAAATACACAACAAAAAATTTTTGTTCTACATTTTAGTAATAGTCCACACGTTGATAACACTTCTGCATGCATTGAAAGGTCCAGAATGATTATTATAGATTTGGACCTCCTGTATACGAATCTGACAGGTGTTTTTCCAACAAAACCCAGAGTCTATTGACTATAAACAATTTATATTTTATACAAAAAAGTTTCTTACTAATTTTTTCGCATATTCTATATATATTGAGATATTTGTCATTATCTATAAGAACCACTCGAGTTTTCGAATAGACAGGTCATTGCTCGTAAATATGTATTCAACTTTTCGATTTTCAGATTTCGGCGGCTATTTTTGAAGCCACCATCTTGAATTTTTAAATGAAACATGGTCCATCTTGAACTTTTGGATCTACGATACAATAACTTTATGCTATTAAAGGTCATTGATCAAACTAAGTCAACAAATACAAACTTCAAAAATGAAAAAACAAAGAAAATTTGACGAATTTTGTTAAAAAAACCACTGTAACTTTGTTGCATGACTTTTTTCTGTAACTGTAAGAATGTCGTGTGAAAGAGCATTCAATTTTAAGTAGGAAATGACAGTGTCGAGTTAGTGTTCATAAAATTACGTTCAAAACGTGGCCTCTGATTGCCTTGTAGCAACGGCAACGCGCTCTTGTCGATACGTGAATTAGTTAATGATAAATATCTCAATAAATATAGGATATACGGAAAAATGAGTAAAAAGCTTTTTTATTTAGAATAAGTAGTGGAATATTATATAATCAGGAATTTTTGCCCCATCTCTAATCGATTCCGAGTTTTTTGGAAGGGTCACCTGACAGATTTGTATTCAGGTCAAAATCTATCTGAAAAAAGGTCTGTCCGCGCTGTTGATAAAATCTCTAGGATGAATGTTCTGACAAAAAATTAAACTTCGTTAGATTCAATATGTTAATAGCTATAGCGTATATCGTGCGATTTTTTATTTTTTGAAAATTGATAAAACGGCGGACATTTTAAAAAAATGTGGTAATAATTTCATAAGGATCAGTCGAGTAGTTTCGGAGATTTTATCAATAAGGCATCGAAAAACGTTATTATTAGTGATGCCTACACCATATATTATGCTTTCCCCCTCTTCATAACGTTCATTTTGACTTTCAAAAGATGTAAAAAACAAACAATCGGTTTTTTGAAAATTCGTGATATGAATCGTTATTTTTACAATATTAGATTACTAGTTGATACACCTACAAAAAAGTGCACTAACTTGTATGTAACTTATATTAAAGAGCGATATAAGCAATAGTACACTTTAGGATAACTCACTTATATTCCATTCTACAAAAGTTGGAATTTTACCCAAATGTTTTTAAAATTTTTCTATATATATATATAATAAAAAATATAGAAGGTCGGCTTTGTCCTACAAATTAGAATGCTCAGAATTTTCCTCGACGTTTCGAACAACTTGCGTTCATTTTCAAGAGGTTACAGCAGTAAATCGTGATTTCTTAGTTAGATTAACTATTTACTGCAAATTAGTAAATTAAAAAATAATAAATATAATTAATGTGTACATGGGTTCTCTAATTTTCAGTACATAGTTAATCGAACTAAGAAGTTGGTAATTCAACTCCAAAAGTTCTACGTAAAATTATAATACCTGATGAAGTAAAAAAACGACCATGATTTAATATTTTGTTTAATAACAATATTTTTCCCCCAATGCAAGAAAGCGAATATAATAACCCGCTTAAAAATTGCTACAGAAGCCCATGGCGACATACATATTTAAATTAATTTTGATTCGTTTACATTGGGTGTTTGCTCTGAATATCCAGATTGTAGATCAATGTGTAACTATTTCATTCAAATTTAAAAAATCTCGATCAACATTCAATTTCATACAGTTAAAACTGGTTTCCTCTTTTTCACTCAACCAGTTTCTTGTGAATAGACTATTTGATTGACTTCTATCGATATCTCCGCAACTGCTTAGGTCATTATAGTATTCTAAGAATAGGAGAGTTTTATTCAGAAGGGGTGATTGTTAAATGGGGTGTGATTCACCTATATAACTAATAGTAAGACTTTCATCGGCATTTATTTCCGACGCCCTTCTGTATTCGGCATGGTAGGATTTCTTTTGTTAAGAGAAAATAATTATGATTTAAAACTTATTAAGAAAAGTATATCTTTATTCTCGCCATAATGATTTGTATACTTTTGTATGGATTTGAAAGCGAATCATGGGATATAAAACAAATATTTTTTAAATAATAAGAAATTTAAATTTTATTTAAACATTTACATTTTAAAATGTTTTAAAATTTTTTCTGTTATCCCCAATGGTACTTTCGTAGTTTAATTATAAAAATAATCCCACTTCTCACACTAAATGTTAAAGATTCAACATTATACTCTTAAATATGTCATGAAATTGATATATGGGCATATCTCCAGAACTTTTAAACTTGAACATGACATCCGTTATGATACCTTAAAAATCATAAAAATAAATATGTAACATCATATTTTAGCAGCTCATAGTGCCCCTTAATTATACTTTTTTTCCACATTCACAACATTCACAATAGTTGAGATTATATGGAAGTAAAAAATCCTGACAACAAGGATGTGACTTTCGTCAAAATAAAAAGAGGAACACTCAAAGTTGTGAGATAACTTTTTTAAAATTGAACTTTTTCGTAATTCGGCTGCTATAACTTTTGTAACGACATATTAAATGTGACTATATTAATATTTTGTTATTCCATGAATAATAAGGAGTGGTTTAAGCACTGGCAAAAACGTGTGCCGCTTGTAGTTCAAAAGTTTAGAGCCCTCAAATATGGAAAATTGAAACATGATTTGTCAGAAAAATGTACATAATTTATTGGCACATGCTGAATTTAGCTTTTAAAAGCTTAACAGTTTTTGTGAACTCTTATTTTATAATAGAAGAGTAGATGGGAAATTTGTTAACTGCATTACTGATCTAGAAGTCATAAACCACAACTGATAATATGACAAATTTCAAGAATTTCAATATAGACCTCCTATTTCAATGTAACGTGCAATAAATAGAGAAAAGAAAGCAATTGAACGAAGGAAGAGTCGATGTTCATTTAAAACCATCCAAAGGTGTTATTTATCATAGGTTATAAAAAGACAACATTAATCGTAGAGTAACTCGGTCCATGCGGAGTTTTAATCTGTTATAATTGCTTTTCATTACTTTATTATTTTTATATTACTCAAATGTCTCTAATATATTTATTAAGTGAATTAATATGTAATATATATGAAGTAAGTATCCCTGCTTAAAAAAGTGGATGTAATCGGACACAACCGGATAGAGATGGATCGAAAACAGAATAAAAGTACCTTATTATATGGATAAAAATAGAGTAAATGTCGATATTTACAGTTTTATTTAGGGATCATTTGTTAACAAGCAAGAAATTCGTTTTTGTATAAAACAATAAAATTAAAAACTGAAAAATAAATTGTTTCCTATTTTAATCAAATTAAAAAGTTGAGGTTACTTTTGCATATAACAAATGAGTAACGCAGGATGTTTTATGTTATTTGATCGATTTAAAAATAACAATTAAAATTCGTATACCTTAAAGTTTAAAAGTTCTAGAGATATGCCCAGATATTATGTGCATTTAGATATACACATAATGAAGAACGAATGCATACGTACTACACGTACTTGGGGTGCACCTAAAAACTAGAATCACAAAACAGACACTTCAAAAACCCGACATTTAAAAACAGGACATTTCAACATACAGACATTCAAAAACCAAACTTTAAAAAAAAACCGACATTTCACTACATAACCTCATTCCTTGAGATCTCACTGGAAGGTAATTTCAAGGTAAAAATGTTTGACCAAGGGATTCATTTTGTAGGTTCCCGGAAGGCCAAATCAGTTTGACTTCGCGATTATTTATTCAGCACATTTAGAATTCAATCATTAATTATATTTTCAGAATATGTACATTCTATAAAATGTCTGTATTTTGAAATGTTTGGATTTGGAATGTCTGTTTTTTAAATGTCTGGTTTTTGAGTGTCAGGTTTTTGAAGTGCCTGTTTTGTGATTTGTGGGGTTTTTGAGGTACACCCGTTTTTTGGGTGTTTCAGTACGATCAAAGTAATACTAAAAGAAACCTGTATAACAAACTCCAGCTTTAACGGCATTTTTTTCTCTAAAAAACTAAATTCTAGTGGTTTAAGTTTTAGTTTTGATAATGTTATAATTCAAAAGTAATAATATAATGTTATAAACGCTTAATTTTACTGTTGTAAAAAATATACAATGTAAGAATAAAATCTGGACATTGAAATATAACGAAAAAAAACAAAATATCTTATCAAATATACGTTATCAAATAAATAAGAAAATAGCAATAAATTTATAATCTGCTAAAATAGTGATTAAAGAAAGTAGAAAATATTATGTATGTACACTAGTTTTAATTCACAGCAAATTCGACAAAGGATCTAACAAAATTGTTTTGGATCTTCCCGAATCTCAAAATAATGTTTTTTCAGCAAGCTCGTCGAGAAAATTATTAATAAAAATACGTCGCATGACTTAATTTAATCTGTGGACCTCAAACCTTTCGGTTCCTCGAATTTTTAATCAATGTGAGTAATCTATGAAATTCTCAAATGCCATGAATTGTATACATCGTTGATTCGCAGGTTACATGCCCATATTTTGATAGTACTTCACGAGTATTATTTTCAACTCCTGAAACAAAACGTCAGGATGAGAATTAAAAAAAAAGCAATTAGAATATCGTCAATCACCTAGGGTGAAAAACAGAATGGTCTTATAACAAGCCAACGTATAAATCATAAGTATGTCCTCTTCCAATTGGTCTTGTTTTTGTTATATCTTAAATTAAGCCTATATTCGGCCTTAATTTAAAACTTTTTTTTTTACAGTGTTTTTATAAAGAAATTATTCGAAATATAAACGCTACAATTCTTTCAGATATTCAGTGTTTTACAAAACAACTTGTAAATTACCAAAGTGTGTAATGGCACGACTACATCGGAATTAGTATGACATCAGACAGGGCTGAAAATAACACATTTTATGCACTTTTTCATTTTATACTCAATAATGCATCATATTTCGAGTGGGCTGACAAGATAAATCCACAGATTTCATTTCATTGAGGCCTTTTTGAAAGGTTATTCATTTGCGCATCTGTGTGTCGTACGCTTTACGCCATAGGAGCTGTCATTGAGCAGAACACAACCTCCTAAAAAAAGTCGAAAGTGACCGAATTACCCATCCCTTAGAGAAACTAGGCCATACCGTAGTATAAATAAGCCACGCCTCTTTTTCTAACTCAATGTACAATATATTCACTTTGGCAAACATAAATTTAATATTTTTAATGAGAGATGTAAACTGAGGATTCAATTTTTTTTTTGTTTAAATAAATATTCTTATCCAAATTTTTAACAATATAAGAAATGTGGCGTGAAATGAAGAAATGTAGAAGTAACGAAAAAGAAAAAACGTGAAAAGAGAACAAAATATGAATGAAAATAATGCTCTATATTGAAAAAAAACCGCTGCCGATTTACCATATCAAAAAATAATGGGTTTGCCCCACCCTTTAATTTTCACTATTAGACAATTATTTTAATAATTCTTCTAAAAGTAGTCAATGTTTACAAAGCCTAAATTTTGAGATAAATGTACCTTTCAAACGCACGATATACTTTTCAAATTTAATGCGCATAGTTTTCCTAGAATTGCGTTATGAAAAAAGTCGAAATACCATAGAATGAATTTATTAATATAATTCATTCTCGGTTTGCAGTGTGAATATTAATGGAACTTGCTGAAATTGAAGGACTTAATAAGTATACTAAATATAAATATTTCAAATTTGTATTTGAAATACCTTCTCCTTGCAACCAACATGGAAATACAGCCATGTGGCCGATTTATCCACATCGCAGAATTACCTGACTCTCCCCTACAATTATTTCGACCGTGGTAATAAATACAAGTACACACCCTTTCTTAGTCACGGCAATGATTTTGATAATATAATTTTAGGAAAATAAATAGAACAAAACATACATTTCCAAAACAAGGAAAAATCGCAATGAAATAATTTACACAATGACACCAGGGAAGAAATCACATTTCATTACTATTATTTATTTCATTACTTATATTTATTTAATGCATTTTTTGATAATATAGAACGTTTTTAATATGACCTCCATTCGTGGAGATTGGCAGAAACTATCAAAAATTTAACATTATTCATCTTTTCATTCGATCCGTAGAAACGTGGTTTCTCTGTTATGTTGATTTTTAAAATGCGCGAATTTTTGTTACATTTTCTGCCGAACCTGTATGAAAGGAGGTCATACTAAAAAGTGGTCTACTGTCAAAAAAATAATGAAACAAGTAAAAGTAAAATGTGATTTTTTCCGTGGTGTCATTGTCTAAATTACTTCATTTTGATTTTTTCCTGGACATTTTCAAATTGGTAACTGTTGCCATAGGTAGAATTTAATGATGATTCAGTTGTTAGATTTCGGTGGTTCTATTTTATAATTAAGAAAATGTTCCCTTTTGTGTCTTTATTTGTCGACATTTTCGCCGGATCTGTTGGAATTTCAGCCAGGTGGAAAAATCGCTTTACGGACTATTATATCCTCCCATATTTTCAGCTTGAAAATTTCAAATACCAGATGCAGTTATAATTCACAGAAATTTGTCGTCCTATAATAGTATACAATATTTAAAACTTTTAGATGACCGAATATATTTGGAGATGATTCGATTCAAAATGGACAAAAATGTAGAGCTTTTAAGATTTAAACGTGTCAAATTGTGGAGCATTTTATACTTGATTATAGTTCCACATTTTTGTTCATTTTTAATTGAATCGTGTCCAATTAGAAACTGTCCTCTGAAATTACGTAAGTAAACAGTTAAGTGAAATTTTGTAATTCTCATTAACCGGTTAATTGGTGCAGCATTTTCCACTTTTCGTGTCAATTCTGGTAGACACGAATCATCCACTAAAATACGCGAAATCAATTTCTATGATTTTTTTTTGTACACCTGACTTCATTTCCAAGCTCAGTTTCCATTTTGCAACATCCTAAATGGGTGAAAATTAAGGGTTGAGGGTGAAATTTTCAGTTTTTCTAGAAACCTAGATCTAGGGGGTTTTTGATATTGCTGATTCCATTCCTAAGCTCAGTTGCATTTTAAAACGTCCTAAAGGGTTAAAAAATAAGGGTTGAAGTAGAGTAGAGAACTGGAAAAGTAAGAGTTGTAGGTGGAATTTTTAGTTTCTCTAGAAACTTAGATCTAGATGTTCTTGATAGAGCTGATTCTATTTCCAAGTTCAGTTTCTATTTTATAACATTCTATAGAGGTGAACAATAAGGGTTGAATAATAAGGGTTAAAGTGGAGGAAAGAAGTGAAGAAATAAGGGTTGAGTGTCAAATTTTCATTTTTTTTAGAAACAGATCTGAAGGTTCTTGCGCCAATGAGATGATGTTGTGTCGTCATTCTAGATTTAGGTCTTTAACTCGAGGTTCTAGTATATTATGTACGTTATTTTATGTCCTTTATCACAAATTATGCGAAACTGACAAGAAATTCGCAATCAGCGACCCCGAAAACATAAGTGTCGAAATTTATGCTATATAGAAGGTTGTCATTTTGAGGTTAGGATTCAGAAGTTAAAAAAAATAACCAATTATTCAGATACAGCTTGCCGAAAAAACGGTTGTATATCAATTTGGTTCAAATCGGTTGAAATCTTCAAAAGTTATTCAAATATGTACATATATGATGCAGTACCAGTTATGTCACTTTTATTTTTTGTACACATATGATATAGTTAATTGTCGAAAAATGTCATACCATGATATGTTTAAAAAACGTGATCACATTTTTTTTTTTTTTAATTATTATTTAACAGGAAGAATACCCTTCTTACTAAATGATTGCCATATAATTGCAGACAGACTTAAGAATATGGCGCCATACTTCACATTTATCTATAAGATGTGGGAACTTCATATACCTACATCAAGTACAGCAGCGGTCATGAGTCGATTTCAGCCAGATAAACAATATTTTGATCATTTTCCGATTCATTCGATTTTGGTGAAGTTTCTTCAAATTTGGGTCAAGTGTGTTTTATTCGGGTTAGATACACATCATAAATAGACTACTATTTGTGAAAATGTCTGTAAAAAATGTTAATAACAGTTCTTACTTTGTAATTTCATAACAATGTCTAAGAAAAAAAGTTAGATTACATCCACATGGATGAAATAATGCCTCTGTTTGGATCCCGCAGTTGTTATTAAAATTATCATGGAAAGGCCATTTTGAGGTGATTAGGGCACCTGCTAATATTTCACTTGCATCCAATAATATCGGGGCAAAACTTAGCGAAACTTATCGAGATCGGAGCCCCGCGATTCGTCCGCGAGAGCATTACCGCCCGGGTCGGTTCCAGGGGCGTTGATACCGGGACCGGTTCGTCGTCCGTTGGTTCGTGGATGTCGCTGTCGCATAAATCACGACGGTATCTTCTGGCACGGCGGCCTCGCTCATCATGCTGGAGTTCTTGTCGCGCCTTAATAACGCTCCGAATCTAACCCGTACTCCAGCGAAACTCTCTCTCACTCCAGCTTCCTCGCTTGCTCTCAACAACCCCCTTTTTCTTCGTCTCCATCGCGCTATCCTTCTTCGGATTTCGAGTCCTATCCTTCTTCCTCTCAACAATCCCTGACCCGAGATAAAGGTAGCGGGGTCGGGGGTAAGTGAGAGAAAGCCACCCCCTGCCCGTGCGGATGGTCGCGCGTCGGGAGGCGCTCGCCTGGCCTCGCTACAAATCCTGATTATACTCTGCAAGTGACGTTATACCGTATAGGGGTACAATGGCGGGTTGAAGTCTGGTTTTTGTTTTCCCCCGCCTCCTACGACTCTTTACGAGCACCGTCTCGATACCACGTGGTGGTGATGCACACATCTTCGTTGCAAGGATCCAGGATCACAGATTGTACCCAGACATTCTCGGATGATGAGTATCTCCAAACATTCCCTAAATGAGCGTTGATGGTTTATGATTCTTTTAAGATAATGATGTTTGTAATACCAGAGTCTAGTTTTTTTGTTTGATCCCTGCTTGGAGGCACAAGCCTTTTTATGTGATCGGGAGCTAGACTGGCACACAAGCTAGCGCCAGACAAGATACCTTCCATCATAACATTGACATTAAATTGGAACTAGACTGAATAGGCTATCGCAGATTATCTGCAACCTGGATCTGATCTGACGCTGATATGGCACTAGCTTTAACATTACACAGGTGTACCAAAGATGACAGTGACATGTCAAAGTAAAGCGTCATTACTTTGTCCATTACAGGAAAGGCCAGCTTTAATGACATTTTCTAGCCTATTCGCGGGTCGGATCTCGGGTGGACAATGTCAGATTCACCAACAAATCACAAGACAAACAAGACAATACAAGACAAGATACAAGGCGTCACCTACCCAAAGTCAGCCCCCCCCCCCCCCGCACATTTGCTCCAGGGTCTGTGAAAACTACGAAAACCCCAGAACGATGCAGTCGATGAACTACTTTATTATCGGAGGATACCCTGTGATGATAAAGTAGATGTCTCCCGCTGACCAGTAGTTTAATAATATTTTAACGTAAAGTAATAATGTAACTCGTACAAATAAATTTTAATTTTGTGATTTCCTCTACTTCATTGACATCAGTTTATACTTCGCATCCGGTCATTGCGAGTACTTAAAGCATCAACAACATGAGAACAAATGGAATTGAATTGAGCTCTAATGTACAAAATTAATCATGATTTCGTCGTTTGCGAGAGAAAACATGAAACTGTATAGAAGTCATACGTTCAAGGATCTAATTATTATCGTTATAATGTAGTATATTACGGTATTATTAGTACATTTATAGATTATATTATATAATTAGCACCGAAAGTCAAAGAACTCTTTACCTGGGTTCATTGCAGTATTGGCCAAAAATTGACTAACGCTATGAATTGTTATATAGCATATCATATCCCTGAATAATTATGCTAAAATGAAAGTCCCCTAAATACAGAAAAACGCTTCCCATTTGTGAATTCATATTTACTTCAGAACATAGGGTTTGCACTTTGGCCTAAGCAATGACCCCTTGGATATTTTTGCTGGTCAGATCGACCGTATTGAATCCAGGAAAACGCGCAAGAAATAGATCATGCGGTTTAATGGGTGCACCTCAAAAACCAGACATTTAAAAAAGCTGACATTCGAAAACTAGACATTGCAAAAAACAAACATTAAAAAATCAGATATTTTAAAAATTCACATTAAAAAACCGAACATTTAAAAATGCATACATATTTTAAAAGTCTGGTTTGTGAATGTTCGGTTTTTGAAGGGTCTGTTTTGTGATTTGTCGGGTTTTTGAGGTGCATCCTTGGTTTTTTAATATCTGTTTCTTTAAATGTCTGGTTTTTGAATGTCGGGGTTTTTGCAATGTCTGGTTTTTGAATGCCGGGTGTTTTAGGTTCATCCGGTTTAGTTAGTTGGCCTCATGGAAGTAGACACGAAAAATCTTAAGTGCCAACCATTTGTTTCAGACATTGCTGTTTCTTGATTATTAAATTTCGGGAATTTTTTCTTTCAACTTTTAGCACTTGTAAAAAGTATACCACTTGTTTAAAATTAATATAATAATAAAATAGAAACCTCTTATAATTGAAACTCATTATTCGAAAGGGACATGTGTCATGGTTCGGGAATCTGTGGACCATGGATGTCATGAACTAGATTATAATATTTATTGATGTGAAGTCAAATTTTATTAATTTTTTAATAAATCATTTAACATTTTTAATTTGCATTACTATTTTATGTTTGGTCGGCAATCATTAACAAACTCATGGTCTATCACCGTACCAGGGGCATGAATTTTATAAACTAGAAATTGACATAGTTATTGTAACAAATAAGCATTTATTCGATCACCTACGCCATTACAAATTTTAACATTGATTTAAAAAATATCATAAACATTAACATTACCCCTTTAAAATCTACATGCTTCTGCTTAATAATTTGAAAATAATAACTTAAAAAATTTATTCTTGGACATATTATTGGGTTTGCTGAGTATGAAAATAAAGCAAGAAAATTAGATTCGTCATTTGCAAGATGGCGGATGCTAAATGCCGTATCAAAATGGTTAAAAAATTATATTAACTCGTTAACGTCCAGAATGCACGTTTCCCATGTACAACTTTCACCGCATATTTCAAATTAAATATAATATACACGCAGTGCGGAATGTACCTTATTTACTATTTTCGAGGGTGCTGTTTCTAATGGTGACTTCAATATTTGAAAAACTATTATTACTATTATATTAAATTTTCCTTTGATTTTGGCAAAAGTATGTGAAGAAACACATTTTTGAGAGTCATTTTTTTGAAAATTTTCATGTCGATACCGTGATTTCTATGACCAGAAAAGTGCATAAACAGTGCATAAAATGTTTGAACTTAAAGGATATGCAGGTAGGCATTTTTATTTCACCTTGAAATCTCTACAATGACGGCTTATTCCAAGAATTTTTTTTTTTAATTTTGGCAGTTTGGAAATATAGCATTTTAAACAAATTTTCATCAGAATAATCTATCTTATTTTTTTGGTATGCTGATCAGAAATCTGGAGTTCAAATTTCGAAATTCAAAATATCTGACAAAAAATGATGTCCGTTGCGCTGCTAAGTCCAGTTGAAAATGTGTTTAAAATGATATTTCCAACTAACACAATTCAAAACAAATCTCTTGTCATAAGCCGCTATTTTTGATATTTAAACGTGAAATAACAAATGCCTACCTGCATATTCTTTGAATTCAAAGATTTTCTGAACTTTTTATGCATTTTTCCGGTAAATGAAATCGACATGAACAATGATATTTACCAAAAAATGACCACCAAAAATGGGTTCTTCTCACATCCTTGAGCAAAAATCAAAGCCAAAAAATACTCAAATTTTTCAAATTTTGAAGTCACCATATATAATTTCGTGTTGATCATTTTGAATTCATCTGCTAAGAAAATTTGAAAATTGATTTCGATTTTGTTATTAGCAACATGAAATAACACCAAGTACACAAAATTTATGGCAAAATAGTAATGTCAATATTTTTTGCCAACTTTCGAACATCCATACGCTAATTTTCACCAAAATTTAATACACTAGATAAAAAATTGATTTTTATATATTATGTAAAATTTGACAATGGATTCGTAATCAGCGACCCCGAAAACATCCAAGTAACAAATTTCTGCTTAATCAGACAAAATATTAAAACGTATTCGAATAAAAATTTCTTGTACAAATTCGAGACAAAAAAGAAATGACGAAAAAAAATCATTTGATCATCTATTGATAATTAAGGTAAACCTCTCACATAAACATGATTACAACGTTAAGAAATTATCGGAACGATGACAAATCGTCACAGATAATTGCTCTTAATTGGAAATTAAAAACCGAATAATCGTTACAGCGGCTCGATAGCGCTATCGGCTTTCCGATAGATGACTTCCGTGGGGCTCACAGTTACGTCGGAAAGTCAGGCATTGATAAGGGAAACGAGAAAGAGGGAAGGCATCGATAGGAAAAAAAAGAAACAGAGGAGATTATGGACATTTCCGCAATTTCCTTGGCGTCTCGTTTCTTTCCCTCTATCCCTCGTTATTTTCTCGACGAACCACCATTACCGGGAATATCACAACTTCATTCCAGTGACAAAATATACGTAACGGTTACTTCTCTCATCTCTATTCGAGCTACTGACAACCTGGACCGCGTAAATCAATTTTCAATTACGGCTTTAGTATACCGACCGTGGAGAGCGGCGAAGGGGATCCAGTCTCTTGGTGTGTTCTCCTGTTCCCAAGTATATCGCGATGCACGCTAAAATAGGTGTCAGCATGACCGATCGAAATTGCAAAAAAAGCTACAGTTGCAAACGCTCGAAATTGTGAGAATTACAACATAGCAAAACGTTAGATCTACAGGAATACAAAAATTTCTCATAAATATTTGTAATTAATCCTTTGAAGCACGGTGTCCTCACTGTAGGACACCTTTTTGTAATTCATTTGTTTTATTTTTTAGTAGATTAAAATAGAATTTTACTGCAAATTTTGTCTTCCTTAAATTGTTTATAATGACGAACAAGGTATAAAAATTACGTGTGTTTTTACAAAGAATGTATGCTGAAAAGAAACCTTCGTTGAAATAAGGCGAAACTGGGTGCTCGGGGGTTTTGGGAGTCGCTGATTACGAATCTGGTATCAGATTTTCAAAATTAAAAATGACAGATTCAAGATGGCCGACCGAAATGTAGAAATTTACTTGATCGAGGTGAAACGCGGTACTCGGGGGTTTTTGAGGTTGCTTATTACGAATCTAACCATAGATTTTCAAAATTCAAAATAGCGGATCAATAATGGACGACCAAAATGTAACAATTTATTTGATCAGAAACATGGTCTAAGTATATTTATCGATAAATGTAACCATTGGATTATATACATATAACCGCTGGCAAGGGCAGCATTCACCTGATTAAGGGACGTCATACGGCTCCAAAAATCAATTAAGCGCTATCGCTTCTGTAAATGGAAAATCTCTTTCTGCTTTCGTATGGCTTATGTGCAAACTGTTTTTCCGTTTACGTAAGAAACAATGCGTGCATATTTTGTGTTCACAATCCACATAAAGAGCCATATAACAATTTATTTAGGCTCTGATCAGGTCTTGACCACGGCGTTACGCGAAGGGTTCCTTACTAAATTTGAACTAGGCCAGTTCACAAAAAAAAAGAAATGAGTAAGACCTCCTTAAGAGTTACGTGTTTTTTGTGTGCTTTACATGGTCAAATGCTAGCCGATTACTACTTGTTACAGGAGCACTAGTTTGAATTTTTTGAAATAATTACTTTGAAATTTTTAACTTTAATGTTTTAAAGTCTTCCACGTGCATCTGCGTTCATATACAGAAATTCCTAATGGAAAATTGATATTATTTCAGTAATTTTCTCGGCATGTACACGTATTTCTACAGCATATATATTATTCATAACATATTTAACGTTACATGTCTATAAAATAAATATATCAGAATTCTTCTTATCACAAAAGTTTGTCGCACGCCTATCAAGAACTATTTGGAATTGATGACAAGTGAACAAATATTTGTTATCATTACAGCCGCATCGGTGTTGTTCGTTTGACAGTGAAACGCGCATTTCAATGTCGTCGCTTTCGCAGTCACTTCATCCTTAAAGGTCTTTGTTTCACATGACAGCAACACTTTACATACGTCCAGAAGTTACGTCCACTCAGTGCGCTCTAATTCTCTATATGTCCGCCAATAATATAAGCATCTGTGCGAAAACACTGTAAAGATAGGTATCTTAACTACATTCTTGTTTAAAATCTTTAAATTTTTAATAAGACAACTAAAGCTGATTTTTTTCAATCACTGAAGTCTGAATATACTACTCGATAAACATCCTGAAAGTGTATACTCTCTAAATCTGAATTAGCTAAAAAATGCTAATTTAAAATGAAAATTGAGTTATTATCAATCAGTTATTTTTTTTTACTATAAAATAGTAAGTTCAATACAAAGTTCATATAATGTAAGAGTAAAAATTGGATAATTATATAAACAATTGCTAATTTCTTGGCAATACGGTCCTCTTAGTCCAATAATACAAAATGTGAAAAATAAATAAACAAATAAATGGACGCAACTGTGATATCAGTACATGTCTCAATAAATAAAACAATTTTTATATGTAAAATTTTAAAATCTGTTACTATTGTACTTATAATGAAAAATCGTACCTATAGTGCTTCTAAAACTATCGCCATACTATATTTCACACCCGGATATCATTCTGTACTCTTCAGCAGGGCCAATAACATCCTTGCCATGGACACGATAATCAATTTTAGTTTTGAAAAAATAATAATAATTTTCATTTTATATTGTATTAACCCATTAAATCCGCGAGATGCTCATTTTTTAGTTGATTTCAATGGGAAAGAAGTTAACATTGTTTACAATATTTTTTTCGCATCAATAAAGTGATGATCTCGATGCCTATTCGCAACCAAACGTGCACATAATTTATGAACTTCAACAGACATTTTTTGGTGTGCCCAGAATCAACCTAACCTCTTCAAAACGTCAATACGTCAAAAAAATAAACCTTCTTTGATCAATTATGAACAATAAAGTTTCTCGACCTTTTTAATTTATAATTACGTAAATAAATGCAATTTTCTGTGTAAAATATTATTATTTTTTCAAAATTAAAATTGATTATCGCGGCCAAGGCAGGGATGTCATTATAGCTCCTTTGTCGAAAATACAACCTCTATGACTATATATCAATATAATACACGGAAATATATAAAATTGGGTTTTTTGTTGATTGCCGAGTTTCATACATTTCAAATATGTACAGAAGAGTCCTGGTATATTTACCACTCGGTTCTTCGCATTTCTCATGTCTCGCTATATTTGCCAAAAGAAGGGGAGTACGGCTACTCCCACTCCTGAGTCGCGTTACGCTCGTGACATCACAGCAGGCCCTTCTTAAGGCCGCAGTACGCATGGGGGAAAAAAGAGAAAAAGGGGTAAATATACTTGGAGGTAAATATAACGAGTTGCAATTGTACCGGAACTCTACTGAATTTTAACATTTCTGTGCATTTACACTAAACCGCATTAAAAAACATACCAACATTTTCAGAAACAGGAAGTACACTTAAATGCAAGAATCCGGGTCGAAAAACCGACAAATCAAAAAGCCAACAGGTCGAAAAACCGACCGTCCAAATACCGACATTCAAAAAGCCGACAGGCAGAAAACCAACAGTAGAAAAACCGAATTGTTATAATACCGCCAGTCAAAAAAGCGACAGATAAAAAACCGACTTTCAAAAAGCTGACTTCAGAAAAACCGAATTGTCATAATACCGACAATAAAAAAACCGATAGTCAAAATTGTGACATTCAAAAACGGACAGGCAAAAAGCCGACACGTCATAAAGTCGACACGTCATAAAGCCGATAGTAGAAAAACCGAATTGCCAAAATACCAATAGTAGAAAAACCGAATCGCCAAAATACCGATAGTAAAAAATCCGACATTTTAAAAAATGACTGCCCGCTTGTCGATGTGTCTATTTTTTGATGTGTCTGCTTTTTGGCAGTCGGTTCTTCGAAGTGTCATCTATTCAACTGCCGGTATTATTGATTTTTCTACTGTTGGCTTTTTGACGTGTCAGTTTTTTATCTGGCTGCTTTTTGAGGTGTCGGCTGTTTGCCTTACGGTTTTGTTATCTGTTGGTTTTTCTACCTGTCGGCTAATTGATTTGTTAGTTTTTCGACCCGTTCAGTCAAAATTTCGGCATTTTGCGCAAATTTTACACTCCCCACCACATATCACGTATAAGAATGGTTCAAATAAAATATTTTCAGAATGTCTCACCTGCAATGTTTTACTACATTTCCTGTGAATATTCTGATGATGGCAAGTTTGGGATGTTGCAAGATATTTCGAATACACCTCCAAAATATTCTGAAAAGAATACATATAGAATATTTCTTTCCATTATAAGACATTCTGGGGACAATGCACTTGCGATATTTCAATTGTAACATCCGTGACATTATGAGGATATTCTATAGATTTTATTGCTATGTGGGCTAGTACTCTAATTTTCTTAAAACTGATGTCATATCAAAAGTGGTACAACAGTTAACCGAATGCACAGTGTGACATTTATTGTGAAATTACGTTTTGTGATGTTAATCACCATGTCTTTCATACATTTGCCAGGTGTGTCAAAATTAGGCGGACATTTGGGAATACCCGTTGATCGAGCTCTTCCTTAAATTACACGGAGGTAACATACGAGTTGTATCCGCGAATGGAAAATATGAAAGGAAATCGAAATCCATCCTGCCAGGCCGGAACGGTTCATCGTCGTTCGGATAGGTATCGTCATCTCCCACGGGTCGGATAAATACTTATTTAACGCACTTATGCATGCAGTCGCGGTAGCGATATGAACCGTAAATCTGTCCGAGGAAGTACAATGCTGCTAATTATATACATTCCCGTGACACCAGGGAGAACGAGAGAGCAAGAGAGACAAAGAGGACCAGAACGACATTCGCCAGAGAAGAGCGAGAAATTATCAAGGGCGAAGGCAAGACAGACGAAGACGACCGTAGACGAACGAAATTGGGCGAGAATGAGAGGGCGAGAGAATGGGAAATATTTTTCTCTCATACCTCTCCCATTCCCCAGAAAATACTCTCCTGCCCCCGTCTCTTTCTCTCTGTTCCTCACGCGCTCGTCTCTTCCGTATAGCCCCCTCGACTGGCTCAAAAGACTCGCAGATTTATTGCCAAAGAGAGAAGGGAAAATGTCGACCTAAGCTCATACGTAGCAGGCATCGCAGTTTGTATGCCTGCGCGAGCGACGAGGAAAGACAATAGAAAGGACAGAAGAAGAACGGCATCAGAAGGGGTGGTTCCGCGTATACCTCCGAGCGAAAAGAGACGACGAGAGACCAAGCCAACGAGGAAGACGAAGGTTGCTGAGGTACGGGGAGGAGGAAGGTTGCTGAGGTACGGGGAGGAGGAAGGTTGCTGAGGTACGGGGAGGAGGAAAGAGAGCGAAGCTATAAATTCCATCCCTCTACGTCGTCCGTTCGTCGTGCTATATCGCTGATTTATAAATATGACTGTAGCGAAGTATAATAATACGTACGTTGGTGCGCCCGCACTTTCACCCCTTAGCACCCTTACCCCTTTGCGCTCGCTCGGACTCTGTATCACTTCCTCTTCTTCCTACTGTCTTTCCCGCAACTATTTTCGCTTTTCGCCCGTTTCTACCATTCGTTTACGAAGCGGAACATATTGAATTTTTATGTACACTGAAGAATGTTAGCTATATGTGCTACCAGAAGGCCGATGGATCGTAAAAGATGCCAGAGTCCTTTGTTCGATTTCGATTCCACTAATTCAATTCAAGGGATCTTCCTCTCAAAATGGCAACGGGAATGGCTGCTCGCCATTCAAAGAATGGTTCCTACGTTAACAGCAATATATTTTCAGTAATACATAGTTGTCATAATTGTACTATGATGTCCGCAACTATAATTCTGTTCACCACGACGATTACGATATTTTATTCGCAACCTGAACCTCCAAAACCCAGCACATTGAGCTATGGCTGTCATGGCTGATTTCCAATAACATATACTGTGAATTGGCGACATAATTATATAAATACGTCCATATCCACGACACAATAGTGATTTCCTTTATTCATTTTAGAGCTATCGATAGGCCATACATTTGTTCAGTGATATGCTGTTCAAAAAAAGGATGTAGCTGTAGGACTTGTCCCGTCTCATTATACTGTCTCCTGGTGATTCATTTGGCCTTTCTGACTGAAAACAAAAAGTAAAGACATTTTGATCGCATATAAAAACCGACTGAGTAACAGACGATGTCTTAGTGTAAGAAATAGAAGGTGAAGTGTTGCGCATCAAAAGAAGAAGGGAGCTCTAATGAAGGAATGAAAATTTGCCGATATTACACGCAGGAACTCCTATCGACGTACCTGTCTTGTGCAAATAGTCATTTCGTATTGTTCACCGCCCGCCTACTATTTTTGGTCTATTGCGCATCTATGAGAACGCTTCACCTAGGATCATTACACTATGTACGATGCCATCTTTCTTCATATTAATTGTATTTCCTGAAAAATTTGACGAGTCTGGAGATCAGATTAGGTCTATAATACGTTTTTTAGGTCACTGAATCTGAATCCGAAGTCCATTTAATCCCATCACATCAGGTTTTTGACATAACCTCAAAAGACCTAAAAAAATCCTATAATGTTAAAATGAAGAGTAAGTTGTACTTAGAAATCTATTCCATGTTTCCGTTATGTTTTTGGGATCGCTAAAACTATATTCATGTTAAATTCTTGGCATACCCTCAAAAAAAATCTAGAAATCTACCCTAAAATATGAAAATAAAGAAAAATTCTGTTCTGGAAGGCATTCGAAGCATACCATGTTTGGAATTGAATTCGAAGTCCACTCGATCTCGTCAGGTCAGTCTATTGACATAACCTAAAAAATATCCTAAAAAGCCACTCCAAAATGTTAAAATAAAGGAAAATTCTAACCTGAAATCCATACCATATTTCCTTTTGATTCTTCGGGCCGCTGAACCCTAATCCGAAGTTCAGCCCATATATAATAGGTCTCGACAGTGTATAGTTTCTTCCTGAATTGTCTGGAGTAAACGGAACTGTCAACTCAGCAGTACTGAACAATACTGGAATGTACTGGAATATACTGGTTAGTACTGGAATGTATCAAACAGTTCTGGACACTATTGGAAGCTCTTTTAAATATTTCTGCTTGAATTGTGTAATTTTAAACGAATAGCAGCATATGGTAGGAATCGAAAGAGAATACCACTCGTGCGTAGTGCTAAAAGCGATTGTAGTAGTCAACCTGATGCTGAGCCCAATTAACCCCATCACGTCGGATTTTTTATATAATCTGAAAAAATCTACAAGTCGACTACAAAATAATGAAAAAAAAAGAAAAATTCTCGCATGGAAGTCATTCTGTGTATTTTTTATATTTTTAAAGTTGCTGAACCCGAATTTGAAACGCAATCAACTCCATAACTTTTGTATTTTTACACGATCTCGGTGACATTAACTCATACGATGGTCTAACGTCAAGACTTTTTTTTATATATCTTTATATATTTTGTCGCGCTGAATTAGGTGCGGAATACATTATCTTTTATCGCTCTAGAGCAAAACTCCGGTGTAATACATGGGGCATAATATGACCATTTAATGTTACGTTGGTAAAATTCAGAATTGTAAATTTATTTTAAAATTCTACCAATATTCCTTTATTTCATAATTATAGTGTCCAGTATAGTTCAGTATTGTTCAGTATATTCCAGTACTTTCAGTACAGTCTAATGTTGTGGAGAACTATTCAGTATATATTCCAGGAGTATCCAATATTACCAACTAAACGTGGTATGCCTTGAAGGCCAACATTTTTCTTCATTTTCATATTTCGGGGCAGATTTTTTATAGAAATGATTAAATGTCATGCCTTAAGAGAACTTTGAGGTTTTGTCAAGACCTTAACGTGATGAGGTTGAATGGACTTCGGATATGGTTTCAGCGATCCCAAAAACATTACGAAAATGTTCAAAACACCACAAATTATTTTCTATTTTAACATTTTAAGGTCTAATTATAGGATTTTTTAGGTTATGTCAAAAATCTAACGTGATGGAGTTAAATAGTCCTCAGATTCGGATTCAGCGACCTTCAATCGTATTATAGACATAGTCTGATCTCCAGATACGGACTTTTTTTTGTGGGGCTGTTCCAAGCAGCAGAGGAAGAAATTTTGACCAGCGTAAGGTCAAATTGTCTTATTTCGGTTAAAAATAATCAAATTTCGACCTGCAAATATGTGTTATAAGTAAAAATGTATTTAAAGTCTTTGTCTCGGGATAATATTACCAAATTACGATTTAAAAATGACTTCATATTAGAAGTGTACTTGAGGTATTTTTTGAAGTCAAATCTTGCTAAATTTCGACCTCTGTTCTGACTTGATAAACAAACGGACTTTGAAAACGGAAATAGGTCGTGTTTTTTGGTAAATTTGACCTCGTAAATTTCCCTAATTTTTACTTAAAAGTCAGAATTATCAAAAACTTAGAATGATGCTATGACGTTTTCAATTATTACTTCAAAGACGAAATAACCACAAAAATTGCCCATAAAGTTACACGCATGAAAAGATGAATATGTTTTAACTGCAACAGTGAACAGAGTTACATGTTGATGTACAATGTACATATATATATATATATATGTGTTGACTATATGTCTTTAACTTTACATTGGAGATACATTGGTCGAAATTACCTAACTATGATATCAATTACTTGACAATCTTTAAGCCTTAGAAGTCGAAATGTCTCAACTAGGTAAATTTGTCTAAGAAGGGAAAATATTTGAGCATTTGGACTTCACTTTGAAAAGATTCCACGTATAAGTTAAAATTTTAAGTGTTCCTAAAAAATAAATCGAAAAAACCTATATGTCATAAATTTATCCATCCGCCATAGAAAGTTAATTTATAACCTACAAATTTGTATATTAAAAATAATTTCTTTTGTTGCCTTTTATTGATTTTAATTAACAAAATAAGTAAGATTTCTAAATATTGGACATCAAATTATTGAAAAATAATTTTTTTAAACAATCCAATGAAAATAAATTTCTTTTACCGAATAATTTATAAATTTAAGAATTGTTAAGTGTATATTTCATTGAGTCCGTTAGATTTTAATGATGTGGAATTAAAATCTAGAAAGAAAATTTTATTCGTTGTGAATTTTATGTCATGTTTCTCGCAATATTTAACTTTTCAAAAAGAACGTGTAAGATGGAATAATTAGTTATATGTGCCTGCATACCCATTTTTTCGGACTTATATACATTTCAGTTCCCATACGGCATGATGAACATGATACGCCTTATATGGATATATATGTGTATATTTATATTAGAGTCGCCATCTATGCAAATCAGTTTACGTGGATCGTTTCTACATATTATATCCAGGAACGAGTAATAGGGCGTAATTAGGTCAAAATTACCAATATATCACCAATATTCGACTTACTAGTGGTCTATTTGACCCCATTGGCCTGTGACTTAAGGTCAAAATGCCTTCCGTTGCTTAATTTTTTCTTAAAAATTAAGTCCTTTTTGTCCCCATTTACTTCCAAATAAAGTCGATTGGAAGTAAAACAAGTCGCGGCCGTTTGGGCATTCCGACCATTCTGAAGTCGAATTTACCTAATTTCGACCTATTTTGCTGCTTGGGGTGTAGTAATAATAATAATAATAATAATCACGTCTTTATTGGCAATTACAAAAACAATACAGGATATAAATAATACAAGAATGCCAAAGGGCGAGCCACAGCAATTGCTGTTTTACAGACTGACTAGTATTATAAATAAATACAAGAACTCTATATCAATATTTCATTCATTTTCCGAATCAACCATTTTCATATGCTAATTTTAATGCCTTTTCCTAATGGAGTACACAGTAATAAATTTGAGGCATGACATTTAATTTCCCACAATAAGTATTCACTATAATAGAAAACCACCAATCAGTTATGCATATAATTAGTAAACTGAAAACACGCCTTGAAAATAATTCTTACCGCATCTTAAAAAGAAAGAAGCTTAAGGGTCCAACTATTGGCAACAACTATCGAGACCGATTGTTTATAGGACGATTATGTGCTGATAATCGTTGGTGAGTAATGTCAAAACCGATCGTCGCCGACGTCCCCGGTAGCAGCTTGCAACCTATTGGTCGTCGGCATCCATCGACGCTCGATGGTGCACCATTTATCACCTAAGCAATGGCGTTGTGTCGCTGTCGCGGGAACTCCACTGTATAATGCCCCGGCCCCCATATAAAGCGCTACCCGCGTGTCCTACCCCACACAGGCATCCATCTTACTCGTGCAGCGCTAACTGATACCACCTGTATTACACTCTCGTACGTTCATGTAACTCCCCGCATTGTACATATGGTGCACACTAAAGCCACTTTAGCACTTATTGTTCAGCGGGTATAGAAATTGCAATCCTGATATTTTCAAATCTTACCTTTTTTTGAATAATCGATATTTGATTCAATAAGTATTCTGATATATTGTACCTAAAAATTAGGTTAGAAATGTTACCAGCACAGATGGGAACTTAGAAACAGACTTTCGCTGTGACAAAATTTTCAATTATTTACAAGAGGAATTCAAAAATTCAGTGATTTATAATAAAAAATTAGAGTAATATTTACCATAAATAATGGTACATTTGCCACATGGAAAGTATATAAAATAGCGTTAGATAACAATACTACCATCCGAAATATAAGAATACTGAATTATTTGACTATGGATTAATAAGACAATAGATGTTTGGACAAAGAGTTCTCGGTAAAATGAATAGAAAGCATCCACGGACCTTAAACTTTAAAATTTATGTGCTAAAATATTTAATCTCGATATCTATAACCAATATGGCGGCTTACTATAAAAATGTTGGTACTATTTCGTTATTTCCTAAAATAATAATTGCAAAAGAAGATTTTCTTACAAAGCCTGAAACCATGAGATAAACTTACATCCCTGATACACAATTCATTAATCAATGTTATACATTCAAAATGGCGGAAAAAAATTTTAATTTCTTTTCCATTTTGATAATTTGTATATAAGAGATTTGGACCATCGATCACGAATTTTGGGTTTGTGACTTTGAATTTATAAAGTTGAATAATAAATTTGTTATCAAGGAAGTTACATGTCTTATTACATCACATTTATTATGTACGAAAATTATGTTTTGTAACCGTCATTTTTCGGAATTACCAGGAATTACAAGAACTTGTGTTAATATTTTTACACGAAGCTGCCATATTGGATATAGATATAGTGGAATTAATGATTCTAGAACCTTCATGAAGATCTAGAAACTTCATTTTGAAGTTTCAAGTCCGTTGACGCTTTTTATTCACTTTACCTAGCTCTTCTTACGGTGATTTCAATGCAAAAATCTTGCTGAAAATATAATTCTAATGTAAAAAACCCGATTTTTTAAAAGTAAATGAACGCAGCGATTTGGATTTGCATTTTTTCTGCAATTTTAATAGCAGATTCATAAAGGTCGATCAATCTCAGGTCCGAAATGAATGGTCCAGAATTTTACAGCCCCGGAAATACTTGACAAACAGACGTTGAAAATTTCCATAAAAAAGGGGTTCTTAATGAGTTAATTAAAGGCTGCAACTACGTTCTCATCTGCAATACTAAAATTTCCCAGAAATTTGTTTTCTGTATCCGACATCTTTCTACATTCATTTTTTCTTTCCTTGTTTATTGACGCTTTTAGAGTATATTTTGACTCTAAAGAACTCAAATGCAGACTACCCGATTTTTCTACACCTATGAGCTCAAAATTGACTCCAGCAGTTTTAAAGTCTAATGAGAAGGATATGTCTTCGTCGAACACAGGTCAAAAAAAGGTACTCAATAGAAAAGGCCTCCAACCTGCAGCATACTAATATCATCTGAAGTGAAAACAATTTACAAATTATATGAAATGTATTAGTGTGTGAGCTATTTTGGTAATAAAAAGACGATAATTGCAAAAATGTCGAACATGCGAATTTGTACCATTTTTTAAGTGCGCTAGAAGTACGAAGAATGGAAAATCTCATTCAAATTTAAGTTCAAGTGCCCTAAAATGTTATTTACTTTTAAAGAAAAAAACATTAATCAAGTAATTCATCAGATTTCTTGAAAACCAGTTCAAAAAACACTGCAGGGTGCAAAATCGAGTTATGCTGCCGGAGTGTTAAACAGAGGTTTATTCATTGCGGGACAACTTTTGTATGCCATTGTTATCTGTTATTAGGTCAGTGATTTTAATTGTTATTATGATGATATCATATTCAGATTCAGCGACCTATAAATCCTCAGGATTGCCAGTTTCATGGAATTCCATTTAAAGTTGTCTTAAAATGCTCATTTACGATCAATTACCACGTTTGGTACTTTATTCCAGACGTGATCCTTGAATACGAGTTTTTCTAACAAGGAAATTGTTTAAATAACATTTGAGCTGTACATAACGGGTGTTGCTACCTCAAAAATCATTTAAAGTTGACAACAGAGAGTGCCAGACTGAAACACCATTTTCTGAAACTAGCGGCGATTGTTTTTACAATTCAAAATTTTGCAATTACCGTTTCTGATGTTGCACACTTTTCTGGCATTTCGGGTATCATTACTCGAGCAGAAATTTATTAAGGCCATGTAAGAATTTTATTTAGCATATTAATGGCGGATTTTGAAATGTCTAAGTATAAAATTAATAGTTAAAAATTGCACATTTTTTCAACCCAGCTACACTGTTAGAAATGTTCGGACTATTCGGATGCTTTTATGTTACACAGGTAACAGAATTTGACTAAATTCGGTAACAGAAAGAAATATTATGTAACATATAACGCATGATGTCAATTTTTGCGAAACTTCACGAAAAAACGGATGCATTTTTTCGTCATTTTATGTTTCATAATTTCTTTCAATGCGACATTTCGTTAATTTACTTTGCAAATAAAGTTAGACTCTAAAAATCGAAAACCCCAAATGTTCTATATTTTATGTCTCTCTTACCCTATAAATTTCTTGGAGTGAGAATTCACTCTTTGATTAGTGAAAACCGAGCAACTCTCGTGAAAGAATTAACTCTTAAAGAATTAAATTTCAATCTAAAAAGAGTGAAAATTCACTCTTTCCCACCGAGTCGTGGCGTTGCAACTATGGAAGAAAGAGTGAATTTCCACTCTTAAAGAGTTGAATATCCACTCTGTCACGAGAGTTGCTCGGTTTTCACTAATGAAGGAGTGAATTCTCACTCCAAGAAATTAAGAGAGTACTAGATAAATAGTCATTGTAGGTGAACATGTAAAAAATCTGAATTATAGGTCTTAAAACTTAGCACTAACTCATTGAAATAACTTAAAAATCAGTCGAGTTATAGAAAAATGTGTGACTTTGATGTCTTGTCACTTAAATTCTCTGCCTCAGATCCAATTTTAGTACCAGTCATTTTTTCTGATAATATTTATTTATTTATTTATTTATTTATTTATTTATTTATTATAGCAGACGGCCTTGAAAAGCCTTTGTACAAAAAGAAAGAACAATCTGCGCTTAATAATGATGAAAACAAGAATAAACTCTAATGAACAATGAATAGTCCTAATATTTTATATCTGAGTGTAAACAGTAAATAAAGAGAAGAAAACATGAAACTTAAAATTTGTAAACATAATTTTGCATCTCAGTTTTAAATGCTCTCATTTATTGCAATGACCTTATATATAATGGCAGACAATAGATTTAGAATTTCCTTCATACATTTCCCGAAGCTGTCTCAATTCATAATGCTGAATACGAGGTAAGAAAACTTTTAATAAAGTTCAAGGTAATTGTTCGAATGATAAGTAGATACATTCGTGATGGAGGGATACGATAGTATTGACTTTAAAGGAAATAGCAACTGCTGCATAGGCATGCGAGAAATAACTAATAGGTGATCCAGATTTAAATGAACGGTATCTCGAAACTCGATGTTGAACCATTTCGAGCTGATCAACATATATTGAATAAAAAGGTCTCCAAATGACAGACCCATAATTTAATATAGGTGAAACAAACATTCTGCATAAATTAATTATAACAGAGCAGTTAGAAAAATCAGAAGTTGTGCGTTTAAGAAATCCTAACATAGCTAAGGATCTACTAACAATCTACCTGATGTGTTCAGAGAACTTTAGAAAGTGGTCAAATGTTACACCTAAATCCTTGACACTTACACAATATTAGTCAATATTAGATGAAATCTAAATCTTAAATATTGCTACTCACCTTTCTGACCCCCCGTCTAAATGGAATGCTCCTCCGAATCGGCAAAAATCGAAGACTTGTTATATGTTAGACTACAGCTTTTATTTGCACTTCAGACAGTACTAAATTGCTTTCCTTACGTAAAATCTAATATATCAACCGACGTGGATTAAGCGATATGAAATTATAAGGCAGTTATTTGTCTTGGACAGAAATGAAGAAAACAAATAAATAATACATCCCATCGTAATTGTGATCATTAAAATCGACCATCCAGTAGGAGAAAGAGGAACTCAGAAGCCGTTTCTGATCTGTCAAAGAATATTCTTCCGCTTAATGCTACCGTATTTCTGCGTCATTGTCCTTGCTTCAAGGTGTTTGTGTCCTGTGGGTCAGACATGTAGGGGCATTAATGCTTTTCCCTCGTATATTCGTCCACGTAGTGCGTTTGTGTCCGGTATGTATGCCATTGTGAGAGTATTTTTGCAGTGTGCTGGTGCATCCGTGTTGGTTTGAGGACACGCAAGAGAGCGGGTGTCCCGTCAACTTTCAAAGGGTTGACGGATGGTCGCCGCGGGACGAAAAGACGACGGGCCTGGATCCATCATATTTTCTGCGTCGTGCCGTACATATACCCAGGAACTTCCAGCCAGTGTCTCGGGTCAACACTCCCGAGAGGGAGAAAGAGAGACGGATGGATAGTGATTTTTATTTTGTTATATTCTCCCGCTTTGTTCCGTGATTTAGTTTGCGCACTGATAAGGAGGGTAATGCGAGGCGAGGCTGGTCGTATGTCATAATTGTAGATGTACTCGAGCATACATTTTAAAGAGGGACTACGCCTTTAAGGATATGGGTTTCATTTTTCATTTTCTTCCCAGCTATGCACTGACAATTATTTTAACACGAATTATACTACTACAATGATAAAATAAAGCTAACTCTTAATCGAAAATTTGGCAACGAATCGACCTAATGTGCATGCATGATTAACTTTCGATTCTCCGCATTCGCGATCGAAGAAGAGCAGTGAACGTCTTTCATCCGCATTTTCGAAAGAATATAACAGCGATTTACAGCCGCGCGGCGTTTCGTAGTTCCAGCAAGAGTCGTTCTCGGAATAACCGGAAGCGGTTCCATTCGACGTCAACGTGATTCCGGATCGACGTCATAATTTCAAGGGCTATACCGGTCTGGAAAGCCAACGTGAAAAAGAAGGACCGAGAGAACCGGAAGCGAGAGGAAGAAGGACATTCGTATAGTTGGTAAGGGGATGAGAACGTAAAAGACTAAAAAGAAAGATAGAGAATAGATACAGCGAGAGATAACGTTAGCCATCGAGGTACGTATTTCCATCTCGCTCCCGTCGCAGCAGTGGAGGAACTATCGGTTTGTCTCATTTCCGGGATCCAATCTCTCGGTGGACTCCACACCCACCGCATGCCGCCGCCCAACGACACTTTACTGTTCTTACCGCAGGTCCACTTACTTCCAGCCTAACCTCACTCCTAGAGTTAGGTTTATCTCTTTGTCTCCGATATTCTCTTTGTGTTTTTATTCTCAAATATTCTTCTTATTTTGTTCTTTAGTGTTACAATTATTTCTGGTCCATTGCTAGGCATCTCTTCATTACGTCTAACTGGGACCACAGGTATGTTTCTATTTGGTTCCTAACTTTTTGTGAGCTTTTTTGCTCAACTTATCTACTGAGGTTTTTGGAGCATTGAAAAGAGGATTTCTTTGATCATTTCATTTCTATGTAATCAATCCTATTTGGAAAAGAAAAATTAATATCCAGATGGAAATATATACCTTGATCTTCATTCATGACTCCCAACACGGTATTTACTGGATCTTTATTTGCAATAGTACGCTTCTTCTTTTCATTAACTTTTTCAGTATATTCGACTTCCTCTCATTCGTAGATCTCCATCACATTTATGCTACTCTTAACCGCCTTTATTTCCTTCGACTCTACTATTCAGTTTTCCCCATCGCTTCACCTTTCCGTATTATTCGCCCTCTGTCTGCGTCTCCAGTACATTTCCCTCTTCGTCGTTCCTCGCCTGTTTATACCCTCGGCTATCTCCCTCTTTTCGGGACGAGCGCCAAGTGTATCGTCGTTCGAGTTTATGCGAGCACGGTGCTGCTGAACTACGGCAGTAGCGAATACTGGTACTTTAGCCAGTACGCGAGTAGAGCGAGCGAATCGGGTTGGAGGAACTGGCAGTAGAAAGCCGACCTGGTCGAATCCCAGCGAAACTTCGTCCATTTCCATCCCGCGAGAAAACGGAGCTTCCCCGAGATATCTACGATCCCTCGTGGATACTGCGAGATCGCTGGTGTGTGGGACCGATTGAAAGAGAAAGAAGAAGAACTCGAATTATGCCTTTGTACGCATACGCAGATTTTTGTATTTTATTCTTACTGTTGTTTGATGGGGTTTTACAAGTTCTTTCTACGGATAAACGCTGATCGTAAGGAAGGATAGAGAATACTATGATATTTTAAATTGAACTAATTCTGCAAAGTCTTTTCAAGAAAATGTTGAGGGAAAAAGCTAATGAAATTACTTTCATTTCTTGCAAACTGTAATGAAGGGCAAGTATATATTTCTATAGGAAAATTTAGAATGAAAAATAGTTCTAAATTTGATGTTTTGCTAATATATGTTGGGTTATTGATTCATGACTATTTATATTGGTTATTGGTTATTAGTTCAAACAAGTAAAATTCGTGTATTCTGATAATGTTTGCAACAATGAAGATATCGTTACGAACACAACTAATGTAGGTATTTTGGAGAGGTCTGAATATTGATCAGATCATGTAGTGCATAATAAGTAATCTTTATGATGCACCTTAGAATTTTATCTAATCAGAACCTGCTCTTTTCAACTAAACTAGCACCCATAGTTATGGCCTCATGGTGACATTATAAGTGATAATACAGTAGAATAAATAATTAATAACACAGTTCTTAGGTGTTGTAGTTAATACTTGGATTATTTCCAAAGTAATTTCGAACGCAGAATTGCTTTTAAGATATTTGAGTTTATTGACGTGAAATAGTATATTATGTAACAAAGTGGGTCTCGATAATTTGTTGCCCGAAGACTGTACTGCAGGGCCCAAAATCGAAATCTACTCCCGGAGTGTTAAAAGATACATTTCTTGCTATTTTTGAGGTTATGTATAGAATGGTTGTTTTTGATCTTCTTCAATATTTGTTTAATTTTTAATTACTATTCAAAATATTCTATTATTTGGTAATGAATATTTTAAATTATGAGGTATCCTAATAACGACATGAGAGTTCACATTATTCCATATTTTGAATTCTTCATCTTGAGAATGAAAATGTCACGGTTCGGACTTCATTTTTAATACTGAAGGAACACATACACCTAAGCCGAAATTTCCAAGAGAAATTATCTAGTCAGTGCAAGCTTAAAAAATTCAAAGAAATAAATAATTAACCGTTTCAGTTACAGGAGCTATTATAGTGGCTTACTTTTATGTATCATTGTTTTTGCATATTCATATATGTTTAAAATTATTATTCATAAATAGTGGTAGACAAATCTACATTAGTGAAAATAATTGATGATTATTAAGTCATAACAAATTTACTTGAAATCCATAACTTCAAGATCAGATATTATCGAATGATGGTTCCATTTAACAAATTTAAAATGGTGAATCAAACATTGTATACATTTACAAAATCTTGCCTAAATAACCTACGGCTATTTTTGCAGCCGCTGAAAATGAACCTCCTATCATACTTAAAATTGAAAATGGTGGATTCAATATGGTGAATCAAAAACTGGAAATGTTAGCAAATCCACGACAAAATAACTAGTGGGGGTCTTGGAGTCACTGAACACGAATCTGGTATCTTATTGTTAAAATTAAAATAACGGATCTAATATGGCGAATCTAAAATTGGAAATGTTAGGAAATTCTCGTCAAAGACACTACTCGGGCGTTATGGCGGTCTGTGAATAAAAATTTTGCAACAAAATTTCAAAATTTAAAAAAGCTTATCCAATATCGTGGCTGAAGTAGTAAAAATGTAAAACCTCACAAGGATAATTGTCTAAGGGTGGCTGAATACAAATCTAAAATTTATTTGAAAACTGTGTTGAATATGATGAATCCAGTTTCAGATTTACAGAATTGGAAATATTGGAACAGTGACATATAGGGGCCATGGGTCCTTATGATGTTATTCCCTCGAATATTTTTGCGGGGACTAAATATGTGTAACGCATTCTATTATAACCAGATTCTTATCAAGCAGAAACAGTCCAGAGTAACCATTTTTGTAAAGGTTTTATTCGCCATACTGGATCACACATTTTGATGTTTAAATATTAGATAACAGAAACATACAGTTTTGATTATATGTCTATTGGTTAGCGATAACATAAACTATTTAAGGGAGTTCTGAAGTAATCCGCCGGATGGATAGGAATTGACGCTAAAAACGTAAATTAAAAATGTCTGAATCAATTTTTCAAAATTCAGACTCCGTAAGGAGTTAATAGTTATCGTTTAATTCCTAGTTAATTTCTTTTTTGTAACAGAAAAATGTCATAATTTTCATAAAATTTTTTACGGTGCACCTTATCAGTGGAGTACTTTAGAACCGCTTCAACCCTTGAACGTCCAGAATACACCTTATTTACTATTTTCGAGGGTACTCTTTCGAATGATGACTTCAAAATTTGAAAAAATTGAGTGTTTTCCTTTGATTGCGGCAAAAGTATGTGAAAAAACCACAAAGGTATACTATGAATGCCTATGACGCTATTGAGATAAATGTCATTTAAAATGGTCTTAACATTGCAAGAAAGAATTCTAGGGTGTCGCGGGGCAGTTAATTTTGAAGGTCGATTGTAATTAGAAATGATATAAGTGGTGAAGAAAGCCAAGAAAAATGAACCATAAACACTTCACCATAAAATTGCATAAAAAATTATTTTTATTCTACAACTTTAAATATCTTGAAATACTTTTTGAAATGACTATCAAGTCCAGCGCTGACAATGCATTTCGATTCTACGTATAAAATTACTTAGCTTTTATTATTAGCACTTGAAAAACGTTTGGATTTGTTTTGATTAACAATTAAGATTGTAAGTTTCAATTATCTGTATAATACATGTCAGGCTAAGAAAAGTCTTATTTAAACAGTTGAAATTCAATGCGTAATAATTACCTAACCAATTTTTAAAAAGCTATCTAAAGCGGGGGCGGGTCGAAAACCCGACAATTAAAAAAGCAGATAGATGAAAAAACTGATAGTCATAAAACAAACAGTAGAAAAGCCAACAGTAAAAAAATGACTGTTCGCTTGCCAATGTGTCTTATGTGACGGCTACTCGACTGTCGGTTTTATGACTACCGGTTTTTTGATCTGCCGGCTTCTTCATTTATCGGGTTTTCGACCCCCACCCTCTAAAAATGCACAGCGACTAAACTGACGTCTGATAAGTAAGCAAGCAGTTTCTTCAAATCATCAACTATAAGCAGAGTTAACCATATTAAATATGCAAGTAATTAAAATCATCAACTATAAGCAGATATGACCATATTAAATATGCTGTGAAATTCGGCATGTTTCCTTTGTTCTTGTGTTTTCGTTTTGTTTCTTTTCCTTGATATACCCCATTTGCAGGTAAACTGATTCATAACGATCGATATCACGTACGTTATAAGCAGATTTGTAACTTTCACATACCATCTTGATTTCTCCATTTTCTTTTTGGCGATTCTTACGAAAAAAAAGTCGAAAAACCCGGTACTTTTATTATCGATTCAAAAGACAACATAAAAAATGAGTGATGTTTACTTTTTCAATTTATTTTAATGCCATGTGGGACCAAGGTTACAGCGTTGGATGTTGCATCCAAATTTCGGACTTTCGACATGAAAAGCGTTAATAGCAGAATTCAGCTTAGATTTCAACTAAGAAAAATGAATTTTTCTGATCGCCTCCGGTGGTCAAATGTCTTTGAGGAAAAAGTTTCTGAAATAACCAGTGAAATAATTGGGTACCAAATGTCGGATCGTTTTATATTTGGCCTAGCAAAAGATACAATACAAACGTAAGGATGCCGGCAGCCTATTCAACCACTCCATTTTTTAAAGACTGAAACGAGAACGAACATCCTATTCCGCGACAGGCCAACAAATCACGTAGCAGTAATATTTCAAGCAACAACAAAAAGATCAGCAATTAACAGTTACGTTACCACCGCGCGCAATAATGGCGTCGAATGTGATAAAAGGTATAATACCTTGTTATTTATGTTTATTCCCGGAATTGTTTTTATCGTTAAAAATATAGCCGTTTTTGTTTTCGTAAGCAGATTATTTATTGACTGATATGGGCGGCGGTAATTTCGTTCGTTTCGGAGGTCCGATTTGATGAATGCGTACTTGCGAGTTTTGCGATGTCCATCGCCTGCAGACACGCGGGCGGATTCAATGGACCGTCACGGTGCGCGTCGTTAAAATCGATGAATTACGAGACAACGCATTAGTGCAGTCCACACGATACTAATCAGCGAAATTTCCGTGCGATAAATAAACGAACGGTAGAACCGCGAGCGCGAACCGCGCGGTCCACAATGCCGCAGCGCCCGAGTATATCCGCAATGACGCCGAATTTTCCGGGTCCTCGTAAATCAGTTTGTTTTTATTCCGAATACTCGTAACAAATTTAGTGCAAAGTAATAATAAAATAATGATCGTACATTTCGCGTTATTTATTCGAGCTTGAAGAGCGCCATTACGATGATTACGTTTTTGTCCGCTCCGTGCGCTGCTTTCATTATTCCGCCCAAGGAAGGATCGATTGGTTGTTTGCTAAATCTCATTATCATTTTACATCACTACTAGGCGATATTTACTACCCACAATAAACTGAACGAATATCGCCATGGACACATACATTTCCACTAAATTACCAGACTTTTCGCAAGTTCACGATGTTACAAAGTTCCTAGAGATGTTGATGGTCCATTTTGTTGATGATTACAGACTTTTTCATCTTGTGCTTTTCAAGGACTCTTTAAATTTCCGAAATTTCACTCTTAACGAGTGAGAATTCACTTCAATTAAAAGTGAAAGGTCTCTATGGAGTGATTATTTAACTTCATTTGGAGTAAACTTTGAATAAAATTATAATCTAATAATAAAATTACAGTAGAGTTCCGGTATATTTGCCCATTCGGTTCCTCGACTTCACCTCCCGTGTCCTTATATTTGTCAAATGAAGGAAAGCGCCGCTTCTCCCACTCTCCTCAGTCGCGTTACGTTCGCGTCACAGTAGGCCCTTCCTGAGGCCCCAGCGCGCAATGTGGGGTAAAGGGGAGCGGCGACAGACAATCGCAATGCGACTGAAGCTGGTAAATATGCTGGGACGTAAACATAGCTTGATGCAAGTATACCGGGACTCTACTGTATAAGTTTACAAACTTATAAACTATTATTTTATAGATACATTATAAATCAGCCACGGCCTCTTTCATTTTGACGAACAGAAATATCGGATAAAAAGTAAGAAACAACTCAATAGACTCATGATTCTGCACATTTTCTTCACATCGAAACATTTTCCATTCGCTTTCTTCTACAATCGATTAGCAAATCTCATAAGGTCGAGAGATAGGTCGAAAGACTAACGAAACTCGCCTTTATCGCCGCCATCTCTTCTGTCACAGACGTAATAATTCGTGTCTTATTTTCTCTAGTGAAGTGCACGTCGCAAAAGTAGTATACGATATCGCACGTATTATTCATCCAAGAGACTGGCGGTGAACAACAATACGTCGGAATAGGTCCCGTCATCCTTGTCGTAGCAGTCAGTTACGGAGCTCGCTCGTGCGTGACCACCATAAGTTCTCCGATGGGACCAGGTCGCACGGCTGTCAGTCTTCTGTCTTCCATCGCGGCTGGCATAATACATTATCTTGTCGTATTGGGTGACGCGGCAGGGGCGGATTCTTTATTACGATCCCGTGGCCGTCGCCGGACCCGCGGCGCTAAAAAAGCAGCTTTTGCTACTTTTTATAATTACGAAATCGTCCCGCCGTGACTACATTGTTATTCGTTTTGATTAAAAAACCTAATTAGGAATTAGTCTTGGGAATTCCTCGATTTTCCACATACTGAAAAATATTTTTTAGTCGATATTTAATGATTTTTTTTATTTGTAAATGCTAGACATTTTTTTCCATCGATCATTACAATGCTTTGATATAAAAAATAGATACATAACAAAAGAACACAAATAAAAAACGCTCGTCAATTGGACGCAGCAACAAGAAGTGACTGCGATGAAAAGTTACAGCGACAAAATGATACAGTGACAAAAAATCACTGCATAGACTCGTGTCTTCTAAACGTCTATTTGAGGACACAATTTCATTTCATTTCATACTTCAAAAATGTCTTTTCCGACTAAACATCTTAATATGTGTCTCCATTGAAAAGTGTCTTAAAATTTGAGACATTATTTGCGTCTATCGATCTTATCGATTATTGCGTAAATAAGACATTTTTGTGTCTTACAATCAGAGACGTATAATAAAGACGGTAAAAAGCAGCATTTGGTAACTAGACTAAACAAAAATCACTGGGGAACAACTACATCCCCTTATTAACACATTCCTTACTAAAATAATAAGGACTCCTTCTTACGAGAGCTGGAACACCTCGCTGTTATAAAAATAGGAATTTTTCTTACTGAAGAGTATAGACAATTTTGCAAATAACAAGGAATCCTTGTTAAACTAGCGACAGAGATACAGTTATATTAGTAAATGATATCATCCTCAATACAGAAGTGATAAATATTATTAACCGGGTTTTTTACCTATGAAAGTAAGGTTACGTATAGTTTCTATACCAATATTATTGTTAATAAAATAAATAAAACATTATACTGTTTGAAATGGCAAGCATATACGTATGTATGAGACACCTCGACAGTCTAATATACTTTTTACATTTAATTTAAATTTAATTCCGTAATAAGCTCGGTCAATGACATCTATTAAAATGTTTTTATCCAAAGTCATTTCAATTATAGTTTCTTAAATTTAATTAGTTTTAATGAACATTAATTATATTACGATATAAATATATAATGTATTTTTATTATGATCTTTTAAAGATTGATTACAATTTAAAAGATCTGTATCAATGCAGAAATGAAAGAAAACATCCTCCGTAGAAAATATTATTTTTGTCTGTCTTCGAATTTCGGTGGCTGAAATATATTATCTCTTTTGATGATAGAAAATCTGTTACTGCAAGATTAAGTAATGATTTTAGCCTTAAATAATTAATCAATAAGAATGTGCATAAAGAAATTCATGATGTAGGCCTCTGAGACCTTGGTTTGGAAGAGTTCGAAAAGTCGAATAGGTGTTCAATTTGGACCTTTTTTCATTGGCCTTATTATCTCTTATTTGATGTTATACGATTTGTTTCAATTAATTTTTGTTAGGCTTTTGAGATTCTGACATAACTCGTGACCAGGTTATAGGGTCATTTCTATGCGATATTGAAGGAGATACAATGATAACAAATTGGGGCATTTTTCTGTAATTGTAGTATAAGCTTTAATGTTTTTGATGTTATTCAAGGAATATTAAATTAGTTTTCTGAGGTACAACTTCAACCTAACCATAATATTAAATACTCTCAGCAAACTAATTATAAAATTAAAGAAAAATAAATAAATGTAAAACTTAAACTGAACAATAAAATGAATGAAAAATGACACAATTTGTCCTCATTATATGAGGTGTTGGGGTGCAAAACCTGCCAAGTCCGTTTTTTGCAGTTTTGAGAAAAACGCGGAAATCGATTTGCCACTAACATTGGAAAGATAGCAGAGCTAATACATTTCAGTGACTGACTGTTATAAATAAATATGTTTTCTTTTGATATTTTCTTTCGGTTTTGCTTTTGATCAAGAACAGAAATATTTTTATTTCAAGATTCCTATTATCGTAAAATATATCGTAATTTATGTCATAATATAGACAAGGTGCATTCATAAATAATGATTAGACAATAAACATCTTGTTCGTTGTTTCAAGTAGGTATCTATTTTTGCTTCTTCCGACGACACCATTACTAAAAGAATAATATGGTCTTTGTCATAACATTACTTTTTTATTGATAAATGAACCAAGAAAACTTACTAGAACAATAAATTTTCCCGTTACTGTTGTCAGTTTTTCCTTGTTACTTCAACAATAATTGAATAGTTGACGCCGTATTCAATAAGGTAACCTTATTGAATCCTTGCACACAGGCGTAAGGAATTTTTGGAGTGTACATGAGCCTCTATTAATTTTTTGTTTAAATTACTCTTAAAAACCTAGGGAATGATAGAACTATATAGAATTATTTTAAATCGGTATTCTTATTATAAAACCATAGAAATAACCTTTTTTTAATCCTTTTTAGCAAAGTTTTTAGAATTTCCTATAGCTGTGTAATCTTATAGCCTTAATTTTTGTTCGTCTGCCTGTATAAAAATTATATGAATGATCAGAAACCTTTTTTTTCGTTGAACTAGGCTTTAGTGTATACGGAAGTATTTTGGCAGTGATCTTAAATTAAGACGTATTTCTAAATGTAGTAGTTTCAAAAAGTTCAAAAGTTGTATATTATCCTACTGGGCGATCAATAATTCCTCATTAATGAATCAATGAAAAGTGTCACACTTTTAATTACTTCGTATAACTTAGATTGATAGGACGAAGCATAAATATGGAGCTAATAAAGTGTATTATCTGATTAGAATGCAAAGTGAGAAAAAACACAGGCAGAAAAGATAAGTATTAATATGATTATTTCTTCAAAACTAAACAAAAAATCATTTATTTCGTCGCATATTAGTACTTGGATGCAATGGTTGTTGAAATAAGTACACCTAAGTTTAGTAATTTGCAATACTATTTCAAGTACAAGGACATAATAGTAATTTGTAACTGCGTAATGAATTGCAACTAAATACCCCACCCAATGTTTTACTTTCCACAAGTTTAAGTAATATTGTTCAATATGTCTGACGTGATCTTTCTTTAAGCTACTAGTTCGGTGCATTGGAATAACTGCTTTTCTGCAATATTTCTTTGTTTAGATGTTATTTACAGTCAAATTTTAACTAAAAATGGCTTGTTCGGCTAATATTATTTGTCCAAAAGACAGTTCTACGTGAGTTCCTTTTTTAAAATTAAAGTTTAAGTTTTAAATATTAGGTATTCTGCAAATTAAATCTGATTAAATGACGTTTTGTTTTATTAAAGCAATTTCCATTAAAAAAAGATTAATTTGCGTATGCATTATATGTATACAATCAATTAATTTAATTTAAAAATTGCATTATGGTTACATATTAAAATTGCACTAGTTGGACAGTGAATATAATTGTTTGTTCAGAATTACGCAACAATGAAACTCATTTAAAGTGTTAATTACTATTTTTGAAATAGTAGTGGGCAAAAGTGAAACACGTTAGGTATTATACAATGGACATTGTCAAATTATATGAATTATTAAATCTTGGCAACTTTACTCAGAAATATTCTAAAACCATAGGGTACTATAATACTCCGTATTGTTTTACATTATCATTATTGTAATGACAGTTGTTGTGACTTTTCAGGTTAATGATCACTCGATAAAGAACGAATTTCGAAAAACTGGAATCTGTTTTGTCGGTTGTTGGCTTCATTAGTAGTTACACTTTTAACTGCTTGTTTTTTAATTTTTTAAACGAATTTTGCAAACACTTTCTTACAGGTGTAAAAAAGGGATTGCATGTTATAAAATCGTTGTTGACAATCTCTTCGGTTTTAAAGGCAATTCGAAAGGCATATATTATATAGTTTTTGACAGCATAAGGTTTTCCGTGTAATGTTAAAAAGTGATGTCGAAAATAATCTGTATTGTTGCAATAATAAGAAATTTATAAAATTGAATAAGCAAGGTACACTGAAAACATACTCAACCTTTTTTTGTAGAGCACAAAATTTTCTACAATTTTGTTAAGCAAAAACTGCCTCAAAATTCTTTCCGTGCCGTGGTAGAAATGAAAACATTTTTTGGACAATTCTTGTATATCATTCTTATTTACCATGTTAAAGGTGTAGGGGAAAACGCCAGTTTAAGAAATAATGGACAAATTTCAACCAGATAACTTTTCTGTTTTCTTGTTCAAACCATTTCCTTAGCACTTTGTTATCTGATCCACTACTGCTATTGTAAACATATTCGCTCATTTCCATACTAAAGAGGATTCAAATTAAAAAACTATTTTTTTAAGCCGGTATGTGACTTTTAACTACTACTTATATATTCGTATAAAAGCTCGAAAGATACGAGAAAACAAAACTCAATTTACATACTATCTTTGACTGAAAAGCATAAAAGTATTCATTGAAAGAATGAACAATTGAATGCCACTTTGTGACATAAAGTATGGTGATACGTAGAGTGAAGAAAATTTCTAATCAATCCCATATTAACTGCTAATTATTTACTTGGATAAAACAAATATTTTCTTGAATAAAACTTTATTTACAGCAACAAAAAATTTCAATTCTAAAAGATGCTATTCATTCGTATTAATCGTTTACTTGGTTTTAATCAAACAAATATTCCACTTCTTTTATAGATGCCTTGTTTTAAGTACATAATATTTTTATAAATTTTGTTCAATGACATACTTTATGTACAGCCACTATGTTAGAATAGCTAATCATTGACTTAAAATTGTAGTTTATTAGAAATAATTTCAATCGGGTAGACTGCAGATTATTTTGTGACTGCAGTTTGTACAGATATTTCAGCCTAATACCTAGGAGGTCCAAGATAGTGATCAAAATATCAGGTCTCAAATATCATAATAACTTTCACTGCTCTGGCATAAAAGAATTATCTTTACATATTTTCAGTATAGTTGATACAGTGATAGAACCAAATCGTTTTAGAGTTGAGATAAATATTAAAAGAAAACAAAATGTAAATTAACAAGACAGTTGAACTTATGTAATCGTTTAGATATAAAGTTTACGCTTCATCCTAGTTTGCTAGTTAAAATAAGCAAACTTTCACATTAAATTTAAGAATAAGTACTTTAACATTTCCACAATAATTGTTACTTACTATCGGTTGTGATGCGTGAGTTGTGAGACGGGTTTTGTTTTTTAACATAAACCACTTAAAAATCAAAATAGTAGTTCATACTTTTCATAAAAAATTATTAAATTTTTCTAAATTTCAGTTTTGTAAAAATAACATGTATTTTTCGAATGTTCGAAAATTTTAGAGAGTTGTAACTCGCTTCTTAAAACATCATATGTATTTTGGTAATTATTTTTAATTCAACATAAAATACAAGGAAAATGACAATTTTGTAATTTTTGTTTTAATGCAATACGCATAACCTAATTCGCAGTGTTGATATATCGATGGCTGATATGAAGAACTGGACATCTCAAATCTCAGGCGAAAAACCGAAAAACTCGATTGCGGGACGAAGAACCGGACATTTCACAATTATGCGACGAAAAACCGGACTTCGAAAGTTGCTACGATGTAACAAATTGCTATCGAATGTCCGGTGCTTCGTTGTAAATTCTGAAATGTCCGATTCTTTGACGTCAATTTTGAAATGTCCGGTTCTTCATTACACATTTGAGATGTCTCCGTCCAGACCGTGATAGGTATATATGTATATAGTAACCAGTTCGTAAATTGGTATACTGCTGAATTACTTTGATTGCAATGAATGGAATGGTTTCTGTTCAACTTTATCCTCATTGCACTGTTGCAGTTGCTTTGCATCACTGAATATTCAAAAATGCAATGTCATGAAAAACATGAAAAAATAGTGTTCTACTACTCCCCACATTGTATATATTCAAACCGTATAATTACTAGCACATTGTATGTTCATGTTTGTATTGCATACAATACTCAAAGTGCGTGTCGAGGTTTCACTAACCTAACAATTCATTTAACTTTACTATTCTCTTGAGAAACTCGTCGTGTTCGAGCAAAAAACAAAATTAGTCGAACAACATTGAAACATATCAACATTCGTGTTTGCTTAAGTAAATCTTGTTGAAAACTGAATTTGTATTGATAAACAATTAACTCAATTCTAACGTAAGATGGAGCTGTCATCATAACTCCCCTACTCTGGAAATGTCAGAATGTACAAAATCACTCATTACATATAAAATGAGTATAAAATGAGTATCTTTTAGGTAGCAATTTGTACTGAAAACCCACCGGCATGGTATTGACCTAGCGTTTAGTACTGCCGTTGAGGAGAACGAAGTCAGTACTGCTTTGCTATAATGATATGTACTGATTGCTGACACTTAAAAAAAAAATTTTTAAATAGGACACATTATTATAGATATTTAAATTAATTTTTATTATTATTTAGGTATTGAAAAAGAGTACCAGTAATCAGTATTCCGATGGTACTGATGTACTACGACAGCCAGGTCTTATTTCTTACCGATGACACTACTGTCATTCAGTATTGGAGTAGTACTGATTTGCTGTGGCAGTGACTACTTATTTAAACCGGATCTAGTACTGGTTACCGTTACTGGGATAGTATTGACAAATTCTGATGGTCGGACGTTATTTCATAGAATGCAGATACTGGCAGTCCGTATTGTGTTAGTACGAATTTTCTCCATGTATCAGTACTCATTTAATCGCGAATACTGTACTGGCTACCTGTCATAAGTCACTACTTTGGTGATGTTTTTGACAGTACATATTTTTTGTCATAATTAATACTGGATACCAGTACTGAATCGGCTGTTGGCCGATGTTTTGCCAGTACTTACTCATTTCCATTAATCCGTACATTCCAGTACTGGGTTAGTATCTTCTCGGGATTTTCATCTACCTATTTCTACCTGGGCTGTTTTGGATTTCTGAATTTTTACTATGAAATATTGAAATCGGTATTCTGGAAGGACTGTCTCACATTAAAAGAGCCCAATTTCACTCTACAGTTGTACATTTTTAATGGTTTAAAAAAGAACTTTTAATGAATTGTAAACTATAATTCGGGTTTTTAATAGATTTTCTAACCGATCTAATTATTTATGGTTTGATGTACTATTAATATTAATAATATTGTATCATTCTTGGAACTAAAAAATCATTAATAGAGTCAATCAATCACATAATTTAGATGTCAGTAAATTCATGAGTTACGAAATATAGCAATCGATTATAAATATTTCACGACAATAAACTGCCTACGAGTTAGATATTTTTCTTTCCCGTGAACTTATGTCTTTCCCTTTCTAATTATCAACGAAATTCCGCAAGTCAGCATCGTCATCGACCTGCCAAACATACAGTGACGAGACTGAGAGATGCGTGCAAAGATATCCTTACGGTCATTGACTGTCGGCATATAATACATATTATACTGCCCGAGAACAATCACCGCTCCATGATATAGTTCTTTCCGCATCACAATAGAACTGATAAACAATCAAATATCGATTTATTGCGGACTATTCATCAACAAGAACAGGGACTGTACAGACAAATTGAAGTTATTTTAAAACTTTATAGGTAATGTATGACTTTCAGAAATACGTTTCTCGTTGTGTTCTTGTCTGAAAGTAATTGTAATATTAACTTTGATGTATGGTCTGCAAGTATATTTAGCAGTAAATTGAATATAGTTTCTTTTTTTCTTATACATATTAATTTACTATTTACCACATTATTATATTCAATGTCATAGCTTTCATTAAAAGGTTCCATTATTTTTTTAATTACATCTGACTTTTATTTATTAAGTACATGATCCATGCGGAGAAAAGTTTTCCATAACCCTTTTCGTCCCACTCGAAAGTCAGGAATTTGATCACAACTTTCAACGCTGTATCTTTTATTTCAAACGAAAAAATTAAAATTAGTCAAAATCGATAGATTTGGACCTCCTCTTTTAAATGCTGTAGTCAGAATCAGCCGGTGACTTCAAAGAAAAATGATATGATCATTTTGTTGAAAAAAAAATACTGATTTTTTCGATGTTTCTTCGCATCTTTTTGCTCAGCCCTTTCTTCCCCGGTCAGATTTTTTCAAGAAACAAAATGGCGGCTTCAATATGGCGTCTACAATTTGTCATTTTGCATTTTCTCGTACAATTATCCATTATTTGACAAAGTAACAGTTGAAATCATGGAGAATTTGGACCAAAAATTAATTATTATCATTGAATACCTAATTTTATTATTATTCATTCATGACCTCAAATTAGTTACACACAATGGACTTTTACCTTTTTTCATTCAATTATCGATGTTTCCGTATTACTTACGTGTGAAATTGAAAATGACCAGATACTTTTTAGCTGTTCATACTTTTAGTTTTTCTATCGAATTTTTTTCCGATAACAGAAACTCGTCTGTTCGATCAGCAGTATTGTAAATATTGCTACAAAAATTTGCATGTTTCGCAATTCTTTTATGTCGGTAAAGATGGAAATGGATAATTGTTTTATGATTTTCGAAAAAAATGAGGACCATTAAAGGAGAGAAAGATTCTCTTAGCATCGAATTTCGCTGGTATGATATCGATATTAGCGCCTATTATCATGTAAATATTATACAGGTTAACGAGGTTTTGTTGTTGCAAATTTCTGGGTTATTTCCGAAGTTACTTTGTCGGTAGAATTCGAATTCGATTTCATTATTATTTGCACTTACAATCATAATCACCAGCACACATTATTACTCTGACCTTTAAAAATGAGTTATTAGTTGATTATCGGCGTCTCAAATCAACCTCTCAAAATCGGTACAATTTTTTTGTTTCCTGAAGAATACTTTATTTTTGCTTCCAAAATATTTTAACTCATATTTTAACTCAACCACAGCCCACCATTTATTTCGTTATTGCTTGCGCACAATATAGTAATGCTTTTTTGTTCGCGGCGTATTTTTAACCCATTTTGGGGTGACATTTCATCTTTATACTCAGCACACCTGAAAGCGTCTAAAGGTCATTCCGCATCAACTCAGCCGCTTTCAAAATGCACCACCATCGATTTTTCAACAGATGCATCTAGGTGAAATAATTGATTTTTAAAATCACTCGGTAAAGAGATTGAAAATGTTGGATTGTCCACTTTTCAAATGTTCATAACTAGACTGCTACAGTAACAAATAAAAAATGGAATTATTTGTCTTGAAGTGTACTTTTATACAGGTATAATGAACATTTTATGTAATGCACGGTTTTTTTTGTTTGAAGTAATAAATTGTAGTTTTTTGCCAATGGAAAATGTTTAATCCTTTACATTTTTTGTGCAATTTGTATTTTTCGGGATAATAAGAAGAAATTTTCGAATTTTTAATTTAAAATAATATGTTATTAAGACAATAATCTTCTTCAAATTGATACACATTGCTGAAACCTTAGCGATGCTAATAAAACAATAATGGTTTCTAAAACATATAGTTGTGTAGCAATTATTTTTTCTTGATTATTAAGTATCAGAATTTCTACATTTATAAAAAGAGGCGTTTTTTGGTTTAAACTATATTAAAAGTTAGTGTAAGAAATTTCTTGAACAATGAGAAAAAATAATGTTTTATAGCAATATCAAAACATAGCGAATAGTACGCTCTAATATTTAGAAAAATTCGTCATTGGAGCTTGCTTTTCTTCATAATTAATGCGTCTTCAAATATTCCCAATTATATATAACAGTGTTTACAATTATATCATTTGTATTCATAATATATCTGAGTGTACTGTAAAAGTTAAACATTGTCCAGAAAGTGAAAATTATTAGTGACACATTTCCTCTTACGAGGGAAACAGGTAGCACGCGAAAAAAATGGCATTTTTTAAGATCTTTTTTAATCATTAAAATTATCAATACCTTATTTCAAATTTCACATTCGCAAAAAAAAATTTTTTTTTCATTTGTTTTTTGTTTTAGTTTAAAATTAACAATTATAGCAAACCGTATTTTACGTAATTAATCGCATAAACATTTTTTGTACGAAGTAATTTGTAGCAAATTTGTTTCCTTACAAGTTATTTTTCAGTGTTAAAGTATTTGATTGGTTCTTCAATAGTTTCTTAGACCATTTCTACTTACGGCTGGTGTGACCCGACCGCTCCGACAATTATGCTTTCCTCAAAATCAATAATCAAGTAAAACAGTTGTTGGGATAAATATTATAATTTAAAATTGCAGTAAATTTGTAAAAAAAAATCTTTAATAACCGACTAAAAGTTTATTTTAAAAAGAGAGAGTGGCAGTAAATGATGCAAGTAGTACAAAAAGCACAAAAATGTGTCGAATTATATACAAAAAACAAAAGTGCTTTTTTCTAGTACATAACCTCAAATATCTCAAATCCCGTCTTGTCAATGTAATTCTCACTGTGGATTCGCATTTCACGAGCACAATTACTTCACAGATTACCCCCATATCTTCCCAACAACATTGAAGGCCTACATTTTTGTATATATGTGTGGTACTATTTTGTACAAAGTTTCTTTCGTCCTTTCAAATAATACCTACGACATATACTCGTTCTGATATATGAATCGTGCCGGGTCCCAACTGAAAGACGAAATGTACCAGCTGATAAGGTGAGAGGAGAGGTTCGGTTGTGGGCGTCACTGCATTAGTTATTATAGAAATTGAAAGAATCAAATTTAAAAAGTGCGTATTATCCTCAAACGTAGTTTGTGTGTGAATATGAAAATCACGACGTCGCTTTTGGTTTTTGCTGCCTGAAAATTGATTTTCCGACATGTGTACATCGATGAAAAATATTTATCAATTTTTTTAAACGTCTTACAAATCCAATTTAACCAATGAAAATATAAGTACAATACATATGTTACACATTAAATTTATTTTATTTATAGATTTAATATCCAATATACTTCGTGTGCAAAGAAATGCTTTCGTGAGCTTTTTGCGACATTTAATAAAATATTGTTCATACGGACACGGGAATATAACCGACACATATTGGTACAGAAGGACACATAAGAACACCCACATGTTTCTTGCCGATTTCTGAATGCCTATGTTAAAACTCTATTATAAACCGTAAAACGGTGTCTAAAGTGCTTGACCGATAAGGTAGGAATTTTCAGTTGTAATATCCCGAGACCTTCAAAATTATCGGAATATTTCCCGATCACTTGCAAACAAGTGAATATATCAAGTTTTGCAGGTTAAAGATCCTGAGTGCGTAGCATGAGGGATCTTTCTGTAAAACGTAACATATTTATTTGTTCGCAGGAAAGTTACAGGAAAATATTGCGATTAATTTTGAAGATCGAGGGGTATTCGGCGGATTATTTTTTGTGACCGGTATTTGAGGTTACAGCTGAGCAGAGAGGAGAGACGAATATATGAATTTAGAAGTTTTAACAAATGAGTAGCGAGTATGCAATTTTCGAATGCAATTTCCAGGAGCTGCCGTGGAATTTCCAGTATAATTTTAAACAAATGACCATAGAACCCTTTGAATATCGCGCTCTGATTGGCTGAAATCCAGTCGCGAAAAATAATCACTAAAAAACGTAAATAAAAAATGACTGAACCCATTTTTTTAAATTCGAGCTTTGTGAGGAGGGCAATTTTAATTACTCTAGAAGGTATGCTTGTAAAACCAAAGAAATTAATTTAGATCTGGCCGAGAATTTTCGGAAATAAATAAACTTATTCTTATATTAAATCACTTATTTCGGAAAATTCTCAGTCAGTTCGTAATTAATATCTTTGGTATATTCTAGGAAACTGTTTATAGTGCTTAGAAGTGCCCTTACAGAGCTCGAATATAAAAATGTTATTCAGTCATCTTTCATTTACGTTTTTTAGTGAAATTTCCTACCTTACCGACGGACCACTTTAGAACCCCCTTAAGATATGTCCTGTAGATATCTTTTGCAAAATATCCCTGACGAAGTTGCCCAAAAGATATCTTTTAGACACGCATTGGTGAAAATGTTTATTGGGTTGGGTAAAAGTAATGGACCAAATCCAAAAGTTTGTCCACAGCCGACTCTTTGTCCTTACTTTCGACCCGTGCTATATTTCTGTTTTTGGAATTATATTGGTGTCAAAAATGTTATTTTGATGAATAAACAGAAGTAAAATTCCAGTTTTTCTCGTGCTCGTGTAGAAAACATTTGGCGAAAAAACGTTATTCCTATTAAAAGCCACTTTGCATAGTTTGGCGCGACGCACATTCTCTCGATCTCTCTCTCTCTCTCGTAAATCTTCCATAGCCTGGTTTGACGGACAGGTTTCATACGTTAATTGTCGATTCTTCTTTTTTTTTCGTGGTACGAAGAGCTAGCCAATGGTTCAACAGGTGTTGCCGGGTCACGGCAAACTTTTATTTGCGCGCGAGAGCGAAGCTGAAAACGGCAGGGGGATGAAGAGCGAGAAGGATGGTGATACACTCGTGCGGCCAAGAGGGAATACGTTGGTTAAAAAGAGATAGAACGATCGAGAGAGTGGGAGAGAAACGAACCACGGGCTGCAGCCGGAGATCAGCCGGCGAACGGGAGTCTATTAGTTCACCCCCGGAAAAAGTCACCCCTATACCATCCTCCTCTCGACGGATCTCTCGTTGTTCGGTGTCACCAATTTTTTTTTTCACGCAACCCTCTGTCCATCTCTCTTCCCATTCGTTTGCATACTCTGATGAAATGTTTGGTTACAATTTGCTCACGGTTAATGTTTAAATGTATTTTTCAAACTTTAAAGCCCGCTGCTGTCGTATTTTTGTTTTCCTTTAATATCACTGTGTTACTTTATCGTATTTTGAAATTGTAGATTTATGTTGGAATTGTATTTTATTTGTGGACTAATTTGTTAAGTGGTAAACCCAATTTATGGAAGAATTTTTAAGTAGTATGAATTAATTGCATCGATACATTATGATATGAAATTCTTTTCTTGCAATACAAATTGCAATACAGAATGGCACAATAGTGGAGAAATATCAAAGCTTCAAGAAATTGGACTACAAATGCCTTCTAAAAGTTTTTTGAGCTGAATTAAAGCATTAAAGCCCAAAGGGACACTTTTGTATGCTTCAACTCCAATCAATTACTTCGTATTCGACAAATTTAAAGGTCGCTCTTCAAAATTCCGAGGTCAAGATTGAGTTTCAGTCATCAGGAATTCCAATATGGCGTCAAATTTAAAAACAAAGAAATAATTATTCTTCTGAATTTTTTCGACTTACATTGGGATTCTATTGAAAATATTTGCAAAGGTGGTCAAAATATTTGTATTTTAAGAAATAATTTTAGTTTTTGACTCTACATCATTGTAACGACCTCAAGGTTCTCAATGAAAATTTCTTTGAACATTTTGGAAGGCTTTAACTCCAATCTATGAGCTTTTTTTAAAAATGCTTAAATTACATCGTTCTTCTAATTCATTGAGAAATATAGTGGATTTTTTCAGATTTTTTTATAATGTTTTAAGATTCTATAATCACGGAATTGACGAAGATAGAATAACTTATTCGTAGTAGGACTCTGCGAATTTGAAACATACTCGTACATTACCGAGTAATGCCGAAGAAATATTAGTTTAAGAGTTCATAAACTACTCTGTAGTAAGAAGTGGAGTTATTAAAATAATAATAATAACAATAACAACAACAATAACAAAAATATGCAAAAAAAGAAGAATTGGACTTTATTGACTGTAAACAAAGGGTAGAAAAACGGCCTTAAACGAGCCATAGTTCGGGCCACAGCAAAATCTGTTTTAGAGACCGACCGACATTATGTTTGTAGGTTATTTAGTTTAGGTATGGACTTTTTTACTTGCGTGTTTACATATTACATCGTAATATAATCTTATAACATCTTATTCATATTACAGTAACCACATTCATCAGTATGGTTGGTGTTTTGATTTCCCAACCAACTTTTGTGGGAAACATTTTTTTCTAAAACGCGAAATTTTCAATCTGATTGGGTAGTCATTTAAATTTAAATGTTGGCCCTCTTTTGGGTATGTCATAAAAAAATTGCAAAAATCAATAGTTTAATAAATAAAACCATCATGGACCTATTTATCAGTGTAAATTATAAACATCATATTGGCTCCGATTGGGACCAAAACATTTGTTTCGCCTGAATCCAGTCCAACAGAATCATTAGCATGAGCAAATAAAATGGGAGACGTTGATTATACAACGTTATACATTTTAGTACAGGTGGCTTCAGCTTTCTGTAATCCAAAATTGATAAATTCGATCATAATATAGTGAGAGCTAACTCCTAATATCCAATTCGATTATTTTTGTGGAAAAGTTTACTCTTGTTGACGGCGGAGATTATGTGCAAGGGTTTCTATTAAAATGAGTAATAATAGTCTACAAATACCGCAAAAAAAAGGCGATAATTTTCCGACGTATAATCATCGACTTCTTAAAAGTTTTTGATGGGATAAAACAATCGAATATTTGGCATTGGTGCAACTCTTGGGCATTCATCATTATTTGCTGGTGTGAAGTTGATCATCCGTGATAATAGCTTTTTTGTATTGATTTTCAAAAAAACAAAAAAAAAAAATAGAATATAAAGTTGTTGTATTGCTAATGTGCCTCATCAATTTCTTTACAATTACTGGAGTCCGATCATATGAAGCCTCCTCATTAATACTTAATCTGCTAATAAAGTACTTAGCTATGTTAACCATGTATACATAAATAATTCTAACCAAACTCAAGTGAACTGTTAGATTTCTAAGACCAAACTAACATGGTATTTAAGATAGAACTGGTTCAGTTTTCGTAATCATTTACTTGTGGGAATTAAACTATGTTGCACCAAACGAATTTGTTGGACCTACCGCGGTGGGCTTCGCTGAAATTCAACCTGAAAGGTAGTTAACCCCTTTCAGTTTATTTTTGATATGATTTTGATGATTTCTTATGACATTTTAATCCGTTAATATCTAGGACGAATCAAAATACACCACAACTTCATGGCTTTTCTTTTATAAGAAATGAATACTCACCAAATTCGTCCTAAAACATTTTTTAAGTAGAAATCATCCGAAATGGTTCCGTTTTCAGAATCTAAAACAAAATTTTGGCATTGTTAACTTGAACATACTTATTAAATAGGCATATTTTATGCAAGAGAACGCGATTTTTTCGTTAGCTATAAAAATTCATGGTTACTTATGGTGAATTCAAGGTAGTCGACATCAAAATCGCGTCCAAGTGTGAAACAAGAATACATAGGGCGCTTAAAAGGGAAGGCACTACCGAAAATTTAACCCATCGATTTTTATATGGTCCAGGTGTGCCACTTTTGTTTTCTGGCATCATTTCCTTTCTGGAATTTTACGCCACAATTGAAAAGAAACAAAAATAATTTTCCGAGAATGTAGGATTTTTATTTTTTGACCTGGACAGTATTATTTAAATCCCAAAAATTTACAAGAAAAAATATTGAAAATTGTGGGGATAGATTGTTTTTTTAAACTATTTTACTTCAATTTCTTGCTGTATTAACCCATTATTGCCAAAGATCTCGATATTTTGTCCTATCTTCGAGGTCCGATATTCCAATTATAGCATATCAATATTTAAAGAATTCATATGCTTTTTAGTATTTTTGGATGTGCTCTTTTAGAATCCGAGCTCAAAATTCAAGTATTCCATAAAAAATTAAATATGGTGGTTCTCATATTAAAAAATAAAGAGAAAATTGCAAAAATATTTTGTCATTATTTTTTGCAATGAAACCCCGATAAAATGGCTAAAGTTCTTCAACCATCGGTGCATAAAATACCTGGAGTTCAACAGAATATTTGTCTAAATGGTGATAATCGCCATTTTTATTTCATAATGGCGGTTTAACCCACTCGCCGTACTGCCAACATTTCTTAAACACTGTAAAAAATGTAAAGTACAGACGATTTATGTAAAATTTTGTATAAAGGGGTCTTTTGATATCAGATTTACGAAATTAAAAATGGCGGATCTAATGTGGCTGACCAAAACAAAAAAATAATTGTGCGATACTGTGGCAGTTCTTTGACTTAATGAACTAATTTTTCAATCGATGGCTATTACCAATTATTTCGAAGTCAATTTCTTCTTTTCAAATATTGAATGATAACCTTAACCAAAAATTTGTTACTTTTACGTATAAATAAGAATGTATACCTGGCTTCACATTTTTTAACATGATCTGCCGGTAACACTTAATTCCATGTTTAAATTTCTTCTCCACAAAATTGAACATACGTTAATTAACCCCCCCCCCCCCTGGTCATCACCACGACATTTATTTACTGATATAAACGGAATCTACTCTCTTAATCTGAATCAGCGAAAAGTACTGAGAATCAACGTATCACTGAAATTTCAGCGGTTGCAAATTCACTGGTAATCAGTCTATATACATTGATTCTCAGTAATTTTCGCTGATTGAAGTTAAGAGAGTACATCGTTTATATCATCTAGATTACAACTTTTCAATTCCAATTTTTAATTTGACACCACACGGAGAAAAAATTTCCTGAAAAATTACCATGCTCGTCACCTGAAAACGGGTGTAACTTGATTTTTCGGAAATATTTATAGCAACAGACAAGAAATATTGCTTTTCTGGCAGGAATATTTGCAATAACGGCTAGATATTTTTATGTACGAGCTAGTCGAAATGTTCAGTGTAGCACAGTAAAATTTACAGGACATCGAGTTTTTAAGTTAGTGCAAGTCAAATAATCCCCAATATTTGAAGAATTTATAATATGTTGCTTCATTATTTTTACTATGCCACTTCTCGAAGTGGAAGCGAAAGTTTCCGAACATGTTCGAATGCTACCGAGTCTAACTGCGGTGAAAACAAAAGAGCACCAATATGGCGGCCGAGTAGTCCGACGTACGTGTCTGAACTGGTCCGAACCGAGTAGTTTGGTGATTAACTGTTTTTGTTCTCGTTGCAGTAATTTCTTTTGAACAAGTTTGGCCAATTTTTACAGGGCGATATGAATATGTGAATCAATTATTAATAGTCCTTTTCCTATTGCTTTACATTTTAATAAAATATAAATATTACTTTTTCAAGTTGAAAGTAAAATAGACATTTTTGTTCGTGCATATACAACAAATATTGATATATCTTGTCGGCTGAAAGTTAATGTCGATAAGGCTTTTACGATTTTAAGAACTATTACTTGTAGGCTTGCAATTTGTTTCATCTATACCCAATAAACGAGATCGTGTGCAAAATTTTCACGTATTTTCTGTTTGCATTCGATTTGTTTCCATTTTGGAATGAACTGTAAGCCAAAAATGTTTACCATGCTGTGACCCAAGAATTTCTACTGTATTGTGGCACAGGAATTTTTACTGTGCTCTTGATCCGAAATTTTAAATGTTATTTTGGAAAAATTCAGCAAAGCAATGTAAATTTTACTTTGCCAACAACATGCACTGCGTTTATGGGACAGCACGGTAATTTTTCAGGACATTTCCGTACACAAATTCTGGGAATTTTTTCTCCGTGCAGCTACTAGTTACTGTTGGAATTGGACGGTAATAGTTATTTAAAATATTTGCGCATATTATAGTATCCAATAGTATGTAACCGAAAACTATTGGTCAATAGTTGTTGATGTCATTAGGGGTAAACCGAATTATCTGCAACGAAATCGGTTTGATGACCTTACATAATTACCTTCGTTTATTACCTATTATCAGCATAAACTTTAGATTAAATTGTTCCTTTTTAAAATTTTTAGTGTTTTGCATAAAAAAAACATACCCTGGAATAACTAGACATAACGAATAATCGATAAACGCATCCACACCGTCGATGACTTTATCGACGCATGACCGGAGTCGAAACGCACATTCGAAGTACAAATGCCCGGCGCATATCACCCTGCAAGTGGGACGGTCAATGGTGATTGACGGTTGACAGGTCCAGGAGTGACGGACGCGACCCCGAAGGGTTGACGGATGGCCCTCCGGCTCGGAATCGGCGTACCGATCCCCAGGAAATGCGTCAGGTGCACCTCGATGTCGCGTTATGAGTGGAACGGTTTATCCGCACCCCCCGATCCCACCCACAATCTGTACGGTTTCAAATAGTTTCACACCGCTCGGCAACACTAATGCCTGCCTATTTATCCCTTTCATCGTAATTTCCGATGCGCCGCCGAGGGCGCAATTTCCTCGATAATCGGCGGCGAGAGATACGGTAAGCGCCGTACTCGAGTCGCTCGAAATAGCGGCGTTGCGGATGAATCAAAATGACGTTTCGGACTGGTTCGAGTGAAAAAATAATATTGGCGCACGGTTCTTTTGTAACGCATCGAAATGTTTCGGGAGTTAACGAGAGATTCGACGGTGCCGTTATATTGCGCTCCTGATGAAGTGATTTTCCGAAAATGGGATTTCCATGATGCATTGGGATGAATTTTACTCGTATTTATGTCCAATATCAGTTTCGCTAGTTTTTTCGCGAATCGATTCCGTTTAGTGAATTTGGTATCGTTTCAAATGATGCTGTACTTCACCGAGATGAGCCTATTATCATCTACTTATTTATTCGCAGGATGATTCAAACATTCTGGATGTACGCGTAAAATTTAAAAAATTAATAATCCTGGATTGGAATAATCAGAGGATTATGAGGTGTTTAACTGATTTTAAACATCCGTCATTAACATAGATCGAAATGTTTCCATAATTTGTAAAACAACAACGGTAGCAGACTAATTTCCGAAAAAATTCCATTTTTGCTCATCATTCGTGAGTTATTTTAATATTTTGGTCTTGGTGGATAATAAATCCTAAAAATGTTGATACGTCGTTTCCATAATCCCAATTTAATCATTAAAATGTAGCGTTTATAGAATTACTGAAACATCAACAAAAAAAAAGAAGGATGTTACCGATTTCAAGACAGAGTAAATAGAACATGGTCTTTGGGATATTTCACAGGTAACGTTTGTTCGCGGGGAACATACTTTATTGTTATTGTTCTTATTATTATTATATATTTATTTACTAGCGTAATCGCCATCAAAACCCGCTTAAAGTACACAGATTATATACCAAAATTGTAGAAAAATAAAACAATTAAAATAAGCAGTCTAAACTCACATTTGATATACATAATTAACTAAAATAAAGAAATGAACGGGGAGATCGGTTGCGCTAATAATAATGCTTACCAATAAATACGAATAAAAATAATACGCCAAATGTTAACTATAAAACATAATAAAACTGTATATGTTAAAACATATATAAACTTATTTAAAACCCATTTTACGGTAATAAGTATAACTATGATTGTGATAGCTTGGTGAAAAGTAAATCATAATAAAGGGAGGATCAAACACAAAATTAGTAATTTTTTAAGAGGAATTTAGTGGTACCACGACAAGAAGGGTAAAAATTATTTCTCACACTCTATGAGAAAAATGCTATTTTGCTACCTAGTTGCACAATCTACTATTTCACCAATCAATTTTAGCCCAAAAAAATGTGTTGTTTTCAAAAAATGCTATTTCAATTTTCAAAATTGATTTTAAAATTAAAAGAAATTTGAACATAAAAATGAATATGAACATAAAAATACATTTTTTAAACTATTCCGAATGGATTTGAAAAATGTTTATAATACTTATTATATTACCATTGAATTCCTCGTAAAAAAATTACTAAAGAAACTATTTTTAGGTATTTTCTGAAGGACCGATTCATACGGCAGATTTTGTGCCTTGATCTTCCCTTTAAGTACAAAAAAATACACCAATTTTATGATAGAAAAATGGTTAGAAACTTCTCCAACTTTAAATTCACACGTTTGAGGACCAAATTATTACCAGATGCGATGAAACCTTAACAAAGTCATATTAGTAACAAAATGCGATTCGGCTTTGTATCCAACTTGTAGTAGGTTGTATAATGTGTTACTCTTACCCAGATGATTTGAATATTAAAAAACACTTGTATATAATATGGAATATCTTTGAACCTTTAGATTTTTCTCTGTTTTTTACCGTCCTTTTCATGACCTCTATTTTAGAAAATGCCCATTCCGAAAATGCAAATTAAAAATTCAGAAAATTCCGGTTTTCAAAAATTATCATATACAGTAGAATTTATGGTTAGATCATTTTTGGTTCAAGTAGTGAAAAACTTATTTAAAAAAAGTTAAGAATAGTCTTAAAAAATTAATAAGATAGGACTGACAATTTTTGTCATTTTGCGTATAATATACTTTTACGTTATTTGTTCTCATTCTTTACCTTACAATTTTCACCTAATCTGAGACTAAAATGTTTTTATTATTTTTACTACTTTGGATACATTTTCAAAATATGCAACAAATTTGTTTGAATTTTTTCCGTTATTTTTCATTTCCTTACAGATATTTTTAGCGACTTTCAGTCAACAGTTGCCCAATCGTCCGTTCGATGACATTAATAATTTTTTAGCATTTTTTGGGGGATTTTCAATTTTTCGAATTTCTAAGTTCTGGATGGGAGATTCGTTTGAGATTTTATACTCATTCAACAAATTTGTTTGAAGAATAAATCATATAAAACTACGAGTTCTCGGGTTGGACCAGTTGATGTTAAATGACCCACACATTTTAGTATCTTAAGTTCGATCAACGCTTTTAGTTAAATGAAAACGTTGTATTCATTGAACGAATAAATGATGATATTTTGTTTCAAAAAAAGTTTTTTCTTACTTTCTAGTTACTTCTTGTAGAATATTGGAAAAAATATATATGTATATATTTTTTTGTTATTCTTTTAACTAATGAACATTCTGACCAAGTTACTTGGAGTTGGAACTTGTGATTGAAATGTGGATTAGTTCTGTTCTTGCATGATAGTTTTCGAATCCACATTCGTGCTTATAATTCGGTCAACTCTATCTTTCTTAAACGTTTTGTTAAACTTCATCGGGACATTAAAAACACTGTTTGAAACTAAAAGAAATCAGTTTTGAAAAACCACCGAATAAAAATAAAAAAAAACAGTAAAATATCGTTGTTAGTTTATTCTGATATTTTTCTAAAAACATTAATACAAAATGATGTATTATAATTACTTCTCCTTCGAATTATATTATTAATATATATAATATATCATTTTCGATCAATGGTGGTAGAGAAACTTTCGAATTAACGAATGACAGTTTATCGTTTTGTTTTTTTCTGTATTGGTTCTTATAAAAAAAAAAAATCATAAGTAATTTTTTCTTGTAAATAGAAACAGGGTTTATAATATCGAATAAAGTTTAACAAACGTTTAAAAAAGTAGGTTTGGCGAACTTTTAAGCAAGAATGTCGATGCGGGAACTATCAGAAAAAAAGCTGAAAATTTTCACATTTTCATTAAAAATTCACACTTAAGTCATTTACCGGCGGAGTGAAAATCTTTGAAAAAATGGCAGATACACGTGTATTTTTTCGATATTCTACAACAATTCATTTGACAATAACAACCAATTTTTTTTAATAACCCTTGTGGACATATGTTTCTTATTTTTTTTTTATATTTGAGTTAAGATAAGATGGGGATGGGTTATATATTATCTTGCACATTGTAAAGATGTATTTTTAAAAAATAATTTCTTTTAATTTCATATATTAGAAAAATAAATAAATACATTTTCATGAAAAAGATGTTTTTGAGGATTTTTAACGTAAAAAAGTTTTGGGTGTACGATTAGTCATTTTCTATAGTTTAAGTTTATCCTTTATCGGTCTCGAGTTTCAATGCCTATAACTAAATCAAATAGCATAATTTAGAAAACTTCAATAGCTTACAAAAATCCATGAGATTGAAAACAGTTCACTCTTAACGGAAATAATGGAATTTAAACTTAGTGGTCGGAAAAGATTACAGATTCCTAAATACAGACTGGTTATTTAAAAAAACATGGTGGTTTAGTTATATATTTTTCCGGTTATTCTTTAATTGTAATTATAAGTTTGTAGAGATTTTAGATCTGGTAGACCATACAATCAAACTGTCGAAAGTGAGCTTTAGAAAGGAGAATCTCGATATCCTCAAAAATGTCTACCCTAAACATTTAGGGTTTAGGCGCATTAAATCTCGAGTTCAACGGATACAGAATTGTTCACGTAATAACACAAAAAATGGCAATAACTTTGAAATCGTAAAAACTATCTAACAGTACGTTATGTAGAAAAATTATTGGAAAAATTATCAAAATTGTTAGAAAAATGAAAATTAGTTGTTTACAAACCATTAAACATTAAAGTTGTCGAAATTAGGACGTTAAAGGATAAACTAGTACAAATGTCTACTCCTATTTACGAGATTCCATTAGTCAAACTCGCGTAGACTATTAGAACCAGATTCATAGTCATAAGTTAAAGTTTAAGTTTATTTTTGTGACAACATTCGCGACGATTTAAAAGCTGTTCAACTCTAAAATCGGTAAAGTGGAATCACTGTATAATAAATTTCTCTTCCTGATAGTGCCAATTTGACCACTTTAACTAACAGTGGTTCAATTTTCGCTTTTATACAATGATATTTCGGACTTTTAACTTATGGTAAAGAGTACGATGCAAAATAGTGTCATATAACTTCATAATATAAACACGTTACTTCTGGATAACAACACATCACGAATTAATGACTGCATATTTTATTTTAATTTTTATTGCAATGTTTTCCATTATTTTAATTTTTATATATAATTGTTTTTAAAAACTATCAATTTATGTTTATACGGATAATATTTTTTTGAAAATGACCGAAATGTTAAATTAAAGTTTAAGTTTATTGATATCCAACCGTCAAAACTTTTTTTACTTTAATTGTGTTTATTGCGGTCAAGAAATGAACAAATACTTTACATAAAGTTTTTAAGAAGTGGCTCTAATCTTTATATCACATTCACATTGAAAGGAACAAAAGGACTTTGGTTCCATTCGTCATAACCTCAAAAATCTATAGTCCTACCAAACAGTCCGTTTCCACTGGTGTTAGCTAGTAGTAGCAGCGTACTTCGTCTTCCACTCGGTAGTTCTCGTGGCTCCAAGAACTAGGCGCACTTAATTTAACTCGTTCCAGCACTTAATCAAACACGCACCCAAAAGCGCTCGCTTCAATTCCTGTTTCTTCCGTACCCAAAGTTTCGTTCGCCGATGGTCTGGTCCACGGCGTCGACGCCGATTTAACCCGGAACATCGCGAATCGCGAGAGTCGAAACTGAAATTTACGAGTACCACGTAGGACACTTATATGAAGGGAGCAGCTTTTAAACCAATGGATTGAGCGTTCCTTCCGCTACCGTTAGGGTGCGTCGAGTATCATTGTAAGGGTGCGACACGTGAATTTTGGAAAAACGTTCAGAGCATTCGTTTAACAAAAGCAGTGAATAGCAGATGAGCTCGTCGATGCTATTTGAGTTAATTCCGGTTTGGAGGGTGCTTTATGGCTGGAAAATACATTTCATGTCGCTAAAGTTTGTTGGACTTCTTACGAAGAACATATATTATCACTTCTTAGCGTTATTTATTGTAGGGTGAGAAGTGAACGTTCTCTGAAATTGTTGGTCATATTTGATTGTAGTAAACATGTCACCAGAAATGGTTAACCAAAGATTCAGGAATAAGGTGATAATTATAGATTTATTTAGAAATAAACAATGTCAACCCAGAAATCTGTAATAGTTTTCATTAGTAAAGAATTGAAAGTCACGGTAAAATATGCATTTTTCGTAAATAATTAAAATTTTGAACATTAAATATTTCTAAAAAATATTTCTCGATGAATTCGTAGAATTTTTTCTTTCTTAGTGTTTTTTTAAACAGCTCGTAGTTGTTGAGCTAGAACGTCCGGAAATTTTAATTACGGACGCAATTTTTATGTCAATGATTTGGATTGAAGAATAAACAGCAGAACTTCACTTTATTGTCCTTCTCTTTATTAGCGTCTTTACATCATTAGCGAGATTCCCTTCACGTATTTAGCGCAGGTAAGGTTAGTTCTTCCCTCTTTCGTAATTCCAGTATTGTGCCTATTGCATCGGTTGGAAGGTGCGCAAGAAACGATGCGCATTTGTAGGACAATAAAGTGAAGTTCTGATTACCGAAATTAATATTTGACCATGGATTCTTAAAGAACGACCTTGAATACATTAGGTCATTAACCTTTCTTTTAACTTCGATTTTGGTTCGTATACTTGAATGAAATTGGTGCAAAAAAGTGTCCTTTGGGTCATTGTTGTGCCCCGGCAACTTTTTATTTATTTCTGCCTATTTATAAGTAGTTTTTGCATATTCTCCTATGGAACATCATGAGTCTCCGATATTTTTATCCAAAAAGAATAGAAAACTCTCCATGCACAAAGGAAAGTGCGTGAAACGTTTCCTTGGCACCTAGTCGTCATTCGACAAGAAAATTCCGCATTCCGGCATCGTCGTGTCTATGTAAATATCACCGGCACGTTGGAGTGGAAAGTTCGCGAACCCGCGACGCTGAGGCCATTGAAGAGACGAGGACGATTCATCCGACCTTCTTCTTCTCGTTTCGTCTTGCTGACGCATGACGGCTCAACCCCTTGCGGCTCTTAACAGACTATCCCTAGCGAGGGGGGACTGGGTCGGAAGGGGGCAGGGTATGTTTATTGCCCCAAGCTCTCCCCCGTGGCCCGGGGGTGGGTGCCGCGTCACCCGTAGTCATTTTCATAATTCGGCCGTTCGTATTCGCCGCCGCCTCGCGGCCTGAATCGAACAACAGTGGAGGCACGAGTGTACGCTTCTTTGCCCCCTTCCACCCCCGGGGCTCAATCCAAACCCACCCACCCAGCAACCCATTGCGCGTTTTATCTCCTGCTATAGTTCCTGCGTGTCTCGCTTTTCGTTCGCGAGCTGGCGCTTCTTGCCTTCCTTTCTCTTAACGATGTTCATCTCTTTTTCTTATTCTCTCATTCTAACTTTCCGACTTTTCTAGTTCTAAACTTCATCTTTTTGTCGCCCACAACTCGCGAGAAAAGAAGTCGTTCCTGCATGCGCGGCTTTTTCCGTCCTTCGAGGCTTCGGATAATAAATGCGCGATACGATGCCCCTTGAAATAGATGCGCGTTACGGGGACACCTCTCCCATGCACTCGCCGGAGAATAAGCCACGGAAGGACGGATTTCAGTTTTTTTTTATTTGCCCACGACCTCGCACAATCATATTACTGAATAGTGCCCTTTGCACGCCGCGTAAAATGGCGAATATATAGAGCCTCCTGAAATCTGGATGGTTATTTATTTGTAATTCACGCGCGTTATATTTTAGATCCGATGCCCCGAGATAAGCGTAAAAGCAAATTGGTTTTCGAGTAAGAAGTGCCGGTTACTCACTTTACTGGACTCGAGTAATAATTGTCCTGGCTTGCAACTTTGAGGGAAGAAAAGTGTTTTATATATGGGCCGTTACTTTCTGTCGAGTTTCGCGATAACTTCCGAATGTTTACAGGAAACTATTGTGAATGGGAATTGCCTTAATAGTATAATGCGAACGTGACATGTGATAAAATGAAACGTCCCGTATACATGTTATTCTTATGATAATTCCAAATTTATATATAATGTGTGCACGGTGACACTTTGGATTATAAAAATGTAAAAACCAACTTATTGCACATACATGATACGAATTTATGGTTACCGTCACATAACCTGTATGAAACAAATAAAACTATGTTTCAGACGCATTAAGATTAAGTCGACGTAGTATATTATTAGGAATATATTTTTTTAACTTGCCTTTAGTTGAAATGTAATATAACTGAAGAAAGTTAATCCTATAAAAATACTGAGGATCGACTACCAGTTCAGAAGTTCCAGGATCAAGTTATCACCGTTGAATTAAAAGCTGATTCAAAATCTAACATTAAATATTGTTAAAATTTAAAAAATAAAAATTATTCTACATTGCACAAACAAATTTCTGAAATCAGAATAGTAAAGTTCGAAATAAATAATATATTAGCATGTATATTACATCGTCGTAGCATAGTAATCCAGAGTCCCGGGTTCAATTCCCCCACGGGAACGATTTTTTCTCATTCATTTGCGAACGTTAAATTATATACACATATTATGAGAGATATAAAAATAACTTTAACATATAAATAATATAAAAATTAAACCCATTTAAAGATAAACAGAGTTGCAATAATTCCTCAAATTTTTAACGCTTTTTTTCTTTGTTACTACAGTCCGTCCCACATTAATAGGGGCACCTTATTTTTTTATTATTATCTTCATTATTTTAACAAAATAAGTGATACTGTTTAAGTGCATTATATAATTAAATTGACTAATGTTTGCACAAGTTTAGTTAGTCTATACGATTAATTCGTACATTTTTATTGTTTTAATAAAAAAAGCAGAGTCTCACATTAATAGGGGCACTTACGTTTTGTTGAAATTTGAATATCAAGGAACTGAAATTATTAATGGCCGATGTTCTATTCATATTACGTCGTTGCTTAATGCCACTTACAATGAAAATACATACTGATAGACTAATTCAGTTAGTAATGATATTTATTGATAAAGACAAAAATTTACTAATTCGGTTGTATTGTTACTAAATTCAAATTAGTTATTTTGTTTTTTAATTTAAAAAATGAATTATTTAAAGTTGACTATTGAATTGGTAGTTCTTACTAAAGAATTAGTCGTTTTTTATTCATTATTGGGGAAAATAAATTGAAAAATGCCCCGAGTTTCGAGACAATGACCACATTTAATTTCTGAAAAAATATAAAAAGGACCTAATGTAAAGCCTAATCACATGCAGGCAACCTACACTTTTGCAAAAGAGAAGCAACTTTGGATACATGAATGTTTGAAGATACATAAAATAAATACACTAATTGTTTCGTTCTAAATAATTAGTTACTAAATTCTAGATGAAATCCATTTCATACTTCGGTTGTTCTAGGTATCTGGTCTGCCGAAAAGAGCAGATTAATTTAGCTGACCCCAACGAAATACAAAAGTGTTGGTGTGATCTTCTGAAATGGCCAAACATCCGACAAATGAAAAAGCCGACAGGTCAAAAAAAAACCACAATTGAAGAACGGACATTCGAAAAATGACACTAAAAAATTTACTGCCGGCTTGTCGATGTGTCTGTTTTTTGATATGTCGCCTTTTTAATGTCGGCTCTATAACTGTCGATTTTTGATCATTAACTTTTATTTATTTGTCAGTTTTTCGACCGGCACCCACTCCAACTATCCATAAGATGAATAGCCGGGGTTATCAGAAAATGCTTGATGCATTCGACGTTAATGCTCTGCTCGGTAAATTTATGAAATGATCAATATTATGTGTCAATTTCGATAATTAGTTGAAAATTTACGTTACAATATAATGAACGATTACATAAGAAAATGATAATTTGGAATGACCTAACGTTCCGTACGTTAGTTCACAATCGGTGAAATATACACAATTCGCGAAGAATACCATAATACTGAAATATTAATTCAATAATATGCGCTAGGAATAATAATTGAAACAAAAAAAAACGGAGAACATTTCATGGTTTCAATGTACTAATACAACGAATAAAATGGTATTTCTTTGCAATTTGGTATACCTAAGTTTTTGAGGCCGTTGATTACGAATCTGATCTCAGATATTCAAAATTCAAAATTGCGGATTCAATATGGCCGACGAACAATTTTGAAAAATGATTTTATCTCATATGTCGTATTACGAACTATTCATAAACGTTAAAAATTTGATAACATGTGGATTTCGGTGTCCGCCTGTGACTAAAAGGGTTAAAAAATGTATGATCATGGATTGCAAATGTCCAAAAAAAAAACATTTCTTACACCTGTCACCGTGGCTGTTGTAGTCATGATGTCACATAAGTTCGGCTAAGATCGTCTATGTCCGGAGCGTAACCGGAACATGGCAAATTGCTAATTTTAATCACCGAATATTGGCATTTAGGAGAGTTTAAACATGCCCAACAAAATTCTATAACAGAAAAGCTCTAATTTCTTAAGAAGAAATTATCTAATTTCAATGTTTTTTAATTATGTTAAGACGGATTTCTGATTAGGGCCCAGAAGTGGCCCAAATGTCAAATGAAAGACAAAGGAGGATCTTTACAAATGACCTACATCTCCCATATCCACATCTTTATTTATGGATTAAAATATCAATAATAATTAACCCTTTGCGTCATGGCGGTAACGTATGACACCACCTCGATTTTTTTGAATTTTGATTATTTACATTCCTATTAACGCATTCCGATCATTTTTGTTTGCTATTTTCATCATTGACGATATTTTCAAAGCTAACTACTGGAAATTTGGTATGGAATACCAAAAATCAATATGACTGACAAAAATTTTAGTAATGCAACCTTTTTGGTCAAAATTTGTTACTCGGGGGTTTTTGGGGTCGCTGATTACAAATCTGACATCAGCTTTACGAAATCCAAAATGGCGGATCCAATATGGCGGACAACAATTTTAGAAATGCCTCGGTTTTGAACAAAATTGGTTACTCAGGGGTTTTCGAGGTTGCGGATTATTAATTTGACGTTACTTTTGCCAAATTAAAAATGGCGGATCCAATATGGCGGACAAAAATGTCAGAAATGCCTCCTTTTTGAACAAAATCTGTTATCTTGAATTTTGAAAAAATAATCTCGTTTTCATAATCAGCGACCCCGAAAACCCCCGAGTAACAAATTTTGTCCAAATACAGTTATATTTAAAAATGTTGTCAGCCATTTTGGATCCGCCATTTTGAATTTCACAAAACTAACCTCGGATTCGTAATCAGCGACCCCGGAAACCTCCGAGTAACAATTTTCAGCTAAATTGGACAAAAGGAAAAATGCGTGACTCAAAGGGTGAAATAGATCATTGCAAAATTAAAGGAAGTTGATGAAATCGCTGGATAGTAGTCTCTCATATGAAAAGATAAATGTTACAATAAAGAAACAATGGGCTGTCAACTTCAACCAAGTAATTATGATAAATATAAGAAAAACTGGACTTTCTTTTGGACATCGTTTTTTAAAATCTGCGATCGGGTTCGTTATTGGAGAGTCTTAAAACCTCCGCATGATGAATTTCAAATAAATTTTGGAAATTGTAAATAGAAACTCCGCCATATTAGATCCGCCATTTTGAATTTCCGAAATCTGGCTTTATGTTCGTATTTAGTGATATCAAAAGTCCCAGACCAGTGAGTTTAAAAAAAATTGAGTAGTTTTGTAAAAAGTCCGCCATGTTGAATTTCAGAAATCCACCTATAGATTCGTAATTCACGACCTCCAAACAATTACGAAGACTTAATACGTTTGAAAACTGATTAGACAATGCAGAAAAAAATAACTACATTGATTTCAAGCATATATATACCGAAGATCACTAATGGCTAACATAATTTTTTTTTTATATAATGTTTACAAAACAATGTTTCTTTGTTTTCGAAACTGCATGTAGACAATGGAATTGTTCCTGAAATTAGAGGAGAATAATTCTGTTCGAAAGCAGCTGTAATAGTCAATCCATTATCAATCACGTGACTGGGGAACTTCATCGGATGGCAATTGATGCACCGGTGCGTCACTGGCTTCCCTTGGAGTGGGACTGCAGATCGGAAAGGGAGTCGTAGAAATAGAAGGTAGGGGCAAACGAGCGAGCACGATGGCGTCAGTGTTTCGGTTGATCTATCGCGAGCTGTCGAGAGATCGATGCCGGCCAATCAAGTGCCGGCGATCCTCCTTGTTTCCCCTGATGTCCGAATGGCTGCTGACTGCCGTCCTCAACACGGAGGAGGCCGAAGCGTAAACCCTCTTTCAGCGATGGCAGCTCGACGCATTATCGGCGACGTACGTGCCTCTTTATTTCACGCGAGTGCGCTTTCGCCGATAAATCTTGAGCACGCACCGATCCTCGGACCACGAACTGCATTTAAATACAAAAAGCGCCTGTGCGCGTTTAGCATGCGCATATTTCGAGGCTCGCGTACGTCTCTTTAAAATCGGGGCCCCCAATGACTTTTATGACGTTTAATGGATGCACCGAGAGAAAAAAGAGTTGCTTTTAACGACCTTGAATTGCACTCGACGTTTACGCGCAACGATGGACGACATTAATTTCGTAGCTAACGACAGAATAGAGACTTCAAGGATGGACGGCGGTAAACGCTTTCTTAATTGGAATCCGTGAAATATGCAGTGGTCTCGCGTTTTTTGCTCCGTCCCATAAGGATTATTGGTCACCGACAAGAGAGATGACGAGGGCTCATATTTTCACTCATTTTTTGAGCCGAAGTGATATTTATGTAATGTATGGTATACTGAGAGAAGTATCTTATACCAGTTATAATCCCTTGTCTATTAACCCTTTGAGGGATAGCGGGACCGCTACGGTCTCACCTGACGTCTTCTAATTTTTCAGTTATTAAAAAGGTGTTAAAGTCTATATACTCGGGTGTTTGTTATAAATAAACAATTGTCGAAAAACTTCATTCATTCTTCTTCAGTTTTCAATACAAGAGATCAAAATGCGTATTATAGACGTTTTTGTGATCGCAGATCATGAATCTGAAGTTACAATTACAAAATTAAAAATGGCGTATTTAATATAGCGGCCAAATTTGTTTAATGTTACAGTAATTGCATGAAATTCCGTATAAGGGGTTTTTGAGATCGCTGATTACGAATTTAACGTCAGATGCTCAGAATTTAAAATGTCTGATTCAATATGACGAGCCGAATATGAATTATTGCAGTAAATTAAGATATCCTTGTTTACTAGCTCTTGGTACAACTCGGAACTAACGACGACGATCTGGCGAGTTTATAGTTCCATTTTTATTTTTTTTTGTGATTTTTTATTTTATTTTCTTATTTTTTAAATTTTTTTATTTTGTATTTTTTAATTATTTTTTGCTTTTTATTTTTTGTACTTTGCCATTAATGAATGGTAAAGGAGAAAGCAAATCTTAGCATGCTATAAACATAAAGGCCCTTTACATATTTGACAGATCAAGTGAAAGCTGCATTCTTTTTTTGAAATGCTTTTTTGAATTGCACATCGCCTTTTGGTGCTAATATACACGGGCATATAAGCAGAATGCGAAAATCTTTTGTCCCTAGGAACTTACAGATTTTTTGTGGTGGTGTCTTCTAGAAAACGTTTTCTCCCTTTCGTAGTTGGTAAATTGTGCTCAACTAATTCTTGTACAAACCGCAACTTGAATTGTTTTAAAGTTAACGTAGGTTGAAAGTCTTTACTTGAATAAATAATAAAAGAATTAATACTTCAAAGATCAACAAAATACCAAAATATTCTTAGCCACTAGTTTTCAGCTCTTTGATCTATATTTACATTCGTTTTTGTCATCTCGGATCCGCCATTTCGAATTTTAAAAACGTAAGATCAAATTCGTAATTTATGACCTCTAGAATCTCCAAAGGTACTCAGTTTCAGATGGATCAAGCAAATTTTCAAGTTTTCGTCGGCTGACTTGGATCCGCCATTTTGAATTTTGAAAATGTTTTATCAGTTTCGGAATCTGCAAGGTCAAAAAACTCTCGAGTACCAAATTTTACCTCGTTCGAGTAATTTTTCACATTTTGTTCGGCCATCATGGATCCACCATTTTGAGCTTTGAAAATCTAAGATCAGTTTCGTAATCAGCGACCTCGAAAACCTCCAAATACCAAAGTTCAGCTGTTATCCGCGTGAAGAAAAATGTATGCTTCAAAGTGTTAAAACAGCTTTTAAAGCCCTTCATCCATTAACACATATGCACTTAAATTTTATTTTCAAATTCGGCAGTTGTTTCTTATATGAAACAGTTATGCACAAAAATCAAGATTACATGGTTTTACCTTTTTCAAGGTCGCTCTTTCGTTTATTTTTGTCTTTTTTTTATTTATTTATGTGTTATATATCCAACAATTAGTTGATTTCGTGGAAAAGTTTGAAATAAGTGTCATAATAATATCATGGACATTATTGACATAATTTTCGCCTTCATACATACCAACTTTATGTGCAATAACTTTTTTTTATTTTGTGTCATTTAATTTTATCTGGACTATTATTCAGATGAAAATATCGGGCATATTCTGTCCGCCGTCTTGTATTTTATAATTCTGACAACAGAATCGTGATCAGCGACTTCAAAAATCTAATAAAGAAAACTCACATTGTAAATTGTACAAAAAGCAACGAATTCAGCTGCATATGGCTTCCATGTCGGATCTGCCATCTTGTATTTTGTAATTCTGATGTCAAAATCGTAATCAGTGACCTCAAAGACCCATTTATATGATATTTTATCTTCCAGAATACGTAAGAACAATCGTTTACGCCGTCATTTTGAAACTGTCATCTTGATAAAAAAATATTTTCTGAGCAGGATCTTATTCTTTGGATTTCGGGGTTACTTTTCCAATCTTTTTGGTAAACAAAAAAATAATCCTTTCCCGTAAATAAATAAGAATATATAACAAAAAATGTTATGAAAGTTCAGAATTTTGCATGTATGTGTTTAAAAAATTGAGGTTAAGTGACGTTTATTCTCTCAGCGGCATTCGAAAAAGTGAGTTGACCAAGTACATATAAATTTTTGGAAATACAGAAACAGTCACATACAACGTGAATAATCAGTTCACGTATGCCTTAATGGATAAAAAGAAAACGAATTTTTGTTTTTGTACATTTTTTTATCAAAACGCACTTCCATTGACTCTAAATTAGTCAGAAACGTGCTTTCAATGTATCCACTAAAGGAATCTATCATACAAAATTCTTTTACTTATTGTTAGTTCGTTTTAGTACCAATATGTCGGTGAAAACGATAAAAAATTTGTACATTTTTCAAAATTGCAATAAATCAAGTGGGAATATAATTCTATTTGGACAAAACTCATTATTCGGAGGTTTTTGAGGTCGCTGATTATGAAATTATGGTTCGTTTTGTTAAATTCAATATGGCCGATCCAATGTGGACTTTATATTATGACGCACAAATGGAGTGTTGGCATAAGAGCCGTCTTTTATTTTGGAAATACATCCGTCTTAAAGCTTGCGTGTTGGTTGTCTTATGGCATAATACCACTGCTCCGCTATACTCATATCAGCTGATGTCTTCAAATTTTCTCAGTTTACCCTAGGATTCATAAATATCACTCACAGAATAAGAATAAAAGTATAGTTGTTACCTTAAGATCATAATCCTAAATCATAAGCAGGTTTTAACAAAATATTGAATACATTCTTATTTGCAGCACATTAGTAAATCGCAAAATAAATTTTCCAGTGCAGAAAAGTGTATGATGGCACACTATATATAAATTCACATATCGTTCTAATAAGTTGCGCATGCGATTATATTGAACGATAAATTATGATAATTTAATTCAATTATTAATTTAAGCTACTTGATGTGAAATGCTAGTATCAATATCGTAAAGGTCTGAGTTAGTCCACAAAACTTGGGTATGTAAGGCAGATTCCGAGCAAACCTATCAATTCTTGATTGCAAGGTGTGACGCATTGTCGGCTATCAGCTGGTGCGACATGAGTTACTACTTTGAAGTTCGTGCTTTCAGCGAGTGACTCCTGGGTGAGAGGAAGGCAAATAGGGATTGTGAGAACTAGGGAGAACAGTGGATCGAAAATTACAAACTAGAATTAGGATTATGATCTTAAGATACTTACAATTTTCTACTTTTATAAATAACTATAAAACAAACATGTTGCTTTTTAGAAATGTGTTTTTTCTACTCTCTAAATCTGAATTAGTGAAAAGTGGGTTACTTTTTTGTATCTGAAAATAGTTACAAAATTTACTAAATATTGGTTAATTTCTACTAATGGAATGAGTAACATAATTTGATTAACTCATTCAATTAGTTAAAATTGACTAATGATTAGTAAATTTTGTTACTAATTTGAAACAGTGACCCACTTTCCACTACTTCAAATTTAGAGAATATATAATCACTAATTTCGTACTCGATACTCCCGTTTTCAATTGATAAGTTCATGTCTATGATTTCCCTTCAGTTATGACATCTGTAACAAATTTATTTCGATTCGTCAGATTATTTTCCTCAGTATATTTCATATGAATAATATGAATATTGTATATATAAAGCGGGGCACCTTTTTATTTTGTATTCTATAAGGTAGAAAAATCAAATTACTCGACCGGTAAGAAGCGTCATTTTGAACTTTATCTGAATGTGCAACTTTTACTAGAAAATAAACATATTTTTACTTTGTCGCCTATTATTAAAATTTCCGAACGAAAGATTTACCTTTTTTGGGATAAATCATACCTAACGGTGTAAATAGGAATATTTCATTTTTTTTTTAATTTTTCATCGTATTTTTCAACAATAATGAAGTAATTTAGTTTTCAGGATAAAGTAACGGATGGAATTCATAACAAAGATTTTAGTTTTATTAAAAAATATTTATAAATGACATGGCAGCCGAATAACAAACTAATTCGAACTTCCTGATAGAACTTTGGTTTCGAAAAATCAAAACTATTAAAATTTCAAGAAATACGAAAATGATAATGTTCCGGTTTTACCCTAAAAGTTTCGATTTTTTCCAATGACACTTTTTAAGATTTCTGATACTGTATCTTCAACTTCGTATGAAAAGGGATTACACAACGAGGAATTCTTAAAAAGCATAATTCAAACTACAATACCGCAGTTTTATAAAGCGTCCATTTTTTTGTGTTTTTTCAATGGAAAATGCAAATTTAGAAGTAACCAAAATCTCCTGCAGAATTGCTTGAATAAAAATATTATGTAATTGCTGCTGTAAAATGTTACAGATGCCACGTGAGCCTTACAAAATAATTCTCAAGGACCAACATTTTTAAAATAATGGCCATCACTTCTGAATGTTCCACATTTTTATATATTTAAAAGTTTTGGGTTTCTCCGCGTTTTGTTTTACCTAATGCTTTTCTTCTAATGTTTTAATATTTTTTTGTTTTAGATTTCTTGGATGATCTAGAGCCTATACCAGTCGTCAATATTTATAACCATGGCAATGTTGGGAGATTTTCGAGCCTTCTCGCCTACTGAAGAATAGAAGAGAATTGAAATAATTTGAAGACCTGTTCAAAAGAAATATTTCAATTTCCCCAAAGATATCAAATATTAGTTAATTTATTTTTTCAATTCGTGTAGGGCAAAGATATCGAATAGATATGAATTTAAAGTATTCAAATTTAAGGTATTTAAGTAAAAAATCATTTAAATCCTCTCGTAAAGACTTAATTATACAAAATGTTAATTAAAGTGATGCTAGTTAAAACGTCACCACTTGAAGAAGTATTTAAGAACGTGAGAAAGCGAGAGATTCTAAGACTGGGAAAAAGGAAGAAAGGAAAACGAGGTGGAAGCGATGGAAAGTGGTAAGCAGGAGGATGGTAGGTCGGTTAACGCCGGTTTGAGTTAAGGAGTTTTGGTAGCCTCTTCTCAGGGGATGCGCGTGGATACAAGTTGTTTTATTCTTATGTAAGAAAACAGCTGGTTTTAATCGTCCATTAAAAAGCAAATATTTAAATTCAAAACTTCTTACAATTTTATCAATATTTGCAAATTTTCTTTACTTTAATCAAATTAGTGTTTACTTATACTAATTTTTGTTAAATTTCCTAGTTTGCAGAAGAATATCATAATGATGTTAAAAAAACATTAATGATTATTTTAAAATCTTAATAGAAAAACGTTTTTTTCTTCCTTAAACAATTTTTTAAGTCCATGGCCATTTCTATTTTGCCGCTCAGTAAAGTTTCAAACTGCAGTTATAACTTAAAAATATTAATTTTTTTCATAAACCAATAATGATACAAAAACTTGAGAAATAAATGCGAGTGCATCTCAAATACCCGACAAAACACAAAACGGATACTTAATCAGACATTTGAAAAAAGAGACTTTTAAAATATGTGTGCATTTTAAGATTTCTGGATTTTGAATATAAGTTTTTTTAATTGTCTGGTTTTTGTGATTTCTAAACTTTTTGTGGTGCAACCATAAATTTCATCTTTGACAAATAATTGTTCCAACAAAAATTGGCACAAATCTCTGAAATCTACACAAGAGTTTGGAATAAAAATATAAATTAAAACACTAAGATTGCAGAAATATTATAAGGTAACATTGAATTAAGATTTAACATTCTACTTTACTATTATTTTAAGCTGCTATTTAAGTTTATGTTAATTTTACACCTGCATATCAGTATAACAGTTAAATCGGACATTACATTAAGCATAATCAAAGATTAGAATTTAATTAAGAATATCATCATAAAAAAAAACTTTTGCAACCTTTTTTCAGATAATAGTAATATTCATTTTAAAGGTAACGATGTTACGCATGCGTGAAATTCGCATAATCGTAAATTAAAGTTGAAAAGAGATATTAAAATATATCTGAATGCAAAGTTACGCGGGAAACCTTTTTATTATGTAATATAAATAAAAATGGTTGTATTTGTAAATAATATTCCCGTAACCTTAATAAAAGGCTAAAGCAATATTAATGTGTAATTTTAATAATTAAAAAAAAATCTATTTTCCTACCAAACGGTTTTCTTGTACTCTTTTCTGTGTATTTATCTTTTCACAGCTGAAATGTGACTATTTCTTTCAAAGCATCGATTAATTAATGGTCACTTTCAATGTTGCAAAATCGCATAAAAAATTGTAACTACAACCTTAATGACCGTAATTCAACTCCATTGTAATGTTAGAGAGGAATCTCAATACAATAATTATTAACCTCTCTACAACCGTGATGCAAGGTTCGATGCTATTAGGGTACTCAATACAATTTCATTTCTCATGTACTTGAAAAATGAATAGTTTTGGTGTCAATACTATTGTACCAAAATCTCGTTTTATCGTCTATTTTTACAGAATTTCGTTTGACCTTTCCATTGCCCGTACAAAATTTATTTTACACATTATTTTTACTGTTGGGAAGTCCCATTTTAATTTTAAAAAGTCGAAGATTATTACATACGTTATCTAAGATGTTAAGATATTGCACTTAATTTTTATTTGTATCTAAAACATGAATCGATTTTCTTAAAGGCCATTTTTAAAAATAGTTTTGAAAACAAAAAATAAGCATTAAAAATAGTTTTCACTCACAAAATATCAATTTGTATTCTTTTTTGCAAAGTTATGAAGTAAATATATTTACTTACAAATTCATGTATTTTTTAAGGTTTTTATTGGAATGAAGTAGAAATCTTAAACCAATGATCTGGTGGCGATCCAGCATAAATTGTTCTAAAAATTGATTTTCAGTTATTTAATTTTTTTAAAAGATGCAAGATCATTTTTTGTGTTTTGTAATTTTACTTATTTACTATTTTCCTACTCAACGGTACTCTTTTATTTCAAAAATAACTATTTCTTTAAAAGAATGGTAATTTTGAATGTTGCAAAATGGCATTACAAAAATCTCATAACATGTAAATTGGTTTATTGCTATTTGATTCTTATTCAGTATAAATTACGTTCGTAATTTAAAATTGGATAGAGATTCTGAATTTCCTTCTATATAAATAAGTAATTCCGTGCCACTTCCATACAGGAAACTGCAAATGAAAACCAACTTACATAGGTCATTAATAACTAAGAAATATTCACGTACCTTTTTTCTTTTGCAGATTTGTATTTCATTATGGTAGCTTTCTTTTCATTGTACTAATTCTGACTCAGAAAAACCTTCAAAAATGGCAACAAACACTTGAAATTGGGTATTGCGATTCAAAATTATAAATAGTTGCACGATTTACTCCGGGAGTAGAACTGGATTTTGCGCCCTGAAATAGTCGAGCGTAGATTATGAGCCCCACTCACGTCGTATTAAAAATATCGTATGTAACACGGGCGTCACCATATATTGGTATAAAAGCAATTCTGACCCATTAAATCCATAAAACTCATTAAAAAATGATATAATGTGTAATTGTCAATTGCAGTGTTTATTTTTCTGTTACGCTAAGATCATTTTTAAAAATTACAAAAAAAATTGGGACAGGTAATGACTAATTTTAAAAATGTTCCGTAGAAAATATTTGAATATTGGTCTTAAAAATATCATATTTTTACCATCTATTTCAGATGGAAATCAATGTTGTTAGTAACAATGTCCGCATCAATTGAAAAATGTATTCATTTTCCGAAAAATTTCCATATAAAATATATCACTTCTCAACGAGTTTTCGAAAATTTCCTACTGACTATGTTTATTTTCCTATTCAAACACGTGTCAAGTAGTCATTAATTTTATATTTTAATTCCAAAAATTATTTGAAAATACGCGAATAATAGAAATCTTAAACACTGAAAAAAAATTTACCTGGCGAATTCAACTAGCATTAAAAAGTAGAAAGTAAAGTAATAAAAAGAAATACTTCCGTAGATAGGATAACTCCGTTGATAATTTAATTCGTAGTTAAATTAACGTAAATATTTACCCTGTATTCAAAATGATTCATTATCAAATGATCGGATATTCTGCAATAAATTCAAAGGAGCATACATTAATGTCATAAAAATAAAATACTAAAAACATTTAAAAAAAAATTGTTAGTAAATTTGACAACTCTCTAAAAAATTTGTTTACTTCATTAAATTTATCAACACGTTTGATATAGTCACGTATAGATTACGTATGTTAATTTTTAGTAATTTAAATTGATTTGTTGTTATTTAGGTAAATAAATTATATAAAACATATCAAATTTATGAAACAACACTCGCACAAAAAATTTCCACCATATAATAAAATATTATTTATATATTGTCATTGTACTCTATGATTTTATGCTTTTAATCCTTTATGATGGGATCAAAATTCAACTTCTACAAGAGGAAACAAGGGAGCGTCTTGTAGGGATGGTAACGTCGCGTCTGCCCCTGGCGACGACGAACCAAACAAAGTTAATCTTCGCTCTCTCATTCATATTTCTGTTACAAGTTTCGTAATTTTCGGATAATGTTACATAATTTTTCTGTCTGTTATAGGTTTTCTTAATATTCTGTCCTCCGGTAATATAAAAGTACCAGAATTTTCCGAACATTTCTAACAGTGTTCTTAAAACTCAATCGATATTTTCTTGGTGGAAAGAAAATTAAAACCGTTAAACATCTTAAATGAAATAGTAGCAAGTCGATAATGTCGTGAAAATAAATGAATAAATACTTAAATCTCTAAAAAGGAATGAATTCCGTTACTACAAAGAGGACCACGAAAGTCATAACAAAAACCGGTGCACGGGGGAATTAGATTCAACGTTTTAGGGCAACAAAAACTGAAAAAGATTAAAGGACTTAAAATAAATCATCGTTTCGTCAAGCTGTCATAGTTCGGTATGAGCTGATGAAAGTTCTTGACGAGAAAGCTCCTCCTAATCGAGGGTACAATATCTAGGGGAACTGTAAAATCGTTGAACGGGGAACAGCGGGGGTGTTTAAGACTCAAAAGAGGAAAGACAGTTGCCGAATAACACAAAATGGACCGAGAAAGAAGAAGATAGGTGCACCCTCCGCTATATTAACCCTAATGGCTCGCGAGGATATAAAGCACATCCCGCGTACACACTAACTCGTTATTATTGCCGCATAAATAACGCGATAATCCTGCCGCGGCGATGGAAGGGACTCTAAGGGTGTCCGCGGAGGTGTGGAGGCGCTAGTGACTTCCGCCCCCGCGCTAGTACGAAATTGCCGCCAAAATGTCACATTCGCGCTAATAAACGATTCCTGGAAGAAGAGGACGTGACTTAGGTCATGCGTAATTACGGCCTTAAATCTAATCCGACCGGCGGTGCTGCGATCGGATAATTTAATATCGTTACTCCACGCCGATGTGATATATCGCGATGATACAACGCTGGTGGGTTTACATCGCCGCAATACACAAAACCAGAACGACCCGCGGCAATCGCGAAGTGCGCAGTAGGATGCATACAGGATAGTTTGTGTACTGGAACTTTTGATTTATTGGAAATTCGACGAAAACGAGGAGAATGTTTCGGCGGAAGTCATTCATTCAACAGGAATTCATTGAGAAATGCAATTTTGCAAAATGAAAAGAGGAAATACTGACACGTTTTTAATTTTCGAATGGCTTTCATTATGTCGAATCGAATTTGTCCCAGATTCAAAAGTTCCTAAAGTATTTTTTACTAAATAAAATAATCGACTCACAAGTAACTGCATTTTAGAAACATGCTGGGAAATAGTATATTGTGCAATTCAGTGCATAATAGTACATTAAGCACCTATTTTAGAGCACTGTTGGGTAAAAGATTTTTTCGCACACCAGTACGAAAAGTCCATCTTTCCGCCCGGAAAAGGGGGCGGAAAGTGCCCGATTGCCTTGAACCACTTTACACGCCCTAATCGTGAGTTCGGCTTTTCTTGTACGGGTGTGACAAAAAATAGTGTAGGCATCGCGGGCGAAAACACGCATTGCAAGCATCGGGCGACGATTGTGACCCTCGCAAGGACAAGACCGCTCCAAGCTGCCTCCGTTTCCGCCCTAGATATGCAATATACTATTTGCTAACAATATGCCCAAAAAATTAGTACTTGGAAATTAGTTATTAATTTTTCGTACGGAAATGAGTGCTCAAATAGCCTATTATGTAACAAGAACTCAATTACCAATCTTCGACGAGTGCGAAGTTTGTCGCAGGGCGGAAAGTCGAGTTCTACTCCCAGAGTGATAAAAAGTACTATTTTCGCAATCATTTGGGGCGGAAAATCGAATTTTGCGCCCGCGACGTCAGGAAAAGTGCATTTACGCAGGAATTTTATAATGTTTTTGTTATAGCTTTACGGTTTCTAACTTCTGCGCCTTATGGGCTCATATATGTTAGAAAGGAAAACACTGGCGTCTTATTTTTGAAATTAGTAATAGTTTAAGTACTTCCTAGATTATTTAAAATTCAGAATTAAACAAAACAAGAAAATTCGAGTTTCAGAAAATTCTGGAGTTTTCGTCAGTGTGTTGATACGGATGAGAATATGCAGCATCGTCGTGACGGTTCTATATCTCAGACAGGCTTCTCTGCCTCGGTTGGCAAAAGCGTGCGTCAATAAGCGTCCATCAGCCGTAATGGCAGCGAGCGCCACCTCGGATGCATTTAGATGGCTGTTTAGCCCCGGTTGTCTCGGTGTGGCCTGAAACCGACAGTCCCTGCACCCTCTTCGCGCCCTCGCATGCGATTCACCTTACCCTCGAACCTGGAGCATAGTGATGTCGAGATCTCGCTTTTATACCTGCTGCTAGTTTCAACATTATCTGTGATGTGCCTTCCTCAGCGGAATATTTTACTAATGACGATTGTTCAGCGTCAGCTGCTGTTGCTTAACTTTTTTGGGCATGTAATTTATACTTTGTTTTTGGGGTACTTTAGTAATTATTAAAATAAATGCTTGTTTCTTCTTTCAATGGTGTATTGTCTTTTTACAAATAACAAGAGGCGGAGAGAAAAACAATTGTAATTTGAAAAAGTTTTTAACTCGATGTCCTGTGGGTCATCAGAAATTATTTTTGATGAATTTTTCTACAAATATAGGGGAGAGACTTGCTGGTTACCCCTCTTTGCAGATTGAAATGATTTGCAAATACCACTAATCCGACTTGTACCAATGTCAAATGAATATCTGTCAAATTATAAGGTTTTCTATTTTTGTATGGCATCAGAACTTGAACTTTTTTACCGATGAATTAGAATAAGCATTTTTTCATGAGTTTATTTGTTATTCAATTTATAATCATAGCAATATTCCACATAGTTCGAGATTTGCTACACGGAAAGAAATAGATGTTACCTGGTAACATATTTATGGTAGCAGATTTCAACTGATGGTATTCAGTATCATCAGTATGTTATGGGATACAATATGTTTGTATCTGTATCATGTGTTCGAAGAACAAAGCGGTGTAAAAAATGTAGATTGCTTCCCCGTGTTTGTCCGCATATTTGTAGTTGTATGCCTTTCTCACGATGGTTTGGTGTTTAGAACTGTTATCGAGAAAAACTCGCGTATTTTTATTGATATTTAGTGATTTCAAACGGTTTGTGACTCGAAAATAAGTTAGTATGTGAGTTGTGACGCGTCATTTGGCATCGTTGAATATTGACGATTCAAACAGCTAAAGTGGCGCTCCTGGCGAGTTTGAACTAATATGTACACGACTCACTGTGTGCTGCTCAATGTACAAGGAACAATTCAAGTACACGTAGAGTTTGAAAGTTTATAAAGTTTATTTTTACGTTTTCTTATGAAATTTAAAATGTCCTCTCTAATAGAATTGGAGCATTTAGTTGACGCCCTTAGAGCGTTGGTTAGACCTCTTCGTGAAATAAAGAGGTTGTGAGAAATATAGTTTTGTGGGTATTCGGGAAGAGAAAAACTCCTTTGTGAAAATTGAGGCTCTTGTTGTCAGGACGACAAAAAATCTCGAAGATCCTCCACGAAGTACCACGAAGTACAAATCCAGATTAATACAAAAAATGAAAAAATGGAAGAAAAAGTAAAATCAATCTCATATTCGAGTCCAGTAGGTGCTTCAAAACACTGCTGTAAACATGCAATGGCTACGCTTATTTACCTTGAAAACGAATTATATAAGTATAATATTCTGTTAATTTTACTAAAATATAACAAAAGATATATTGAAGTATATATTTTTAACCAATAATAATATGTTAATGTATTAGTTCTCTTAATATTAAATAAAATGAACATAACCAAAATTAATTTGACTTATACTTAGTTAATTTTATTATTGTTAAAAATTTACTTATTCAATTAGTAACTGACTTTCACTATTATTCTAGGAGATATTAACTAAATTAGATTATAGAGTATGCAAATCATTTTATGTAATACATAATTCTTCAGGCACGATGAAGAATGGGGAACGTTGACATGCATTTTTTTTCGACTGGAATCTTGCAGTTACTTCGTTCCCGTTTTTGTTCTCCCCGTTCTATAAATACATATTTTCTTCCATGGTTATTAGTTGATATTTAGATAATATGGAAAGTATTAATAACCTCGAGTTAATAGTAAACTAAACTTGAGAACCTCTCAAAACCTATATATTTACATTGAGCCCCATACAATGAGTCGTGTACATGTTAGTTCGAACTCGAACGCCAGATGCGCCACTTTAGCTGTTTGAATCACCAATATTTAGATATTTATTGCTTTCATTTTATTCCTGTAATATCATTATTATCATCACCATCACCATCGTCACTATCGTGATCATCATAATCATTAGCACTGCAGCGTCATCATCAGCATCGTGATCAACATCGCCGCCCACATCGTCGTTATTGCCATCATTATCCTTATAGTCATCGTCGTCGTCGTCATCATCATCCCTATCACTATGATTGTCGTGGTCATCATCACCCCTATCATCATCATCGTAATCGTCGACATCATTAACAATTAATATCCAATTGTCATTTCGGTTCTTCCAGTTCTGTAATTTAGCATCCAATGCTAATTGCAAAGTGTGTCAAGTAATTTTATGAATGCCCCGTCCATACATCTGAGTTCAGTGAATAGTAACCTCGATAGTATTTCCAATATTTAAAAACTTTTTGCCAACACCATATTCAATCCACCATATTGAAATGTTGAAATATGACGTCATTATTGTTCATCAGTGACCTCAAAAATTTGTTAGTAATAAGTTTCATGTTGTTTAGATTAGTTTTGAAAATGCCGGGATCTATATTGGATCCGCTTTAACGTCATTTTGTTTGTTTTAACTATTTTTCAAAGGCAAGGGGGAGGGGAGGGGAGGTAGGCTGTTCAACTCGAGTAATTACTCATTCCATATGTTTAAATTATGAATATGGTTTATGAGTAACATTTCTAGACTAGAATAATTAGGCTCTTTGTTATTACTTTTCCATATAAAAAAAAACACCCATGAAAAAATAATGTGGCTCAAAAACTCAATTTTATAGTATATAAGAAGTGTAAAAAGTGGTTCAATCAATATAACATTTCGATTTATTTTCACAGTCAACTATACTTTCATAAATGTATTTTCCTATTAACGAAAAGTTAATTCAAAAATGCAGAACAATTACTTCGCTACAAAATATACTAAATGGATAAAATTAAAATCACATGCAAACTATTAAAGTAATTTAAACTAAGTTAAGTTAAATTATAAAAACCTTGTATTGGTAATAAGATAATATTGTCATTCATTTGGAGCGAGTTCATAAACGGTTGACGTACGCATTATCCGATTATCGCGAATCCCTTTGGGCACATGTACATAATAATGTAATTATGAATATCATTAGTTTTATCTTTGTAGAATTTACGGAAATTTTTATTGAAATGCAACTTGGAGGGTCGCAATTATGTACGGTTGCAGTGCAATCGGCGTACTGAATAAAATTCGTAAAGTATATCCACGGCCAACAATTTTATGCTCTTGTACTGTAATTGAATTTAATTTTGATATTCATTACATATTTAACTCGGCTTAAACGTCTTCAAAATACATAGAAATAATTCGATACTAATTATTTAAATGATTAGACAACATATAACATTAATATGCCAATTCTTTGTGATTAATATTTAAAAAGTGTTGAAAAACATCTCAAAACCGTTATTATTCAGAATTAGTTGAAGGTGTTCTATAAATCAGGAATTTTAAGGTCTTTTATTTATCTCTTTTAATGAAATCTTTTTAATCTTTCTTAACAAAAACTTTAAGATCTCAAGATAAATTTCTTTGTACATGTGAAATAAATTCAATGAGTATTCGTTATCTTTTGTAGATCTTCTTCTTACTTTGAATTTATTTCTAAAATAAACCTAATTAAACATCTATAATTTTAATAGATAATATTTATAGAACATGGAAACAAATTTCGTTCCAAAACCAATTGTAAAGAATGCTACTTAGAAAATGAATAAGTAGCAAAAATACTATAATTAATTTTCACAAATGTTGAGACATTCATATCTGGCACTAAAATCTTAAATTAATTTTTTAAGACTATTTTTAATTTTGGCGTGATACTCACCCGAATTCTGAAGGGAACGCACATTGAAAAAAATGCTTAGTTGATTCGACTACTTTTCAACTACTGAAAGTATTTCAATAGGACGTCAACGGAATTGTATAGGTTATAGGTACAGCCAAAAAGGAGTTAAATCAACAAAAAATATAGTTATGGAAACGACATTTTGGCAGTTAATTCTACTACTTTTAATAACATTTTTTAGAGTCTAACTACCTAGTACACCAAAAATTATACAACATGCTGGAGCGATATATTATTAATTGAATTTAGCAGGAAAACATTTTTAGTTGATTTAACTTCTTTACGGTAGTACCTTCAACTTTCTTGAAGCGTACAATGATAACAGAATCGTTTTCAGATTCTTTTGCGTTTATGTTCTTTTGTTTCATCATTAAGCATAAGCAATATTTTAAGAATATACGATTGTATATAGTTTCAAAAAATCAAGCCTATATATTGATTATACTTTTAATCGTATTTTCTTACTCTAATCACTTCAATATCTTCGCTTGCTCTTGTATTTGGATAAGTAGTGCACCTAAACTTGTATTCGTATTGGTACTAACAAACAATCTTCTATCTTTTCAGAATGAAAAATAATGTAATTTATGTTGAATATAATGTAATACATGTTGACGAATTATTATGATCACCATATTATGAATATTTTATGACAGTTTGCTGTGAAATTTTATTATGAAATCTTTTGTGTGTAGTATTGTAACTATTTTTTAGATATCAAAATTGATAATCAATGTAAGTATCCTGGATTTTCTTGAAAATTTCGTGTTTTTTTAAATTTACTTTTCTATGCCAAGATACTGTCTATTTTGTAAAACAACACTGAATAGCGAGTGACTAAATTATTATAATTAATGCATTCTACATATTCTAAATGTATTGTTTAAAAATCAAATAACTTTCTTTGTGCATTATTGTATGCATCAAAGAATAAATTTACTAATTCTATAGGCGTTACCATGATCTTCTTCGTAAAGTGGTATTCAGATGAATTACATTTTTTGAATATTTATAATACGTGAAGTTTAAATAAAAAACCCAAGACTGAAGTTTAAATTGAAAATCCCATGTTGTGCATAATACATAGCGCCTATAGCCATGTTTGCATGGAACATCCAACCAAGAAAACGATAGTAAATTGTTCAAATTTCAGAAATGCCCGTCCAAAAAGTCTGTAAAACTGATTTTGGGACTTATTATTTCGAATGCTAACGAAATTCTGAATATAAAATGACGGAGGAAATTATATGGTCAATCTTTTCATGTGCAGGGATTCGGAGACATCGAATCTTTTTTTGACCTAGAAATCTGAAAATTCAAAATGGATTGAAAATGGCTTATTTTAACGCGATGAACAATTTTAGATTAGCTTCAAATATCACCATTATGGTTTGCGGGTCCCTTCATTTTAATATAACTTCGAGAATTCTATATTCCAGTTAACAGATATAACATTGCAATTATCCGCCCTCACGATACACATTTTACCACATTAAATGCACTAATGCTGGATGGCGTTGTTGTACAATTTTTCAAGATTATAATAACATCGATTGTATTGGAAAACCTTATATCATAATAAGTCTTAAACGGCTTAATGCGATACAATTGCATTGGTGCCGGTATAATATCCGTCATTTTGGATCCGTCATGTTATATTCAAGATTCTGTTAGCGTTCTCTATAAAAGGTGCCAAAACTAATTTAACATGCTTTCTGGATGTACATTTTTCTCAAATTAGAACATTTTCTTATCGTTTTGGTTAAATTTTCTATGAAAATGTAGATTTATGGCGCGATATTGGATTTTCGAAAAGACCAGAACTTTTTTGAAAGTGCTTTATTAAATGAACATTTTGTGCCCTCAAACATTTTGATAGGTTAATCCAAATTTTGGGCACACTGATAATCCGTATATATATATATAATAGTATTGGTTCTCGCACACTTGTGAGAAAGCAAGTTTGAAGTGAAACTTATCAATTTAGCTTATATTCAGCCGGGCATAATACTGTACATCTCGGCGTTAAATATTCTCGAAACTGTATAAATCGATAGACAGGTCGAAAACTCGAAAGGTAGAGTCGTCCAAGTTCAAAAGTTATCTCACCCTCCGTAACTCGAGGTCGACTGATAAAGAGAGATATCCGAATCAGTTTTCGGCACGTATCCGGTTGCGTCGTACCGCAGTCAGTGCACTCGTTGTAAAAAAGAATTTCGAAAAAGTGGACGCGTATACGGGATCGGATTAAGGGCGTTATTAACGGCATAGCCCGCTCTCGGCATACTTATGTCCCGATGGAATGTTCTCGACGATAAATATGTATACGCGTCCGCATGCGTGTAAATAAAATGAGCATTTTATGATACGATCCTCCTTCGTAGCAGAGTCCGATCGAAGGAAATCTCCCTCTATCGCATTGCGACTTTTTTTCTTTTTCTCATCTCACTCCCTTTTTCCAATCTCTCTCTCTTTCTGTCCCTATCTCGCTTTAACTATTCCTTTCTTTTCATCTCCCTTGTGTTGGACGCATCTGAGAGCAGCCGGATGCGAAAGGATTCAAGCGCGGACATGCGGATTCTACGACGATCGACACGCACCTAATGGTAATGATCCCTCGAGACTTAATGGCATTTACATTTACTAGAAATCAATGGGATGGAAGGAGAGGGGAACGAGAAGGAAAACACAATTATAAATCAGCACCGAGTCGCCCATTGGGAAGAGGACGCAGAATGGGACGACGAGAATATCGGCGTCTCGGTAATAAAAAACGGATTCTCGTGAGCTTCGGAAGTAACTCCCGAACCTTTTAAGGGAAGGATTCGTTGAAAATTTTTCGTAAAAATTGGCATCTCTCGGCATTTGTTGTCTGCTTGAGGCGCTTCGGAAAGTCGTTTATTGATGCATTTTATGATTCCGCCTCCGAAGGTAATAATAACGAATTGCATAATTCGCCGGTATTTATTCCGAATGCAGCACAAAGAAAAGGAATACAAATTCAGTGTTAGTATCGAGGATTCATTTTAAATAAGAATATGAATTATCGTACGTGAATTAGTAGCTATTTTGAATTTTGAAAGTAAATTCGTGATACCTTGCAGATGCAACTTGAAATTTATGTAGACAACTAAGTTTATATTAAATCCTTAACCCTTATCTGCACGTTGTCTATCTGGAATGACACATTTTCTTAATTCATTTGTTTTATTTTGTAAGTAATTAAAATTTGATTATGTTGCAAATATTTGCTTTTTTCTTTTGACAAGATATTTAGGAACGTTGTTTAGAAATATTTTTCATAATTATTATGTTTATTTGTTGATAATGATAAGCGCAAAAAACAGATTTGTTTTAGAAAAAATGTTTGATGAAATTAAATTGTTGACTAATCAAGACGAAATTTGTCACTCGGGAATTTTTGGGATTGATGATTGCGAATCCCACCTCAGATTTTTAATATTCAAAATGGCGGAAACATTATGGCCGACCAAAATCTAAAAAATTACTTGATCAAATTGAAACTAGGTTCTCTAGGGTTTTTGAGATAGAAAACTACGAACCTGATCTTAGGGTTTGAAAATTCATAATGGTGGATCCATATTACATTCATATTTTTCATATTGGATGCGGCATTTCGATGTTGAAAATCTAAAATCAGATTCGTAATCTGCGATCTCGAAAAACCTAGAGTACTCAGTTTAAGCTCGAACAAGGAACTTTATACATTTTCTTCGATCATTGTGAATTCACCATTTCAAATTTTCAAAATCTGAGGACAGATTCATAAAAAGCGAACCCAAAAACCCTCGAGTAACAAATTTAAAAAAAAAACTTACAAAACTTATTTTTGAGTTTTCTTATGTAGTATAAGTAGCCAAGCTGTTTGTGCATTAGATATTACATGGCGCTGTGTAGCATTTAATATAAATTATGATTTTAAGGTTTCACACGTAGGATTGATCAGTTTTCCTTTTATTTACTTACATATCCAAGATGGAAGTAGGCTTGTAAAATAAATGAACTCTAACTTAAGTTATCATTTGTCGCATAGAAACAATATTCCTCGTCTAAGGAAATTATGAAAATGTTATGTTTCAGCGTAACGAAGTACTTTAGTATTATTAACAAAATCTGTAATGTACTTAATTTTTTTTAATTTAGTATTTAAAAAACTCCCATAAAATTGTTAAGTGCTTTGGAATCGGTTAAAAGCTGGATAGGGAGATGCTTTCGAAAGTTGTACCACATTTAGTCATTTTCACGCAGAAAAACTTTCTTGGAGATTTTACAATTGCAAATGGTAGTTTTGGGACAGACTTGCAGAATGTGACAAGTTGCCATTTTTTGTGACAAAAATGACGATGAGTTCTTGGAATTTTTACTATTCAGACATTAAAAGTTACTATAAAATCTACTAATTTTTACTAGGAAAAATGGCACTATTTTCCATGCTACAAGTCTGTCTCAAAATTACTAGCTGAGATGGTAAAATTTCCAAGAAAATGTTTCTCCGTGTACCAAATATTATATTTTGAATTATATACCTATCTTTATCATATATACTTTTTATTGAACACTGTTTAAAAGTATTTAACAAATTTATCGAAATCTCTTGTAATGTAAAAAATGAGTTTTGTCTGATTTCAAATCCTTTAGAGAAGCAGTATAGTTTTTAAGATCAATTTTGTGTGGAAATTTCTTGTATATGTGTTTTTGTATTGTATTCTCTTAATCATCCAATAAAGATTGAAACATTTGTAAAATGACTTCAAATTTCTTGACAAATAAACTATAGAAGCCAAATTACTGAAATGCAAATTTCTCACGTATCTTTCCTGTTTTATTTTTTAATTCCTAAAACTGGTACATACTTTGTACCTCTTAATAATTGATCAATTTGTTACAATCTTAACCACTTTTAATGTTAACATGAACATGTTTAAAATTTTGGTAATAACGATATGCTGGAAAAAAAGCAACAGACTAAAAGAAGAAGTGATAAAAAAGACATTTAAAAGATTCTTCATAATGGCACATAATAACAATTATTCATAATTCATTTAGAATCGTATTAATTTTGATAATCTATTCAGTAAGAAAAAAATGTCTGGAGAAGCGCCGCAAAAATTGGACATAACAACATTTTCAATATTTATTATTATCAAAGGAACCGTACAGAAAATATAAATTTAAAAAATTAATAATAAAAGTACAAATTTGAATCAGAAATAAATAAACAAAATCGACAAACATTCTCTGTTGTGTATATTATACGAGAAACGAACAGACAAATTCTGTTTTACAACAAGAGTAGAGACAGCTGAAGTCTCTCATTCGAAAGAAAACGAGACGAAGGATAAAGGGCTGAAGGTAAGGACTCCACTAATGAATGGTGATGTCCCTTCGCTAAAAACGAAGAAAAGTCAAGCGAACTCAGGACTTCGGCTTATCACTTGTATGTCGAAGTTTTTTTGCTGGTGTACGTACATCGCTACCATGTCTGTTAGTGACATCGTCCTTTCAGACTTTCTGATCCCTTCGAGGCATGCGCATCCCAAGACATTCTGTTCAAGAACGTGAAAAGGTCGCACAAGTACACCTAAAACAAATTGTATTCGGAATTTTTTCTGTTTCTTCTTATTGTTTATGTTTAATTTATTTTAATAAGAATATCTGTGTATAAAATATTAATTCTCGCATTAAGAATATAAAAATTGTGGGACGTAACATAAACTCGAAGGGGTGCGAATTCCTATATTAATCATGTAATTTTTAGGGCGTAAAATCCAACTTTACGCCCGCTCGTCCAAACAATTTTTTGTTTAAATGTATACACGAAAAAATGAAATCTTTTTAATAAAGATGATGTAAATATCTTGGAGCTGAGATGTCAGAAAGTTTTGATGACTATTCCTGAACTATTTCTAGAAGAAATACCCAACCATATTGAAAATCGAATATTTTTTCAAATTTGTTTTATTTTTCGGGGAAATTTCTGCAATATCTTGTGGATATTCAATAATAATCATCAAAGTTTTCTGCTCGCTTCAACTTCAATACATTTTGATAGTTTTTATGGGAAATATATTTTGTATTATTTTTCCATGAAATTTAAATTTCGATAAATTGAAATAGATTATAAAATAATAAACTAACTATACCAATTCTGGCTTCAAGCGCTAGGTGTTATTCGAACTTAGAAGTGGTAATACAGAGTTTCATGGAAGTGACCATTTAGAATATGATAAAATTCAGAAATAGATGTTGGCTTACTCCTTGTACATATCCGTTACTTCAGAATTTTAACGACATTATGGTCGATTTCATTTGCGTATCTCAAAATATTGTTTTCTCATTTATTGTATGATTCTTGTAGAAAATTCGAGTTTTCCACCCATAGACCCAATGAAAATGATTAATATTGCTATTTATTCGAATACATTTGTAAAGAATTCCCATTTCATTAACTTCATTGCTTTTGTTTAATTGCATCTGCGACAGAATCTTCGCTAAAATCCTTATATTTCATATCCAAAATCTACCTACCTACGGAAGAAAAAGCGTCAAAAGACTCCTCGTCATTCTACCTTCTGATTAAAAATTGTAAGAAAGATGGAAGAAATTAAGAGGAACAACAAAAAGTCAATGGATTCAGAAGTCGCTAGATTTCAAAGCCAAACATTTCTCAGTAATAGGTTCGAAGAAGAAACTCAAAAAACCTTCGGAACCGAGGGACCGCAAAGGAAATGAGTGAAGTTTATTTCCGAGTGAGATGGGCAAACGATTGGGTGCAATAAAAAGAACGATAAATAGAAATGCACACGCAGCTTCGTGAATCGAGTTGCAGTGTAAGCCGAAGTAAATGCGTGTCGTAATGTATGCCACTGACGGTGGCCGCCGTGCTCGACGCTGTTGCCAACACTAAAGAACCTGATAGACCGCGATATCCTGCCACCAACGTGTCACCGGGACGAATCCCCTCGGTTGGCTAACCTGCTCTCTAATGGCCGAAAATTGGCTTCCTGCACTTCTTCTTTCCATGTCTTTCACGGGCCTTCGTCGTTAATTAGTCTACTAGTGAGAGTCTCTTTATGGGCTCTCTCCGTGAGATACGATTTCAGGGAGGTACGGAACACCGACGTTTAATCTTTTGAAAAAAAGCTTCGTCTCTATTTTCATTTTATTTGTCCTTTTCTGGTCTACCAATGGGTATGTTGATTGACCGGAGTGGCGCGTATCTTTAGGTGCGAATTTGAAAATTGAAATTCTAAACGATCGAATATTTGCGATGCAAATATTGCGTAGTATATGGATTGAACGGAGTGGGGTTGCGGGTCGAAAAAGCGACAAACCAAAAACAAGTAAAAAAAACCGTCAGTCAAAAAGACGAAACATAAAAAGAACAGGAGCCGTCTCAAATATCAAATATAACTCATGATCGTACCATGGTGCGATCCCTATAAACCCCTTGACTGCCGCTATATTATCGAAGAAAGTGCTCAAAATGCAAAAAAAAATTGTGATGGATTTTAATAATACTTGGTTATATCACAAAATATAGGTAGTTTTTTTGAGTCGCTGAACTCAGATTTTGGAAATTCAAAATCTTAAAACTAAAATTTCTATGTCTGAGCTTAGAAAATCAGCGACCCCAACAACACCCAAGTACCCAGTTTCATCTAGATCAACTGTAACTGTTTAATTTTTTGACGGCCATCTTGAATCCGCCATTTTCTATTTTCAAAATCTCAGTTCAGATTTGTAATCAGCGATCACAAAAACCCCCGAGTACCCATTTCATATCGATTCAATATGTTTTTGCATTTTGGTCTGCCATATTGGATCTGACATTTTGATTTTCCAGAATGTGACTTCAGATTCGAAATCAGCGATCTAAAGATACACCGAGTTATGAGTTTCAAGCAGAATAGTTCGACTTTTCGAAAAAGTGTCCGCTACATTGGATCAGCCATTTTGAATTTCCAAAATCTCACTTCAGATTCGTAATCAGCAACCCCAAAAATCCTCGAGGAACAAGTTTCAAGCGGTTTTATGAACTTTTTATGCACAGATTGATTGAAAACGATGTCATACTTCATGACGAAGGTTTTTTAAAAAATCGTCGCAGCATAGGTCGAGTGGTGGAAAAACAAGTGAGGGGTCGAGTGGTGGGAAAACAGGTGAGGGGAAAACATTAAAATAGAGGAAGACAGAAACTTAAATAAGGGACGAACTTAAAATAATAGGGGTTAAAATAAAGGGAGATCTACTGAACCTGGTTATTAAGCCAAAGGACCGTAATATTTACCATGGCTTAAAATTACAAAAAATTTGTTATTCCTATTGCTTCCTATATTGGAAGCAAAATAGTATTTTGCGCGCAGAGAGTGGAAAAATAGTTTGGTACAACAAAATATAAGTAAACAATAACAAATGTCAAAATAGTTGACTCAACAGGCAGAACATTTTTAATCATATTTGAAGATTTGTCTGAAATCTAAAATTAAATAAATGTCTATTACTCTTAAAAACCGATTCGCAAAATTGGACTGATATAGTCACTAAATTTTTTGGTGAAATTTTCGTATTTCAAATATTAATTGAGATGAATGCAACAGTGTACAATCTTCAGTATTATTTTATTGTGTCGATTTCCACTTATTTTATTACGTTTGGTATATACTCAGAAAAAACAGCACGGTTGTTACAACCTTAGATGTGGTTATCTTGGCCATATTATATTGATAATTGTGCCCCTTCCATAAAAGGTTACACCAGCCATTCTATGGTTAGTCTGACCATACTTTTTGAAAGGGCTTCTATATGCAAAGGTCTCTTTACCATAGGAATTGTCGACCTATCAATATTTTAAATAACAATACTTCTTTGGTCGGTACGTCTAAACCTGTTTTTTCCGTATATGACAGGAAGTTTTGTATAATTCATAAACAACCTATAATTTAATTTTGTAATATGGGAAATTTTGTTTTACCTGGCATTTCATTGTTAACTCTAACCCAATAATGATAATAATTCGTCACGTTTCATTAATACTAAAAGTATTACCGTACTTGCGATTGAAGATTATTATTTCACTTGCAGTTCAAATATTCTTGGTGACATGTTGACATAGAACTACATGTAATTTCCTAATTAAATCGGCGACAGAAATGGGAGAAAGAAGTAGGAAATTATCAGAATGCAACCAATAAATACGAAAAAGTTTAATTAAAAAAATATTGTGTTCTATGATAATTTCTAATGAATATGACTGATGACGACGAACGGAATGTGACGGATGGTAATGACTGATGTCGACTTCAGATGGGGAAGAATGATAAATAGTTTCGATTACATCCACAATGACCAGAAATGACAATAAGAGTGGATCTCTAGGGATATGAGAAAGATGTAAAGAAAAAATAAACTATTGCAATTATATTATTTTTATTTTGGAACGTTTCTATTTTCATAATAATTATAATATTATCGCTAAGTATGTCAATATTGAAGATTGTTCCATATTATCTAAATTAACACCATCTTAATTGATTGTTTATATGGCAATTGACAATCGTATTAAAACGTCTACTAATTTGAAAACCATACATTTCTTACTACCGGATATAATAGATTTTTTTTAGTTAAAAACTCGAGATACAATTTAAAACATAAAATATTTTTACACGTTTCAGGTAGTTTATGCACATTCTAGCGTATTTAATCCTTTGTGTCTCACATTTTCCGATTCACACAATTCAGTTAAAAATCGTTACACTGAAGTTTTCGGTGTTGCCGGTTTTTACCAAATTCCAAATGGCGGATGTAATATATTGGACAAATAAAATGCCTCCTCATGAATGAAATGTGTACCTCGGGGTTTTTCGAATCAGATCTAAGATTTTCAATATTAAAAATTGTGCCCATGTTATTTTCTTATAGTATTTTTCACTCTAAAATAATTAAATACTATTCAGTTCGATTTCTAATCGTGTTTAACTTCCCTCTGAAGTTGTCAAGTATTTTATTCAGTTATTTCGAATCAAATCGCGATGATTCAGAGTGCATTACTGCTCTCACAAAACTGCAAAAAGCAAGAATCCATTAAGAAAATCCATATTGTGTCAGTGTATTTTGTTTTGTGTGTAGATACTGTGTTCTTCTTGTAAGCCGGAACTTTAGCAGATTGGAAACGATACAACTGAAAACGTAAACCTATCTGGCATAAATTACACAAAAAATTACGCAGAAATTAAATTTGAAGAGAACCTAGATGAGCGACCACTTTTAGGTTAACGTTAGTCCAAGCCCTCTGTGACTAGTGCATACTCTCTAAAGTTGAATATACAGTGAATATCGCGTTGTTTGAATTCGCGATATGGATATTCATTGGAATAGAGTGATGTACCGGTGATCAGTCAGTGAATTGATGCTGGTTTGAAAATTATCGACGAGGCCGGCTAATTGATATTTGTACTAGGAGCCATAATGAATTAATATTAGAACATAGCAATAGCACTAAGTGCTGTGTTAGTATTTACTTATTTCGTCAATCAGTAATGATTTAACACTCAAAATAGTGCTGGTAATTAGTATTGCAACAGTACTGACGTATTCCGAGTGCCACACAGGAACAGGAAAAATAAAAAAAAAACAACAAAGGTTAATCATTTGGAGGGGTTTTTGTAATATAAATAATAAATAAATATTTAGCGACGTTTCTGATATGAGTACTCTTCAAGGTTATGCGAGACTATCAGTCAGTATTGGGTTGGTACTGAGTTGCTTCGTCAGTCAGTATTGGGTTGGTACTGAGTTGCTTCGTCAGTCAGTACTGTATTATCACCGAATGTAGTACTAGTCACCTTTACTGGAATAGTATTGACAAACTCCAACGATCGGACCTCATTCCTTACTGATGCAAATACAGTCAGCCAGTATTGTGTCAATACTAATTTGCTCCATCAGTCACTACTCGTTTAAAAGGGATACAGTACTGCCTACCTATACTGGGCCAGTCCTTTGGCGGTATTGTTGACAGTACTGATTTATTGTCGCAAACAGTACGGGGTACCAGTACTGGATCAATTGTTGAACGGTTTATGGATGTTGGCTACCAGTACTGGATTAGTATCTTGTCACGGTTTTACGCCGCCCATTTCTACTTGGGTTTATACCAATTATAATCGCAGAACTTGTTCACTTTGAATTTTAAGGGCCCTCGAGCATGACCGAAGGCGGGCGAAAAGCGAGAAAATTTTGCGCCGATCTTTAAGAAGTACAAGCAACTGTTCACATAATTTTCTTTTACAAAATAATTTGTTGACTTGTTGGCCACCGAGTAAGTGATTGTGGATAAATTCTGTTGCTAGTAAGTATTTAAAAATGCATGCAGAAGTTTCAAATGGAATGGCAGAGAACCGAAACCTGTCATATCTCTAACCTTTCATTCAATTCACAATTTCCGGATTCTTTTTTACATACTTTCTAGTGACAGAATTTATTCAGAATCACTCACTCGGTGGCCAATAATCTAAAAAGTATTTCTGTAAACAGGAATTATTTGAAAAGTTGTTAGTAATTCTTAAAGATCGGCGCAAAACTGTCTCGTTTTTTGCCCGCTTTTATTCACGCTTGAGGACTCTTAAGATGGCCTAGTTTAGTAAGATTTCTTAGATTACCTAAAGAGGTTTTTGACTCTGAAGAAAACCTTCTCGGCAATTGTTACTACTATATTTATAATTAACCCATCAAATTCACAGGCATATGTAGTTTCCAAAAAACTAAATGCCCGGGGTTTTCGGATATACACCCAAAATTAATCATACACTAAAGAAGCACATTTATTGCAAAAACTGTAAATAATTCAGCACAACATGACAGAGGATATTGAAAAAAGTATTAGAAATATCTCACAACATCTAAGCAGAGTTATTTATTTCCAAAAAGCAGGTGCGACGTTAATAGTGACTTTTCAGCCCATTCTTATCCACATGACGCAGCCATCGACGTGTATCGGAAACTCCGGCAGTTATAAATTTCGCCAATATCGCGATCGGTAAAATCGATAAAAAATTATGATTTAACTCGACGTCCCCCCCAGCGCCGTCCTAAATATCAGCGTTCTTTTTTCTTGGTCGCCCTTCTCCATCATTTCCCTTGACTGGATATTGAATACAATCGAAATTTACAAGGGCGCGCAGTAGAGCGTGCAGGAACGAAATATTAGACGAGAGGCTCCTTTCGCACTGCTCTTGGGATCGAGGAGAAGGTACTGCATGGCCAGCGAACCTACGGCCGGCTCCGCAGGACGATACAACAAAGTTGCGGCTGCCGCGATGATTTAGTCCCATCCTTAATGGAGCTATAAATACTAGCTTTTCGATGGAGGAGGATGAGGATGTTGCGAGGCTCCTGCAGTATACGATACGGTCTCGCACCGAAGCTGGTCCTGCATCTAGTAACAGCGGCGTCCACGAAAATCGAACTGTCTCAATCGATAATCGGTAATTGATAATCCAGCGCGAAGACGCGAAAGGCCTGCCTCTCGTAAATTCTCCCAACCTGGCGAGTCCCTCAAAACTTCGAGATGGACGTTAGCCTATCGGAACAAACGGGAACGTTAATTATCAGTCGGTCAGCGATAAATATTACGTACATTAATTATTTTTAATTGAGATGCAATTTAAGTAAAAATCTTTAATTTATTGTAGGAGAGTTTTGCAATTATTTACGATGCATCGCATAAATCATGCGCTATTTATTGCCTATAGAAATTGGATGCAAGATTTGTGGCAAATATTTTCATTAAATGTCTTAGTTTAGGTCTTTTCTTTTTGAGTTAACATGTTTGTACCATTTCTTATATACTGCACGATATGATGCTCTGGATATCGTATTGAATTTGCATTCGGAAGTCTGACGTGAATCTGATCAGGCCTTAACGGAGCTTTGCTACTGCGGGAAATTTGGGGTCATTGGGTAAGGTAGGAAGTTTGACGGTCATTTCCAAAAAGAAAAAAAAACAATATATTTTTCCCTGGTAAACCATACAATGATGAAATACATATTGTTACCCGTCACTGATACGTTTTATTGGCAGTTCGGCAAGCTACTGGTAGCAAGTTCTGTGTCAGTACTAATTTGCTCCGTCAGTCAGTACTCTTTTAATAACGAATACAGTACTGCCGACCTATAGCGGATCAATACTTCGATAGTATTATTTACAGTACTAATTTATTATCGCTAACAGTACTGGCTACCAGTACTGGATCAGCAGTTTCGCTTTACTGCCAGTACTGACTCAGTTCCGTTCATCCGCAATTGATTCCTATCTTACAGGCGTTTTACTTCGCCCATTTCTACCTGGGTAGAAGATAAATTCGGAGTACAATAAATAGAAATAAAAATACATTCCGAATAAACATTTTCGGCTTCGGATCGGTTAAGGATTGTTATGCTGCCCCAGATTATTGTCAGACCCGGAAACTAGAATGTCCTATTAAAACGTATCAATTCTTCATTATACCCGAAATACTGTCATGATCTTGTTGAGTTAATTTACCACAGTAGTACGGAAGGGGCGGCCATCACCTTATAAACATAGAATTAAACAGTGGTTTTGATTACTATAAAGAAAATCCCCGTTTCTTTTTAAATTGTATGCTAATTTAATCTTGTTTCGTACCAGACCTGCTCATGGACTCATCAGTGGGACTAATGAAGCGGACCGTGCCTCAGTCTATAATCACTAATATTAATATCTATACCCGATTAATGAATATAAAGTACGAAATGCATATGCCAGTCCGAGGAAAATTGATCCTACCCGTTCGGATGCTCGCAAAGACTGATTCAAGATGACGCGTTAGGTTTGTTTACAAGTTTCGAGAAAATAGCTCCCGTGACCCAAGCATTTTAGGAAAACGCAGCATGAAACTATTACTTCTAAAAATGATCCAGACATAAATGCCACGCATTGATCTAGCTTTTTTTTTGACCTACTAACTAGTGCTAACCTTTTTGTAAATAAGGGATGCAGATAACACATGGATCGTATCCGGAGCTACATGTTCATAAGAGAACCCAGATGAGCCAGCAGAGTGATTCAATTACAATTTTAATATATTGGCACTTAGAAGACATGAGAAGGCTAATACTAAATGCAATAAAGAGGTGAAATACATATACCTTCCTACGGGTACATCCTATTCAAGAGCCGAGGATTCAACTCTATCAAAAGATATCACAGATTAAAATTGTATAGATTAAGGGAGACCTAAGATGTCTTTAATTTTTTTTTGCGGATGCCTATTTTTTATTACATATTCTTGTAACTTATTTCGAGAGTTTTACAAAACACTAGAAGGATGTCATGTTTCATTGAGTATTTTCCGAGTTTATGGAATTTCGAATTTCCACGATTGCGCACCTTCCAAAATAAGTCCTACATTCCTGGCTGGTTTTACTCCGGGTGTAGTGGTACCGACAATGACGATTGTCACGAGAGAGCCGATATTAAAAGCATTTAGATTATATACTCTGCCTATTAGCATTGCGTTGATCTTTTAGAAAATTAGTCCCAGTTTATTTGCACTCGACCAGTAACTGTATTCTTCAATTTAAGATGCTATTTTCAGGAATGCTGTATCCATTTTAGTGACATCAGATTTAAAAAAAATAATGATTGATAGATGGAAAAAAGGACTGGGCCAAGAACCGAATCTCACATCAATCGTCACTAACAGGTAACCGTCAGGAGTTCGTATCATCAACTCCAGAAACCACTTGAGTGCGATCAGATAACTATGATGCAAACCAACGGAGAGCAATATCGGCGAAGTTAGCATCTGTCGATATGTAATATGTGGAGCTATGACGGGAAAAGTATGCACGCTCAATTCTAACAACAAATAAAAGTTTAGTTCCTGATGCAATTGAGGCAGTCTCCTTTATTATATCAAAGTTAACGAGTTCCGGACACATGTATATTTTGTGGCCAATAACACACCTGTTCTAAATTCATATTACGTATAAAGATATTTGGAGAAATAACTGCGGTGTCAGATATTGAATTATTTAGTGAGGATACAACCACACTACTTACTAATTCTCATATCTCATATTTAATTTTCGATCTGCATAACCACTTCTGCAATCCCTTGGCACTACTGAGTAGGAAAACAGCGCAATAATCTAACCCTCACTGATAAAGAGCATCAAACAATTGTGGTTGTACAAATTGGTGCTCCGTCACTGATCCTTCTGCATTTCTAAAGATGATCAAGAAGTGTCTAGAAGATGTACCACTATTATTTTCTGTTACATGTGCAGGTGATCATCTAAAGCTTCTTCTGTAACTACATAACTCCATCCCGCCTGTCCATCTCACTTCCATCGCAATAATAAAATAAACGATAAAACTTGGTAGTAAGAAAGATAATGGATTGTTTCATTATGAATCTTCTAGAGAGTGAAACGTAATGTAAAGTAATGTGTTTATATTTTATGTGCCTTGTCAGCCTATATTGCTTATAAACGTCCCTTTCTTTAGGACGGTCCAGATTTGAGTGCTCGAAATCACCGCTAATATGGCGAGTAAAATAATAAGATGAATATGTGGCGCGGATACGATGAATTAAAGCTCAGGTATAACATCCCTAATAGAAATTGGCACCGGTAGCACTAGCCAGGAGCTGTGGATGGTCACGATTTGCCTACGTAGCATGCGCATTGCACCAAACCTGGACAAAACGTGGCGATTTAGTGCTAATGGAGTGATCGGTAAATCCCAAAACGCGATCACCAAGTAAGTATATAGTGACGTTAATGTAACACTGCAACGGTAACATAAAAAAATGCGCAACCACATCAGTTTTATCGGTTTAGGGATATTTTAAACGATAGTGGGAGGAGCGTATCTGCGAATTAGAGTAAGAAAATGTTGGACCATCATTTTCCAAAATCCCTCGAAACTGACAACACTAATCTCGGTTTCATCGGTTCGTGTCATTCAAGTGGATCTCCCAATAATTTCGGTACGAACGACCTCCCATCATACTTGCGAGAAACATCAGAGAAGAAATGGTACCCTTCAAGTGCATTCCCAGTTCGGTTGTTTACGGACGAACAACTCGCAGTTCTCCCGCCGTCACGAAATCGATTCAGGAATACATCTTCGTGATAAGTTGCCGGTAATAAGTGATAAATATGCCTCCTCAACTCGCCGCGTTTCGTCGCGGCGCTTGCTCATAATAAAAGGGCACTCGACGATTCCCAATATCGGAGACGTTAATCGTGAATTATGATTATTATTCATACAGACAGTGAAAACGAAAGGCCGAAAACGCCCGGTAAAACGCGTTTGTCACGAGGAACTCCCGGTCTCCTTCCCTTCCTGTTTCACTCTCGCGAGCGAACGTAAGCGCGACCCTTCCCGCGGAGCTTCACGCGAAGCCGAGGCAAACATTCGCACTTATCTCGACGCCCGTAAATATTGCTCATAGAATATTACAGGGCCATAGATCTCAGCGACTGCTACTGCCGCTGCCGGTGCCTCCGTTGTCGTTGCCGTTGTTGCCGACCCCCTCCTTTGCGTTAGCTTCGAGCCTTTATCGAATAAACGGCCCGCATAATCATTCCCGTTTTCCAGCTTCTCTCTTCTTCTCTCCTGCTCCAGCTATCACACTTTTCACGACAGTGTCGCACTTTTGAGCTTTCCTGCAAAAAATATGCTTTCCTTTCCAACTCAAAGCATGGCCTTCTAAATGTTCGCTGAGCTCCACTCTGATGCTTGAAAAAAACTTGGTCCATGTTGCGGATAGCTTTGATAAAGAATGATTAACGCTGCGCATCACGGAATGAAAACTGCAGAAATGAAAATGGAATAGTTAATTTATTGCAACTACTGCGTCTTTGCTGATTGTTAGTTTTTTACTCTGAGTGTTTTAGTTCAGCCATTTTAGCCAAAAAATATCCCAAACCTGGACAGAATATTTATCTATGAAATCTTTTCAGAGGTACTTGCTAGACTAATCGAAAATTTTAATTTAAACGACCAATTTTTCCGCTAGTTGTAGGGTGACGCAGTTGGTTACCTACAATTCTGGAAGTTCTTGATCATTCACCAATCTCAAAATAGTCCCCTGATCCTCATGTCGCAAACAGAATCCACTTGCGGCAAGTGCACTGAGACAAGTTTCGTATACCTTTTGCTCTACTCACACTACCAGCTTCCCTAAATGAAAGAACGATCTTGGTCTTTCCGTAGTACAAATGGCGCCCAATGTCAAGTCGCACCGCCAGTTTTTGAGTTTAAGGTAATAGATGCCCTATGCGCGACAGTCTATGTCTGACTGAAAAGCGCGGCAACGCGCCGCTATAAGGTTTCGCTCTTGATCAGCAGATACCAGCCAGCTTAGAGAAGTATGCAGCCTACAAATCGGACTCAATCCAAGTTGCCAAACTTCTTTCATTGTGGAAATTCACTTACGGCAAGTCAAATAATCGTCTTGATCATATAACAAGAGGATTTCCACTTGCACCAAGAGGATACCGCTTGCGGCAAGAAGATTTTTTAGGTGTATACTGAACTCTATAACAACCAAGCGTAAAAAACCCCTGTAGTAATTGTAACTCTCTGCGGACAGGATTCTGACCAGGATAATCCTACCAGATTCCGATCAGAATCTCACTTCTCCGACCACGTTCTGATCGGATTCCTGCTTTGTCCAACCACGCACTCACTACAAAATTTGATGGACCTAACCTAAATATACCTCAGTAAATTCAGTCAGAATCTTGTCAGATTCTAATTAGAATCCCTAAATGGGGTAAATGTGGCGAGATTCTGGTTAGAATTATGGAAAATCTGAGGGAATTTCCACACGGGAACTGGCACATGGATTTTACCATCATTTTGGTTATACAACATCTTTTTTCACAAATACTGAAAAAAAACGGATTCTTATCTTTAAAGAATTGCAATTTTTGCCATGATATCGGTTTCTCATCACCGTTTATCCTATCAGAATCGTGTTCCTGCTTGTTTTACTTCAAACTGGTATCATAGTGAAAGTTGCATTCTAAAAAATATCGTACCTCAAAAATCACGTTTTTTTTCAGTATTGTTGTCGGGTAAAAAACTGTCTATTCATAAACAAAATCACTAAATGAATACAACTAAATTCATGTTTGGAATTGTCCAGTTGGAATGTCCCATATATTAAATGTGGAAAATCATGCAGATCTATAGCACTGTTTCGGTAGAAATGGTCGGTTCGTTACGTAATTCGATTCATAAATATTTATGATTAAAAAGACGGCATCGCGATATCAAGTCGTTCGTAATGCGACTTCCTCGGGCGCGAGAGACACGGAGAGGAGAGGCGAGGACCCGTATATGCAAGGGCGAGGAAAGATGCTGCGCCGTAATTAATGGCAGTGCGCTCTCGTCACAAATCACGTGGCCCGTCCTATAACTCACCCGACACTGACGTGTATTTAAATAGAGTCGATAGGCCGAGCCGTCGGGGGTAGCTGCTTAACTCGGCTTCACTCGCGCATGCGCTCCCTCGATGATCTCCTTAGCTCGTCAGGCAACGCCAAAAATCTCCACTTCCGGTCAAATAATTTATACGCTGAAATGATATTTCATTCGGTGCGACGCCGCCGTTACTCGCGATATGCTACGTTTATAATCTTCACAGGGGACTCCTAACACGTTTCTATTAGAATCGCGCGAGAACGGCCCTCAAGGTGCCTATTTTTAACGAGGCTTGGTTTTGACTTATCGCCTCTTGAATATTTGCCACTCGCGACTTTTACGGAGATTTATATTTTGATGAAATCGAGGTCCGATGCGTTTCGAGCTTCACGCTTGATATCTAAGCTTACAACTGGTTCAACTTATTCTATTCAAGAGAAAACTTAGTTAACAAAAAACCTTATTTTGCTATTATAACAATGTTTTATTCAAATACTAGTATTGTAACTATCCTGTAGCATTGATAATGCTGCGTACTGTGAGGGAGTAGGACCGAATTATTTAAGATCTTAAAGCGAGTAATATTATATAAACCAGTTTAAATACATAATGAAAACTGCCAAAATATAAGTAAAAAATGAACAAAGATTGGCCAAAGATGGTATCATAATGAAGAATTCTATCAATTTATTTTCTCTTTTTCTATATTCCTTTCTAGAATAAAATCTAAAAATCTAAAAATGGGGCAATTTTTTTTGAAAATGAAGAATTGCCTGATCAAGACACTCTCATAACCCTTTCCGGCACGGTGGATAATATATTAGCCATCTGAACCAAGTTGAAAATTTGAGTTTTTAAAGACAAAATAATGCATTTGCGTCAGATTTTTTTAATATCCAACGTATGTGGCACTTGAATAAGTGCTTAACATTGCATTTAAGTCAATATTTATTAAACATTATAATTTATAAACAAATAAACAACTAAAAATCATCATTTTTATAGAACAAATGCAGCCGCTGGCAAATTTTCAATTTGATCGAGATGAAACTGGGTACTGGGGGGTTTTCGAGGTCGCTGATAAGAAATTTGAACTCAGATTTTGAAAATTCAAAATGTCGGATTCAATATGGCCGATCAAATATGAAAAAATTACCTGATCGAGGTGAAACTGGGTTCTAGAGAGTTTTTGGGGTCGCTGATTACGAATCCGAAATCAGATTTTAAAAATTCAAAATTTCGGATTCAATATGGCCGACCAAAAATGTAAAAAGTTACCTGATCGAGATAAGACTGGGTACTAGGGAGTTTTTGGCAATCTTGAATCCGACATTTTGAATTTTCACAAAAAAACCCGAGTATCCAGTTTCACCAAGATCAGGTAACTTTTCACATTTTTGACGGCCATCTTGAATCCGCCATTTTGAATGTTTCATGAAAAATGGTTCATCAAAAAAATGTGTGCCTGAAAGGGTTAATACATCAAGAGATAATTCTCCCTGAAACCCTGGAGTATCTTCAAGGAATAGGACCAGGGTCATATCGAAATTTCAACTTGGTAAGTCATAGTATAATCTAGGAGCTTAATCGAAACGTGGCAATTATTGCGGTTAATTTTGTTTAATTTGAGCGTGGGTACGTGTTCTCTACTGAATAAAAAATCTCGTATCCACTTATGAAATAATTCTAACTCCGAGCCATTGTGAGACTAAAGAACGGGTGTACCTCATATTCTTCCTAGCATACCGATTGATATATCAATATTCCATTCGACATTTTGATTAGCGAATCTATCATTATAGACCTAATGCTTCTTTAATAATCTTATTAGAAACGAAACCGTTATCGAATTAACGAAGTCTTGGTAATTCATCACCTTTCTACGATACTCCTCGTGCAATCAGGCCACCTAATCATCGACTTTTTCGAAACGTCGTCTTTTTTTCGACATCTAAGTCACTTTCTCACGAAAGGCCTCGCTCGATTATCTCCCTTCGATTATCTCATTTTTGATCGTATCTACCTTCGATTAACTCCATGTTAATTATGAGATATATTTCTCGGCTTCATATCTTCGGATGTATATATAAACGAATCACAGTTTTATTCATTCGATATTATTCCTTACTTTCATTACCTTATCTTGTAGTCTCTTTGAATCTGGCCGTCTCCCTTTCATCCTTTTCCGTTATATCGGGGCATCTTTCTCCCCTTACCTCGTACGGTTGGACTCCGGAGGCAGATTGGAAATCCGTCGGCTGCATGATGGACCGCGTGACCACTCCGTAAGAATGAGATATGCAGCTATGGTATGAGAAGGACACTGAGGGAGAAAGAAGATCATCCTATACCCCGGGCGATGCCAGAGAGGCGTGAATGATGCGAAGGCGGAGGTGCATAGTCCGGATTATCAGGCTGCTTGATAATTCAAAGGAGGAGTAACGAACGGACGTCTCTCTTTTTCTAATCCAACTCGTCGTTTTCTACATTTCGATGCTCGGCCTGGGCATGGGTCGACTTATAAATTACGGAAATGCAACGTGTAATATATTTCTACATGCATGCGGTGCACGCACGATTTCCACGCCAAGAGTAATGAGATTGATTTTGCGATTATAATTATATTTTTCATTTTCTTTATTTATTTATTACCCGAACGACGTGAGATCATCTTGGGAACGTCACTTTATTGGTACTGTATTTCTTCCTCTTATAGTCAAGATAGTGTCTTTAATCAGTTGTCCATTCGTTTTTAGGTATTGGAGTGTCATAAGCTTTTAATTCTTGATTCTTAATATGGTTCTTTAATTTAGCTAGTATTTTGGTCACGCCATTATCTCCAATTGTTGCTGACATGGGACCCTAGTTAATATAAACTATATTTTAAATCTTCCTTAACCCTTTCAGGGGCATATTCTTTTTGAACGAATTATTTTTATTATTGCGTGTATCTTACAGTTTTCGAGGTCGCTGATTACGAATCGGAACTCAGAATTTGAGAGTTCAGCTATATCTCAATTATATAGGTATTATCGTACTTGAACGCTATATCGGTGGCTACGGCGAAGAACCGGGCATTTCAGAATTTGCGACGAAGAACCAGACTTTTAACAATTTTGCCGCGAACAACCGAACGATTCGTGATTTTCTATATCGATTTATTATGTCGTCGCAAACTTTTAAAGTACCCAGAAATATCCAGTTTTTCCTCCCGAAACTGAGTTGTTGTTCGATTTTCACCTCAAACTTTTAAAGTACCCAGAAATGACCGGTTCTTCGTACCAGCCACCGATATGATCTGGATATAAATATATAAAATTCAGATATAATAGTGATCGCTTCTCTTCTTAAATTTGTTTTCGCAAACGACTTTGTCTTGACAATGTACCTTTGCTTGTGCCTAACCTTGCTATTTTGTCGTTGGTGTGATTACGAACCCTATTTTTTGTAATTTCTTTAAAATTGCTGAACGATATTACGATTTCGTTAGTCGGATCAGCTGCGGTCGTTTCTTTTGCAAGCTCATCTGCTATTTCATTTCTCACGATCCCTGAATGCGTTGGTATAGAAATTTAACTTTTTAGTCGACGTTAGAATCGAATTGTACTATTTTTTTCATTGTTTCACTGTTCCTGGGAAGTAACGACAGGTTGAACTAAAATGACGACAAAAACATGAAGCATAGTTGTATTTGTTGCTGTTTTAAGGTCAAGAATCCGTTGGAATTTAAATCCTAGCTGACCCTATTTTCGAGTCATCTTTTAATTGCGGTTTTTAGGAGATTATTAAATAAAATACAATATTTAATATATAATAATATGTTCATAATTTTTATTTATAAATCTAGCAATATACAGACTAACAATTCAAAACAATTAAATCTTCTTTCAACATTCATTTTATGTATTCCTTGAAGAAAACTCAGCGACAGCTTTTTTTAGCGTTGTTACATAAGCAGGCTCCTTAAGTGAGTTGATTTTATAGTGGATCCAAAAGTCTAGAAATACTCTATGTACAGACTCTCCAGCTTGTTCAGACCATAGACCTAAACCATCATTGCCTAAGACATCAAGGCATTGCTTCAAGGGTTTCGTAAGCACATGGATTTTCAAAGTTTCGGAAACATCGATACTTTGTAAAGCGTTTACAAGTTCTTCCATATTTTTATCCAAATCATTTTCTTGATTTTTCACAGAAAAATGATTATTGACAATATCGATTTGCTGTAAATGCTGTAAATGCCGCTATATAAGGTACAATAGCAAAATACCCAACTATCTTATGTATCTCGTTATCATGAAGTTTCGACGCTTCTTTTAAAAGCTTTCTACAAGCATTCCCTTCAAAAATCTCTCCATGATAACTTTTTTTAATTAATTTCAACTTTTTCGGCCACAATAAAGCCATTTCCCTTCCTAATAAGGAAACCAAGCCGTCCCAGAACAAATGATTCACAAATCCTTGCATTATATGTAATTCCGAGATAATGCATTTGTCAATTACATAAGTATCATAATCTTCTTCCGTCAAAAGAGGAAGGTTATCAGTACTATGGCACTCTTTTTTGGTAATTTCGAGATAACGCATTTTTTACATGAAAACATCACCAAATACAAGTATGGTTCAAGGTAATTATGCTTCAAGTTTTTGTCGTTATTTTAGTGCAACCTGTCGTCACTTCCCAGAAATCGTGGTTTAGGGCAAGTCTGAGTTGATTTTAATTTGGAAGGTTGCAGTTTATATAATAATGTCTTATATAATAAAAGTATTATATAATAACGTTTTAGATATTCTAAAATGACGTCTACTGGATGCATTAGGGCCATATACTGTGTTATGAAAAAGTTTCTTTTACTAAGGTTAGTTTCACTTAAATCCGGACATATAAGTGTATATCAGAACCAACAAAATCTTTTGGACTACAGTAGGCTGGTACTAAGTACTGCTCGCCTCGTAATTGATTACGGAATTTGTTAGGCCTCTACTATACCTTGACAGTAGTAAAGTCCTGAGCTTATAAATCCTATTACTAATCGTTACTATATAAAACTAGATAAGTACTAGGTATTATTCTGAACTGGCCAGTGCCTTGTTTATATCTAGATTTCATCTCCGCTTCAGCTGTATTAAAATATTACATCGTTTGTACAATTTAAAATTTACATTATTCATCGAAGTAAATGGCGAAAATGATAATGTCAGAATAATTTTTTAAGCACTAATTATTTCGTCGATAAAATATGTGTATACTTTTCCATTCTTTTTACATCCATCACAACCTAACACGTAACTATTATGTACGCTTTAATATATGCGGTATTATAACATTGTTGCATAGATAATTGATCGTTTCGACGTTTTTCCATTATTAGTTTGGAAAGTACAATAAAAAAAATCGAAGAATCGAATGCAATAATCATATTTCTCCTATAGACTCACGCCTAATTCAATACTTTTCCCGGCTAGTTCTATCCCTACGTCAATGCGAAAGACGTTATAACTCTCGAGCTATCTCGCGCGATCGCACGATCACTATACGCCGGCTAATCACCGCGGTGTAATAAATATCGCTGTTATACGCCCCTCACCACGCACGCAGACTTCTTCCTTCGTTCCGCATAACTCTGCGATTTCCGCTGGAGACTTGGCCGAAGAGATTTTCGCGATGAGAGTCGATCACGCATTGGATTAAAAGATATGTTGGATCGAACATGATCTATCCGATAACTCCGCTGGTGAACGTGTGAAATATGCACAAATTAATGCAATCCTACGATAAGATAAGTGCCTTTTAACGGTTAGAATACATCATTTTTGAAAAATTATATATTTCAAAGAAAATTAATCATTAAGTTATATTTCTATTTGTAGCTTCAATTCGGACAATAACAAGAGTCAACCCTTTTCCTATATATCACCGCCTAAAAGACTATAGTTCTGAAATCAGAGTGTTGATGTTTTAAAAGGTGTGGTATATAACCATACACCCTCGTAGAAAGAATTGTTACTATAAAAAGAATAACGCCTACACAGAAAGAAAAAAGGAGTTAATGGAATCATTAAGAAATGGTAAAAACGACTTGAACATATGTAAATAGCACAATTAAACATTTAAGAGTTTATAGTTAATATTTGAGGTTACGTGCATATGATTTAAGTACTGGAAAATAGTAAATGAAAACATTTTATTGTTCCATTTACTATAGAAATAGCTAATTCAACTCCTTTTTGTATTAAAGTGTTTTACTATTATAAAATGATTCCATTATCTATTTTCTTTCTCCCTGTGTAATACTGTACCATGAAGTATATCCATCATTAATGTTCCTGTCTTCGTATCGTGAGCGTCGATTTTAGTTTTCGGTTTCGTATTATATAGATATCTCTGTATTAAGTTCCAAACATTTCTAGTACACCTTAAAAGATAAATTATTTCTTAATTGGTAGAACATGATTTATAGTACTTAATGCTTTGGATAAATCGAGGAAACGATCAATAGTTGGCGTGCCCCCATCCAGCTCATCGTGAACTTTGCAGCCAAAATATCCATAGGATTCGAGGGTACAAGTTGTTTTGGCTCCACCATTTTGGCGCAAAGGCCGTTTTGGCGGCGGACTTTTTGGCGCCAGATGTTTTGGCTTCGCCTATCTTTAATAATACCTAAAAGCATATAAGTACCTTAAAACTAATCTAACCTAAACAGTCAGAAGTTCGCCTACTCATAATAATGCCTAAAAGAATATGGCGGCATAGGGAAATCTTGTCGGGGGAAATTCTGACGAGGAAATGTCTTCCGGGAAATTATTTCCTAGGAAATAAAGTCCGGTCACCATAAATACGAAATGTCCCATCCCCGTTACTGAAATATTCTAAATTTTATAGACATTTCAAATGTTTCGTAACATTCGAGACAGGGAGAGGGGATCACGCCGATGTCTGCACAGTATTAGGTGGGGGAAGTAGGGACCGAAAATGAACTGAAAAACGTTAATTGCTTTAGTTATAAACAACCTTAAAAAAGAAGCTGTAGCGCCAAAATGTCTGGCACCAAAATAGTGGGGCAACCACCAGCGCCAAAACGGCCAGCGCCAAAATGGCTGCGCCAAAATATCTTGCTCTGGAGATTGGAAGTAGATTTTCTTTCTGTAATTTTCTAACTTTTTCGGTTAGTCTTCCCTGAATTCCCCACAAGGGTTTGTCAAGTTCATCAAATATTGATTATCTGGCTGAAACCAACTCATGACCGCTGCTGTACTTGGTGTAGGTTTCTGCAGTCCTACATTTCATACACAAATGTGAAGTATGGCGCCATCTTCATAAGTCGATCTGCAGCTCTCGCAAATCTTACCATTAATAAATATGGCAACACATTAGTATAAAGGGCGATTCCGCCCGTTAAAAAATAATTAAAACAAAAAAAAAACATGGATTCAGATGCTAAATTCCAACATCCTGGTAGTAGGAGAGCAAATTAGGAAACATAAAACAGCATTTTTGAAGCATAAGCCCTAAGTAAAAATATGCTCTTATTGATCCAAGGTATCCTTAAAGACATCTGTAAACGTTGTAACCACAAAATTGGACTTACAGACGATAACTGTGCGAGTATTTTAAGATTCTTGAGCTTTCAGATGAATAACCATCTTCATGTTCGTCATTTCCGTAGGTTGTCCTCATTGTTTATAATACGAAAGATTTAATTTGGATATGAAAGTTTGAACACGGATGACAAGAAAAATGCGACGTAAATATCATGGTGGACAATTGCTGGATACTAAATGAGAGATCCAACATAAAGGAGAAAGGAGCCATAGAAATCCTTTACAGAAGTCGTTTAATAACAAGCATTTGCAAACGTAGACCAGTTTGGTTCTGGTTCATAAGATCACTTACATTTGACCCCATGCAGATTCTTACCCTAGTAACAAAAGTATTCCCTTAGAAATCAAATTTTTGCATCAACAAATTGGACTTACGCTGAATAACTATGCTAATATTACAAAATTCTCTTGCCTTCATATGTACAACCATCTTCAGATTCGTCTGAAAAAAAAACCAGACTCTTATTCTCCTCATTTTCTCATGCAGTTTTAGTAATCTGTTTTAGATTATCGTCGAAATACAGATTTCTATCGACAAGTCAGACGTCTAGCTTTTCAAGCATTTACCTCTATAGAAACGTTCTTTTTACGATTACTGTAAGGGTTTCTATAAAAAGAACATACTTATATCCAGAAAATTTTAATTTAGAATCAAATGAGCATATGGTACCAAATAAACATACGGTACCAAAATTGAATTGGATTAAAAAGTTCAAGATAATGGTTCTTAATTTTAGTTTTGTACATAATGAATATGATAATAAAATGATTAAATGAGTTGCTTGTGTTTGTACTAAAGGTTAAGATTATTACATTTTCCATCCAAGGATGTCAGACACGTGCAACCAGTGGAAGATGTGTACTTATACCTGGGCGATCGACGCGAAGAGCTCGCAAGTACCCTAGAGTTGGTCACTAGCAATAAATCAGATTCCCGTGAGATAGCCAGGCTAGCTGCTCCTCTCCGTTGAGTTTTATCGGGTGTACCGGCGCCGCGTGCTAATTAAAGTGACGTGGAATAATCGCAGACCGTTACACGATTGATCGTTGATAGAGAGCACGTCCTAGCTGCCGCCTCTCATCCGTGCTTCGATCCGACCCACCTTTCGATTGGAGGCCGTATATCATTTTGAATAGCCTACTGCGGCATTTTCATTTTTATCGTTCGAGATCAATTTCTGAGCCACTCATTAATGGGGAATTTCGACCAGGTCTTGACAGTTGCTGGTAACTTTATTGGAACAAGGAGAGTTATTTTTATTGCCGGTTTCTAATTGTTCTGCCTTTGTCTAATGTTTAAGTAACAAATATTATTCCTACGATTAAAACATCCAATTTCCATGAGGTGCGTCTCATTCCACTCCATTAAAGGTGAATGGAGCAGTTAGTTTTTAATCAAATTTTGTGATCTCTGATTACATGTCCAGGTAAGCTGCAGTGACCTTATGACTGTCTGGCATACAATGTTGGATCTTTCATTTATAATACAGCCGAACAAAAATTCAAGAATTTGCTGTATAAGTAAGAGTCAATTCTGGTTGGACTTTTGTTCAAGAATCCAAATATGTCCGACAATCTATTTGGATCTAGTTTTTGAGATATTGAAGGTCAAAGGGGTAAAAACTCCGATTTCAGGTATTTTGGGCATCTATTGTTCCGACAGCATGAATGAATTCTGATTTTTCCCTTAAAATCCAAATATGAATGTGGCTACACCTTTTGACCAAATTCAAGGTCAAATTGTCAGTGGAGACAAAATCCTATCAGAATCGACTCTTACTTGTAGAGCCCTCGAATTTTCTGTTAAAATGATCACACCAAGGAATATCAACTTTAAACTTAGACCATCCAACCCACGCTACAATTAACAATAAACTTGAACATATGACATATAACCTCTAAGTTTCATAACGCCTTAGGACAGAAGATACCCATCACACCTATATCAAAAGACGTAACTATACAGTCGCATTTACTCGTAAATTAAGGTTTAGTTTCTGTTGCTTGGCCAAGAATGAATGAAATACCTTATCAAAAGGTAAGGTCGATAAAATCTCGACATATGCCACTAGCTTTATTATAATGCAAACGTCTTCGATCGTCCGGCAAAAGGAGAGAATTCAAGGCGCGTTAGGTCGCGCTCGAAAGGGGAGATCACCGGCTGTGAATTTATGTGATTTGAGACCGTAGTATAGGTAGGTGGGCAACACCCTCACCTGGCATAGCCACGTACTTGTACGGAATCCTCTGAACGCGGATAATTACAGACTATGGTAGGATGGATGTGTGTCGGGCGGGCTAGCCTTATCTCCTGCTTGCCCGCCTACGAGAGAATCGCTCGGACTTTATTCCCCATTGTCCATTGGGTTATCAAGGGAATGAGCGCGGGAGTATCAGAACGATCCATTGAATGCTTCAACTGCCGCCGTGTGACCTATGTAAAAAATGCATTCCATTTTTTCAATTTCTACATTTAACTTTTATAAAGACGTTTTGGGTTGTAACTTTTCAATTGAAGCTTACTTGAAATGAATTTATTACATGGAAAAAAATTCTTGTTTTTGCATCACTTTCTTTGTTTCACAGCTTTCCTACCCTATTAAAGATGGGGTCATCTCCGAAAACCTTGGGGTCAATCTCTAAAAAATTTTTTTTTACTGAAACATAGTTTAAAACCGTTTTTTGGTCGCTGATTGCGAATTTGAAGTCAATTGATCGTTCCAGACAAAAATTGAAGGTGGCTACAGGCGACCGTCCATGATCCCCATATAAAAACGGGCCTTCGGAATTGCCGCGGATGCATTTTGTCTTGAAATTAATGGAACAAATTACGTTTTTACCTAGATACAAGCATTATAAAATTACTTCAATCTTTCATTGAGTCGATAGAAGTCAGGAAAATGAAGTGTATTTTTTATCCGTTTCAGTGCATTACCACCTTAAACAGTAAAGAAAAATCCTTTTCGACCCTATAATGCACTTTTATATAACCATTTAAGGAGTTATACAGTTTTTACAGTGGTTTAGTGAACAGGTTAGATTTTACATTATAAATTGAACATTTTAAATGACTGAATCGATTTTTCAAGATTCCATTTGTATAAAGGCCTAAGTTTAATCATTAAATTTGAAATAATTTCTAATATACTTTAATTGGGGTTGGAGTTTTAGGGCTCGCTTCTATATTAATTGCATTTGGTTCATATATAAAATTAATTGATGATAATTAAAAAAGCATAAAATAATTGTGTTCTTAATAACTATGAATTTGAACTTTTCGATATTTCCATTTGAAAAGATTGAAATCTACAGTTAATTCTCAAGGCCATATGATTCGAATTATTGCCACTAATTTCACAGTCTTTTAATTCTTCGATCAACTTCATGTAGGATACACGAATGTAGGTACAAGATACCTGTATCATACATAAGTTTCTTCAGACATGTGACGTTTAAGGATTAATTATGAGAAATGTCTATCAAATGCTTTGGTCTTATGTACAATGTATGTAAAATAATCAATATATTTTCGTTTTTTTGAAAGCTCAGTTACTAAAAAACGTTGTTAGCAGTAATTGGACTCTACGCACATTACATTATACTTCCAATGTATTTTTCATCGAATTAATTAAATTTAATTATTTCATAATTTAGAATAGTCACAACAAAATATCGCATAGCAGTGAAAAATATTACGTCAAGAATAATAGTTAATGAATAAATTTAAAAACTGTTAATATAAAATATTTATTTAGGAAGAAAGAGTAAAGCTGTCGAAATACCAAGAAAATTAAAATCCGTACAGTGAGTTTGAAACAAAATTATTAAATGGAATAGATTTCGTTCTGGAAATGTTAATTATTCCATATTAATTATTCCAGCAGACTGAGCACTTTGACAATAATAATAAAGTTCGACAATTATTTGCTTCTACGGATATATTTTAAAGAAACACGCGTTATAATTGAATGTACATTAGGTCGTTAATTTCCACGCAAACTTTATGGCTCATTTACTTTACTAGGTAATTTATTTTACACGATCGTGCTGCACAGTACGCATATCGAGTAACCTTTTTTCATTGCTTTCACTACATCATTAATCACGCATCTCCAAACTTACGATTAGCCAACTTAGATCATTCAACTAAAAAAAATGAATACCGTTATTAATCAAACTTTCGTCGCTGTTATAGCTCGACGAATCTCTTTGTTTTTCGACTTTTTGCCACCCTAAATCAGAATCTGCGACTTAGATGGCCGTAAATCATCGTAATTTCTAAATCGATATAATTATCGGTTTTCAGTAACAAAACAAAATGACGTATTTTCTAATCGAACATCGATAATGATCGCAGTAAATCGCCGTTCACGGGTGCGCCCGAGAGTTGGCACCTGTACGGTATTCGTTACCATGGCATTACTGCGGTGAAATAAGGTAGCTCTTATTGCTATCACTGTTCTCTCATATAATTATAATTACCTCGAAAGCGGACTCGAAGTAATTTCAACTTCTTTTAACCACCGATCGTAAAGAGACGGCTTTCAACGAGCTTTCGATACTTCTTTTGTGCCGGCGATATACAAATAAAGATTCTTACCTATCTTTTTGTACTTTGAGAAGTTGGCGACACTGATGACACGCAGATTACAGATTTGACCAGTTTTTCGCTGATTACCATCTTTCGAAGTAGTAATAATAACGAAGTATAATTTAATCCGAAGAAAAACATTAATTAATTAGACTTTAAGGGAAGTTACCAGGTACTTGCAATTTAAGTATCTTTGCATACAATGTGTTAAGAGTAGTATATTGAAGATTATGAGAGCCAACCGGTGAGCTTTCGCTTATAACATTTTTTTAAATGTAATCTGTGGTATAATTTTTAATGTTGATTTTCCATGTATTAATGTCGTAAAATGGAATACATTTCACTCTCGATGCATTAGAAGTATTCTATAGAGATGTTTAGTTTTATCTTGAGCCATTAATGCCCAACAGTTTTTATTTGGGAGTTAAATAGCTTTGACTGTTCCGCAATGGACAAATTCTGAATCAATATGTAAAGATTAAGTATCATTTTTTAGCAATATCTTTGCCAATGTTAGAGAGTACATGTTATTTTTCAAATGATGTCATTGCCATTAAACTTTTCTAATATTTGATTGAATATTGAATTTCAACAATTGAAAAACTTATAAAAAACGTGGTCTGAAAACCACGATCACGTTTTTCGAAATTTGCAAAAACCGACATCTAATAAGATTAGAAGCTATTAGATTAGCATAAAACACACAAGGACTTTTGTAAGGTTGTTTCTATTGGATCTCCAAATAAAAACGTAAAACTGGAGAATAAAATGAAGGGCATGCCCGCTTCAAATGGGATTTTAATCTACTTTAAAGAAGAAAATACGAATTTTAAGAAAACAAATTATACATAATTCAGTAAATCACTTTATATAAGTGTATGCAATAATAGTAACTTTGTCTGTTGTCTTTACGGTACTCGTCTATTACCTCTAACCGTGTAGTAAGGGTAATAATAAGTATAATTCAAAAGGGGGGAGGGGTAAATCTCACGTTAGTCTTACTATAAATAACTTTCTAATAAAGAATTTTGGATTTGCACTTTTAGAGATAAGAAAATAAATAACTTATATGGAATTTGCATTCATTACCCGAGTGAAAATTTGTTCTCCGTACTTTTATTTCTTCAGAAGACAAGGTGCATAATCCTTTTGAAGAAAGCACAGGTAAATACGTACTTTAGAATTAATATACGCGTGTATTTGTACGGCCAATAATTAAATCTAATGTTGGGAACACATAAATAGTACCTATTAATATTGGAGTACGGATATCAACATCGGAAAAATGTCCGAACCACATTTCACCCATGTACTTTTCATATTTTTTTCTACGTTTATAACTTTTAACGCTTCGAAATAAATAAGAAAAAATTCCACCCGTGGGTGATTTGAACCCGGCTATCAATTACCACAATTAATTAACTTTTATAATTTGTTGAACGCAGACTTCATCGCTTTATTGGGTATTTGTTATGGCCAAGAAACAAATCTGCACATAATCTCTCTTGCGTGCAGATGTCTGTTCTTTCAGAATCTGCCAAAAGAATTCATCTAAAACTGGTTCCGAAAACGATACAGCTGGTTTTCTGCAAAAAATCGCTTTTTCTAAAAATATATAAAATTCTTTCTTCATAAATCTGCAATTTAGAGCCATAAGCAGCCGTGAAAAGTATACGGAAACGCAAAATATCGGCTTTTAAATATTTCAGCTCCAAAATGATGCCTACGACTTTTCTAAACTTCAAAATGGCGAATTGTAAATGTCGCTGAAAGAGGTGATATTGTATATTATTTCTTCGTTAGCCAACCTGCGAAGAACGTTTCTAAAGTATGAGGGATTGGCTTCGATATGATCGCTATAGGTTTTTCTTGATTGCAAATATGGACCAAGATCAATAATTAATAATTTAAGATGGTGGATTATTTATATTTTCGCTTCACTCTTTAAGCATCCTCTTGCTACGTGTAGAAATCCTTTTCATATATGATCAAGAGGATTATTCCACTTGGACTATCACGTCAGGATTTTGAGATATCCTAACCTAAAAGTGCAAAAACACGTCTTTTGCTCATGTTTAGTAAGTTTTTGGGGCGGAACAAAATGCTTGTTCACACTTTAGCAATAACCAGAACCATTGTTTTTTTTTTCAATGAGTTATCGAAGTTTTTTTCAAGACATGATTATGATTTTCTTTGCACTTTTAAGTTAGGATGTTTCAAAATTTTGACGCCAAAGAGCATTATAGGAACAGATTTTGATTTAGCACATCGAAAACCGTCGGAAAAATATACTCAGGTTTCTGATGAATGTAGTTTAATCTGGGTTTTGTCAAAATGCGAAAAAAATTTATTCCGACAAAATAACATACTGAAAATGGGTAAAACGGTGTTTTTACACTTCTAGGTTAGGATATTTCAATATATTGACGTAAAAGAACAATTTTTAGAAAAACAGTCTATCTCAGTTTGTTGGTTATTTTCATGTGATTACACATTTACTTAAATGTATGAAAATCATAATTGTTTCCTTGACAAAAGCTACGATAACTATCAACAACTCGATCAAAAAAATAATATAGGAATTACCAAAAAAGCGTTGTAAAGCTGACAAATAACACCTTAATATTGTTCATGCCAAATTGTAAATAATAATTTTGTTCCGCCACAATAACTTACTGGATGTGAACAAAAACAGTGTTTTTTTCACTTTTAGGTTAGGATATCACAAAATGTTGACGTGATAGAATAATTCTGCGGCCAAATTTAGATTCAGCGCAATGAAAACCTTCAGAAAAGTAATCGGAAAAATTGATTTTCTTCTTGTACTTTCTTTTAGTACTTGCACTAAAATATTTATTATAAGTTTCAGTTAAAAAACGGACCGTACCCTCCAGAAAGGATAAATTGCCATCCACTATATGATGTGAATATTATGCAATTTATCAGATAATATTATTTAAACTTAAATGTAGAATAAATTAACCTTTTGAGGGGCGATAGATAGTACATATATGGACCTTTTTTGTCTTGGTTTTGTTTTATATTTTCATTATATTTTCGAATTTTATCAAATAATATCTATACACTCTGGATTCTGAGATATATGATACTAGAATTTGGTGAGAAAATGTTATAATTGATTTATATATGTCGGCTTCAAATAATTCGCTTGAACAAATTTCAGAATAAAATCGTTTTCTCGGAAGTGTTGATAGCTCAGACTCTGAAAATTGTTTTTTGCAATCCACTAGAAAAAACAATTAAATGTAAAAAAAAGAAAAATTTTTTAATCCTTTGAATAATACTTTTTTCTCTAAGTAGACATTTTTTACTTCAGGGTTCTTGTGATTGCCAATAATCTCAGAATTTCAACATTCAAAATAACGTTTGTTTGAATGAGATGAAACAGGTTACTCGTTCAAAATCATCATTCTTGTTTTTTATGGAAGATGTGGCTGATTTTCGGTTAATGTTTTCTTGTTCACTGAGGGAATGCTCTTTACAAAAAGCTGCAGGAAGCATATCGTTTTGGAGCTATCATTGAAATATAGTGCACAAGAAGTAGAAATAGTCTTTGATGACGATTTGTAATATTTGTAGCTTATTAGAGTTTCATAATTTAATTACCATCGATGTCGAGTAACTAAATTTAGTACATTCCATGCAAGGGAATAACCGATAACATGTATTTGTCGCCATAATAGCCATAATATTTTAAAAATCAAGGATATATATATATATATATACAAATTTTTCAAAATATTGAAAATTAGCTATAAAACCTTCCTTGGAAAATAATTTTATATCAAATTTTTGTATCACTAAACATTCTGTTTTACTTTATAAAACCTTTTAGATACCAGCAAGACATAGTTAAGAAACTTGTGATCCTTATAAAAAAATGCTCGAAGCAAAAGTATATTAAGCAACAGTATTATCCCATAAATGTTTTACATCAATATTTTGGACGAAATGCACAATTGGACGAAAGACTGAATCTGAAAGAGCAAATTCTTGATTAAAAGGGAAACCATTTTTGGAACTCTCCATTTATATAATAGATAATATATTTCAAAAGGAGAACAGAATTCATTACGTTTTTTTGCTTTTTACAAGTTCAGACATGGAAGTATTAAAATTCTTCTTGATATTTACATTTTTGTATATAGATATTGTAATATATCGCGCAGCTCATATTAATTTGATAATTTTATCGACGCAGGAAATAAACAAAATCAAAATCATCATTATTCATCAATTTTAATAAAAGTCCCTTTATTTCTGACGAGAATTCATAACTTCCAATAAAAATATAAATTAGCTTATCTCCGGATTTCATGTAAAATGCAATATATTAAAAAACGTAGAAAAATAATCAATTTACACATTAGTTATTTCGCGTAATCCAGAAAAAATCCTCAAGAATGCACATAATATTTTAAAAAAATGCGCTCAATACGCTTTCATTAAAGTAACTCAACATCACGCAAGTTTGTATTAAATTCTTGCATGAAATTCAATTTGCAGCGTATATTTTAAAATTGGTAAACATGCACTTTCTAGAGTTCATTGAAAAATAAGACAAAATAAATATCGACCATAAATTTGCTCTACTACCAATAATGCGATAAATGAAAATGTTAATCAGTCCGGCAACTTTCTTACACGTGAATATTTCATGCTGGACGTTTAGCGTCATTACTGCACGTTTTCTCGAAGGTGCGTTTCCTAATCCTCGATATTCAAACCTGCGATACCTCGAATCGTACAAATCGCTCCTGAAGATGAGCTCGCGATAGGATTCGTTAGACGCGGCTACATTTATATATAGACGAACATTACGTTACCACTTGGAGAAAATACACGAGATGCATATATTGCACATATTTATAGTCCTTTGGATGCACGGCCGGCTGAGTGTCGAGACTTATATGCGAGCGGGCAACGATACGAGCTTATCTCCGTACATCTCCAATGCGTTAACGCGAATGATGCGCTTACCAACACGAGTCTCTGAGGCTGATATACGGGTATCTATGAAGTACCATAAGCATTATACCCTGGATGGGTCCGAGTCAATGTCAGAGAGGAACGATGCACTCGGAGCAAAAGTGCACTCGTTGTCGCTGCAGGAGAGAAGGAAAAAGGAATATAGGCTCACAGCAGCAGTAGCTTCGTTTTAACGAAGCAAATATTTAGATCCAATGGATGGCTCACGGGCAGAAACACCGAATGGGAATTAAGGAACTTGTCGCGTAACTTTATTATCATAAGGGTTTTCATAAGGTGGACATTCATTACGCGACACAAATTCACTGAATACGATTAGCCTGCACACTGTTGCGAGAAGTAATTTTGCATCGTTTTGTCGTACGCTTATATTTAATTAATGTCGTTATTTGCAGCAGATTCAAAATTATATGAAGATTTTTTAAATTACTACAGAATCTGTGTAATCCATATTGCTGCGTAATATTAAGAAGAAAGCAAGTTTTCGGAATGCACCAAGACCTGGGCCGATATGGTAAGTAATTAGTATAGTAATTCCACAAACTACAATTTGAACTACTGGTAGCGGAACTTACTAGTGGTAATTACTTTGATGTTTATTGCAGTCGGTGAATTATCAAATAACACAGAACTATTGTCAAATATTTTGTTGCAACAGAGTTTTATTTGTGTAGAAAAAAGTACACCGTGTCCATTACCAGATAAATTATGGAAACAAGCATATATGGACATATCCCTAGAACTTTTACCTTTCGTGATGGTGAGTGGTTCAAGACCTTTCCTGCGATGTATTTCATATAGCAATAGCATCAAATATAAGAAAGTATTTTTAATTAGAGGAACACCATTCTTTAAAGTCGGTTTTATATCATTTAAACATACAAAAAGTTCCAAATCCGTCAAATATTGCTGATACAGTAGTGCAGATATTAAATTTGTTATCAATTAAACTGCTATAACTTTTTTAAGTCATTGAATAACGCCCTGAACATTTTTTGCAGCTTCCCTAATACCTAAATAATGCAGGATCACTCAGTATTGATGCGTGCCGATAAATAAGAAAGAGTTAGAATTAACTAAACTATGAAAAGTGATTTTTTCACAGGTGTAAAAACATAAAAAGTAAGTTTGGATAGCCTGCATGAAAAATTAATTTTTTTCTGAAGTAAAATGTTAAAAGTCCTAGGGGTATGCCCATATATGACATTTTTATATAAAAATTATCACATTCTCTAAGATGGATATCGGTAACTACGATTCTTAGGGGCAGACGACATTGAAGAAACACTTCTCGTAGTTATTGAGAGAGTTAGAGCATAGTCACTCGATCCTAACTTCCCATCAAATATTGTTTTTTCAGATGAGGCAACTTTTCAGCTTGACTGAACCTGTAATAGGCATAATTGTAGATACGGGGCGGAAACAAACCCTGTTTGGGCACGAAAAGATAAATCAGAATATTCACAGAAATTAAATGTATGGGCAGGCATATTCTATAAAAGGATTGTGGGTCCATTTTTTTATTGATGGTAAAGTTCAAATCTGCATACTACTAAGAAACGCTACGAAATCAAATAGTGCCTCCTAAGAATAGCTGGAGGCAACTTTATGAACACATGGTTCCAACAGGATGGCGCACCAGCTCACTATGCACTTTTTACATGCAGTGTTCGTTAATCAGTGGATAAGACAGAGAAGTACGATTGAATAGCCAGCCAGATCACCAGATTTGATACCTCGGAATTACTCTTACTGGGGCTATCTAAAAGATCGGGTGTACAAAACTAAAGCCCAGCGTTTAGTCGAATTACGACGGAGTATTGAACAGAAATCAGCGAATATTTCTCCTGAAATGATCGAAAATCCTGTAGTTGCTTTCTACCATCGATTAGCTTATTGTTAAGACGTAAATGGTGAAAAAATCGAGCACTTAAAGTAAAGATATCGTAATAAATGAAGTAAAAAAAATTCCGGTCTTCGATGACCCCGACGTGAGAGGCAAGTAGACTCACGATATTCAAACACCCCAAAGGAACAGAACTTAATACGTCCACGTCGTTGTTTTTGGGCAATGCTAAAAGTAAGATGACGGTGTTTTTGACCTTGATATGACCTTCGAAAGATCAGGTCGAGAAAGTAAAAACAAAAAAGTACCATTATTTAAGAACCTAATGTCAAAAAACAGGTTTTGCAGTAAAAAATGAGGTTCACCAATAACAAAATTAGTTATGACCTTTAAACAACCTTCCAAATTGACATCAAGTTCAGCCAGTCCATATGATCAAAACTTTTATAATTCATTGACTTTACTGAAGCAATATTATGTTACCCCGAAAAACACATCATTTTAGAAAAAGTACGTCACATCGTTTTTTAGACATTTAACCGTCATTTTTCACCTTTCCAAGGCCGCATTGGTAATTTTTTCATCACACGAATTCGATGTAAAATTTTCCGCTCTTTCGATTACCGAGGTCGAAAAAGGGTCTTGCCATTTAAAAAAGCGAAGGTGATCTTGAAATGATGAAAGTTACTACAAAAATTACCTTAACGCGGTAAAAAATATTTTATATAAAATCTTATACACGTGTTTCGGTACCTTTTGGACATCCTGCATATTGATTTCACAATATTATAGTTAATAATATTACAACTCATACTTTAAGTAGTTGCAATAAGAAGATTCAAGAACAGCGCGGTATAGAAATATACATAATTTCTGTTTATAGCGCGATCCGAAAAAATCTCTTGTGAAAGTCACTGTTTACGTTTAGTTAATAAACTTCTCATTATGTCAATCAATTATTCTAAGTTAATGTTACTGGTAAATATTTATCAGAAAAAGATTTAGTATGTCTCCTTTTCTGATTACATGCTTTCTGTTTAAAATGCCCTGCTCAAATTTACGCGGGATGCAGCTCGAAGGATCTGACAGAATTACCAGTGATATTTAGAAAATAGTTCCAATTAAAAAAAAACCTTCAAATTCATGCTTGTATCATCCAATGCGACGAAGTGTTATTACAAGTTTGCTTCTATTTATGTAAGCGCGACGATTTCGAACGAATTAATTATATTAGGTACTGTTTTTTTAGATCTCTATCGGAACATCCATTTTCTTTGGCGACAATTTCGTTTATTTATTTTTTCTTAGGGATAAGTTTTATATTATTTATCCCTTAAATGTGCAGTTTTGTTTAATTTTAACCTACATAATTCTATTATTATATGACAATTTCGGTACTAATGTGTTCTCAATATACTGTGGAATAAATAGAATTTATAAAATCAATTAAAATTGTTAATTAATTACCAAACATAAACAAATGCAGTGCCTAAACGGGAACATTTTTTTAGAAAGAAATCACTTTTAAGAATACAAAATACTAAAACATTACTTGACAATGCACATTTTATATTTTTTAAAATTCAAAATGGGTCATCTAATATGGCAATAACAAATTTCATAAAATTCATATTTCCAAATTCCAAGTGCAGATGCTTAATGAGCAACTCCAAAAACCCCTAAATAACATTATGAAATAAATCGCATAAAGAAAAATATGCGAATGAATGTGTTGTGAATACAAAAATACCCATCCCCGTCCCCAACTGCTAACCATACGTTAACTATTAATTAAATGGTTATTGAGCAACTACCTGCTTACCGAAAGAGTCGTTTAAAACTCGTATATACAAATGATATCCGGTTTTTATTGGGCATACAAAAATTACCCGATGGATTATATATCGAAAAATCTACAATCGAGAAAAGATTGTAAAAAAAAGGAAATCATATAGTGGTAACTGATCTCTAAACTTCTAGAATAGATTTTATCCAATCTTTACATGTATAATAGTTTTAAAAATGAAAAACACGGATTAGGAAGTTGATTTCAGAGATTTTTTCTTTCCGATTCATCATTTTTGGTCAGATTTTTTCCTACATAATAATTCTTACGAGATATTCGAATGGAGATTTTCAACCGAAGGGCGTAAAATAGAATTTTGCGTCTCGAGGTGGATGTCGCATCCTAAACACGAGAAGATAATTTGATATTGTTTTGATATTTTGAATTAGAACTATGAATGTGGGTGAAAACAAGAAATATGATTGACACTAATTTGAGTTAGCTGCTCATTCGCAGAAATTCAGCTAAAATAACAAATTGGTCCAAGCTACTAAAATTACTGTCAATCCTTATTAAGCATTCTCTAACGGTGGTTTTGAAAGTTTATAGGTGCAGTTAATTATTTTTATGCATTCCTGAATAACAATTATACATAATTATGTATGATAGTAGTCGTTTGTCGTTAATTTAGAACAAAAGATGGACCAGCATTGCGATAATGCAACATGCGCATGTGTAATCGGAAGCGATGAATTATTCGCTTTGATAGTCGTCCTGTTGGAAAATCGTGCAAGCACCTTCTTAACGAAGCCTATATTTAATCGGACAGTCGACTTCGGACTGCAAAGTGGAAACGCCGAATGGGAATTAATTCGCACTATTTTACGTCCCGCGATTCGACAAAAGCAGGATCTGCAGCAGCCTTCGAAGGCGCTATTTGTTACGTACTGAGGACACTCGAATGCCATATTTTCTTCTTTGGCCTGGCACAGAGTGCTTTCCTTCGCCTCCGCGTTTCTCAGTGTTAATGAGTGAAATACCAGCATGTGGCTATAGTTATAAACCGCAGCTATAAGTAGCGGTAATTTAGTAAATTTCAATTGCCGGATAAATTCTACTGGCTAAGAAAATTGCGACGAGCTCCAGGACTTTTATATTAACAACCGGCCATTTTACCGACGTTAATCAATGGTGGTTAATTAAGGGCAATAAGTAGAATACCTAATAGGCCGTACTAAGCTGGATACTCAGAAGTATCCACTTGGTACGTTTAGAACTGCGATTGCACTCGTGCATTATTTGCCACGATTGCCATTGGACTGGTTTATTAGGAATCGGTAGCATGTACGGTTACTTTTAATATCTTGTTAATTATTCACGGCATTGATATCAGACTCAGCTAATCGAAGGTTAAAGTTATAATAAGTAATCATAGATGGATTAATCGTCTTTCTTGTACAAAATTTTACCGAGCGTGATGTATGCTCAACGGGTTAGTTAACTTAATAGTTTAGGTGCGTTTTCTAAAAAACATTACTGAGGTTTTTCCGCGATAACGGTAGTTAGTTCATGGCCTTGAACATATTTAATGCCGCTTGTTCGATATTTTTCATTATTTGTTAATATTTAATGCGTTTCTCTGACGTATGGTAACACAGATTTTGCAATACCGGTTATAGTTGATGTTTCGTCTACATCCCAACCAGCCGTTACCTCTCAAAAAGAGGTCTTTCAGAGTTCATCAGAAAGATAATTCAAAAGAACTCTTGACTACAATAATTTTGATAACCGGATAAAACAGCTTTGAAAGGTGTCTTACATCAATTCTTAAAATTTTAATCCAGAAGAGATCTTGAGAAGATTTGTTATCATTTGTTTAGCAGTTCAGTGGTCCATGGTTTTCAGATTCGAATATCCTCTAAGTGACGTTCAAAATTCACTTACAATGACGACTCCAGATATTTTTATTCGCAAATAAGGTATTCATTTTATTGTGGAGTGGGAGCAAATTAATAAGAACTCCTTTCTTTATAAGTACTGTTCATCGTCGCCATATGATGTAAATGTTGGGCTGGTTAATTTTTGGATTTCAACTCGACTTAGAGGCTCCAGAAGAAAGACATTTCTTTTTATTAAATGTGCCTATAGTATAAGGAAATTTCTACTATGATATTTGATTACTATATGAATGAAATAAGTTCGTCAATATCAATATCTCATGTAGACATTATACCGAAAAACATATGGGCATCTCGTAACGGTACAAAACTGTTTATTACGTAGCCAGTTCGTAGTAATGGTATCGTGTTTCACACAATTTATTAAGACCGGCATGAAAATGAAACTTAATATTTTAGGTATTATATCGAAAGGCCTGACAAGAATCGTGAATCGCCGTTGTCTTATCTGTCCATCTTACTACCAGGTGCGCCATCTCTTGGTTCGACAATCAACCGAAGGTCACCTCAGAATCAATGTAGCGTGAGGAGATCGCCGCACGCGACAATACTAAGTGGCGCAACCTGCTGTTCTCCTAATCAAGATATGCTCGTTAAAAGTCGTCAAAGGCTCTTTTCGAAATCAGTCTATCAGCCGTACCTCAAACCTTGTATTAAGGGGATCGAATTCCGTTCGTTACATCTTTTGATCTGTTTGAGCTATAAGATGAAATTTATAAGTTTATTATTTTTCTCTGTCAGGACAGAGGTCGTTGTCTGATAACACTGAAGAAATCGCAAAGCTACACGGCGTGCCCAGATCACCTTACTTAGAACATTACAACATCTGAATGCCTAAAAAAGTTTGAATTAAATACAAGCAGTTACTGTAGAAAATTATGAGTTAGACCTAATACTGAAATTTTTGGCGCACCTCAAAAACACGACAAATCACAAAAGAGACAATCCAACATTGAAAAACCAGACATTTAAAAAAACAAACATTCAAAAAACAGACATTAAAAAAACAGACATTTCAAAAAATAGACATTGAAAACCAGATATTTCAAAATGCACACATATTTTGAAAGTCAATTTTTTGAAATGTGTAGTTTTGAAATGTCTGGTTTTTGAGATGTCTGTTTTGTGATTTGTCGGCGTTTTGAGATATACCCAAATTTCTCCTATAATTGGCAATATTCGCTAATACGCATGAACGCCTCCTCGCGAGGACTTCCGATATCCACCACCCTAGTAGAAATTTGCACTCGTAACAAGACTGAGCGTTGATAGCCTTGCCCGACTAGTAACTGTCCAGGAATGTAGCCTGGACCAATACGTAACTGATATGGACAGTCCCCGTGTTTAGGATTCTAACCTGGCTCAGATTAGCTTTCCATAGTTGCACCAGGAATTTATCCAAGAATTGCTTTATTACTATGAAATTTATTTTGAGGTAATGTGAGTGTGTTTTTCTATTTTATTTTGTTATGACAAGTTAACATCAAATGAGATTGGGGGTTAACTTGTCAAATACTAATTTTGCAAATTCTATACTCTCTTACTTGAAAGTTATCCAATGGCTAACTTTCAAATCTTTGTTATCTAAATCAGTAGTGATCATTTACAATCAATTTGTTTTTAAAAGCATATTTTAAAATAAAAATGACAAATTATAAGAAATAAATCACATTCATTATAAAACTGTATGTTCATGTCGGTATTGTCCAGTTGTGCCGGAGTTAAGTTGTTTTTATGTTTGTTTCAGTGTTTTTTAAAGATTTATAGGGCAAAAGGTATCCAAATATATTATTATACATTAATTGAATGAGATTCATTTCTTATACATATTTTGTCTGGTCTAAATTTAGTTTTAAAATGAGTGATGTAAATAATGGCTACTGAATAAGATTAGAACTTTTTGCTTACAAAATCATAAATTCTAGCCGGCTTTAACTTTCTTATTATTATGTTTTTTCTTTTCAGCATTATAAGTTCCACCGATGGGTTTTCGACAAATTGGTTCAAGCTTCTGAGAGTAAATGGTATCTAAATATATTGTTTTATATTAATATTATGTTAAATTCGCAAAATTTTAAATCACGTCAAGTGTTAAAATAAATCCTGTCTAAAACATGCCGACATTATTTTGTAGCAAATTATTTTAAAATGAAAGTGGAAGTAAACAATCCACACAAATATAGTATTCATTGTGAACATAAATTTTTATTTATATAATTTAAATGATTAAACATAATTTATTTTCTCTGATATAACCTCAAACTTATTGGAAATAAAATGTTGGTAAAAAATTGGTAAAAATTATGGATAAATGTCCTTTAATCCAATTTTCTTGTAAAACGTGGAAAATGGCTAATAGAAATCCTGGACCTATCTAGAAAACAGATGTTTCTATCGTTCAGGGCAAAACGGGAACAAATCATGCCAAAATTATAGTGGAAATCCTGGCCCTTTCTAGTTTTGCCAAGTCAGATTGTCTAAGCCTGGACAAATATATAATCGGGGAAGAATCAGAGTAATTTCTATTTGAGCTACTACATTTGTATTCTTTTGACCAAACTGACAAAATAGGGAATTTGATTACCAAGTATTGAAGAAACTTTGAATATACTGTAAAAACATGCCCGTGATATCGGATGATTTTAACCGACCTTATAATAAAATACCATATATTGTATCCTATATATTTTAGCTATTCTCCTAAACGAATAGTTGAAAAGTTAAAACTCAAAAAAGTTCTTATGCTAAGTTAAAGTATAACATAATAGGATTTAAAAAATCGTCCTTATCTCAATTTAAATGATATTCCGGTAACATTTTATGTAATAATTTGGTGACGTCAATAATTAGCTTACGTTTCAACATAAAACAAGAACATAATATGTATATTTAGACAGCATATTGATTTTACACCCAATAATTATATAATTAAAATGCCAGTTTTATTTAATTTTATCATTGTTATTTATATTGCAATATCATCGAAATTCATATCAATTCCTATTTTATAAATATTCTCACGCAATTCACGAGCAGCAATTATCTCATAATTTACCGATTTTCTACGCTTAATAATTCTCTACACATAATTATTTCCCTTTCGTTGCAGTCATGTCATGCCCTCTTTTGTTTGGCGGGTAACATTAACGCGTACCCAGCTAGCGAACGTCTCGTTTTCAGTTTGTAATTAAATGTCGCGAACGGCTGCTCCTGCAGCATGAAAGAAGAAAATCTTACCTGGCGAAAAACTTATCGGGTCATTTACTTTCGCCTACTATATTATTGTATAATATTCCAATAAGAGCAGATTTAATTTAATAAGGGTCATTTGTTTTCTTTACGTCTGGATCAGGGGTTAACCTCACCGGTTGTTTGCTAACTAAGACGTCAGTTCGTTCCCTCGCTTCGTCTTTATATACCCATCCCTTTTTTTTCTCTCGCTCACTCAGCACACAATCATCCATTCTCCTTCCGCGTAACTACGGACTGATCCCGAATGAAGAAGCTAGCAATTTGTCGGCTGGTAGTCCCTCGTGATGCGTACCTTATTGCATCGACCGCCTTAGCTTCATTACATCCACCCACATATTGCATCGTTATTTGTATAAATGGTTCTTTCTTAATTAATGTTTTACTGACGTTTCGACTATTGAATTTATTCAATACATAGATATAGCACACATGAAATTTACATCCAATCTTTCAAATTTAAGGTGGTAATAAGTCTGACGAAAATATGTTGCCCATCCACTAATTACTCACTTGTTGACACATTAATTTATTTTCAATTTATCCCAGTGGGAAACCTAGAATTAAATCTGTTAGCACAAAAATCCAGATCAAGCCAGATGTCATGTGATGAAATCAGATTTGGTTATGTCTGGGTAGAGGCAGATATGATGTCCGATCTTAATATACACAAAGTTATATAGGTCCTAATAGATTATGCTGTATATCTAAATATCCATGTTGACCGAGTAAAATCGTTACTCCATCTGGTCATATCTATTTAAATATTCGTATACGATTTTTAATAGATCACCCATGTGGATCCAATAAGATCTTTATTTCGTCTGGTATTATCTACGTAAATAAGTCCAGAACCGGGATCGAATTTGATCCCGACCATGCATGAGTTTGTAGAAAAAGCTTGCCAGCATTATACCCTGGAAAAAGTACTCTTCATAAAACCGACTTGAACTAGAGACATAGAAGAGGCTCATCCTCCAACCGGAAAGCGGTTGGCAATCGTCCTTTTTCTTCGCAAGGGGGCCTCGTGGAATATTCTTGAACAAGTCGGAGTTTAACTCGAAATACGCGCGAGGAAAGAAACTCGTACGAAAAGAGCGTATCGGTATAAAAATAAGGTAAAGACGACAACGAAGCTTGTCAAAGAAGCGACCGCGCGCGACCGAGTGGATACCGGCGTTCGCGGATATAATAAAGATGGCGATATAGGAGTCATAATGTAGTGGTGTGCTTGGAGGATGCACCGGTGTACATTCCGGCGCTCCCATGGGGGAAAGGGAGATAGAAATGCATAAAAATCACCAAAAGGGGTAAGAGGAAGAAAAACAGAGACACGAATAATAACGAAAGGAGAACCGCATTGAGGGGGACGAGGAGGAAAGCAAAGAGGAAGATCGGGAGTCACCGAAGAGAGAAGATCGTCGTAGCCGTCATCCTCTCACTCAGGATACGGTACCAAGACAAGCCCTTACTAATGGAGGAAATAAATTTTGGATTAAATCGTAGCCTGGCTACTTTATAAGGCTGCAATTCTCGCCGCGTCTGAAGTTGCAAGTCGAGAGTAAGAGAAGTGAGAGAGTCGAAAGCATAAGGAGAGAGATGGAGAAATCCGTGCATATGTGACGGGCACATCGGACTTCTCCTTGACGTACCTGCTCGTCGAACCTTCTCCGCCCTTCTCCAACCCACCCATGGCCGATCAGTCGATGCTTTTTGCAGCTCTACGCCATCGTTGGCAACTCGACGGCCTGGATCCTGAACTGCCTCCTCGCGACTCATAGATTTCCTCTCTGCCCGCATCGAGACGGAGACAGGAGAGGTCGAAGGAGGAGTCTCAAGAACGGAGAGTCGAATAAGTTACTGTCCGGTGCGGATAGGAGACGACGGAGGATGAAGAAAGTGAAGAAGAGAAGGAAGGGACGAGTGGAGATAGACGAGGGTGGAGGTGACGCCTGGCGATGGCGGTGGATGGTGTCCAAGAGCGAGAAGGATCGAAAGGAGACCAATGTGTGAAAGAAGGAGACGATGGAGGAGGAGAGTGGGACCACTGGCTGTGCTGTCCTCCATAAATCTATCAGCCGCGGTTGTATAAATACGACTCAATGAGGCGGCCGTGAATCACCCTGACGTGCTTCATAAGTCCCGGGAGTTTATTAAACCGGCGGGCATTTCTCATGTCCGGGGATAAGATCAATACGACCGCGCGCGAGAAGCGAGCCTATACGCGCGAGAGAAGACGAGCCGAGAGTACGCCTCGTTTCGGTATCGGCCCGAAATGACCGCCGGGCAGAGCATGACCTTCGAGTGCCGGCGAACCGAAACAGCATTGCTGCGAATAATTGGAAACAATCAACAGGCCCCGATCGCGTGCGGGGACCGACAACAGCGACGCAACGTCCCGAAGAAAATCAGGTTGTAGGATATTAATGGGCGACTCGCCGAAAAAAGCCAACGACGATGGACGTTATCGCTGGCACGCTTTGTATCAAATTGCTTATCTGCACTCCGAGTTATTTCCTTCAATATGTTATTTATACTGTCTTCTCGACTCGATGCTATGTTTTATCGCCTATCATGAAATGCCGACTTTCAAGAAATTATTTTTTTCCTTCTTCATATTCAGCAGAAGGAGTCAGGGAAAAGTGTATTTATCTTATTGGGTTTTCGGTATCTGTCATCTTTCATTTTAGCGTGAGGAGTTTCAAAACTATTTGTCTATGAGAAATACTGACATCAATTGATGGATGTGTGCCACCTTCATGATTACCTTTCGGTTTGAACAATGTGAAACCAGAAACTTATTTATTTCTGAACGAGCACCTTCTCAGGATGAGGATTTAGGTTCACATGAGAGCAACGCTGTATTCACAAATAACTTGATTTCCAGGCAAGATGCATGGAGCTCAAAGAACTCTCTACTACAAATTTTCATAGTAATTTATGTCAGGCCCTTGCTCAGGAAGGTCACAAATCTGGACAGGACTTAATCCGTGCCATACTCGAGAATTGGTTTCTTGATCTGCACTGCGCGATCCCTGGCAAGCACTTGTCAATTCGGTCTTACATTGGTTAAGAATAATCTAGTCGTAAGAAATGTCAAGATTACTGCCAGGGCGATGAGAATGACCTGGACCTTCAATATCTAAGTTTCCTCAAACAAGCAGTTTCTTGCGCATGAATATTATTGATCGGTATTCGGTGTCAAATCAGAAGGTAACATCTTTTTGGAAAGTAAGTTACTTTGTTGCAACCAGAGTAGTACAGTAATATCTCCCTTAATGGGATGGGTCGGTTCTCGGCTCAACGTCTTAATGGGCCGCGTGAGGGATGGTATCGTTCCCCTTCTACTGCGGTGTTTACCGCTGCGCCAGTGCACTACGCACATGCGCGATGTTACATATACACATGAGTGGGGGGTCGGGGAGGAACGCGTTCGCTCAAAAAGAGAACGGCATCTGGCCGCTCGACAGAATGATCCCTTAAAGAGAAAGCCTATCAAGGGAGATCTTACTGTAGATAGATTGTTATAAGGAACACCATCTGTCAAACGACTCTTGCCCGTGTTCACCATTGTTATGACTCAAATCAAAGATACTCTCAAGATGCAGAATATGAAAAGTTTTCTTGTATAGGAATGACTTGATCACTTATAGCTGTTAGCGACACTTTGTTCTCGGTTTTGTTAACTGATATTGACGAAATCTTTGATAGAAGAAATAATACACCCAATAAACAACTCAACTATGATATGAACTTAGATCATGTGTTCTAATAAATGAGCTAGGTACAAGATTTCTGATCATGAGATCTTTACGAAGACCAACGTGTATTTCTCAATTGCCAATCAGCAGCGGCAATTCGAGAGCTGTTGGTACTTGATTTCAACGTCGGATCATTTATCAAAGAGTCTGCGAACGAGAATGAAATCCAGGAACGAATAGTAGAGGGAGGACGAAGCAAGTGACGGTAACGAGAAAGAGACAGAGAGAGATAAGGGTGGGAGAGAGTTCAAACCAAATCGTTGTACGAAGGACCTGCCCTCCTTCCTTGCGTAGTCTTTAATTAGTAACCGATAAATTCCAACTGGGTAACCTCCCTTTTCTTCAGAGCGCTCCTTCCTTCTTCTTCCAATTTCATCCTTCTCTCTCATCCTAATTCTAACGGACGAACGCGCGGAAAGCGACGCGATCTAATTAGGGGAACGATAATAGGGCGTACGGACAAACTTCCTCCACTCAGATACCCTGATGAGTCCGAATGAGATTGCCTCAAAATGATCGAAGCGTTAATATATATCTCTTCCTTAGTTATCTTTGTAAAGGAAAATATATTGAATGGACAACATGCGTATGCACGGCAATGCGTTCAGACGCAGTGCCGAAGGCATGATCGACTTTAATCATACATCTCGACATGACCGACTGATTTCTCCAACCGCTGGTGTAATAGATAATTGCGAGACAAACCTAACCGTCAAGGGACGAATGATGGAATGCAAATTGCGCACTACAGTGAGTAATGAATGACGAGTTAAATACAGTGGTTTACTGCGAGGAATATTTTATTGCACAATGAGCATTTATCACAAAATCAACGAACGGAATCTAATCCTACTGAAAAATGTGAATGCAGGTACTTGAAGGAGATTGTTTGATAACACAATCAAGTTATTACTATTGAGTAATACATTTTTTGTTGGATTCGATAAAATTGCAGTTATGATGATTGGAAATGGGTTAACAGAATGATAAGATGATAACGGTATAAAATACGAGTGGTAACTTGAAATACCTTTAACAAAGATGAATGACCATCGATTTTCCATTTAAATGAGTTTTTAAAAGAGAGACGTGGAGAACTATATATTTTATGGACATCTTATTTCCTTAATAAGAGAACCAGTCAACGTGAACCAATAAGGTACCACTCGGAGCTTACCATTAACGTCGCATTCCTTGTCCATAGAGTGCGCATCGAGCGCACGTTGGTATAAATCTGCATCTATCGAATACGAGTACACGCATGCAGGTTCCGATCATGCAGCGGATCGAGTGCGCTAATATATAAATATACATAGACGTACGTGCAGTTGGTATATATAAAGCGCGAGAGCGCGTATGCAGCCGTTTCGAGCCGATTATCTACTCGGCAGCATCGGCAAAGTTGTGATTTAGTATTTTCCACGCCGTTAATTTATTGCCAAGCCTACCACGTTACGGTTAAACATAGTTCATTACCGCGAGCTGTAATTAAAGCATATAATAACGAGTCGTAACCCTCGAGGCCACCGCTCTTGTAAATCTTGCGGCCGACAACCCCAAGAGCGCTGTTTACTGCGAGAAAGGACTGGAGAGAACTCTTGGCGAGGCGCGCGCCACGCGGCCTACCCTCCCATCCGTTTTCTTCGCCCTACTTAGAGTGAAATGCCCAAGGAATTGCCGTGTGGCAGGAGCAATAACAGCCCAACTTCTTCCGAAGCCAATAACTCAAGGGAGTTGGAGTGATGAACATTTCAGGAACTTGCAAATTGTGATGCTGAAGTGCAAAATCTGAATTGATTCCATAGAAGCTTCAAGTACATCCGGTGTAGCATATGCCTAATGATTTGGATTGGTACAGACGAAGCGATTCACAAACATTATTTTATACTACCGAACGCGCCGATGGTTTCTTGTACTAAACTTCAAAAATGAAATTGGAAAGAATCCATTAAGTAAAGGGAGACGTTGGGATAGAACGAACCTCGAGTTTTCTTCATGCGCCTTCCTGGCGACAAAACACCAATAAAGGAATTCAAAGTCTGAAATGTAGAAATTCAAATTCAAAATTGGAGCTCCGACAAGCGATACTATCGTGATCTGATCATATCTCCGCTGATTACAATTAGGTCAGTGCAAGCTTGCTGCTTTCTCTTTAATCTGAGACACCAGAATCTCTCCACACTAAGGGGTAGTAGGTACCGAATTACACTATATTTCCGATCTACAAAATTCTTCTTTACATGAAAGCGATAAACAAGTCTTGAGTGACAGTGCTTACACAATCTGGATGTATCCTCTACTCTCTATGTGAATCTATTTGAAACGAGCACCTAACCCGGTCTTCAACGAACCATGTCAACATCAGATTAACACCGCTAAAATCGTCCGCGCCAACCACTCTGCATCTCGATCAAATCATCAATAGATAACAAAATTATGAATTTGCAGCGTAGCATTTCATTAATTTCGCTTCCATAACTTTGCGAATCATCGACGTTTGTTCCAAGTGTTTTAACCTCTTTTTATCATGATTGCAGGTTGCATTGATATCGCTTGAAACTCTTACTTTGGGATTCTTGGAGACGATGATTACAAATCCGAAGTCAGAATTTTGGAATTTAAAATGGCGGATCCAATATGGCGGATCAAAATTTGTAAATTTATATCGAATTAAATGTAAATTTTGTATTTTGGGGTCTTCGAGGTCACTGATTATGAATCCGTGATTAAACATTTTAAATTCAAATTCGCGGATCCAATACAGCGGATTAAAATTAGAAATTCTGGATTTGGTATTATGAATGGATTTGAATCGTGCAGAATCTTATTGTGCTTACTACTTATTGCGTGAAATTAATTGATAAGTTTCATTTACATAAATAAGATATTCGAATAATAACAGGAACTTGAACACGTACTACATCCATGCCCTTAGTTCCAGGTAGAGCAACTTATGATGACAGAAGCTGTTCTATCAAATAAAAAATAAGGAATTTGTTATGTCTTGTAACTTTGTTACGTCCTGTTACAAAATTGTTGTAAGGTTCGGTAGTAGTAGAGATGGTGTCCTGAAATTATTAGATTGTCCATCAAAATATCCTGAACAAACTAAGAGCGACATTTTGCTGAACGAAATACCGGAGTCGTATATAGGGACGCGCTGGACTAGACCAAATATGGCGATTAAAACTCAAATGATATGTCAAAGTGTTTACATAGGTACCGCAAATCTCCCTTTGATTTGTAATATTAATTTGATTGCGACAACAGTTATATAACCTAGATAATGATTAAATGAACAATGTATTAATTCGTTACTTCAAACAAGACGTTTTTCTTCGAGATTATCTTCAAACTTTACTTATAATTTTGATTTATACGTATTTTACGTTAAGCAGTACCCATGAAATACTTCAATAATTAAGGAAACATTTGAGATATTTGGAATTACTTTAATTAACTAATAGCGTTTGATGAAGTGATATTTAAATAAACTGTATCAACAATGATTGTTATTCAAATTATTAATGATGGACTAGCGTTTAATTGTGTTTTAATAACTTCGTCGGTCAACTGCAGATTGATTTTCTGTCAAATCTTTATCAAAATATCTGCGAGATTAACCGATCATCGGTCAACGGTAAGTTAAAATTCGAATTAAATATCCATTGAATATTCATCTGTCACACAACAGACATTCACAAATTTATATCTAAAGTGAACTCGAATTAAGATCCACCACAATACATCATAATTCGGTTTAAACCTTCTTATGAAGAAAATTGTCCATGATTACGTGAAATAACGTTTAATTAATTCAAATGCTGTAGCATCATAAATGGGGTTATTTATTTAAGTATTTCTTAGTATTTAATCAAATGATGATCATTCAAAACAAGATTGGCGATTATAAAGTCATTCTACAATAGTCATGTTTCATAATTATACTCTGCTAAAGTATTGCACTTTTCCGATCAAAGAAATCGCGATGTCGACATCAAAAATGAAATTTAGAAAAAAAATGTGTTTTTTTCACATACTTTTGCCAAAATGAAAGGAAAATACTCCATTTTTTCAAATTTTGAAGTCACCCCTCGACAGAGCACCCTCCAAAATAGTAAATAATATACATACTGAACTGTCTGTGTATTCTGTTCAGTTTGAAATATGCGGTGGAATTTGTACATGGGAAACGTGCATTCTGGACGTTAAAGGTTAATAATTGAACAAAAATGCTAAATTTTGATTTGAGACAAAATACTTGTCTGCCAATAAAAAAGAATTGTCAGCATAAGAGGTAAATTGTTTAAATGCAGTGAAATCAGGATTTTACTAGTAACAAATTTTATCAGATATCTGATTACGGAGTAGACATTTTGTTTTGCAGTGGGGTTACTGCTTACGTTAAAGATTTTATTCTAGTTTTTATAAGAAATATATATAAGAGAATAACCTGGCGTTATTACTGTAATAAGAGTCTTTTAAATTGGAATAAATACTGATCAACTTGAATATCTATCAATCAAGTTAGGTTATTCAAATTCATCATTAAGTGATTACATCGTTTTGAATCCAGCTTTTGGCTTGTTTCTATCCAGTTTACATTTCTTCTGTGTTAAAGTTGTAGGGAAACTGGACAGTGTAACAAAAAACTGAACAGATTTCTACCAGGATGGCTTCTGCATTTTTAAAGTACATTTATCTGAGAGGAGGTGTAAATCTGGAAGATACTGGATAACTTCAAATACAGTTAACGAATTCAGAAAAGAATGATTACGATTCTTTAGTTATATCTATAATCTTTGACCATTTCGATTTCTGCTTTATTTTTCGGAGCTTTACAAATCATACGCTTACATTCTTCGAAAATTTATAATGTAAGATTTTTAGAAACTCCCTGTACAAAATCGTTAATAGGAGAAGTGTGGACTATTTTTGCTATTCGTGTTTATTGGTTACACTTTTTAATATGAGCTATACATTTTTTGTATTATTTATCTGCTACTTAATCGGATCCAGCCCACTAAAATGTTTTTACAAATGATCATATTGATTCCATTGAAGCTTTCGCTTTGAGTACCTACATTAATATTCTTGGAAACATTAGATTCGGTATGAATTATTATAATAGAAAATTAATTTTAAGTAACTAAATGTCACATAACGCATTATATACACTATTCTGATGTATAATTATATCGTCGATATTAAATTCAATGTATTTGGTGGGGTGCATTTATTGAAGCCATTAACATGTCATATTGGACATTCATTTTCATTAGACTCCACAATTAAAATGCTTAATGTTCGGGATATGGCAACATTTTGTGGCATTAGCAATTTCATTATTGAGTATAAACTCAAATCTTCTCATCAATGCATATATGTAATAAAAACTGATATGATAATTTTTTAAATTTTATGTAATTGGACTATGAAAGAAACATTGGTATAATAGAATAATAACAATAGTGTAAAATGTGAAAATCTTTCGTATTTGCATAATAATAATTAAATGGAACCAACATTTTTTTCCGAATTTGATGGAAACTCATAGCGGAACGCTATAGTTAAGTATAGGTAGTTCGTTTCATATAATGAAAGACTCTTATGTTCTGAGTTTGAATATGTCTTGTTTATTTCCATTGTTCGAAAAGTATGTTGAAGTGAAAGTATTTATTGTAATAAGGACTGGAGATTTTTCTGAATGGTGATACCTATAAAATATATAATGTCTATAGAGGACGAATAAAAAACAGAGATAAGGGATACTGTGATACGAAAAATTACAAAATAGATGAACTTCCGTATTGAAATGGTGAACAACGCATCAAATATTTCCATCAATAAAGGGTAGACTTTGTTCTAGCATTGAAATCAGTACTACACTAAACGGAAAGAGGGACTTCATAAAGCGCCCAAAATTATCCTCTACTTTTAAGTCCATTACAATGAAACACAATTAAAAAATATCGTTATTCCATGCTATAACTGGGTTTGCTGCAAGTTCACTCCTATGAACCCCTACAAATAGAAAAACTATCCATTTACATGGGTATGTGAAGTTTGAAATGAGTAGAAGCACAGATAAAATATTTCTTTACGGGAATTCTTTTGCATTTAAAAACTTATTTATAAAATACTTTATCTACGCTTTTGGTCATTACACATCCTCATATATATAGTTTCAAATTTTAAAGGTTGATGAGGTGAACTCGGGCAAACTGGGATGCCACGTGGATTGATTGAATTGCGTTTGGTTCATTTATCGCTTTTAGTTTAAATTTTATTGGGCTCAAATATAGGGAAAGATTTTGGGGCCGCTTCTTCATAATCCAGCTAACCTATAATTTCGACTAAGATGACAGTTATGCTCATGGAGGAAAAAAGATATTTCCGAGTCGCTACTTGTCTGCAATTTGAGAATCGATACCAAAACCTAAGTACCGGAAAATGAAAGTGTGTAAAGTAAAATATGGACTGCCAAAGGAAATTGATGGAACTGCTCACTTAACAAATGAATAAATTTATTTATTTCGAAATCGAAAGAGGTGCGATTCGAAAACATCAAGTTGATTACTTCGATTTTTCATTTCCAGACAATCGTTTCGTGTTTTTCCTATAATTTTCTGATTTCAATTAGCATAATTCCCCCCTAAACCGTGAAAGAAATCTTCATTTGCAACAAAACTTCAGAGAAAGATACCAAATTCTTAACAGAGTTGCCAAATTCCTCGTAGTCTCATAGAGATTGGATGTGGAGATTTTTGGTCTTGACAAAAAGGTCCGTATACAAGGAAATTCGTTTTAAATGTGGTTCAGCCTCACTGTGATCACAGTTTGGCAGATTCTCTTGGATTTCATTTTTGTTCAAAAAGTGATCAGTTTTTTTACCAATATGCATCAATCCAATGTCTACCATCGTTTCTAGCTTATTTTAAATATGTTTCAATAAACTAATTTGATTTGGATCAATTTGATATGTGTCCTGATTTGATTCAGAGATCCAGATAAAAAAAAAATTCATCCAAAAATTTTAAAAAATTTCGTAATATTTCTCGATGAATTCTGAGAACTTTTCATTCTTACCATTTTTTTTTTAAAGTTCGTAGTTTTTGGGTTAGAGGGTCCAAATATGTCTGCATTTTGAAATATCTAGTTTTTGAATGTCTATTATATATGTAAATGTTTGGTTTTTGGGTGTCGGGTTTTTATAGTGCCTGTTTTATGATTTGTCGAGTTTTTGAGGTGGACTCGGAAACAATACGTTCGGTTATGAACACCCTTTCATTTTTGGCTCACAAATTTTGCTCAATTAGATATTATGCAGATATATGCATATGTTTGGATAACTAGAGACCTCAGTTAACCACTATTGAAGAAACTCAATTGATTTTATCGATTAGAAAATGTTGGTTAAACATTTAGTAGAGTCGTCATTATTGGCATACAAAACTTTTTGGTTCGGTTGTGAACACCATTGAAAAATCTACTAGAAATATGAAAAAATAGAGTAAAATTGCCCCAGATATATACAGAAATGATAATTAATTGATTTCAAAAACCTTTAACGATAGAAAAAGAACAACAGATACCTATTATTCTTCACCCTCTTCACCAGTGTCTTACGCATTTGAGCAAACATCAACCGGCACAGAGAAAAGTGAAGCAAACGAAAGACGAACGGAGAAAACTTGGAGAACCAAGAATCGATTATAAATTATACAATACATACGACAATATTTTAAGTTTTGCCAAAAAAAGGGGTGAACTGAATATTGTAGCTACATTAAAAACTCATAAAAAAACTGTTCTTTTGCACATTGTGGTGGCTGTCGCTATTAAATCACAAAATATAATAAATTTGCTATGTAACTATGCGTTGTATTTATATTTTCGGTAAACCTTTACAAAACGGGCATCCTCACAAAAAAAAATTTATTTATACTATTTCGATGTATTTTTGCCCGCTGATTACGAATATGATCATAAAAATTGGGGGTCCGACGCATTGAAGCCGCTATCTTGAAAAAACAGCCAAAAAATGGGTATTTTTTTAGTTTTTTGGATTTATTTCGAAAATTAGGCATCATACGAAAAAATGTTTCCAGCAAAAAATGTAGAGCGTAAAATTTTGTATAAAAATGGTCGAATAAATTTTTTTCGTAATCGCAAAGGGCAGCACGTAAAACAGCGATGAATGTGACGGTAATGTTTGTTTACGTCTTTAGCCGAGTTTGCGCCCTAGGCCCACGCAGTCGTCATTATAAGGACACATACATTTCATGGGTTTGATTATTACAAACATCTGATGGTTAGAGGTTAGGCTAGTATAAAAAAAGGGGGGTCTGGGGGGCGGAGCCCCCCAGAATGCAAGCGCTCCAGAGGCCCAAGCAATAGTAATTACAGGGTCATATACTTCACACATTAGCGTAACCTCTATCCAACAGATGTTTGTAACAATTGAACCCACGGGAAGTGCGTGTCCCTATAATTACCAATGCGTGAGCCTAAGACGCGCTTGCGTGCTGGGGGGCTCCGCCCCCAGACCCCCCGTTTTTATACTAGCCTAACCTCTAACCAACAGATGTTTGTAACAATCGAACCCATGTGAAATACATGTCTCTGTAATTACCACTGCGTGAACCTAGGAAGTGCTTACGTACTGTGGGGCTCCACCCCCCAGACCCCACTTTTTTCTACTGACCTGATATCTAATCATCCAGATGTAGGTAACGATCGAACCTAAGGAAGCATTCAATGTCCCTGTAACCATCGCACTACATAAGACTATACGATATATAATGAAAATGCCCAGAACCTCGTTTTGAGCACGTTCAATACTCATTTGCGAGCTTATCGTTAGTATTTAAAAAAAAATGTATTGTATCTTTTCTGTAGAGAATTTTTTGCTCTACATTTTTTGTTTGAAACATTTTTTTGTCAGATTAGTATTTTTTAAAATAAATGTAAAAAACTACAAAAATACCCGTTTTTTGGATGTTTTTTCAAGATAGCGGCTTCAGTACGTCCGACCCCCAATTTTTATGATCATATTCGTAATCAGCGGGCAAAATTACATGAAAATACTGTACTTAAATTTTTTTTTGCGAGGATGCCCATTTTGTAAAGGTTTACCATATTTTCGTTTCATTAAATTTGATTTGTACGGTTTTTAAGAACACCGAAAAATAGATTTGTCCGTCACAACGGAACCTCTTACCCTACCTTTCAATTTTTTTTAAAATTCGATTTTTGTAGGATCGAAATTGAAGCAATAAAAATAGCCTTTTGGGCGTTAATGGTTAACTGTCCTCTGTACCAAATTCATCCATGAATTACTAGCAAAGTGAATTGCAATATCATGATACTGGTATACTTTCATACTCGAAGAAATCAGTTCAAACATCACCAGTCAAGTACGCAATTTCGTAAGATGAGAGGAGAGCACAGGAACATCTTTCGAAAGTGACGTTTGAAAAATCTCCCACAATTACGTCGTAGCACGGGCTGTTTTCGATCACTCGTGAACCCGGGGCAGTGAAGCTCGTCGGCGCGCGGCCGTTCGCCGTACGGCGGTGTGCCGTTTATTTTATCTGGCGAAAGCATATATATCCAGCGCCACTCATTGACGAACATCGCGGCGCTCTATTGCGCGCTTTCTTTCGGAATGCACGGCGAAAATATTCGGCCCGAGGGAGAGGAGGCTGTCGGGTAAGGGTACCAGAGACGGTTACAGAGGGAAAGGAAGGGGTGAGGTACAGGAGGTTGAATGTTTCTTCTAGGAGCCCGCCGCACGATTTATGGAGCCAAGTGACGGGAGGTGTTTATTGTGCAGCATCTGTTACGTTACTCTCCGGCTCTCCCGCCTGTCTTCCTCCAACTCTCGGGAATCCCCGCACCTCTCGCTCCCTCGCGCGGCCAAACTCCGGCTCTCGCGCGCGAGCTTTGCAACAGCCTGCCATCATACATACAACAGACGCCCTCGATTTATAGTTTTGAATTAGACGAAGTATAAGGTGAGTGAGAACTGAGAGAAGGAACGCCGAAGAGAGACCGAGAGAGACGGAAAATGAAGCTGGGAAGGGAGGAACGCGAGTGTACATCAAGTTTACGTTCTTTGCGGAATTTTCCTATGCCAGGCTGACGATGATGTTCTTTGTCGGAAAAGTTACTGCCCTTTAATTCCTGATTTTATCTTTTATTACTTTTTTTTTTTAAACCATAAACATTAGCAAATTTATAGCATAAACAAAGTGATTAATAATTTTTAATAACTTACGAAACTCGCAATTTTTAATACTCCTACTGAAAAATCCGAAAAAATAATGGGGTTTTTTAAAAACTTTTGAAAAAAAATTAAGTTTTGATTCAGAATTTTTAACCAGATTTCACAATTTTTATGCAGAGCATTTTCCATTTTTCGTGCCAATTCTGGTAGAAGCAAATCATCCACTAAAATAAGTGAAATTTATTTCTATGAGATTTTTTATGCTCCTGATTCCATTTTCAAGTTCAGTTTCCATTTTGCAAAATCCTAAATGGGTGAAAATAAGGGTTGAGGGTGAAATTTTCACTTTTACTAGAAACTTAGATCTAGGGGTTTTTGATATTGCCGATTCCATTTCTAAGCTCAGTTTTCATTTTAAAACATCCTAAAGGGTTTAAAAATAAAGGTTGAAGGAGGGTGGAGAAGTGGAAAAATAAGGGTTGTAGGTGGAATTTTTAGTTTTTCTAAAAACTCAGATCTACAGGTTTTCGATACAGCTGATTCCATTTCCCAGATCATTTTCTAATTTATAAAATTCTAAAGGGGTGAAAAATAAGGGTTGAAGTTGTGTACATATAGATTTAAAAAGAAGAAACATTATTCGCATGAATATTCCGGGCTCCACACCTATGCATGTACAGCCTTGAGATGACGTTGTGTCACCATTCTCGATTTAGGTCTTTAACCCTTAAATGCCTCACGTCTGTAAAATCTCATATATGACACACGGGGTCTTCGCGACCTCATCGTGAAAAATATCTGTTAACCTTTTTATTTTTTGATATTTATTTACGTACATTTTTTTCAACGCTGTTCAAACTGTGTAAAATGCTTACATTAAAAATTCAATTTAAATATTGTATACAAAATAAAGAGTGCGAAAAAAATACATCATCAATAACGTTGCAGCTGTACATATTCTTATTAAATTTTATTGAAAAATTGTTTTAATTACAGAAAATGTTTACAGTTAATATCAAATATAATATAAAGAAAAGAAAACTGTTTTGTCGATCGCATGTTGATACGCTTCGTCACGTATTAGCGTTTTTATTATACGTCGACTCCGCAAATTATAGGCCATCTTAAAAGGAGAAAAACAAACGTAATAACCGACAACAAAATTATTACCACCGTATATGACTATATTAACCTTAAAAATTGGTAAAACACTACTAAAATACGACAAAAAATATTCTCGAGGGTACTCCGGATCCCACTTTAATATTGACGCGCTCTAAATAGCTGCTGCGACAGAACTGACTACTAATAAGTGTGGAGAAAGATAGTTCAAACCCACAACGATCAGAGAGAACTATAAGTTCTATTTTTGGCGGGAACATTTGAAAATTTGTCATTCAAAACGGTCTGGGATCTTCCGGACCCCGTGTGGAATTTAAGGGTTAAATCGAGGTTCTACTGTACAATATACGTTATTTTATGTCCGTTATCATAAATTATGCGAAACTGACATTAAATTCGCAATCAGCGACCTCGAAAACCGCAGTGTCGAAATTTATGCTATATAGAAGGATATCATTTTGAGGTTAGGATCTAGAATGTCAAAAAAAAAAACAACCAATTATTCAGATACAGCATGCCGAAAAACCGTTGTATAACAATTTTGGTTCAAATCGATTGAAATCTTCAAAAGTTATTCAAATATGTACATATATGATACAGTGCCAGTTATGTCGCTTTGTTTGTATATATACAGGGTCATCGAAAAGTATCGGACCCCCCTAATATCTTCAGTTAGAATGCACTTAGGAGAAAATGTCCAATAGCAAAGTTGTATGGTTTCAAGCGGGGAGTAAGATGATGACCTTGACTTTGACCTTGACCATGTCCTTCACGGTCATTTCAAGGTCAATCTTATTTTTTTAAATAGAACCCCCTACATTTTATTGCATATTCTTATAGCTTATCTCGAGAGCTTTCCAAAACACTATAATAAAATATTTTTTTATTAAGTACTTTTTGAGTTATAAAGTTATAGTTATAAATTAAGTAATTTTTGAGTTAACAATTTGTTAACTTCAAACCTGTATAAATGCATTCTTACTGAAAATATTAGGGGGATCCGATTAATGTATTTTCTTTAAACCAATTAATTGGTCTCATTATTCCGCGCACAAAAGTATTAAGGTTATGATTACTGAAAACTAAATAATATTTTACAAGATATTCTACATTTTGTGTCAAAAAATTGTTAACTTCAAACCTTTATAACTCAAAAAGTACTTAATAAAAAAATATTTTATTATAGTGTTTTCGAAAGCTCTCGAGATAAGCTATAAGAATATGCAATAAAATGTAGGGGGTTCTATTTAAAAAAATAAGATTGACCTTGAAATGACCTTGAAGGACATGGTCAAGGTCAAAGTCAAGATCATCATCTTACTCCCCGCTTGAAACCATACAACTTTGCTATTGGACATTTTCTCCTAAGTGCATTCTAACTGAAGATATTAGGGGGGTCCGATACTTTTCGATGACCCTGTATATATCATACAGTACCACTTAACCGGTTAATGGTAAGTTCTGTTCATTTGTGTATGTTCAGTAATACTCATCAAAATTTTCAGATATACCCAACTTTCGAATATCTTCTTTAGATAAACATTTCATTATCGTTTTAAAAGGTTGTATTTTGTGTAAAAAAATATCGAAATAAATTTTCATTTTTCAAAAAATATAAATATGAAAAACTATATTTTATTACACAGTCACGCAGTAAAACAGTTTTTGTATCGGCCTGGGTATCTCACTGGATATACTGAATGTTTTTTGGGTCACTAAATCGTTTTAACCACAGCAGGTGATGGTTTAGTCATAACCTCAAAAAACATTTTAAATTAAATAAAAAAATATTTTTCTTCGACTAGGTGGTTTCGCAGTATTTAATATTACATGTTGTTGGAGTCACTGAATTCCAATCGGAAGTCGGTTTAACGTCAGCTGGTCAGGGTTTAGCCATTATCTGAAAAAAAATAAATAAAAAATATTGTGTAATCTATGTCATTAATAGTTTGCTGTGAGAGATTATATTTGATGACTACGACGTTACATGGTTACAGAGTGATAAGATTATAGGGTTAAGCGTTTATAGCGTTATTAGGTTATGAGTTCAGCTGAATTATCGATGTGTTACCAGTTTTCAGGTTTAAAATTAAAAATAATAAAGTTTCGGATTAGCGGGTTTAACAGTTTTAATTGATTTTAGAGTCCTTTTTTGAGGTTATGGCCGAAAAAACTGACTTATGGGGATTAAATCGACCTCGGATTCGGATTCAGTGATCCTAAAAATATAGAGTGTATACAGCGAAACCCCCTAATCGAAGAAAAAAATTGTTTAGTGTTTTTGGGATTATGTTGAAACCCTGACTTGTTGGGGTTAAAACGACCCCGGATTCGTATTCAGCGACCTAAAACACATATCGTGTACATACTGAGATACCCAGGTCGAAAGAAAATTCATTTTTGTGTGGCTGTGTTATTTATTAAAAAAAACACCTGGATTGTTTAATGTATTTTTGATGCAGTAGGCATAATAAGTTCATTTTACGCCATTACATAATTTGCAGGCTTAAAATGCTTATTTTACGCCCACCGAAAAGCAAATCGAGGCACAAAAACATTGTACGCCTAGTGCACTAAAATAGTATTTTTCTATACAAGGGCGTAATATGCGATTTTACGCACCGCTGTTTATTATGAGATTAGATAGGATCGGTGCGTAAAATCGAATTCTCACTCCCGTATATCGACCGGCATTTTACGCATAGTATGTCAAAAAATAATGTTTCAATCTCAGCAGTAGAATTTAACATAGTTGAATTATTAGGTACATTTTTGTTTAATGTAATCATATTTCTAGTAGTGCAGAATTAGTTAAATTTATCGAATTTTTTAAACAATTTGAGCTGCACTTTCGACATGTCTCAATTAACATAAGATTGAGAAAACACGTAAGAGACCCGAAAACAAAATACAATAGCCAGAAATTCCGCAAATTACGTCAATTTGCTGCAATTGCTGCTCGAAATAGAATTGTGCAAGTCAGACAGGTTTTGTAATTTCGTTAAAATTACAGTTATACGTAATGTTTTTTAACAGTAATTACCATAAACTTATTTCGACGTCAATATATTAATATAAGTGAATAACGGTCAACGCAGTAAACAACGGAACTGAAATAACATATAATTATGTAAAATTCAATAAATAATTTTTACCGACTTCGAAATTCCAGCGCTGTAACTGTGCAAAGAAACATTTCATGTGTTCACTGACACAACTTCTGCAAATTTGGTTAAGAAATGATGGAGAAAAATTGAGAATAAATTTCGTGAAAAAACCTTTGAGCAATACAAGTCCTATAAATGTCTTTGGATTGTGTCCTGCTATGCATCCTGTTTAATTTTAATGACGTTTCGGGTTTCTATTTCAGTTTGTTAAACAGCGTTCGCTGTAGTTCGCTTTTTGACGGAATGAAGATTGTTTGCAGCCATCTCTTTTTCTGTTAATAAAGCCGAAAAAAATCTTCGTCAAATCTGAACCTTGAATGACGTTTGTAACGCCGTAAACACGATCTTACATAGCCGTTACTAACTTATATTTACAATGTTTATATTGATGTCGTTTTTATACTTTTTTCTCCTTTCCCAAACATTCCTAACTTGATTAACGTCCAGTCGTCGTAACTTTCAAGTAAATCGGCAATATAAACAAGGTAAATCTCAAGTCGAAATTTAGTCACGGTCGGCATTTTGACTAATAAGGCATATTGCGATTTTAGAGGATGAACCGATGAGAGCTCGAGGTGATATTGTGGTAAATACGACCTAATATTAACTCAAATTAGACCAGTAATTATGTTCTTGGTTTGAATAAAGCAGAATTTATAGAAAAGTAAAATGTTGTTTATTAACCATTATTGAAATAATACAACTTTGACAAAATATTCGTAATTGGTTTGTTACCAGGAGCAGCAAATTCGATGTATTCAATTGTTACTGCTACTTATATCGAAGAAAACAATTCAAACTAGTATTGGCGTAGTGCCTCGCTCGCTTCGCTCGCTCAGAATCATCTACCCAGTGGAGAGTCGGCTATTCCTTAATACTCGTTCGTTTACTAACATCTTTCAATTATATTATAAAATTATATCGATATTTGGGGGTCCAATCATATTTGGGTGCAAGTGGCTTCGATATATATGTTACAACAATATAGTGTTTCTTAAATATATGAAAATTGAAAATGAATTTACAACTATGAATTATAGCCTGAGTCGATGTAAAATAGAACATGTGCATTTTCAAAACTTCGACCCCGACAACAGGCCAGCCGAAGTATTAATAAATAAAAGTTGCAAAACAATTACTTCAAGCACTTTCATTGTAATAGACTATTCGATGCATATTACATGTTTACTATGTTTGGCTAATTACTGTCTGTATTATTATGATATTATATATACAATATATATATATATATATATATATATATATATATATATATATATATATATATATATATACATATAATTCGTCAAATATATCTTGAAAGAGTCGAAAAGATCTCTGACGGATATCTTTTAGATATCTCTAAGACATCTTTTAGATATATCGAAATAGTTATTTTCGTATCAAGGGCGTGAAAGAACTTATGCGCCCGTAGGTGATCACCGCACTCGAGGGGCTGGCGAAGACTACTCCTGGGGGTAGGGGGTCGAAACGTTGAAATTTGATGAAAAACTATAGGCTAATTTTTATACCCGAAGTGACCAAATTCAATCTTTTTCAGACAATAGTTATAAGCATTTTAAACCAGTTTTTATGGCATTATCTTTGACTTTAGGAAGAAAATACATACAACTTTTTTTGTATAGAATTTAATGGTCTATCTTCTTTGTTTGAAACATTTTTGAATGAAATTTGTATTTTTACAAAATAAAGGCAAAGAACTACGAAGAAACGTAATTGGGGCTAATGTTTTTTAGTAATGGATGGATTGATCTGCGCCAAAATTTAATCAGATCTCCGTTACGCCAAGAGACGTATTTAAACAAAAAATTATGTCATTACGCTTATCCCTACGCGAATTATCGCGCGTCAAAAAACGGGACGTACGGACGTACGTACACACAAGATCACGCACACAAATTTTTTTATTGTTGAATTGGGCTCCTTGCGGTCTGAAACGTCGACATTTGATGAAAAACTATTGGGTAATTTTTATACCCGAAGTGACCAAATTCAATACTTCGTCCAGACCATATAATATAATTATATAATCATATAATTCAAATAGACTTTTTTTTTAGCCATTTACAAACAAGGTACTTAGTATCATATCTACAAATGCTTTGGCAAAAATATATGAAAATAGCCTATCAGATACTTTGTTCAGTCTCTGGAGAACTTTCGAAATATTAAAAATGTTAAATTTGTATTTCTTGGATTCACAAAATTTAATAATTAGGTTTTTTTCTTATTCCTTATGACCCTAGAATTGCAATGACATAATATTGATTGATGTGCTACCAAAATAAAAATGTAATATTTGTTGGGGTCGAATATTAAAAATAGCGTGGAATTCCTCATAAATGCATTTACCGGTAATGCAAGTTGGCCTACAAGTTGCGTTTCAAATTTGCGAAAGGTATCGTTTCATCCAGCCTCCAACACTGTCTCTTCGCTCTTATTTCCGCACAGTGCGTCCTTCTTCGGTAGCAGTCTCATTTAGCTCGTCTCTTTTTCTCCAGTCAAATTTCCCGTCGGTCGGTCTTTCTCATTCAGCCGCGAAGCGAGTTGTACGTGCCCGCTCGCAGTCTTCTGGCAAAGTGTGTGACTGCCGTTGACTGCGCGTTGCCGGAGACAGTGAATGACTGCACTGCACGTGACACGAGACTGACAGGTTTATGCGAGCGCGCGTGTGGGAACATAAAAGGGAACACGTAGCTAGCTGCCTGCCCGTGATGTACGTCTGTTTGTGTAAATGACACGGACCGAGTGAGTGACACCTCTCTCCCTGGCGAGAGACCCCTTCCACCCCCGCAAACTTTCCCTCTTTCGCTTCCGTTTTCCTAACTCCCACACTGCAACGTTGTGCCACCAACCCCTACGAAAACTCACCCTTGAAACCACACTTTCCTGCAAAGAGTTGTTCTCCTTTGACGAAGTCTAGTCCTTTGCTCTTTCTTCTTTCTCAATAACTAGCCCTATTCTTCGCTCTCCTCTCTGTGGCTCCTCGACTTCCGCTTTCGATTCCCGTTGCTCCCTTGCTTCTGTTACGGCTCGCCTCGTGCAGGTCTTCCCTCGTGCCAGTGCTGTTTGTTGGCTGTCACTGACGACACAAAGCCTGCACTTGATACTAACCGTATGACGAGATCGCGAAAACGCTATCCAGGGTAGCCAAAGAACACAATACAGAGTTGCGTGTTTGAGGAAACTATAATAGCAACTTGCATAACATTCGTTACTGTTAGGGCTTATATTTATACTTCTGGATCTTCAAATTCCTAATTAGAAAGGTTGCACATTTTATAGCCATGCACATAAATTATGAATCTGATTATTGAGATAGGCATGAAGAGGATTCAGTGGTCTTGAACATCTGCATTTAAAATCAGTTGTCTTGTGGGTATCTTAAATAAAGTATCTTTTTGACTCGATTTCTCGGCCTAGGGCGAAACTTTCGGCCGCGAATTATCGAGTCCTACGGCAATCGGATGAAAAAATACAAACTGACCATTACCGAGATCAGTCTGCAGTTATCGGCATCGTTATCACTAATTCGCACGAGTATCATGTACTATTTTTTCAAACATTGTGTGGAAAGTTCGCGTCATGAGTTGATAACATTTCAGGGAGTAGAAATTTTTAATTTGTGGTTGAAAACACAATATACTCTTTCAACCCTCCGCCCGTAAAACTCGATTTCTCGGCCTAGGGCGAAACCTTCGATCGCGAATTATCGAGTCCTACGACAATCGGATCAAAAAATACATTATTGATCACAGGCCAAATATCAATCTCCGACGAGTCTGGTTGTTACCTTCGCTCGGGCGACAAACTTCACAATTTTCGAAGATCGATAATTGCGCCCTTGGTACATAATATACTATTTAAAATGCGTCTTGATTTAGGCGTAATAAAAATTGTTTCAAAATTTAAGATATTTTATTTTTCAGGACTTCGGATGGCTTCTGTTGTATTTTTTCAAGTGTTTCAAAAGGAGATCGAATTAAGTCCAAATCACATAGTGAACATTCCTTAAATTAAAGAAACTTTTGTTAAATATTTATTTATTGATTTGAGGATAACGACACTAAAGCAAGATGTCAAGAAATTACCAACCTAACGTAACCTAATCTAATCTTAGAAGCGAAATTTCATCATAATTCGTTGGACCGGATGTCGAGTTATCGTAATAGACACTTAAATAAAACACCGAGAGTAATTAACCCATTTAGTAGGTAGTAAATTGGACTATTTTTTTCTTTTCGTGAAAAGAATTATATTTCTTAACTATATAATCCATGAAATGTAGCTATCGGCAGCCGCCGAGTATAGTTCGCCAAGTTCAATCACTTATGCGTGTTTTATCTTTTGTTTTATCTTCCAAAATACCTACTATACTAAGACACCAAGAAATATGTTAAAAATGATCACGTAAGTCTCAATTAAGACACCTAATTTTTTTTTTAATTATAAATGCGTACACAACCAATATCGAGGGTTATACGGCCATACCATGTAAACAGTAGAGCTATACATTGGAGAATATATGTTTATAATACTAAAGAAATAGAGTGTAGACAATTTATAAATTAATATTACAACTACTCAGGAACTTCATTATATTGAAAATACTTTCGCGATCTAAAGTTGGTAGTAATGGTGTTAGATCTGGTGTAATTGTATTCTTAAATTTCATGAATTCTTGGTTCATTTTATTACGCTGGTTACTGTAAAGCTGGCACTCTCAGAGAATATGGTCTGCATCTTGCCAATCATGACCGAAATTACAATTTGAACTGTCTACAATGATTGTTCTTGCTAGTGAAGCAGCAGCGTTATAGTGATCAGTTCTTAGTCGATTGATGGTAAACAATTGCTTTTCTTGTGAGGTTCTTCTTCACGAACCAAGGGTGCTTCCACGTAGTGATGTAGTTAATAAAATACTTTAACCTTTAACTGTTCCCAGTTGTACGTCGGACTGCTCAGTGTTGTTGTAGGCTGACGTCTTCCAATCTCTTTTAAAATCCGTATATGAGTAATTCCACGTCAACTCATCACAGTGATACCCTTTCTGAAGAGGACCCGAATTAGGGTGGAAAGCTAAAATTTTCATTATTTACCCTTTAATAGTTCCCTATTTTATTTACATTAATTACTCCGTCTCTTTTCCTATGCAGATATTTATTTGTGAAATTAATTTTCATTCAATTATATTAAGACCAGGAAACAACCAATACTAAAACCGATAGTAATTATGCTTAAATGTGGTGGTTACGCATATTACTGATGCTATACAAAGTTTTGCGCATCTTGTCTTATTCAATCAAAAACTGACTTTAGACTGGTATCATTTAATTATTTAGCAAGGAATACTATCCTGCAAGTAGTAAAGCGATGACCATATTTCAACATCCCTCCAAATGAAAGAATACGGAAGAAAGGGCGCGTAGCCGCACAAAGGCGAACAGGAGGAGCGGTTGCGATAGGGACCGAACCGTGAGACGGAAACAAGGGCTGCAAAGTCACAAAGCCCCGCGACCCAACGGAGAACCGGGCGTATCAGCTATGTAAAACGATTAATTCCGATAAAGGATCGCCCCGCCGTGCCGCGAGAATCGTCGGATGTACACAGTTAGTTACCATTATTAGACACGGCGAGATATAATGGGTACCCCACTGCTCTTGCGCGAGCATCGATGATGATTCCAACGAGATAGGGAAGAGAGATTAAGTTACGATATGATACCTAGATAAGATCAAGGGCACTCCCGCCGCGTGCACGAGGACCGACTACCCAGTAACGACGATACGGCTTCATGCGGTTTGCCCACTGTACACGCGAGACTACTGTCACTTCTAATTTCAAGCGATTCACTTTCGTAATCGTCTGGGGACCTGACTGACAAATCGAAAATTTAGAAAAGCATCCAGTTGACGCTCGTTCCTTTTTTTGCAACTGTGCGATCCTGGCAGTGAAATACTTATCGCATTGATTATAATTAAGGGACGAATGCAGGCTATACAGGAGAGATTAAAAGATTAAATGACTTGCATAACCATTTATATTTGATAATCTAGGTAAGATGATAATATATATAGGGCATTTAATTTGTTTGCATGTTATTTATTTATTTATTTTTTTTACTTTATTGTCTCAAATACGTTACATTAAACATTCAAAACATTATAAACAGTTTATTTATCCCAGAAAACGTAAAAATTGTAGCTCAGAACTATTTAGTAATTGAGAGAACTGTGTAGAGGTATAAGCGACTTATAAAAGATGCCAAAACGAAAACAAAGAGAAAGCGAAACTGAATGTTAAACGTTATACTGATTGCAACAGATGTGGAAGCGAAATTTTCAGATGATGAATTTAATAAGTTAATTATGATTCCTAATCCAGATGACTCAGGTAACGAGAGTGAAGGATCTGATGACGAAGTCGACATTTCCAATGATACTGATTGGTTTTCGAAAATGAGTTATGCAAAAGTATATTTTGAAAAACCATGGCCAGTTACGTAATCAGCGACCTGAAACACAAAGTTATAGTAAGTTTCATGAAATTCGCTAAAAATTTTATTACCTAGATCCTCCATATTGGAACCGCCATTTTGAATTTTGAAAAACTCTCGCCAGTTTTGTAATCAGCGACCCGAAAAACATATTTATACTAAATTTCGTGAACTTTGCTAAAAATGTTATTACCTTGGTCCTCTACGTTGGATCCGCCATTTTCAATTTTGAAAGATCATGGTCGGGTTCGTAATCAGCGATCGCAAAAACCCTTATACACCAAGTTGCATTAAATTTAGTTGTGCTGGTCTAATATAATTAAAAATTGCAAATTTTTTTAAAAATATCCTGCATTTTCAAGACTCCATTTTGAATTTTCATTATAATCTACTGCACAATTTTTAGTGCCATTTTGTGCTACTTTACTCAATATCAAAATTACTTTTTCTTTAAAAAAAATGTTGATTTAATCAAACCAAAATGGTTGCTTTTTCCGCACTTTTTTACAATGCAGCCGCCATATTGGTTTTGTATATCAACAAAAATGAAATCTGACCGCAGCATCTTGTAGAACGCACTCAAAAATATAATAAAACGGTATCCATATATTTTACAAGAATTTTTCTGCATCTGACATTATTTCAAAGTACAGCTATGATTTCAGGCTTTTTCGGCGTTAATGGGTTAAGTCAATCAACAAAAATCCTTCTAATAGGTTGATTTGAAACGTTATTTATCATTTCCTCGTTATTTTGACGAATTGGGTATCGTAAATCGAATTTGATAGAATTTTCGATCCTACATTTATTAAATTATGAAAAACGTAATGGCAAATTTGAGAAGGCATCCAGATCGTCTTTTTTTTAATTTCTACTTACTATTATCAAACAATAATAATACAGGAGGGCATATTACCTACAAAGATGATCTCAGTACGGGGAGAAATGCTCTATACGAAAAAAGAAAAAAAAGCTAATAAGCAACGAAGAAATCGTTAATGCCCTGCTGTGGAATCGGGTATCGTTTATTTACTCAGTTTGCAGGATGGTAGCGACACCACGATTTCATCTCAAACAAGAGATACTTATAAATTGTATTTAAATTGTGGATGTCATAGTTTTTATTAAGTCGAGTAGAATCCAGTTTAATCAGACAATCCCCTACGAAACAAAAATTAGCATATTCAGAATGTTTACGTTGGTCCAATTGGAATCATGATCAAACTGTGATCTCTGATCCGTTTTCACAGTGTTTTGTGCAGTCCAACGAATTTGTTATATTATAAATTCATCGATTAAGGGAAAAAAAAGATTCGTCATATGTGATATATGGTATTAAGTCATATGGTTTCAGGGCCAAATGTCTACGGTATGCAATTATCATATTCTCGGCATAAAAATATGAACTTACTATTATTACAAATACATGAAGTTAGAAAATTACGAATAAGTATTTAATCATTCAAAACTTCTGTTCAATTTGACGGATGTATACTAATTCATAAGATATAACTGAAAATCATTATTAAGAGGTTTTTTGGATAAGCAATAAAATTAGAAAAACGTAAAATAAGGTACACAAAAAAATGCACGAATGTTTTCTTTTACCAGACCTGGATATCAACTTCGTTATGTCATAATAGTTTCCTAAGCTAAGAAATACGACGGATTTCACTCGATGGACAAGATTTTTGTAAATTTTAATGAATATATGGTCAAATCCACAGAACTTTTGACTTTTGCTCAGAAAATGTTGAAACAAATTTTTAATCGTTCACTATTTCCCCTTCGCATACGAGTTTGTGTACCCCTCTAGGAGAAATAGTCTATACCTGTATAACTCTCTTATAGTGGTCGGTATGAAAGTGTATGAAATACATAGATATTTTTAACAATTTTGAATTTATTTTCACTAAATTATTAATTACATCTTCCCTAACAATACGAACAGAATACAAGAATTATTTGCAGCCTACATAATTTCTGTTAATAAATGATCGATTGATGGAATCACAGAGATCAAGAAACATATTAAAAACTTATTATAGATGTGCTCTACGATAATGACAAATTTGTTATGGTTGCACACATTTTATTATTTATTTCTGCTTTATCTTGACATATTCGCAATATAGCTAGATTTCTTCATTTTATCTAAAGAATAAAAGACATCTATTATTTCGTTGGGTTATTCCAGGCCGCAATCATGAAACAGCAAAATATCAATAAAATGTGAATTTCACTAAAAGTTATTTTATGTCAAAGGAATGCTGAAATCTTATCATAAACTTTGCGCACATCAATGTGACGTATAATACTATTTTCTAGTATGAGCAATTATAAGTTAAATGTCAGATCAATGCCTTAATCCCGGGACCGTGTGTAGCGTAAGGGCGATTTTAAAAAAATTGGATTATTTCATTTGCAATTTCCAAGCTTTTAAAATTTTGACTGACTCTTGCGGTTACATACAAATATTTTGGCACGCCTTTTTTCTACAAATGTTTTAGATAAAGCTATTCGCTGGAATAGGTAGTAAGTATTTTTTTTAAACATTCCTAAAGCCTTAATAATTATGGAATTATGGGTATTTCACAAAAATGAAAAGTTCTGTGGATTTGCCCATAACTCAATCATGCTGTCTAGAAATTTCTGGGAACGCTGATTACAAATCTGAAGTCTAATTTTCAAATTAAAAAATGGAGGATACCATTTGGAGGTCGGAGTGTTAAAAAAAGTATTGATTTTTATAAAGCTTGTTATCTAGGAACTTTGATTATGAATTTTAAGTTAAATTTTCCGAGAGATTATTCAATATGAAGTGAAGATGACCTTTATTGTGCAAATTGAGCTATTTCCAAGTAGAATAGTGTGGACATAGTAAAGCTTTGTTACATTTAAACTGCTTAATTAGTGTAAATCACCTTACTTCCCATTGTTCTTAAAATAAGTTTAAAAATGTATACTGGAATATTTAATGTGTGTTGATTTTTCGAATAATTACGATTTTTTTTCTATTTATCTTGCATAATGCTTTCCTATTCTGTTGTTTGGACGTGTCTCTTTTTACCAGTAGTCTGCTGACATGTGGCTATTCCACACGCACACTGTTATCTCCATCAAAATAATCTATTTTAGAAACCTGGTTTTTGATTTGCAATAACCTTAAAAACCACAACGATCCTAAAAACTTATAAAATTCCAGATCTGGTTAAAGGAAACTTTGATCGAAATTTTGTGGGTCTTGTTTTTATTAACTGGTTCTCCAAATGGGTGCACCTCAAAATCCCGGCAAATCATAAAACAGACACTTCGAAAATCCGACATTCAAAAGCCAGACATTTCAAAAAACAGATATCACAAAAAACAGACTTTCAAAATATGTGAGCATTTCAAGAAAATTTTTTTATGTAACGAACGAACCAATCAGAGGTCTCCGTATTTTGAAATGTTGGGTTTTTGAAGTGTCCGTCTTGTGATTTGTCGGGCTTTTGAGGCGCACCCCTTCATATCAATATGGAGAGTGAAAAATAACACTGAATATGATGTACAATCTACATCAAAGATTATAGAAAGAATTGTAAATGAAGGTGTAACAACAAGCAATCAAAATTTCAGAAAAATCTCCCTATATTTACAACATCTCCCTTTATTTTCCATTTCCATTAATTTACCAATATACTAGAAAATGAATAATAATTTTGTTTAAATTTGTTATGAATAAAGACGAAAAAGTGCAAGATTCTTCGGGGTGACTCAACAATAGAAGTTTGAAGGTAAAGAAGGTGTCGAAATAGCGATACCCTTGATAATTCCAAGGGTTCATCACAAAGGAAATGTGGTGTACATAAAGCGGGAGTTGTTGGGTAATATTGGGAGATAATGGGAAATATGAAGAAATATTAGGATATGTCGAGAGACATTGGGAAATAATGTGAGATGAAGCATAAAGTGAAATAGAAAAATCGCGCTTAAAAACGTTTTCACTGAAATATAAAAAAGGATGTAACTAAGCGTTTCCGGCGAATTTCCACAAATTTCAAATTTTCAAAACTTCGGATCCACTATATGTATAGTGAATAAATGATGATACATGATACTGGATGATAAAAAATGTTGGTGGTGATGATGCGTTTTACAATCTCGCTGATGGGAGTGATGAGTACAGTAGCTTGTTTCATGTGCAGACTGATCGATTAATATCTCAAAATCGCAATAAATTCACTCTTTTTGTTTGGTTAATAAATAAAAACATGGAACAATCGTGAGAAGGGCATACGAATGTAAATTATCGAAAAACGTTTTGGAATACATAGAAAAGAATTGCCAATTCTTGACACGACTGGAAAACTATTTTGATTTTGACAATTTTAGAAAAGAAACAACAAAAATAATTATCTGGAGTTAACGATAAAAAAAGTTATTAGAGCGACAAGTGGAGTAAAATATCTAGGGTCAACCCTAAGAGCATGAAATAATCCACCAACGCGTTGGTGGCGTGATTTTGTGCTTTCTAACCACTGATTCTCTAACTATATGCGTTACAGTTATAATCAGTAATGGTCCTTTGACGTCATACCAAATTTGGTCGGGTATTAATAACGTCAGAAAGTAGAAAAAAAGTAGGTGTGACAACCTGCGAATCCCTCCCCTATTTGAAGTGTGCATCGATGAGGTACAACAGAAACATTTTTTGGGGCTTATACTATTGATATCATATAATGCAGTAACTGTAAATACCAGTGTATCATAACATATGCATAAGGACATAAAAATTCGAATTTGTTCAATTTTTTTTGAATTTCTAAGGATGCAATCTTCAAGTAGAACTTATCTTATTTAAATTGTGTATGTAACTTCTTAATAGGAACCGGTATAGGGTACATCATTATTTTATTATTGTTTGATTGAGCGGACATGTTACTTTTTATTAGAAGTTGATAATCAACCCATCATTTAAATGAGACGACCAAAAATATTATGTAAATTTACGGGAGATGTCGGGTTATATTGGGATAATATTGGAAGATTTTTAAAAGAAGGAGATGTAGTATTGCCTCCTCTTGATTTAACCCTGGGATGACTGATGGTAATAACCGATTAAAATTTTGATAGCGTTCATGATCACACGATTATTACTTCGACCCAAACCATAGGTCAAATGAAGTATTGAATTTGGTCCCTCCTTGTTAAAAAAATATGCTGAAATTTTTCATCAAAGGTCGTCGGTTTAGACCCCAACAAGCCTAAAAAAGAAAAAAACAATTTTGATTTTGATCCGTATGTGTCATTGTTTTGTATGCGCCGTAAGTCGCGAATGATCTAATTAGATTTTAGGTATAATTATAGGTTAATACAACAAACGTAGAAAAATATATTTAAATATGGTTCCTTTTATGTCTGTTTGTAATAATTCCAACCCTGTAAGAAAATTGACCATAAGTTCTGGCCGACATAATTCTGCCTAGATCGTTTAACAGAATCTGCCTAAAAAGTAGGACAGAATCTGCCCGGATTTACCCAGAATCTGGCGAAGGAATGAGGTTATACGTAGTTCCTATAGTCCATAACCTTTATGTGTTTGTCTTTCAATGAAGCTTTTGATGTGTTATTTGCAATGACAGTTTGAAATCATAAGTGTAAAGAAAGGTTACGACGCAGAAAGATAAACAGCCATGTATATTACTTTGCATCTCTATATGCTGTTATTGAATTTTGTTTATTCAGTGATGCAGACAAAAATACAATTTAGGCTACAAATTGTGATATAGATATGTTATTAATTATATTTTGCACTCTTTAAAAGTAATATTTTTAGTTTGGTAATCATCGGTAGATTCTTTTCAAGAAAAAGTGCATTAACTTTTTCACTATCTTAAAGGCAAGTGATTGATATCAAACTACTTGAAATAGTTTCAGAAAAGCATAATCTACCAAGTTTCATGGTTATATTAGAATTTTTAGCACAATTTCCACTTTTATATGCTTTAACCAAATCTGATAAAAAAAATTGCTTGGTATACAATAAAAATTGAAATTGTGCTAGAAATTCTAATATAATTGTGAAATTTGGTAGATTTTGGTTTTCTGAAACTATTCCAAGTAGTTTGATCTCAATCAGTTGCTTTTAAGATAGTGAAAAAGTTAATACGAAACACTGGTGAAATTGGGCTCCTATTGGACTTTCGACGAAGAAACAAGAAATGCATTTTTTCTTGAAAAGAAGCAACCGATGATTACCAGACTAATCATGTTAGTTTTAAGACTGCAAAATATCATTAATAACATATCTATATCACAATTTGCAGCAGAAATTTTATTTTTGTTTGAATCACTGAATAAACAAAATTTAATAAGTTTCAGCATATAAAGATGCAAAAATATGCCTGTTTATCTTTCTGTATCCTAACCTTTCTACACATTTCTGATTTAAAATTATCATTGCAAATAACACATCATAAGTTTTATTGAAAGGCAGTTGTAAATGTTCATGTTCTGCGACAGCTCAGTATTACGTTTCAGCAGTCCGGAGTTAATGCGTTAACATAACCTCATATTAGTACTGGTGGCGTTATTTTGTCAAACTTATGTTCATCCGGCTTGATTTGGAATAAATATGTACATTTTATCAATGCTGTTACTCATAATCATCTATTTGTTTTACTCAGGTTATGTCTGTAAGCATATGTAGTAATGTGTACATTTTTTTAAACTGTTCACCAGATTCTGTCAAACTTTACCAGATTCTGGCCAGAAACCGTCGCCCCTGGGAGGACTTCTCCTTAATTTTCTTACAGGGAAGATTATTTATTTAATACCATTGACGGTACGAATGTACTTTAATACAAGAAATTAGATCCTCTAAGAAGATTTGTGTCTTTTATATGTCATATAATAATGCTCCAGCTGACATGTGCTGGGGTTCGAAGCTTTGAAAATGATATTTTTAAGTTTTTTTATTGATTAAATACCTCAGTCTACTAAACCCTACCCAGTCGAGGAGTACATGAGCTAATGGTCATAGGGTCCAAGCCTCTACTTGCTTTTTCTAAACGCTTCCTTATTTGTGCCGTTGATTAATAGGTAGAGCATATGATTTCTTATTTCCAAAAGCAAAAGATTCTCACCATAAACGCGATAAATAAGAAGCTAGAAGTTAGATTGAAGAATTATACAAGATAACAATGTCGTCAAGTAAGTACCGAACGTCACAATTAATACGCGCACGGAGATACTCCAGATGTTCCAGCAATATGTGCAGAATTTGGTAGAAACTTGTGCTAACTACGGGAGACATAAACGGTTATAAAACTGTAGGACAGGGTTGTTTTATTACATCTCATACATATATCAAAAGACGCGTTTAATTTTCAAGGGTCTGGCAATTATACAAATGTAAGATCCAAAACCGCAACTTTGTATGGAGCAGTAGATAAATTAAAAAGAAGCGAGAATGTCTCCCGTCGAGACTATATTTTGATAATGTAACTACGGAACGGAAAGGGACCGAAGACCCTTCGCCGACGCGCAAGAAAAAGAAGTTCCGTCAAGCAGCTGAGGAAGCCGCGTATTGTTAAAATTCCCGGACTATAAAAGTTGGCCGGGCGTAAATCATGCTTTCGTAACGTTCGTCGATTTTGCAACATTACGCTCGGCGGGCACTACCTATAGACTCTGGAAAGATTATAATGCGGATGCGCATGTCCATCCGTCATTCGCCGGTAGAAGGGAAACGAAGGGCGGGCCTCGGGAGGTTTTATGAGATATGAAAATGAGGACGGCCGGTAATAAAAGTGATGTAGGGGTCTCCTCTGAGTCGTTTCTGAAGGCGCCACGAGTCACTCGTCAGGTTTATGCGGAGACGTCCATCATTCCCTTTGACGGGCTTCATTGCCTCCTGGCGGCGAGGCCAGGCGAAAGAGCTCCGATTCCACGGCTTCGCACACTTTGGTATTCGTCTTTCTCACCCCTCGCCATCGTCCAATAGTCGTACGTATTTCTTCGTCGTAGCCTGACTGCCTATACGTCCTCTTGAAATAATTTTAGTATCGCTTTCCTGGGCAACCCTACGCTTTCGAATGTACGGCTTTGAATATATACGAGCCACCCCAACGACTATCGCAACGCACTTCGTGGTGTACAATCGCACGTACCTTTCCAGAGAGAAATAGAAACGCCTTTTATCGATGCTTCCTTCCAGAACTCTAGCGCTCCTCGATAAAAATAAAAGGTTTAATGCTTAATCGATGCAATATGAAAAGGTTCAATAGAGAATCCATCATATTTTGTATATTATGATTGTTCGTATTACTCTACTCGTCAACGTGCCATAGGTCGCGAATTCCAATCCCTGTTACGCAATTTTTTGTTATTTCCATTGCGAAAAATTGAGGGAACCTTGTTAGGGGGCAAGATAGGATTGAGTATCGAATAATTCCGGACCGCTACTGAGCCCAGTCGGTACCCAAGTAGCAAAATTAGTCCAAATTACGTCAATTCGACTTCCGAATAGGTACAATTGCCTCAGTGCCCTAATCTGATTAACGTCGAATCGACTTCTATTTCATGTAAATAGGGAATAAAAACACGGTCAATTTTTATTCGAAGTTAGGTAATGGAAGGCTTTTGGACTTTAAAGGCATAGTCCAATTTTGAGAGAACGGCCCTAGTTTAGACTTTATGACCTAGTCAACTCTTTGTTAAGAAAAAAAGCATCTGAACAATTTCCAACGGAAATGTTCACAGAAATAAGTTATTTACATGCATACTTACATGAAAATCACAAACGCGCCCTCGTTCGCCCCTTACAACCTAAGATACACCTTATAATATACATACCACCCACTATTCGACACCATATAATAAACACAGATCAGTACTCACGCGCAAGCACGCATTACTTACACATGTGGTACTATGAAACATGCTTTCTTATATACCGACCTGATTCTGTTCCAACCGCTTTCGAGAAAGTTTGAGTATGTTACAATATGGAATGCATGTGTTCCACACGTTAAATACGGCACTTATGCGCCACCCGTCGGTGGGGGCTCGAAACTAGTCGAAACGTCGATTGACGCTTTGATTGATCAAAGTTCCAGTAAAGTAGAGCAAAATCTTAACCGCCAAATAGCTACGCACGTGAGCTATTTCTCCGTGGCGGTAAATCACGGATTTGATATTAAATTAAATCATTTTTATCGCGATTGTAATCTGTGTACGTGACTTTTAAGATATTGTGTGTATGCTATTGTTTTGACAGGTTAACCTCAAATTTCATGATTCACACATCTGATTTGTATAATTCTTCGACCAACAAATTAGATGGAAGTTCGAAAATGAGTCGTCAGCTACTTTGGGGTGCATTTGAGATTCTGCCTTTTAACTTTAATTTTTGCTGCCGCATGTATTTTCGAGCACTAGTGCTAATGCTTGCTGTCTTACAGCAGGTATATTTGCTACGACAAACAGTTTGCAGCACTCTGAAAGTGCTTGCTGGATCGCAACAAAACTTTCACACCTTGAAGTTCAGAGTAGGGAATTTAGCGAAGGCATATTCATTTTCAATCAGAACCTAATTTTTCATTTCAAAACCACTGGACTTTTAAGGCAGAACACATGTTCATATTTGGTAAATTATCTACTAAAATTTAACATATTCGTTAAAAACCTTCAGGGCAATTTTACAAGTCGAAATTTGGTTAATTTTACTTTCAGAATATACCTCAAACACTTTTTTACTATGAGGAAATTTATGGTGAAATTTATGGTGAAAGTCATTATATGGTGAAGTTAACCCATCAAATAGACCTCAAATACATTTTGACTTAGAAGACAAAATTTAGGTTGCAATTTGACTAATTTTTACTAAAATAGGGTATTTTAATTGTGAGTGGGCTCAGAATTCCTTACATTGCTACTTGGAGAAACCGTCCCTAAGGTTCAATGGAGAATCCATCATGTTGTATGTATTATGATCTTTCGGATAAATCTAATTATTAAAGCGACGCGACAGTCAAGTGCTCTGTTCGTAAACGTTCCGTAGGTCGCGAATTCGAATCCCCGTTAGGAAACTTTTTTGTTATTTCCACAGCGGAAAATTCAGGGCACCTTGCTAGGCGAAGATAGGATTGAGCATCGAAGAACTCGGGACCGTTACCGAGATTAGTCAGTAGTTATCGGCACCGTCAGTAATTTTTCATGGTGGACATGTTCTAATAGTGCATTATGAGACATTAGGGATAAATTGGTCATTACCGTATGAGTGCAGCACAAATACAGTCACCACTCACTCACACGAGTATCATATACTATTTTTTGTACTAACATTGTATGGAAAGTTCGTGCCATGAGTTGATGACATTTCAGGGAGTACAAATTGTTCATCTGTGGTTGAAAACACAATATGCTTTTGTAATGTGGCTCGGCTGACACATTACGAGATATTGCGTAAAAACAAAGGAAAATTAATTATTTACCGTACGGGCAATATATATAGTTATGGATATTACCGCACAATTTCGGAACTGAACGATACTAGGCCACTTTCCGCACATTTTTAAAAAAATATTATTTTGTACTAAAGGAGACAATATTTGAGATCCACCCTCTACAGCATAGACTACACTCTTAACATAGTCTTCTTGAGCCCTTTTGTCGCAAGCAGAATCCACTTACGGCAAGTAAACATCCACTAACCGCAAGTCGAATAATCCTCTTGATGATGTAACAAGATGCTTTCCAATTGTGGCAAGAGGATTCCGTGCACAGAGAGAAAGAAAATAGTTAATGGAACCATACTTTAATTGTAAAATGATTTAATACAAAAATTAGTTAAATGCACTATATCCATACTAAATAGAATAATAAAAATGTACCATTTACTAGTTACCGGTACTTAAAGCATTCGTACATAACCACACATATCAATTATAGCCTTTTATGTTGTTAATTCTACTAGGTATTTACATATGTTAATATCGTTTCTATTATTTCTTCATCGTTGCATTAACCCTTTTTTTCTCTGTGAGTGCGGCAGGAGGACGTTCTAAGAATGTACCTATTAAGTATTGACGACACTGATTATGTGCAGTCTTGTTGGGTATTATACAGGATGACCCACAACTTACGGACCGTATGCAGAAGATGAACCTTGACAACATTCTGAGGGAAAAAGTTTAATATCGAAATTCAATCCGGCGTATAGAATCTGAATGACGAGATTTGAATTTGAGAAAAATCTTTTTTGTAATAAGTGGGCGAGCTACTTCAACGAGTGAATACTCATACTAAAGATTTGTTCAAGTCCTATAATTGACCACTGAGTTTTCTTTATCTACAATGCATATATCTCTTGTTATAGCCCCAAAATGCGTAAAAATTCAGACCCAATAAGCAAAGAAATGTTGAAATATTCAAAAAGAACACTTTTTGAATGCTTTTATGAAATCAAAATTGTAGGAAAAATTTTGTGAACGCTTAAATATATAACGAATGTTATATTTATTATTAATTATATAATAATTATAGTTATTAAATTAAGAGGTAGATAAGAATTGTTTTTTAAACAAATTTGATAACAATTTTTTTAGTTTTCAAATTTATAGAATTTACAATATTTAAGCCCTTTTTAAAATTGTTTAGACTTTCGATATTACAACATTTTTAAGATTTAAGCTATTTTATATATTTTTTCAATTTCAAATTTTCAAAATTTTCATTAATCAAATATATCTATATTTGACCATTTGAATGCATTTCAGATTATTGAGAACTTACTTACTAATACTTTTACACGCTTTAATTTACAATTAACATACGTAAATTTGTTAGAAAAGAATTCTTACTTATTACTTCTTATGAGGACTTTCGAGAAGTCATAAAGTAACTTTTATTCAAAATCTATGCTTATTGGGGATATATGCGGTTTTTCACGTCTAACTCATTTCGCACAATAGTTATGCGAAAATTACGCAAAGTACAAGATGTTGTAGAACCTAAAAAAACACAGAATTTAAATTCAAATCATTTCAAAATTCATTATTTTCAGCAATTCTGGGGCATTAAAGTGCTCCTCGTTTACCCAATTTTCATTGAAACTATCGTATAAGGGGTAACATTGTTTGTTTTTTCATGCCTTAAAACTTATTTCCACTTGATTTTCGCGTAACTATTTATCAAAACTAGGTAGACGAGAAAACCCGCGTATATCGGCATTTTTCGTATTTGATCTATTGTAGGGCTTATTAAAAAATCTTTAAAATGAGCCTTAGTGTTCGCTGTTTTTGAAACCCTCGTCAGATTTTGGATATTCAAAATATCGGATCAAATATAATAGACCAAATTTAAAAATTTACCTTGTTATTTTTTTATTTTTGTATAAAAGATCCTGGGCTCACAAATCGTGCAGTTTCTTCATCTGAAAATAAAGTCTTCTATTTTAATGAAAACAATAAATTTACGAATAGCTCGTTCGTCATATTGGATTCGCCATTATGAATTTTTAAAAACGGATTTCGTATTTGCAATCAGCCACCCCAGAAAGACCCGAGTGCAATTTTTGCCTAACTCGTCCGTCACATTTGATCCTCCATTTTTTTAAATTCAACTTCAGATTCGAAATAAGCGACCTCAAAAACGGATATGTAGTAAATTTCAAGTAAATCGTACTTCAGGAAAAATAGTATGCCAAAAAATAAAAAGTCTTTGAAAGTTTCAACATTTTATTATTTTCTAGAGCTAACGACGTGAATGGTAGAATCTAATAAGTTAATAATAATAGACGTTATAAAAACTATATAATATTACAAGGCACAAAATAATGTCTATAGTTGAAACATGTAATTGAATATAAATGTTTTCTACTGATATTTTCCATCGTTTCTGCTTTCGATAAAGAGCAGAAATAGTTTTAATTAAAGATTCCTATTATCATAATATATATCGTAATTTATATCATAATATAGACAAGGTAAATTATTATGCATTCAAAAATGATGATTCATTACTAAAAGAATAATATTGTCATAACATTGCTTTTTTATTGTTAAATGAACCAAGAAAACTTACTAACAATAAATTTTTCCGTTACCGTAGTCAGTTACTTTAACAAGAATTGAATAGTAGATGCCGTATGCAATAAGGCAACCTTATTGAATCCTTGCACACGGATGTAAGAAATTTTTTTGAGTGTAGTAACAGTAACCGCTTCCAACTATATAGTATTTATACCATTTGAGATTCTGATCTACATCATTTTGTACTTAGCATTTAGAAAGAGTAACTGAAACCTTCTATATTTCAGTCCATATATGTAGCATCAATGATGGTAACCGAAGCCATCGTCAACAATCCGATATCAGGTGGTTTTTCCCAAGTACAAAAAATAAATTTATCATAACTGAAATGTCTCTGTCGTAGGCAATATAGCTATCATCATAATAAGTCATCTAAAATAGTATTCATTCAATGTTTTTCCCTTATATTGTTGTTATAGCTATTCTGTTCATATCAAGATGAACTTAGTCGCTATTATAAAACTCGGCACATGCAGGTGCACCCGTACCATTCGGTTTCTATGACGTTTCACGGTGGCAAAGTAAGAAACGTATTAGTATGCCTATCAAAGTGAAGTCGAAAAGGAAGAGACGAAGTGAAAGAGTGAAGAAGGGAAAAAGCGAGCCAGCATCAATAGCCATTCAGTGCCGTCGTTTATCGCCTATCTAATGCCATCACGGGTATCTTTACTTAAGGCAACACGGGTCAGACTGCATTCGGAAACGATTTAGTTCCTCGATTAACAATAAAGACGTCTCCTCGTTATTATATTATCATGACCTCCCTTGATTTTCCACTTGCCACATTGGCGAAGGAAGATCGTTATCGTCGGGATGGGCTCTCGACACCGTACGAACGAGTTTCGACCATAATTTCCCTTGATTTGCGATTTTATGCGTGCCGTCTTTATACTCGCTCGCTCGCAAACTCGGGCGCATGCACATAAATACGCATCTACGTATGCACATTGTTGCATAGTTCCATACTCGTGTGCGTATACACCAATAAGACCGCTCGAGTATTTTCTTCGTAAACATGCAAGGAATATTTATAATAAATGTACGGGGAATCTATAAGTGCGCATTATGCGTATCTGGGCAAACTGGCGTTATGGTATTTATTATTTAGAATAATACCGACGTTCTCCAAGCGTAAATAAAGATTCGATTTTTGCGGATTTTACAGATGACAGTCGACAACTGTCTGGCTTAGCCTTTTGGAATTGTGGATAATCTTGTTGGTTAATATGGTGTACTTTACTTGATTCTTTCCATCTTTTGACGTGTTCGCAATTGGTACTATCTCGAGTCTTGAATGCATGTACTTTTACTGTGGATAATATAAAACTTACTTTGAAATCAATTTTGCTTTATTTGAACATGGCGAAAAGAGACAAAAACACAATAAACTGTCAAAAAATGCTAATTATGCAAGACAAATAAGTATTCTCATATCCACAGTATTTATTAATTTTCGTTATTTAAATGTGTTTTTCAAAACAAAATTGTGGAACCATATTTCGGCGATAAACTGAAACGGACTCCAGTCCCTTGAACTAAAATTTAAGTCCAAACAATTCATTATTAGATTTTCAAAATTAAGAATGACTGCACCAGCACGGCAGACAAATATCCGAAACTTTATTCGATCGCAATGAAACGTCCTCTGTACCTTCAGGATCGCAAAATAAGTAAAGAAGAAATGAACATTCTGCATGTATTATTGAATGGTGAACGGCATTTTGTGCCTCGATACTAAATATCATCATCACATTTTACCCCTTATGTAACAAAAAATATTGTTCGTATCACGGTCGTAATTTTGGGTTCCTACGAGTGTATTAACGCACAGCCATAACCCGTCGGGCGCAAAATGTCATTTTGCTCCCTAGCTGTGAACATAAGATAATCAATTTTTTTATAAATGTAATCAAATATATGAGTATTTTCACAATGCGGGTAGAATAAATGTGACATTGAATTATTTCATCGAATTTATTAAATATTTGTTGTAAGTCTTGAAATATACAATACACTCTAAATTTGAATTAGTGAATAGTGGATTACTATTTGAAATTAGTAACATAAGTTATTAGTTATTAGTAAATTTTAACTAATTGAATGAGTTGCTCAAATTATGTTACTCATTCAATTAGTAGAAATTGATAAATATTTAGTAAATTTTGTTACTAATTCCAAATAGTAACTCACTTTTCACTAATTCAGATTTAGAGAGTAGTTAAAAAGGTAGGTAGGAAAGGTCTCTTTGAATATTGAAAATGACCATCAAGATGCCAAAAATACGATTGATAATTGAATTTCTGGAAGTATAGAAGAGCAATTAAAAGTTTCTTCAAAGTAAAATTTAAAAAAGGACCCAAATCTCTAATGCTATAGTAAACATTAGATATTGAAAATATCAGTATAGTAATTAATAAAATATAAGTCGTGTATCAAAAGAAAAGAGTTAATGGCTAATTTTTTATTACTTTTAAAGGTGTTTTAAACAGAAATTTCAACATTTACAATTATAATGTAGAACAAGACTACGAAATTGATGAATTCTGACACCTGATTTACGACTTCCTTCTCATATCCACGCAAGCTACAGACTATCCCGAAAGCCCTTATTAGCCTTTCCCCACGTTTCCTAACTACAGCCTTGTCCAGTACTCTTTATCATTCCCTTTGAACTCTCAACTCTGGCAGTATTTCTTTAGATTACTGTTATCCCCAGGTAGGTACTCGGTTATTCCAATATTTGAAATACTCGAACCGAGGACAAACCCTTTGCATATTTTAGTCGCATTTCGACAAGCGTACTTGACTATCTTATAACGTGGATTATCCATGTTTCGCATTGTATTCTTATACCTATGCCTAAAACAAAAACATAAGATATAGTGAACATTGTTGTAGTAATATTTATATTCAACTATGACAAAATATAACAATAGATATTAAAAATAATTACAGAAAAATGTTATGCATTTTCATACGTTTTAATGCTATAAATTACACTGTACGCTAGTAGAATTTTGTTATGAGGTCACACTTTGGAGAAAAACGTGGTTAAATTTAACCTCATTTTTTAACCACATTTAACCTCATTTTCCTCCAAAATGCGATGTGACAGCAAAATTCTGCTAGCGCTATCGGTTTCATCAGGACAAAATAAGTCGGAAATGATTCTTCGCCAGTAAAAAAATTAATTCTCTTCTGCTTATTTGTAAACGAAAATAGGTCAAAAACACTATTTTGGACAGATTTAACCTCATTTTTCACCGAAATGCGAAATGATAGCAAAATTCTCCTGGCGCCATCGTTTTCAGCAAGAAAAAATACGTCGGAAATGATACTTCGCTTGACGAAGGCAGACAAAAAGTAAAATTTTGTCGGTCAGTATTATATAATCATGTTTTCCAACAAATATAGCAGTTTTCCCTACAAATGCAGCAGTTTTTGCTATATGTTAAAAATTTTCTATTACTGACATATTTAAATTCATTTTGTCCAAGAGTATTCAAACAGCGTTCGGGATTTGGAAGTAACTTTTGTTTATGCACCAGTTTTTAAAATCTGTGAAGAATAATACGAAAAGGCAGTTTATTTATTAAAAATAGTCAACTTACCAATGATGTTTAGCCATTTTTTTTAACAACTTAAAATGTCTAAATTCTCCGGAGTAAAATTCATTTTTTATGGAATAAAAATTGAACAATTCTGATGAAAGAGTGAAAATAAAACTTGTTGAAACGCATAATATGACTTCAATCATTGTTATTTATTATAATTTTAGTACATATTCCATACAGTTGTATTGCAAGTAGGCCTGTGTAAAATTAAAATGGGAAAGTGAGTGTCTAGACAACGTTCTAACAATAATTACAGTGTCCATGAATCCTAATAATGTGCTTTGTTAATTCAATATTTTTTATTATAAGGTTAGTTTAGTTTTCTTATTTATAAATTTACATGAATCCTGTAAAATATTTGCACAAAATTTACAAGGACATGTCATTGGAAATTATTCTGATAGTTATGTTATAATTAACAGTTGTACGGATATTTTGTGCATCTAGGAACTGTTATTAGTATTTTATCATATGTTACATATGATCTATTGCATACCTGATTAAAAGCTATATAAAGTATAATTCATGTCGAATTGGAAGGTTAATCTCAAAAAGTTGGGGTTATCCTGGCACTATTAAGAAATATATATATTATTGATAAAAAGACTTTAAATCACATTTTTACGGTCTGTTTTAGTTTGTAATGTAAGAAAGTCCTTAATTTTAACATATAAAAAAAATCGGCGAAATAATAATTAACGACTCGATAGTAGCAAACAATAATGTTATACGGTCTATAGATTTCACACACATAGATAACAATAATAATAATAATAATGTACATCTTTATTGTAAAAAAAATAATATTGCACAAAAAGCTGAGACACATCTTAAAACTGTTTTACAGCTTGACCTATATATATAATTTAAAATAGTTCAATGATTCTACTGATTCAAATAAAAAATAATAAAACGTAACTTCAGTCCTTATATCCCATACAGCACATACCGCTTAAAGAGTTCGTCCAGAGCTCATTCCAACGATATCTCCAAAAAGAGACCTAAAAACGACCTTTTAAAGAAGCCTTACTTCTGACTGCTTAAAGTAGTAATATCGAAGAAGTCTTATATACGAGGTCTTAAATCTATTTCGTGGACCACCTCTCTTTTGGTAAAGGAATTCCGGGTGTTGAGATTTGCGTTTCTTCCAGAGACACTAGGTGGCTATTGAATCCAAAAATGCAATTGCGCGATGTTTACTTCATATGCTGACCGGTGAATGATAATCTTTAATGAACAAAATTTAAAACTGCTTTTACGATATTTAGCAAGCGATATTACAATATTGTATTATTATTATATGATATCCGTTATAATGAATAGAATACCGCCTAATACAGCGTATGAAGCAGCGGAGTCAGAATGTAATGATCAAAAGAGCCATAGCAGCCAAAACTTGGTACCGAGGTTGAGGATGGTCCTCGCCAAAAAAAGGAAGCAGTCGTCAAAGCTACTACGCAATCAGCGCGGAGTCCCCCTCCGTAATGTGCGCGATTTATCGGAAGCCATTTTGTATAAAGAAAATGCGTGGAGATGGTTGGCTAAACGGGACGCTTAATTTTAACGACCGCGACATCGTTCTCAATCTAATGTTGAAACAAAATTTGCAACTTTTTTTTTTTTTTTTTTTAAATTAGAACACCGTCTAATAAACAACTATACAATCAGTAAAACTAAATCAAGTAAGCCATAATAAAGAGCTATTTCCCGAGACCTCGTATTTGAGAGGTCTTGAAGAGCTCTTAAAATCGACGGATAAGTCTTCTTAAAGATTACATTATGAGCCCTTCCTGATAAATATTGAAAACATCATACAGTTTTTAAGATTTCTCAAAGGACTCTTAAAGATGTCTTTTTGCTGTTTGGGATGTTTAAAAAACTGGATATAAGAAGTGACGAATGTGCTACTATCATAATGCATAATACTACTGTGTCATTAACAATACACTAAATCTTCTAAATTAACTGCTACATTATGAGACTGAGAAGATACGAATATATGCGTCGAATTTATTTTCACCTAATGCCTCCAACTGACTACGCATTAATTGTGAATCTGATGGCAAAATTTCAAGTCATTTAAATTAGGTGAGGAATGAAATAGCGTTGTACATAGTATGTACATTGAATCGTATTTGAATATGAAAAATGATATAGAATATATTTTATTATGTTTTAAACAGAATTATTTTATATTTAATAATGTATGTTTGTTTGTCGACGTGTAGTAAATATTAAAATATTCATCGCTCGCATCGCTAAAGTTAACCATTTAGAAATGAACTGTCTACACTGTTAGAAATTTCTCTAGGAATTTTCAGAAATAGTCACTGATATTTTTTACTTTTACCATTTCAGAATTTTACGAAACAAAATTAAGAAACATTTTCAAAAAATTACGAAAAAATTTCAAAAAATTACCAAAAAATTTCAAAAAATTGCCAAAAATTTCAGAGAATTAGCAAAATATTTCAGAAAATTACTAAACTTTGTTTCGTAAAATTCTGAAACCCTAACGATAAAAAACTTCGGTTATTCTTTCAGGAAATTGATACAGAAATTTTTAACAGTGTAGAATAAGTTACTCTTTAAATACAATAGTGAATATATAATGGGTGTATACCTAGTGAATGGCGTTAAAAGCCACTTTATTACTTGTTTCATGATTATATTCTATATTTGCGTTTGAAACATGCTGGAAAAACTGGTTTAGTTGTAGTATAATCTAAAATAGTCTAGTAACTGATTGCAATTTTAAAACACATCATATAGAGATGCACAATATGTGTGTTTACTTATAAAACTCGCTTATGTTGCCAAATGTGACAGAATATCAAACTTCCAAATTATGACGTAAGATGGAGCTATATTTTAACGTTTCTTTATGAACCATAACTCCCCAACTTCTCCGACACCGTTTTATGATCAGCGAGCTAAAAAACTTCAAAAACTGATATTCAGGTATTTTCATTCAATTAAAAATGATTGAACGGATCACGTTTCTTTTTCTATGTAAAGTAGAGTCCCGGTATATTTGCGTCTCGCTTTATTTACATCCCAGCATATTTGTCCAGTTCTGTCTCGTTATATTTGTCTGTCGCCGCTCTCTTTTTGCCGCACCTTACACGCTAGGGCCTCAGGAAGGGCCTGCTGTGACGTCACGAACGTAACGCGACTGAAGAGAGTGGGAGAAGCGGCGCTCCCCTTCTTTTGACAAATATAAGGAGACGGGAGTGGGAGGCGAGCAACCGAGCGGGCAAATATACCGGGACTCTACTGTATTTCACTATTGTTATATTCTAAAAAGGTTCACATCGAATACTTTGTCGTACATTTCAAATCTAAAATTATATACCAAAGTTTTGAATTGAAAACTGATGTTGCTAATGCTATTTTTTCACATTTTGAAGAGTAACATTGGACTTTTTGCGTAAGATTCTTTCACACATCAACATTATAGTAAATATTACATATTTTTTTCAATATTGACCGATAGAAGTTATCCATTTTCAAAAGGCACGCGACCAAAGTATATTTTTCTGCCAGACCGGATGATAACAAAATGCAATCCCTCATCGACAGACCATACCAATATTTACTGTTATTTCGCAAGCCATCTTTTTAATTTACGATTCTTTATTCTTTTCGACAACGACCGATAATGACATTGTTTTGTCAGTCGTCGCATCAGGTCGACAAGTCTCGAGGAAAGAAAGAGAGCGGTTCCGTCGATCGTAAAAATATTTTGGCTCCGTTTTCAGCAGTTTCGGCTGACAAATAGAATCGCAAATCACTCAGCGCATCGCGCGCATTCTCGCTTGAGGCGAGTAGAGCGATGAATAATTCATGCCGGAGTCGGCAGCCCACGCGCGCGGGTGTAGTCCGGGAAAAGATACTACGTGAAGATCTAGCACAATAATTGTAAATCTGTAACTGTGCGACAATGTTAGTTGCGAAAATTACGAGTATCGATCCTCGAATCGTTATCGAGGTCATTTCGATACCACGCGAGGACGCGCCGCTCGTAAAGTAAGCGCCTCTTCTCCACCTACGTCCTACAAGGTCCGGCAGGACTTGCAGAAAATGAAATGAAGACTATATATTTGTCGGTACATACTCGGAACTTTTAATTTTCGAAATCACAAATTAAGGTCCGAAAGGATCGCTTTTACTAGACTAAAAATATATTTTATGTTGTTTATGTAAACATTAATTAATTTGACATAATTATACGGAAATGACTCTATGTCCGAATTTTAATATCAGAAAAAATAACATATTTCATCTATGTGACATGAGTAAAAGAAGATCTTGGTAATTTTCGGACATTGTAATTAAGTAGACAATCAAAAATGTTGTAAACAATAACATTGTAAATAATTGCGTAACTGTGATATCAGATTCACGCGACACTCGTAACTATTATGTTAATTTATGTACTACAGAAAAACTGTAAAGTTCACAATATTTAAAAAATGTTTATGTCCAGAGAAGGCGATCAAGACCCTGCTGATGTGCACATCTATATCTGTATCTGTACTGTATAACGAAATTTCAAATTAGCGTATCTTCGTAAAGAAAAGTCGTAATTGAACTTTGCGTCTCTCATATTAAAAGGAAAGACTAGTACTATATGATCCAACTACAAGAATAATTAAAATGTATCTCCTGTACATAATCTCCAAAGTAGAAAAAAGGCATTTTTGTGTACATAACCTCAACATCTCAAAATGCTGACGTGATGGGGCAACTTCGTTCATGGCTTCTACGCAAAACATTACTTCGGAAATGACCCTTTACTGTCAAATAATAAAACCATGTAGGCTTATATATATCATGTTTATTGCAATAACAAACTACAATGTTTATTCTCTATTAACAATATTGAGTGTTGTCAAAACCATATCAAATTCGTTTTCTTCGAGTATAATGAATGATTCACAGCGTATCAACTTTTTAATTGAGGCAATATACTTTTTTAACATAATGCAATTTCAAAGAAAACGCCAAGGTTTTGAGCAGGATCTTAAGTACTCAATTAAACAGCTAATAAACACTCAAAAATATTTATCATAAAGTATGAATTCAGAAATCGCGAAAAATATTTTTACGATCGACGTGTTTCTCGGAGTGTTCGATTTACGACCTGGGGAATCGCGGATCGCGCACGTATATACGACTCATCGGATTCGTCCTTGGCTTGTGTTTGTACGTTTGTACGATGCTAACGATCTCTCGTAAGTCACATGACGACTTGTAAATTTATCAGTCTGTGACCGCCGCTGGTTATGCGAAGTTTTACCGAACAGGTTTGCGAAGTTTATCGACTGGGGAGGAAAAAAATGTTTTGCTGGTACAAGAGAAAAGTCAACGATTGACTAATACATTTTTTGTACATGAAAAATATTCGCAATTATACAGAAAACTTCTTTTATTTTCAGTTAAATATTGACCATTATTTCACAGATATTTATCGCCAGATTAATGGCATATTTTATTTCATTAATAAGTCAATATTCATACTAATAGAGGCCATTTATATTACTCGTATATTAACAAGGAATACGAGAAGCTCTGAAAGTAAAATTTTGGACCAAAATATTGTCCTATATAAGTCAAATAATCTTTCAAAATTTGAAGATAGTTTTAAATTTAAGTGAAGAATACAATATTAGGTTAAAGTCCACAAATCTGTCCAAAATGATACCTTCAAACTGGAATAACCTTATAGGTCGGTATCTCCCGTTTTTAACTAAATATCACATTGCACGATAACATCATTTCGATCATTAGGGCGGAAAGTCGTAATTGGTCAATATACGGTCTTCGTTCAAGGTCATTAAGCCGTATCCAAACGACAAAATTTATCTCTGATTTTCGTCATCTGTAAATTTCAGATTTATAGTAGAATAATTTTATGGAAGATAGGTTTTCTGTAGTGTTTGGATATACTGTTTCAGCATCTGAAGTCCGTTCTTCCATATCAGTTCTTCTATTTTAAACGGATAATTAAATGAAACAGACGTAAAATAAGTGATAATTTTTTCTTGATACCAAGCCTCACAATTCTGTGGTATACTGAATTTTGCTAAAAGTTCCCATATATTAGCATTTAGATTGATCAGCAATGTTTTGGTTATTTAAGTTTTATTACAATAGTTTCTATCTTGTTATAAATTTTGAAAATTCAAAACGGTGGTTGCAACAAGGTTGAACAAAAGTTCGAAAAATGGTAATGTTATCTGATATTTGGTATGTACGGGTTTTCGGGATCACTGACAACGAATCCGCTTTCAAATTTTCAATATTCAAAATGGCGGAATCGATACGACCGACCTAAATATAAACATATGGTAATTTGGTATGATATTTGGTGTTTAGGGGTTTTCGAGGTTTCTGAATATAAATCTGGTATTTTATTTCACGCGTAGGTAACGCAAAATTTTGATCTGCATTTTTTAAGGATAGAAGCTATATTATGCGATATTTTACATAAAAAACTGTCATCTGGGCATTTATTTCATTTACTTTCTTGTGCTTTGATTAGAGCGTTAGTGTGTTGCAGCACTACCATGGAATGGAAATATAAAAACAAAATTACTTGAATAGCAATACAACTTATCATGTATATGGATAAGAAAAAGACTGGATATAAAAGGTGAACAAATTTGGTGAGAATTAAATCAAAAAGTCAGAAAAATTACCTAAATATTGTGTTACCGAATTTTGACCGTCAATTTACTTCCATTTTCGTCACTTCTTACTGTCATTCGTCCTTTACTTTATGTAAACAAGTCATGTAAACAAATCTCTCAAATCATATATAGGATAATCATGAAATTTTCATGTACAGTTGAACCCCGCTGGATTGGCACCGCGAAGTAAATAAAAAATGTTATGTCTGACGTCAAAAAGTCACTGTGACTTTGAAATGGTCTTAAAGGTCACAGTTATATGTGAAATGTTCGGCCTTTTCTGTGGTCCAAAATATGTGTCCTATGTTGAAAATATCGGTTTGACATGGAAAAAACAATCAAGGTCAAATATAAGATCACAGTTTAATAGCAAGGGAAAAATCCCAAAAGTATAATTTGAAATCGTTTTCACCAAAATACATTCCTTAGAAGTTAGCATCGAATCAAATGCCTCGGCCCTAGTAGAAAACGAATCCAGTTTTTGGCCAGTTTCTGTCCAGTTTCTGTCCAGTTTCTGTCCAGCTTCCTTATTTCCCACGGTAAAGATCTAGGAAAACTAGACAATGTAACATAAAACTGGACAGATTTCTACGAGGGGGTTTGTTGATGGCTATCCAAAATTAATGTAATATTAGATTAAATGTCTCTTGAAGATATGCATTTGACCGTTAATCATGTAGGATCAACATCGGATGAACATTCCGATTGCAGAATTAAAAGACACGGACAGAACAGCTGAGAACGTTTATTTGACCACATTTAAATCTGAATCGACCTTAATGCTACAGCGCCTTTTCTACGAAACTACAATCGTTTAAATTGAATGTCGAATTGTATGCTAATTGTTAAACATTTCTGTTTGGAAGGCATTAAAAATTTCTTGCTTCTACATTATTTCGCCCATAAATGTACATCGTGTCAGGTGTTTAATAGGTTTACGGACTATTTGCAGCACAATTCTGTCCCTTTTATATGATATATTTCGGTATAACTTGAAAAGATATACGAAGGCTATAAAGTGCTTGGTCGCGGCGTCATTATGTAGCCACTGTATGCGATGAGAACTCGACCTGCTCTACAGTAATGGAGACACGTTCGCGCAAGCCGCCTCTCATGGTGGCAAAGCCGATTTATCTGCGCCCGCGTTTTTCTCTCTCTTTCTCCTCTACTGTTGCCATTCACGTTTTCGTTCTTTCTTCCGTCCACAATCTTTTTCATTGTTGCTCTCGCTCTAGAGATCGCCATCCCAGTCGGGCTTCCGATCCTGTTCATTTCCTTTCTCCGTCACTCCTCAGCACCCTCGCCCTCGTGTTGGCGTACTGAGGATCGTGTCTTACATGGGGATATTTCACTTTTCCTTGTAGCTAAGAACTCGCGGGATGAGAGGAAACGATGGTACTAGAGCCAGAAAAAAAGAAAACAGAAATGTCCTGTTGCAACACCATGCGAAATTTTACTCAATGAAAGTACTTCATTAGTCCTTAAACTAGTTGGGATGGAACATTACCTTAACGGATGTATTTAAGTAACATTTAATAGTGATATTATTTCGTCATTAGTTTAATACCTTTCTAAACGATTTTATAATTTTATTATATCTTCTTAATGTAGATGGGTTTTTACTTATAATATTTTCTGAATACATTATCATGTTTATTAGTCATCATTAACTATTACATTTGTTGCAGTGATTATATGAATTGCGGAAGGATTATAAAACGAGAAGGGATTATTGTAATACGTTGCAATAATAGTTTCTCCGTTTATGTAACTAACTACTATAAATAATTATAAATAAAAGCACATAAGCGCCAAAAAACGATACCATATTACTGCGGTCTATTTGATGAGGATCAATACAGTAAAACCCCTCTTACTTGAAAACTCGCTTTCTTGAACACCCCGTCTATTTGAACAAAATAACCTCGTTTATTTGAACGATTTCTACTTCCCCTTACCCCCACTACTCGCTCTTACGCGGATACAAATTCCAATGCGCGTGCGCTACTTACGACGGACGGGTATATTGCGCGAGGAGTGGGGACAACTGTAAGCGTTAAAAATAAACGGGGTCGGAGGGGAAATGCTGGCTCGACCCTGTTCAAGTAAGAGGGGTTTTACTGTATTACTATTGGTAAGCAGTAATTGGGAATTTGCTTATTATTGACTTTTCTAAATAGTCTATCATAATGCTCATCGAGTTTGGTTGGTACCATCAGATTATTGCGACCGCACCAGTTTGATTGCTCATTCTAATCAATGCAGAGTGGGACATTATTCCATCTAGCGGGGGATTTCCATGCAAAAATTTCATGTTTATAACAATATAATTTTATAACAAACTGCACGATATATGATTTTTATGCCGTAACGTGGAGTACATCTTCGCTTAAATCAATTTTGTAATTTTTGTATCTCCCCTTCCTACATTTTCAATTTGGTCTTAACATTAGCTGTTAGGTCTGTATGTCTGTATATATTAGGCGATATTTTAGCACCTGCTTTTGGGTATCTTCTACTCCACAACTATAAATCCCATCTTCTTTTCACCGGAACTGAGCTAGCTTTGATTTGAGCACAATTAGTTGATTTCCAATTGTCTGTTAAACGTCGATCTATTCTTGGGAGCACTTCATACCTGTACTACCATTTTTTTGTCCGTCCATCTTTCCTATCATTTTTGGATCATCGACCCAATATATCCTTGCGGATTTTAAATTGTATAATCCTTTAATTTTTGACATTCGCAGTTATTTCGAATCCATTTATCAGTGCTTAAGATCCAAATACTCTCAGTAGGGCACATCTTTGGGCACTTTCTATTTTCACACTGGTTCTCTGATGCATTCAATCCCCTATGCTGGCGAGAACCTTTATGACATAAACAAAAAAATATATCCTAACGCTGTTCCTAGCTATTGCACCGCGTTAGGTACATTTCCTTCTTTGCCATTTGCTTTCAATTAGTAAACAATCAAAGCATATTTCTAATCTTTGATTATTTTCATTTGGTTAGGAGATTTAGCTACCTAAATGCAGCACTTCCTTGTGAATATTCTATACATTAGTGCCAGAACCATGTTGTATTTGCGTTCTTTTATCTTTCCTTTTATAACTCTGGATGGACCAAAAATTTTGTGAGGCTTCTGAACTTCGTCTATGCCATTGCTGACAATCTTTCTGGATTTACTTCTACCACTCGTAGCTATATTTCTGCAGGTGGAGCTGTTTTTTGCCTATACAAGAATTTGTTTCAGCCATTGCTGAGGTGTCTATTGCTTTTAGCGTTTCTGTTTCTATTATTAAGCTTGCTGCTCTTGATCTTCAAGTACATCGCTTGACTTTAAAATCAGTTAAATGTTGCAGATACTATTATCATATTACATTTTTCTTTTTCTTACAAATTCCTCAGAATGGATTTACAGTTTAAAGAGGACTCCGAACCTCATCCGTCCCATTTCTGGGGTGGAACAGTTCCCGTCGTGTTTATGGAGTTACAACTTTGCTGGGGTCCTTGGTTTTGTTCTTACGATCGCTATTGCTATTTCAATTGGGTAGGTGCTGTCTATTGCAAGTATTGTTTTCATGCTTTATATTATGTTTTCTTCTTCTTCTTCGAGCATTTCTTTCTTTTTATGGATTAATGAGGCGTATTTCCAGAAAGTACCCAAACAACGCAATCTGTCCCGGGATATCCTGAGGAGCTCTTGAGAACATCCAAATGTCGCATTTAGTCCTCGCGAGCTCCTCAGGAGGACATCCTGCGACGGGCTTGGTTTGTTGGGGTAAGGAATATTCTTTAATCAACTCTTTCATCTCTACTCTCTATTTCTACAATTGTCAGCTCTTTTTGCAGATCTTTGCAGATTTTTAGATATTTGTATTTTGAGCAGTGGTCTAGTACATTTTTCGGGGGGTCAGTATGACATCAGGTCGATACTATCGTACATCCTATCAATATATATCCATCCCGGTTGCATACCTGCGATAGGTACTTTACTATATTGACAACTGTTTCCTATTTGACAGTATTCAAAGTGTGTCAAATCTTTAAGAATTTTCTTTTGGCTATGGGAATTAACTACCTGAATGCAGCTCTTCCCTGTTGCTGAAATTTTTGCTTTTCTGTCAGAAAATTTGGTGTATTGCGTTATTTTTCTTTCATCTTTTACCCTGGATAGACCTACAGTTTCGGGGGACTCCGAACCTCGTCTATGCTATTGCTGACGCAGAGTCCTCCAAGAGCAGATCGACTGTCAGCGGAAGCTATATTTCTATAACTGTATATTATATTCACTATTATATAGATTTGGTCTCCATTACGTTCACCGTTTCTGTCCCAAGTCTTGACCTTGTTGTTGCTGCTCTTCTAGTCTTCTTGCTTCAGAATGAGTTCCGCATCCTTCCTAAACATTGGATATTTTGTTTCTTGAACAAGGTATTTTTGTTCTAATTTCTCACTTTCCTACATTTCCAACTCAGTTTTCATTTTATTTTTCAATCCCATGTATTTTGGATATAAATTGAGCACATGCGCAGGAATATCATCCCCTCCACACATACACAACCCATCTTCCGAATAGTCCTGTTGGAAATTGTGCAGTATAGTGATTGATTTCAATGCTAGAACTAGTTCTATTGTTTATTGAAGGAAATATTCCATGCGTTGCTTATGCAATTAGCGAGGCAGTCCCCCTATCCTACTATATTTCGTCCATACAATGGTACCACTGGAAATGGAAGGAAATGGACATTTCGGAAGATGGGTTGTGCATGTGTGGATGGTATGACACTGTATCATCAATATATGCTCAATGCGTGTCCAAAATACGCGTGGTTGAAAAGTGCAATAAAAACTGAGTGGAGTATGCAGGAAAGTGAGAAACTAGAACTAAAATACCTTATTCAAGAAACAGAATATCCAAGATTTAGAAAGTTTGCTGAACTCATTCTGAAGAAAAAGAAGTACTTGAACAGGACCACTATAACAAAGCAAGTGAGTTGATTCTAGACGGTCACCTATTCAAATTTGGCAGAGTGAAGCGCACCAAACCATTCCACAAGGCCGTATCTAGTGGGTTTGCTGCCGAAAATTAATTTATTTTATTTAGTTACGATGAACAACAATAGCAGTGCAACATTTACCGTTATTTCCGTTGACATACCATCAGCATTCGGTGGAATCGTGCTCAATTTGAAACCAGACGTGTCCAATTGCATTTTCCTTTCATTTTACCAACCGGCAAATCAACTACTTACAATAATTGCGTACTACCACTCGGCGTATGCAAAATTCGGTCGGACATTTGCTGGTGAAAGATACTTTGTATAAGAAGAGTGCCTCGGAGGCGCGTGAGCTGCTTTACATCGGTGGGTCCGCCCGTGCAAGTCGATGCCCTGGGTGACCGGTTGACAGACAGCCGAGGCACTGACCCGAGGTGGTTCTCGTTTCTCTCTTTTACGAACGTTTCCTGCACCGCAGCATCACGTTTCGCCGATGCTGTTAACGTTAAGTTACACGTTAAACCATTCGCCTCCTCCTCCACCACCTTCTTCATCTCGTCAAACGCCGGTCGCATCCTCCGGCACGGCGGCCGATTAAGTCGCCTCCTGTGAGATTCCATCCTCGGGACGACCTCGTCGAAAGTCTCGTAAAAGTTTATTTGCCACACATGCTCCTCAGCTCCGCGACGATTACCGGTTTCGCAGATAATTGCCATAAAGATAATTTATTTACGTTTTTTCTTCGTTGGATCCCCCCGCAAGGTCGACTCGTAACGTAATATATCTTTTAATTGCGCCCTCTTTTTAACGAAATAATGTGACATTACCGATTTTTATCGATTATGCGATTTTAAGCAGTCCGTTTACGAGCGTAGTAGCGACTTTCATTTTGGAAACCCATTAATTGGGAACGAAGTATGTCCTGATCTTTATCGACCTCCAAGAGACGCCGAGGAAGCCCACGGTGGAGCCATTTACAAATCTTATCGCTAATTGATTCGATGGCGTTCTGACGTGTTTTTCGCGTTAATGTTGCAATTTTGCATTCGATTTTAAGGGCAGTCTCATGCGCATAAATGCATGAATGTGTCACGGATGGAAATTTACGACTTTAGGATAAACTTGAACCGCCTACGACTGTTTCGCATCATGTTCCAGGCAATAGTGACACTGATTAAATAAAAACAATGCATTTCCTAACCAATATATTGTCTGGACGTTCGAATAATAAACGAATGATTTGAACAATCTTTTTTTTCCTTGTTTGTTGGGTAAACAAAAAATGTCTATTTTCATTTATTAATCAAACCGATACCATTTTTCTGTTTCCTTTCTAACGTTACAAGAACGTACTCTTGACTGGTCGCATCATACCATTTCATTGTTATTTTTTTTACTTATTATTTAACGAGCGGAACCGCCCTTTTACAGTTTTTGTTTAAATACAATATTCAATTGTACTATCTGCGAGAGCTGCAGATCGACTTAAGAGGATAGTGCCATACTTCACACTTGTGTATGAAATGTAGGAACTGCAGAAACCTACATCAAGTACAGCAGCGGTCATGAGTCGATTTCTGACAGTTAAACATCGAAACGTAAACAAACAACGTGGCTCGTCTTACTAACAGCGAGCTGCGGCTTGAAAACGAAATCGTAACATTTTTCGATTTTACTCATCACCTACGACTTCGTAATCCAGTGTATTACCCCTGAGCCACGAAGCCGATAAATTATGTCCGTCTTGTATGTTTAACAATTGTTTTCTTCATTTCATCAAATATTTTCAATTTTGTAATGTTTACTATGGCATTTTAATTTTTGTATTCTTTATCAGCGCCTAATAATAGAAAAAACTCAGACAAATTTTCAAACTATGCTTTTTCAAAATTTTGGACGCAATCGTCATGTGTTGGAAATGTAGATTTTGAATTAAATTTACATTCTGAATTTGGTTATAAAAGAAAAGTCCAACTAATTAGTATACTTCTCATACTCCAGTCACTTGTTAATTTTAGACAGTAAAATGTTTATACACAAACATTGAATATTCATTTACATTACTTTCAAAACTAAACTATTGCTTTTTCCAAAAACACCGTGTGAAAACAAAGAAAATGAGAAATAGAGCGAATTAAAAATATCATAGTTAGAGATTTCCGAGTATGAAATAAATCCGTCATACACGAGCCAACGGAATGTTACGAGAATAGTGCAAAAACCTGGAAAACAATTCGACAAATCGATCATCACCTGTATGATGTTTAAGTACGGAGCTTCTGGCCGTTACATGGAAAACATGCGTGGGCAGGTATATACGACGGCAATTAGTCGACTTAAAAGCATCCTCACGCTCAAACAAGTTCCGCGTCGAGAACGTCGTCTTCATCGGTCTCATCACCATCAAACGTCTCTTGACACACTTAGTGTCTACCGTCTATATACTTTTCTCCTTACAGGATCGCGGAAATGTATTGTACGAAGATGATCTAACTAGACAAAAAAACGTGTGTTTTAATTAGTTTTGTATGTTTTTGGTTATTGAAATTAATTAATAATAACAGTGATTTGGGGATGAGGCTACATTATTCCTATGTACTTTAATCTGCTGAACACAAAAATTGGACTTTTCCTGTTCGTTTCAGAGCAAATCCCCCAATCCGTAAAAGACGATAATTTTATAGCGAGAAAGGCTGAAAAAAGAGAAATATGATTCATGAATCAGTAATACAAAGTAGCTATAAAAAATGGTAATGAATTTTACAACTAACTGTAATTTTCATGGGTACAAATTTGACAACATTTCCCACGTGTAGCGCAAGGTTTTCACCACTTGAGGTTTGGGAATTTACAACGTTTTTGTGAATCTATCAGACACGATTGTGAATGTACTACGCTGAAAGTAGGAAAATTACACCGCGCTGAAAAGTACTACGCTGTATGTTGGTTATAACTCTAGACTTACCACGCGGAGTAATTTTACCAATAGAGGGAAAAATACAGGATTTTGTAAAAATATACATAGTCATTGTAAAAATCCTAACTTAATTGTAAATTTTGATTTAAAAGTGGTAATATTACAGATTACATGGTTCCATGTACATTCCGATACGAAAAATGCAGGTTTAAAGTACAAAAGTTATTGAGCGGACGTACGGCACACCAATCACGCCATGGTGGCACATTTCAGAAGTTTTTTCACAGGTGTATTCAATAATTTTTAATTTATAATTTTATCGTAGAGTATTGATATTTGATGGCTTTAGAACCCTAAAATAATCTCTAAGGTTTATTATTTTATTATGTACTTATATAAAGAGCTATCATAACTTCATGTGTACTGTCGGTAACTTATCGGCCGAATCAAGATACATGATCACGTCTACAGTGTAGAGACCTATAGATAACCTACAAATTTTGTTATTTTGTTGTGAATTTACAACATACATGGGCATTTAATACGCTCTGCGTGACAATATTACCGCATTTGGTGAATTTTGATTCGGTGTTGTAAATTTACAACTTTACTTGGAAATTTTAGAAAGACGAAAGGGAATTTTATATAATGTGGTAAATTTACAACGGAACTGTGTAAAATCACTACGTTTAGCGTTGGCCATAAAATTGCCTACACTTAACGTGGTAAAATTCATTATTATTTTTTACAGTGTACTGAATGTCAGACCTAACCTAAAAACCCCAGAAAATACGCATAACAATACAACTATACAATATCAGTTGACGACCGGCTGCCTTACGACCAAATGAAAATCCACTTCTATAACGGCGGCAATGATGGCGAGAAATAGAGATCCTAGAGTCGCTGGCACCTGGTGGTAACAAGCATAACTAAAATTATCAACATTTTATACATACTCTGTACATATTTATCATAGTTTAACTAAATATATGCATAGTTTTATTAAATATATTCGGAATATTTATAGGATAGTTTTAAGAGTCTAGTCAAGCTTTACAAGAAATTATCTAGTGTTTCCACACGGGTAGCGATATCGTCTTAAAAACGCAGAATATGAATTCTCTCACGTTGATCACAAATTTTATTGGTAAACGCATAACAAAAGTTTTTTTTTGCTGACAGCTTCTCTGATAACATCATCTTCATTTCAAGTTTAATGCAGACTTTTAGACCCATAACCTTCAAAATTTAACATGATTATCAAAAAATTCGTCTTGTTTACAATGTAAGTCAGCTAGTATTGATCATTTTTTTGTTTTACACGACATTTCGCGAACTGCAAGACTTTAAAGTTCCACCTTTTTTGAGTTTGTCATGGCCTAATTTCGATCGGATTAGTTTTTGGAATCGATGCATACTACATTATAGTATAAGCTAAACGCTGGGAAATACGTTTGTTGCGTTTCTTACAAAAAATACAAATTACACAAAATAAAACATCCAACAAAAAAAAAGTAGCCTCAAAGAATCTACTCAAATGGACACATAAAAGGTCATATTCTATAATTAGACCATCCGTTCCAAGATGACAAGTCTTCCTATTTAACTTGATGCAGCTGTCAAGAAGAAATTAAACTTTTATTAATTATAAATATTACGACGAAACAAAAAATTAATAATAATAATATTATGTTATATAATAATGATCCGGCTGATATGTGCTGGGGGTAGAAATTTTGAAAATAACTATGTTCAATTTTTTTCTAGTCAAGTAAATAGTTAGATCTATCAAACCCTGCCCAATCGATGAGTACATAAGCCAAAGACCGCAAGATCGAAGCCGCTAGTTTCTTCATTACTTTTCATCACAACAAACGATAAAGACATTCTTTAGGCGCAAATTGCTCTTAAAGAAAAAGTGTGTACACAATTGAATAAATTACAGCGAAGACAAATTAATTTCCTTCACTTCAAAGTCAGCATGTTCTTCAGCCACGTTACACCAGCGGACGTAAAATAAGCGAGATCGAAAATTCATTTGAAGATGGATACCAGTAATTTCATTGATAACATCTTAGGAACTCGGTCTGTTTCTTTTCGACTGTCGCTCAATGTAAGACCTATGAGCGACGTATAATAAAAAGAAGGGAATCGCGGGTAAAGATGACAGGAAAGGAGAAGAAGACGTGAAACAGATTGCGAAGTTTTATTGCCGGAACGGGGGCGTTAAGATCCAGCCGCGAGGGCCCCAAGCCGTTGCAGAACAGGTGACAGCCCGAAATACGATGGTTCGATGTGGTCACTTGTCTCCGGTTGTCACGTCGTAAAATAAAATGTCGCGCCTTGTCTGTCCAAGTAGGGGGTACACGGCGTTATTCGTCGGAATTCACGAAAAAACGCAATTCTTTTATTTCTCTCCTTGTCACGACGTCTATTTTCGTCTCGTCTCTGTCAATCTTTTTTCACACATTTTTGTGAATACCCTAATTAATTTTTTATTATAGTTTCTTATTACTGTTTGTTTGCTAGCGATCTTTTATTACATTTTCAATAATATTATTTCAAAATAATAATACATAATGATTTTAAATAATTGTTGTTCATAACGAATGTTAAGAAAGAAGCAAACATTTCCAAGAAATGTTAAGGTTTAACTAGTAGCTATTATTATATTAATTTGTATTTATGTAATGATACATTAGAAAAAATTACGGATATGGTTGATACACTATTATTATTATCTGCATTACTATCTCAACTGGATTGTTTTAATATTTGTAATTAAGTCCTTTCAAATTGCATGTATTTTTTTGTATTTACTTTTTTATATTATGTATTCCCAAAAAACGATAGTAAGTAAGTATTCAGAACTATTGGACAATTATTACATGATTTTGACTTTTGATTGATTTTTACTTATTTCCGAAAACACTCAGTCAGTTCTCATCTAATCTATTTGATAGTTTTTAGGAGATCGTGAATACTCATTAGAATAGCCTTTTTGGAAGCCATTTTTTGACAAATGCATTCGGTAGTTTTTAATATGTGTTTTTAAGCGCAAATTCCTTCTATATCGGTAGACCTCTTTAGAACTCCCTTAAGGGGAAGCTATTGTGGTCAGTCGATAAGGTAGATAATTACTGTAAAAAATGTAAATCGTTGCATGATTTCTGACCACTTAATCAACGCCTTTTATTATTGTTATTTTTTTAAATAAAACCGTGCTTGATACTAGTTTTCTTACGGGATGTCCGTATAATACGCGAATCCGACTATGGACCAAATCGGGAATGAATCCGGATTACCTGCTCTCTTGAACAAAGCGGTATATTGTTATTTGTATATCTAATCCAAATTAGGGTCAGATCAGGAACACATTCCGATTGCCGGACTTCCGGGTGCATCCGAAAATTTGTAAAAATTGTAAATATTTTCAAAAACGTCTGTTTTCTCATTTTTTTATTCAAAAAAAATTGGATGATGTGCAACACTGGTAAATTACGGGTACATCTTTCATAAATATCAATGAAAATTGCTTTAAACGTTATGAGATTCTTTATTGCGAATTAATCGAAATCTAATAAAAAAATTTTTTTACTAGGATATAGTCGAGTTTGAAATTCCGAATTATCACTTGTGAGTGATAGTGTAATGATTAAAACCAATTTGAAAAACATAAAAACACTTTATACACACATGTTTGTCATAAAAATATCGATAAAATAGCAAAAAAGCAACGTTGCACATCAGCACAAAAAAATTGTTGCACGTCACTCCAATTACTATATTTTGCAACACAATGCAATGAAAATAACAAAAGTCAATATTATACCAGATAAATTAAAACACTTTACGAATCGAATAGAAATGTAAAGCGCAAAAAATAATCTCTCGAGAAATTTAACTAATCGATGTACGTGCAGCCATTTGTCTCGTGAATTACAAATAAGTAATTGTGGACACAAATAGATGGCACTAGTTGATTCTGTTCATTATCGGACTGTTGATCAGAAATCGGCGGTGTTACATATCACCCCATGTTCCACATCACTCCACAACACCGTAATATACTATTTGTATAATTGTGTGTGAAAAACTCCTATCAATGATCATTTTCGAGTCTAATGTAAACTTAAACGACCTCTGCATTTTGACACTTATATATTTTCAGTATACACCTTAAGTAGTAACATTGTAAACTATATTGTTATCACAAGCAACAACATTGGGATCAGGTCCCAAAATTGTGTTGGATTTCTATAAATGGTTTGGATGCCATTGACAAAACCATATTGATTGGTTGAAGAAGGTGCGTCCTAAAGACTAATTCAATTTGTTGTAGAGAAGACAATAAGTGTCGATGCTAAATTATTTGATTATTGAATAAACCCCAAAGATTAAAGTCAGATACTATAAGTAATCGACAAATAGCGTAAGAAACAAACAGAAATATTGTTGTCCTATGCATCAATGTTTATAATTGTGGTACCAGGCCTAAACTTATCCTCAGCCAGGGTTTTCTCTCCGACACTGAACTCGCCAATTAGGCTAACTGTATAAAAGTCGGCAATTATCAACAAGGGTCACCAGCTGGATCCTGATCTTATCTCTGTCTGTGATTTTAGCGGATTTATCAGGTGAGGACCTGGTCAGGTAGCGTCGACAGGTAGCCCGAACCATTCACGAATGGAAGTAGGTTAACCCTGCAGGATTCCAGCCACAACCCTATCAACGCCACAAGGTTAGTTGGCTTTATTATATCTAGGTCAGTTTTGTTTTCATTAACCCTTTCAGTCACAGACGGACACCAGTGTCCCACCTAGACGCTATCGATTTTTTGAAGTTTAGGAACAGATAGTTATCGATTTCGATGCAGTTTTTTTTTCCTGGCTTTCCTAAGACTCCAATATATGTTGAAAAATTATTTAAAATAATTATTATTAATAACAAATTAGTACCAAAAAAGTCATAATTTTCAAAAGAAATTCATGCCAGGAAGAACTAATCGCTATTATTATTTGAAATTTGGTATGCCGGAGTTTTTAATATCGTTGATTACGAATCCGGTGTCAGATTTTCAAATATCAAAATGGCGGATCCAATATGGCAGACAAAAATTTTAAAAAATTAAGTTTTTGTCTAATGTTTTGTATACAGGGGTTTTGGAGGTTGCTGATTATTAACCCGGTATCAGATTTTCAAAATTCAAAACGGCGAATCCAATATGGCCGACAAAAATTATTCGTATTGCGAATGCATTTATTATATGTTCAGCAAACAGCCACAAAAAACTGCACTTTTAAAAAATTTCAGGTTACAGATAGTAGACCCATTGCCTGGTTCGATTAGCCCTATAAAATCAGCTGCCATAAACTGTCACAAACCGTCTGCTTCACATGAAAAGAGATATAGTTCAGATCTTCGTCTGCCTGTATTACTGCCAGAGAAAAAACGGCGTCGGTGTATACTATGCAGTAATAGAGATCATCAGATGAAAACTAGCTGGTACTGTATAATTTGCGATGCCCCACTGTGTCTAAGTGCAGGAAAAAATTGCCTTGAAAAATTTCACACTCGCTAAAATAAAAAATTTAACATATATAAATGAATCTCAAGTATAACGTTTTATAAATATAAAAGAAATCTTAAAACTACAAAAAAACATATTAAAAGTCTTCGAAAAAAAAAGTAATAAAATTTAAAAAATAAAAAAAATGGAGACTTCAACTGCCACGTCCCCGTTTGTGTCTCTGGTTTTGACTGAAAGCAGTTGCCGTGCAGTAGAAAGAATAGATTTATCGAAAGAAAGAGCTTTGCCGAGAGCAGTAGAAAGAATATACAAAACTAAATAATAGGGAGTTTAACATGAATAAATTTTCATAAAAATCAATGATTTGTGATCAAATACTTCAAAATTACCAAAAGTAAAAACATTTGTATTTTAATTTTTGTCCGCTATATTATCTCTGCCAGTCTGAATTTAAAACTTTGGCAAAATTATGTGTTCTTACAATTTTTTTCGTCCGTACTTGATCTGCTATTTTGAATTTCGAAAATCTGACACCGGAATCGTAATCAGCGACCTCCAAAACCCTTATGTACCAAATCTTAGCCACATTTATTATCTTTCAAATTTTTGGTCTGCCGTATTGGATCCGCCATTTTGAATTTTGAAAATCTGACACCGGATTCGTAATCAGCGACCTCAAAAACTCAAATATACGAAATTTAAAAAAAAATGCTATGGCTGGAAAAATTCGTGACTGAATATGGAGCGGTACTGTTACATTTTGGGGATAATAATAAAATTTGCATAATTCATTATGATGAGCATGAACATTCGTTCAGTTCAAAAAGTTGTATCAGGTTATCAATTACACTAATCCAGTCTATCAAGTAAGTAAAGCATTTAACATATTAAGTTTACACAGAAGGCAGTCATCTTTTTACTTGTTCGCTGATAGTTATATAAAAAGTTGTCCATTATTGTCTTGCAGTTAATTAAAAGTAAATAGTAATTAGACTTATTTATGGCTGCAATTAAGCCGAGTTTCCACTGGACTGACACGGTCAGAAACCCTGGTTGGGTCCTGACCTAGGAAGTATGAGAAGACAGGCCCATTTCCGACTAGACAGCCAAGTCAGATCCCTGATACCAGTAGGGTAACTCAGCTGGACGCCGGCTACACCTATATCTAAATTTCTGCCCCGTAAGAAGTTTGGAAGTGTGGAACATGTAATTTGAGGTTTGACTTTTGGAAAGAAAGTAACTCTGTAAGAAAATTAAGGAGTTATTGGTCGGAATCTGGCATAATTTCTGGTCGGTGGGTACATTCTGTCGTAGATACTGGCCAGATCCTCCCAGGGGCGACGGTTTCATTCCAGATTCTGGTAAAGTTTGACATAATCTGATGAACAGACATTTAAAAAAATGTACATATTACTAGATATGCTTACAGACATAACCTGAGTAAAATAAATAGATTATTATGAGTAAAAGCATTGATAAAATGTACATATTTATTCCAAACCAAGCCGGATGAACATAAGTTTGATAAAATGACGCCACCAGTACTAATATGAGGTTATGTTATACGCATTAACTCCGGACTGCGGAAACATAATAGTGAGCCGTCGCAGAACATGAATATTTACACGTGCCTTTCAATGAAACTTTTGATGTGTTATTTTCAATGACACTTTTAAATCAGAAGTGTATAGAAAGGTTAGGACACAGAAAGATGAACAGGCATGTATATATCTTTGGATCTTTATATGCTGATGCTGTAACATGATTAGTTTGGTAATCGTCAGTTGCATTTTTTCTTGAAAAAATTTTTACTTTTTTATTTCTTCGTCAAAAATCCACTCGGGCCCAATTTTACCAGTGTTTAGTATTAACTTTTGCACTACCTTAAAAGCAACTGATTGCTATCAAACTACTTGGAATAGTTTCAGAAGAGCAAAATGTACCAAATTTAATGGTCATTTTGGAATTTTTAGCACAATTTCAATTTGTATTGTATACCAAGCAACGGTTTTTTATCAGGTTTGGTTAAAGCACATAAAAATGGAAATTGTGCTAAGAATTCTAATATAACCATGAAACTTGGTAAATTTTGCTCTTCTGAAACTATTTCAAGTAGTTTGATATCAATTAGTTGCTTTTAAGGTAGTGAAAAAGTTAATACAAAACACTGCTGAAATTGGACTCCGAGTGGACTTTCGACGAAGAAACAAAAAATGCATTTTTTCTGAAAAGAAGCAACCGATGATTACCAAACTCAAAATATTACTTTTAAAGAGTGCAAAATGTAATTAATAACATATCTATATCACAATTTGCAGCCTAAATTGTATTTTTGTCTGAATCACTGAATAAACAAAATTTAATAACAGCATATAAAGATGCAAAGTTATATACATGTCCGTTTATCTTTCTGTGTCGTAACCTTTCTGTACACTTATGATTTCAAATTGTCATTGCAAATAAGACATCAAACGCTTCATTAAAAGACAGACACATAAAGGTTATGGACTATATGGACTACGTATAACCTTATTCCTTCACCAGATTCTGGGCAGATCCGGGCAGACTCTGTCCTACTTTCTAGGCAGATTCTGCTAAAAGATCTAGGCAGAATTATGTCGGCCAGAACTTATGGTCAATTTTCTTACAGGGAACTCAGGGATTTTGAGCACTTGTCACTAAAGTTATCTTGGACTCAATTCTTGGTCAGTACTAGCCTCACAGAAAACAAAAATCAAGAGGTTGACTCGGAATTGATTTACAATCTATTATGTAATTGAATATCACAGTATCGCCTCATGAATAGTAGCCATTTAGTTTCGATACGTAAGCAATAGTAATAGTCCGGCTGTCGGCACAATTGACGTTCAAATTAACAATAAGTTTAGGAGGTTTTAAGATAAATAAATAAATCTGTCTAGAGTACAATTCAGTGGAAGTAAAATCTACATCTGCTTGTCGTCTTAGAAACCCAGATTATTTGCGATCTAGCTGGAGTCAATGTTTTTAATATAAAGTATGACACCTTCCAAATTTTTCATATATCTGACTATTTTGAATCTCATAACCAATTATCTAATTATACGGCCGAAACTGGAGTCCAGCAACCTATCGTATTCTTTTATGATCTTTTCACTGATACGCAACGAAAAGTTGAACATAAATATACTACTCCGAAAACACTGCATTTGAATCAATTTACCATTAGAATACGAAACCAAAAGATTTTTAGGAAAAGTGGACTGGATATTGGAAAAGCTTTTATAAAGGGAAATATAAAATTGAAAAAGAAGGAAATGCGCATCGCAATTTGTACAAAACGTTGACATTTGCCGCGATACAGCCTCCTTAAAACGCGTTGTCAGGCAACTCGGAAACACCCAGACACCACGTATCTACCTTTAGAATAGTAAAGGGTTCTGTGCGGTACACCCGGTCTGTGGTATATTTTTTTTATCGTATCCGCGTGATAACGACGAGCACACCTCGCGATTTCGCCTTGGAACAAGAGCCGGCTCTAAGGCCCTGGTTCTATCTCGTTTGCACGCGGCGCATTTGTAAATGCGGCACGTACGGCTTTTAAACCTATCTGCATGTCACGCAGGCAGGCCTGCACTTTCAAGTTACGATCTCGCGCGGGGGTTTCGATAAATGCTAAACGCGAACACGTGAGCTTTCTCGTCGAGACACACTTTATTGCTCCATACTCAAGTACCGACCGATCCTACATCGTTTTCCATGCTATTCCCCCTGACTCCTCAAGTCCCTTCACATGCGACACGGTCGTCCAACAAGAGCACACCGGAGTAAGGAGACCTGTTCCGAGACTTTTCAGTTTGATTGACAAGCCGCTCACCAGAGTACATGCTCGCGTGTCGAACTTGGATACCACTAACACTTTTACTCAAGAGCCTTGCAGATTTATGCGACTCTCGAGATGCACGTGTGATACATCGTGCGTGCCTCCGATTCCGGAAGATCGCCGCCCATGTTTTTAGCTTACGCTACATAACTCCATTGAGCGAGAATATAAATTTGACAGCTGGTACCGAGTACCCGTATCTCACGTCCCTGGTATAAGCGCGTTAAACGGAGATCGACGTCGGCTTCGGGACCTTCCTGGGTTTTCTTGAGGAAATTCATTTTATTTTATTTTCAAGTACGCCGTTTGTCCGGGTTATTCCTGAATAGTTGTAGGTATTCCAAATAGTAGAAGTGAAATCTTTCTTAACGCTTTCAGGGTCACATTTTTCTTTTCAACGGATTAATTTTATTAATAGGTATCTCATAGTTTTTGAGATTGCTGATTACGAATCTGGACTCAGAATTGAAAATTTAAAATGGCACATCCAACAGGGCGGACAAAACTAACCAAAATTAGCAGATGAAAGCTTATTTAGAAGGATTTTTAAGATTACTGATTACATCTGAAGTAATATTTCCAAAATTCAAAATATCGTGAAATTTTACGTCCGAAAAGATAGTTAATAATTTTCTAGACTGACCTTCAGAAGGTCACATATAGAAAAATCGTGCAGAACCTGTTTTCTTTGAAGTTCTGCAAGTTTATGTGCTAACAAATGGTTACGCAGGCAAATGACATTGAAAATTGACCACAAGGTCATCTTTACCAGCCTCCTCAAATCAGTTCGACCACGTGACTACGCAACTATTTCTTCGCGTATAAAACCTCGGAAGTTAAACGAAAACAGCTTCTGGGCGATTTTTCAATATGTGACCTCTGAAGGTCATTCTAAAAAATAATGAACTACCATTTCGGATGGCAACATTTCCGCTGTTTCCGAATCCGGTGTTAAAAATTGGAGTTTCCCTTATAAAAAAGTCGTTTTGACCTCTAAATAACCTTGAAGATTTATCACCAGGTCAAAAGCAGAAAGATTGGGCTCATTATCTTAAACAACTCTTGTTTAAACACTTTCTTTATAATGTATAAGATATTTAGGTGCATCGAATCACTATTATATGTAAAATATAAATATTTTGACTACTTTCAGACCAGAACGACGCTTGTTTATGTTTATCTCCTTTTTTTACATCACACCAAAAAAAACTGATAATTTAATATTTATTTAATAATTAAATTTATTTCTCCATTGAGAATTTAAATTACGATGTTAGTTTTAGTATAGGCTGTGATGGGGATATTGATGATGCAACTGCGACTCTATCAACATCATCAGACTTGTAAAGTGAATGCGAATATTTTGATACCGATGAAGGCGAAATGAATACCGTTGTGACGTTTTGAATAAATATCTTGAAGATAGATATTATACTAATATAAATGTTTATGTTGATGGTATTTAAAATTTCAATAAAAACGATAAAGATGGTCACGATATTGATATTCAGGACAAAGTATTTAATAACCAGTGAATGCTATTTGTTAGTATTATTAACGATGATAATGGTAATCGTAATAGTGATGATTACGATAGTAGACAATAATGTAGAACACGAAGAAATGGATAGTGGTGAATGTAATTTAAAAAATTTTTTAATTTCATTTTTGAAGACTTTGACGATGATGGAATAGACGATGATGGTAAGTTCTGCTAAAATCATAAATAAATAACGTCAGCACTATTGGATATCAATCATATTAAGTTTCATAAAAACGAAGTGCACCTCCTTCAAGTTATTTATGATTTCTCACCATGACGTGGGTGTTAAAAACTGTTTTTAGATTTCGTCCACTTGGAATCCGGTGTCACTTTTCGATTCATCGAATCGTTCGGATTCGCGGGAGGGCCGTAAATAAAACTTTTCTCGACTACTGGTTGCAGGGTCCACGCAGCGGCCGGTCTCCGTAGAGACGCATGAAACACCCGAGAGTTCAGCCAGTTTGTCAGCTTTCGCGGCTTTACGATTCTGCGACAACGACAGAATTATTGTTCTGCAACGTCATAAATGTCGCACTGCTCAGAGACGAGCCGGACGTTCCCGAGACGGTGAAAAAGGGGAAGGAAAGAAGCGCAAAAACACGGATGTGAAGCAAACGTGTACAATAATGGCGCGAACGAGATCTCTTATGTGCCCTGGGGTCATCTGTAAATATTGCGAGGAGCGTCTTAAATCAATCGTCGAACCCGCGTGCATCGCGAGGCCTTCTTCACGGAGCTTAGCACGCGTTTTCACGCCAAACTTCGAAAGCTTTTAGTTCGTCTCTGTCGTCTGCACTTTAAGAACAGGTTTAATTTATACATCGGTTAGTTCGAGATAATGAACGGGCTGCGATTGTTCGAGATTTCTTTATTGTTTTGTCGGTTTAGCACTAAATTTCAAGTTGAAAGAGTTCATAAGATTTGTAGATGCTCAGAAATATGAAGATTTGCAATTTAATTTAATTTCATATATATTAAAAGTTGTCAACACGTGGAAATGAAGTTTTAATTGGCAATTTCAATTCTCAGAAAATATGTTTTAAATTTTTGTTCATTTACCAATAAGCTAAAAAATGGGACGTATTTTCTACTTCGCGGAATTCTTTCAAAAATTTAGAGTAGTGACTTTGTGATAATTGTCCATTTGAAGTAATCTCCTCTTTGAAATAACTTACTGAGAGGGCAGATGCCAAATATGTTTATTTGAAAATTTAGTAAATACACCCCAGCTGCATTTCCTAGTTGGCCTTACTAGTTTATGGTAGTTATCATTCGTACGACTTTTCCTTGTAAAAACGATTTTTTTAGTTACAAATTACGATTTGTATTCTTAGCGATTTCAAGTCACCTTTTTAATTTAAGTTGAAACTGAAGTTTAATATCGAAAAATTCTAATATATTATATAATATATGACAAAATGTCATGTAAAACACTGAATTTTTTAAAGGAAAAGAATGTACAATTTATGATAAAAAAAATATGCTTGAGGTACATTTGAATCTTCAAATCGAATATTAACTGTATCGTTATATTTTTTATAAAATAATTTTCCAAATATTCCTGTTTCATTTATTTCTTTCTGTAGCTAAAAGTGAAACATTCTTAAAATCAAAATTATATTCTTTATATACCATTTTTTATCTAAATTTTACATATTTTATAATCCTATCAATTAGTCTAAAAACATTTCCAATTTTATAAGAAAGAGATGGTGAAAGAAACAATTTAAATATCCGAAAAGTTTCCTTATGGTACAAATTAGTTTAGAATGAAATTCTCTTTCCCTCTTGATAATTTACATGTCCAAAAAATGTTTTATGTATATTTTTCAATTTCAAGAGTAAATTTAATTCCATTATCCAAACCTTTAATTTTATTCATATCCAATACTATATTTGAAAATTTAAATAAAAAATCATCAAATAAGTATTTATTTATGTAATTTCCTCCGTCGGTCGATTGATTGGGTTCTTCCAATGGAGAATTGATTGGAGTCAAGAATTGTAATGCCAATTTTTTCTGAGTGATTTTCACATTGGTACCTACTAAATATTTTGTTGGTGATACGTGAATTTTCATCATGACCCAGTAGTTTACGGTGGTCCTATTTTCCTTTATTTGCCAATATCTTCGTGGAGTCACTTGAAATTTCAAATTAGGTCCCAAAATATTGCACCACTCGATTATTTTCCTCTTTCCTGAAATTACATATCTTCAAAATTTAAAATACCAGATTCAATTATTGAAAAATCATTTGTCGTCCTATAATAACATATACTATTTAAAAATTTCAGATAACAGAATATATTTGGAGAAAATTCTGAATAAAAACTGAACAAAAATGTGAAACTTTTCAGATAAGTCAAATTGTGGATCGTTTATCACTGGATTAGTTCCACATTTTGGTTCATTTTGAACCAAATCCTGTCCAAATGGATGCTGTTGTCTGATAGAATCTGAGTTGCATTTCATTGGATTTTGATAAGAAATCATTTTTTTTATCAACATTTAATAAATGTTTCTTCGTTATAACGGTCTGCGTGCTAAGAATATTAAAAAGTGTATTAAATAATATTCTAACATTTTCGGTCCACTTATTTGAGCACCTCATCAGAAAACTTAAGATACGTTAAATGAGAAAAAACATGACACTAAAAAAAAGGTCCTGATGCACTCAACCATTTGAAATTTTGAAATCTAACTTATTTATGAATAAATGTGCAATAATAGTAATTTCTTACGTTTTTTAATGTGTTTTAATGAACTGTGTAATATAATTATTGATTTCTGTTCCAGTTTATTTATATTTATTAAATTTATTTCTTAGTTAATTTTTATAACTGATGTACATTAATTTTTAGTTTTGTTTAAAATTATATTTCTTCATATTCATTATTAAAAATAGATGGACATGATATTGACAATTTAACATGAGTCCAAAATATTCGGATCAAAAATCGTTTTTAGTTCATGTTAATATAAACACTGATAAATACTCCATTTTTGTCCGAATTTCAACTTTTGTTAATGTTAAAGCTGAAAAGCTTATGTTTCCAACTGTCTGAATTTCTCATTGAAAGTGTCAACATATCCGAAGGAATAATATAAAGCTTATACCAAACTTTTGCAAATACTCATTAATTCAATTATATAATATACTTCAAAATGTTCGTGTAGTTAGTTAAAATAATAAAATAATGACTAAAATGGGGAGCCCCTATTAATGTGGGACGTACTGTAGAACAGAAGTGAGAACGTTACACCTCATGGTGGGTATTTTGCACTCAAAATAATAATAATAATCATTGGGGTCCTATATTTAATAACCGATTTTTAGTTGTCTACGGTAGTTGTTGCGATTTTACGGAGCTCTCCTTGACTCAAATTTCATCGACACAAAACAAATAGTGGATGAAAACTGTCACTTCATTCAAGCTCTACAACTTTCTCATGTATAAAATTTTGGAAACTATTGAGAAAAAAAGGTATATAAACCGATAATTTTTACGTCATTATTTACATTAAATAAATCAAATATGTCACTGAAAGATCTCTTTGGTTTATCATTTTCATCTAATTCCCAATGATTGAAGAAAAATTTCACATCCTGAAATGTTTCAAGAAAGTGATCATTGTCCGATTTATTCACTATGGACCACACACATTTTATAGGAACAAAAAGTTCCCGATGAAAATGGATACAATTGAAACGTAATGTAATTTGCTCAACATATTTATTCATAACTATTCATTACGTTAATGAGTATAGTTTAGCTTCATTTACATAAAAGTTTCAGAAACGAAAATCTGTTGTAAGTATAAAAAATAAAAAGGTTTTTAGTGTCGCTGATTAAAAATCTACGTCCATATTCTTAATCAGCGACACCAGAAAACCCCGAATACTCAGTTTTATCTCAATTAGATCATTTTTTACATTTTGATCGGCCATCATGAATCCGCCATTTTTTTTAAAATATTTTTTTAACAGGCGGAATCGCCCATTTTACTAATGCGTTGCCATGTTTATTAATTTTAATTTACGAGAGCTGCAGATCGACTTATGAAGATGGCGCCATACTTCACATTTGTGTATGAAATGTAGGACTGCAGAAACCTACACCAAGTACAGCAGCGGTCATGAGTCGATTTCCGCTAGATAAACAATACTTTCGAAACGTAACCACAAATAACGTGGCTCATCTTACCAACAGCGAGCTGCTGCTTGAAAACGAAATCGAAAAATTGTTCACCAGACGGGGATCGAACTCACGACCTACGACTTCGTAGTCCAGTGCGTTAACCGCCTGAGCCACGAAGCCATTTTGAACTTTTTAAATTCGAGTTCACATTCGTAATCAGCGACTTGAGAAACGTCCGTATATAAATTCTCAGGTCAATCCAATAGAACGTTTGCCTGTTACTGCCATTTGTCCACTAGCTACTTGCCGGCAAGGGTTGGTGTTTAATGCTTGATATCTCGAAAACTGTCAATTTATTTTATTTGCACCCATGACGACATTTATCAGGAAGCTTTCAACTACATTGCATCCATTTTCACTGGGAAATTTTTACCCCGTACATTATGCGTGGTCCTTTGATCAAATTTAGATCAATTTTTTCTACTCGGGTTACAACTGAATATAATATGACAATGAAGTGCACAAACCAATAGTTCCAAGGGTGCAACGCTATTCAACATCGTTTCGTCACTGGTCCATATCCAAACACCTATCTAATCGGCGCCGATGACATTGATAAACGAAAGGTCTGGAATTAGTCACGGGAAAACGTCCCTCGGACCGATAAGCATCGTCGGTATAAATTAGCGACACTTTCGCGACATTATCAATTCGCCCGTCGTAAATAATCATTAGTCGTGAAAAACGCCTGCAATTTTAATGAGTAATCGATCCAACGTCTCGTCTAAGAGCGAATCGTCGGTCGGCCTGGTTCGTCCTTGAATCCGAGCATACACCAAGAGAGGGTTTGGAGAGAGACGAAGGAGGCGTATCGCAGGGGATACGAGTTGCTTCTCTCGCAAAGGCATTCGTCCGGCTGACGTGCACGACCCGATGGCAATTCGATTTATGATAATGAAAGCCGGAATTTATGGCCGTCTTATAATAGAGATACGCGCCATGTTGCGAGATGCTGCCGGGGTATTATAAATTTAGAATTCGCCTCCGCGTGCCTGCGGTCCATCCGTCCGTCGCATCGTCGTCGTCGTCGTTTGCGACCGTTAGTTCGTTATATCTCGTTGCAACGATGACTTCTCGCGAGATGAAGTCGCGTCGAATTCGCACGTACTCATTACTCTCGCGGCGAAAAATATCTTTAACGAGATAAAGCCCGAGATTTATCGGACCGTACCTCACGGAAGGAATCAAGAAAATCGTTTGTATTCATATTAACCGCAAAGACGCCTCTCGACACTGCCGGTTGGAGGAACAGCAGCGAACTGGTATCATTATCGTTATTTTTACAGGTGCCGATAAATATGCCAGCATCGATTACCGCGAGACGCGGCTCAGAGAGAATTTAGTGCGGATAAGGGATCCGGCATGAGTTTATCATCCGAGTCGATTTTACTTGGATCGTTTTGTTTTCATTCCTCCGATAGTTAGACGGCAGAATTATTCTTAGCTTATTTTATATTGATACTGTCCGTTTTTTTCGTGAAATCAGCAAGTGTCGTATTTTGCGTCAATTGGTAGTGCTGGGTGATTTGTTTTTAGCGAGGTATCGATGTCTTTAGCCATTTTCCATGAAATAATTTTTGATAGTATTATTTTTTATTGGTTTAGAGATAGTTCGTCTTCTTTACCCATGTGGACAACTGTTTTGGGTTTATTAACGCTTAGTATGTCATCTTCTTTTAGGGGAAAAAATTATTACAAACATTGTTTTGGTTTAAACTCTCGGTTTTATGATAATTAGTACTATAATTAAATAAGACTTCAAGGGGAGACCCCTATTTTTGCTGCATTTCGATTAGCTTTACGAAAGTTAATTCTGTGAAGAATTTTGTTCCCTATTATGGGTGTTACATGATGTCAAAGGTATTGACTGATCATTATTTCTATTGTTATAAATAGTTCATTGTAATTTTGCGCATTCTTAAATAAAGATGATTTTAATTATTATTTTTAAGTTGTGGATAATGAAATCTCTGTAACGAATGGGTATTACCGGCGAATTTTCCGCAATTGAAGCGTTTGAAGGAACACAAAAAACATGTTTGTACCAAGATGTTTTCTTTTAGGATCATAGAATAAGACTGCATTACTTAAACATGCCTTTTTCAATCCGATGAAAAATAAGATCCGAGTAAGACACAATTAACTTTACCTTGTTCTCTCTGGTACCCGGACGTTTCATCGCCATCTATTTCATCTTCCCCCATTACATCGTGTTCTATTTCATCGGCTGGACACTTGGTCGTCAGGGACTTTTCATCGTCTAGGACATTTCATCGCCTAAGATACTTCATCGTCTGGAGGTTTTATTATCTAGACACTTCATTATACAGGACATTTCTTCGTCTGGACAGTTCATCATCTGGACAGTTCATCGTTTAGGACATTTCATCGTCCGATACACTTCATATCTGGGACATTTTATCGTTTGGAAATTTCATCGTCTAGGACATTTCATCGACCGGGAAGATGATAGAATGGATCATATTTTATATTTGGGTGATTCATAGAAATGAATGTTTCATTATTTATGTGTAAACCGACAGTAAATGCTCTGTGATCGGCGTGACGTGCAGTCGCTATTTCAAGTAAAGTATCTTGATTGGGGATCCACACTTGGAAATATGTCTGTTAAAAAAAAAACGATCGATGCGCTCGCTGCGGCACAGAGAGCAAGTCGATTTCAGGGAGATGACTGCTTTACCAACGGAGGATAAATCCTCTCATGATATAGTAGTTCATCGACTGTATCGGTTAGGATTTTCCGTATTTTCCCCAGTTCTGCAAGTAGTCAAGTCGGTCTACGGGGCGCAGTATTTCGTAGAATTTCATTTTCTCTTGTTTTCTTTATTCATTGAGAGTATTAATATTTTGAGAGTAGTTGAATTCAGTCTCGTATGAGGTTTTATTTACCGAAATCTTCTCAAAATTAACAAAGTTACATGAGTTTCAAAATTTTAGGCATTTTTCGTTAAATTATATAATCACTTTGTTTATCTGTTTATATTCAATGTAGTCCAATACAGTATAATACACTGGCGGAAGGAAAATGAAATAATATTAATAATAATAATGTTTATATTGCACTGGGTACATATGCAGCATTCCTCATCAAATCGGCAATTTTTTGTCACTTAATTTCTATTTTCCGTTTTAATGTTTCTGTATTGTTATAACATGCAAAAGGTTCTTGATCATACACTACAATTTAAAATCGTATGCAGATGTTGTTATTTGGATAAATGCATGTTAAAGAGTATTAAATTACCCTTAAAATGAAAAAAAATGTTTTATTTCGACCAAAATTGAACTGGATAATCGAGGTTGAATTTGAAAAAAAATCAGTTCGCTGCATCATGCAGTTTACATGTTAGTCGGGGGACTTCTATTTACTTACAATATTTTAGGTCGATGTTTTAATTGTAAACCTATCCAAATCCAAAATTTCAAATAAACTACTTCTTTCGTACAATGTAACACGATTTTCTGTCATCTCCCTGGGTTAATACATGAAAAAGGATATTCTTGCAAGAAAGACCATGAAGAAACTACGAAATACGTGTGTTACATTAAATTTTAGTACGTATACTTTTGCGCTTAAACAAATAAACATTGCGAAAATAACAAATTACATTTTACGAAATATCCACAGAAATTCTATTACAGTCAATTTTAAAATGTATACGGTCAGGCATAGTTCTTTTACGTATTCTAACAGTGCACAAAAGACAAAACTAAAATTAGAAATTATGTGAAATAGTTTGATTATCTTCACTGAAAAAAATATGAATGAAATTATTTGACAGTTAACCTATAATTTTTACAGCAAAGATAACTTGTTAACTATTAAGGATGTAACTTTACTCTTAACTAGTGTGCGTTAACAGATGCCGATATTTCTCTATGTTCGTCGGCGGTTTCAACATTGTCAGCATAACCATGATCCTTCTCCGATGCCTGAACTGAATAAGCCAATCGTTCTAAATTCTATTCTTGGTTATAGAAAAAATATAATGGTAGTTTATGTTTTTTCGCGTTTTTTAAAGATGTCCACATCTGTTTTACAGAAATAGTAGACATTTGGTTCATGATAATGCCTATGATGCTATTTCACCAAAGAAGCAAAGAAAATTAAAAAATTATAGCACCTTTTTATTTTCATTTTTTTAATTTGGATGCACAATCGACGCACGCGAATTCTCTTACCAGCGATTCTTCAACGTGCCATATTGAAGATTGAAAATATCGTTGTTTATCTCTATTATTTCCTTTAATTTTAAACGATGCTAAGCAACGAAAAAAACACATATAACGAAAAACTCAGAGTAATTATAGCACAATTTAAATTGAACATTGAACGTTTTAACAGTAGAATGTGTTAGGAAATAACCTCCTTCTTTTATGAATATACAATAGCAAAGACACCAGGCAATGATTTGTTTCTAAATACAATGTTGAAATGTTGATTTTGAACTCAAGTACATTCTGAGGTCATACGAGTTTAAATTGCTAGAAAAATTATTTTTAAAAAAATTCCGAAAATATTAAAACTTACGTAACTTTATCAATTTCAATCTAATGTCATTCAATAAAAGATCATTTGATATTGAATTATAAGTACTTTCAAAATTTGGGAATAACAAATTTCTAGAATTGAATAATACCGTGTAATCGTTGTGAAATTACAAAAATATGAAAAAAGAATAGGAAATGCCTTCAAACAGATCCTTGTCAGTTTTCATGTTGGAAAATTAAGCAAAATGCAGTAGGCCTGATCTACTTTTTACATTTCAAATTTGAAAATTGAATAAAAATTTGTGCAGCTATGAGTTATTATTTACATTACCAAAAAAACAGTTTTTTAGCCATAAAGGAGATTTTGGGGGTGTGTGGACACATCCTGTTTTACTAGAACTTATACGTCTGTATAACAGTGCAAGCAATTTTTTATCAGCCCGTCAAAAAAGATTTCGAAAATATCGAAATCGATCCGCATTGTGATGCCAAAACTTGATTATTCGGGTGCACCTCAACCCGACAAATCATAAACAGGTACTTCAAAATCCTGACATTTAAAAAGCAGAAATTTAAAAAAACAGACATATCATAAAGAAACACTCGCAAACCAAACATTTAAAATCAAACAGATTTTTAAAATTTCTCTTCATTTTAAAATGTCTGGTGTTTTAATGTCCGTTTTTTGAAATGTCTTTTTTTTTAAATGTCTGCATTTTCGAATGTCGGAATTTTGAAGTGTCTGTTTTATGGGGTGCACCTCAAAATCCCGACATTCAAAAAGATGACATTTCAAAAAGAAACATTAAAAACCCAGACATTTCAAAAATAGATTTACAAAATCAGTCTGTATTTTAAAATGTCTGGTTTTTGAATATTTCCCTTTGAAATGTCTGGTTTTTGAATATCGTAATTTGGAGTGTCTGTTTTATGAGGTGCACCTGAAAAAACCCACAAATCACAAAACTAACACTTCAAAATCCCGAAATTCATAATGCAGACATTAAAAAAACGGACATATCAAAAACAAACATTCAAAAACCAGGAATTTCAAAAAACAAATTTAAAGAAATATTCTGCATTTTTAAAAGTTCTGGTTTTTGAATATTTCTTTTCTAAATGTCTGGTTTTTGAATCTCTGTTTTTTAGAATGCCCGTTTTATGGGATGCACCTCTAAACCCCGACAAATCACAAAACTGACACTTCAAAATCCCGACATTCACAATGCAGACATTAAAAAAAAAGACATCAAAAACCAGGCATTTCAAAAAACAGATTTATAAAATATGTCTGCATTTTGAAATGTCAGGTTTTTTAATATTTCTTTTTTAAATGTCTCGTTTTTGATTGTCTGTTGTTTGGATTGTCTGTTTTTTGGAATGTTTTGTTTTTTAAATGTCTGCTTTTTGAATGGCGGGATCTTGAAGTGTCTGTTTTATGATTTGTTGGGTTTTTGGGGTGCTTCCGATTATTTCTATATTTTTTACCAATTACGTCTATGTTTACAAATCGTTAAATTTTAAATGATATTAATTTAGTCGGACGATAAAAAATAAGTATATTTTTCTAGTAATCTTGAGGGTAGAATACAGGAAATATAGGTTGTTCGAGGTTTCGTGGCTTGAGGTTGCGACAACAGTGCCACTTATCATTAGATAGGAAGGAAACCAAACGTCCCCCCGAATCGATGCCTAGTCAGGGTTTATTGGGCTACCTCGTCGAGGCGAACCGGCCACCTTTTCCTCCGTCCCTCGCGATTTCGGTCCCGGCTTAGCTCGCTTCCGTATATATATTCATCGGCCGCCCACGAATCGTGTCCACCCTACGACAACCCTCCGTATAGAACGGCGTCGGGCACCATAGTTGCGGCTAGTTGGCCGTCACCTCTGTGTCGCCGCTCCCTTGTCTCTTGGACTGATTCAATTTGCCCGCCTCGTGGCTGTTTAATTACTGGACCTCGGAATGGACCCGGAGACTCGCCGGCTTCGCTCCCGTGTCCGGGCGGTATTGGCGCATCGGTGCATCGGCGACCGGGGGTGAGGAGGACCTTTCCGGTACCAAGACACTAACGGAATAACGTCGCGGCGCAACGATGGAGATTGTTGTTGATACCGAAGTAACGGGCAGCCCTCAGGGGCCGAGGAGCGACGGCGGAGAATACGGAGGTGGAGTGGAGAAACGACCCGGTCCGACGTGTCTTGCAAACCGAATGACCAACCCCCTCTGCCCGGTCCATAACGACCAACCCCGGTCACCCTTCGACCGGAGCCTTCCGAACCGGTGCCGCGTCTCGCGCTGCCGGACATCCCAGTTGCCGAATACGGATTACGATCTGCAAATACTGCCACCCGCCTCGACTTGGGAACTCTCGAGACAAAACTACCGGCAACTTAAATATCCAAGTGATTTACAAGTATATGCTTTTAACCGGTGATGCCAGTTGGGACACTTATAAAGTCGTTGACTCCAACTTTGTCGCTTATTTATAATATTTGAAAAATATTTCAAATTCAAAATTCCAAGATATAAACTAACGGAAGAGACCGGTCCAAACTGGATGATTACGAAAACTAGCATTGTGTTTTAACCCCTTGCATCATAGTGGTTCCTACAGGACCAACGTTTGTCTGTTCGTTTTTTTCACCTTAAAGTTCAATTTATAATTCTGTAATTCATTCTTTAATTTCTAAAAGCCTAAGGAGTATAACTAACTAAAAATCAATTTGAAACATTTTTCAATAACATTAATTAATTATACACAATAATATATCCAAAGAGACCGTTTTTTCAAAATAAATCTTTTATGAAGAAATTCCGCCTACAGACATATATGGGAAAGTTATCATTTATATATTTTTCATGTCACTGATTACGAATCCGAAACCAGCATGGTGAAATTAAGAATATCAAAATTCATAATATAAAAATTAAAAATTAAAAACGCCAATATAACTCGCGCTTGCGTTACCCGGAACTAAAAATGCTGATTTCACATTCGTTATTAGTCAATTTGAAAATCCTCGAATATAAGGTATCACCTAATTTCAGTTCGTCTCATCATATTGAATCCGCCATTTTGAGTTTCATACTTTTCTTTTGGGATTCGTAATTATGAATCCCAAAAATACTCGAATACAGAGATTCGTCTAATTCTATTAAAATTTTTGGTAAATATTTCGATGAAGTACATCCTCTCAACAAAAATTCGATTCACACTTTTTCGACGTATTTTTGGCCCCTGATTCGAATATGACAATAACAATTGGCGGTCAGATAAACTGAAGCCGCCATTTTTTTAAAAAACGCAAACAATCGTGTATTTTTTTAGTTCTTTGTATTTATTTTCAAAAGTAACCTAGGAGGTGATTGTATCCCGGACCCCTTTTAATACTACGTTAACCTCCAATCAATAATTCCATTTAATAATCGAAATGACCAAATGTTGGTTGGAGGTTAGGGTTGTATTAAGAGGGGGTCTGGGGGGGCGGAGCGCCCCAGGACACAATCACCTCCTACGTTCACGCATTTTGAAGTTAAAGGATGCAAGTAATAAATTCTGGAGGTAATGTCTTCACATAGGGGGTGCTTACATACTGGGGGGCTCCGCCCCCAGACCCCTCTTCTTGCACTACCCTAACCTATAACCAATAAGTACGTGTCACAATCGAACCACGCCTAGTGTCAAAGAAATAAACAACACAGAATACAAGTACAACTAGTGTTGGCGTGGTGCCTCGCTCGCTTCGCTCGCTCAGAAACTTCGACCCAGTGGAGAGTCGACTATTCCTTAAGACTCGTTTGTTTACTAACAGCTTTCAATTATATTATAAAATTATATTGATATTTGGGGTCCAATCATATTTAGGTCCAAGTGGCTTCGATAGATATGTTACAACAATATAGTGTTTCTTATATGTATGAAAATTGAAAATGAGCATTTTCAAAACTTCGACCCCGACAACAGGCCAGCCGAAGTATTAATAAATAAAAGTTGCAAAACACTTACTTCATGCACTTGTATTCTAATAGACTATTCGATGCATATTACATGTTTACTGTGTTTTACAAATTACTGTCTGTATTATTATGATATTATTATATATACAATAAATATACATATAATTCGTCAAAGATATCTTGAATGTGTCGAAAAGATCTCTGACGGATATCTTTTAGATATATCAAAATAGTTATTTTCGTATCAAGGGCGTAAAAGGACTTATGCGCCCGTAGGTGGCCACCGCGCCCGAGGGGCTGGAAAAGACTACCCCTGGGGGGTAGGGGGTCGAAACGTCGAAATTTGATGAAAAACAATAGGGTGATTTTTTTGCCGCGATGACCAAATTCAATACTTTTTCAGACAATAGTCATAAAAATTTTAAACCAGTTTTTATGGCATTATCGTTGACTTTAGGAAGAAAATGCATACAACCTTTTTTGTAGAGAATTTCATGCTCTATCTTTTTTGTTTAAAACATTTTTTAATAAAATTTGTATTTTTCAAAATAAATGCAAAAAACTACAAAGAAACTTAATTGGGGCTAATTTTTTTTAGTAATGGACGGGTGGATCTGCCCCAAAATCTAATCAGATCTAAGTTATGCCAAGACGCGTATTTTAAACAAAAATTTATATCAATACGCTTATCCGTTCGCGAGTTATCGCGAGACAAAAAAAGGGGACGTACGGACGTACGTACAAGATCACGGACACAAATTTTTTTATTGTTGATTTGGGTTCCTCAGGGTCTGAAACGTCGACATTTGATGAAAAACTATATGGCAATTTTTTTGCCCGAAGTGACCAAATTCAATACTTCGTCCAGACTTAGTCTGCGTCGAAGTAATAAATGCACATACTTCAGAAGAATTCTTCATGGCCACGTTCGTTGCTCATATACGAGCTTATTATACGCATTAAGAAGAAAGTGTATATAACCGTCTCTATAGAGAATTTTCCGCTCTACATTTTTTGTTTTGAACATTTTTCCGTACAGTTTTTACTTTTGAAAATAAATTTAAAAAACTAAAATAATACAAGATTTTTTACGTTTTTTTGAAGATGGTGGCTTCAGTTTATCTGATCGCCAATTTTTATTGTCATATTCGTAATCAGGGGCCAGAAAAATGTGAGACAAATTTTTTTTGAGAGGATTTAGTTTATCGAACGGAATACCAAATTTTTATTTTTATCCGACGTATTGGATCCGCCATTTTGAATCTCAAAATGTGACTTCGGATTCGTAATCAGCGACCCAGAAAAGTTACGATTATCAATTTTCTAGTGATTTGGATGCAACCCGTAAAACGTGATACAAAGGGTTAAGTGATAACAGCCGTTAGTGGTCAGACAACCTAACGAACGAGCACTGGCATTTTAAAGAAGTATTTTTCATTTGTTTTAGGTGTATGCCGTTAATTTTATAAAAATGCTGAAGGAAATGTTATATTTGAGCCTGAGAAAACTGACGTGAAAATAAAATAAGATTATTTTACATATCATAATTATATATTTTTTGTAATCTATCCCTGAGCAAGCAACAAATATTAGTGTTTTGTACCTATATTGTTATAATGAGTGAACTAAAACTAACAAAGATGCGATGTTTCTTCTTTCTCTTTGTTTACACCATTTTTCACATTTTGAGGCATGATATTTAATTTTGTTGTTCTCTTATCTGCCATTGGGAGCAAGAAATGTAATTTTTAAACAAAATTTTCAAGTCATTTTCCTGTACTTTGTTTCTCAGATTGGTCAATATTTTAATTTTGGCAGTTTAATGATCACTACTTATATATTTATTCTAAAAGTATATTTTTTGGACTTATTTATAAAACATGAATTGTTCCTTTTGTGTGTGTGTGTGTGTATGCGTGCGTGTGTGTGTGTGTGTGTGTGTGTGTGTGTGTGTGTGTGTGTGTGTGTGTGTGTGTGTGTGTGTGTGTGTGTGTGTGTGTGTGTGTGTGCGTGTATAATGAGATATCGTACATGGAAGTCCAAATGATACTTTGGGGTGAAGCGGCGAAATTTTCTCCTGGATGTCTCTATTCCGTGATTATTTTTCAATTTAGAATTCCCTTTTGATGAATGCATTAAGTAACTAAAGACGAAGTTAAAATATGTGATCCTGATATAATACGAGTATGCAAAGCTTCTGAAGATGCAATTTCTTTTTTTACTGTTGTTGGAAACTTTGATATATGTGAAGAGGTTCATTCCATCAACGTGGAAATTTGATTTTTATTAAAATAAACAATAATAACTTAAAAGATTATGACTTGCACTTAATTTTATGATAGTCGTCTCAGAGACCTCTAAATATAAGAATTCGTCACTTCACCCCGATATTACCGCTTCGCCCCGTGTTTTTTAAGTTTTTTAAATTGGCCATAGCTGGCCATCTGTAAAACATATACCGTAAGTAACATGCATGTAAATATTGATCATGAAATTACCTATCAAATGATACTTTGCATCATCCTAAATACGAAATTTAAGGAGAGATATGATACACGGAAAAAATCCTCGCCGCTTCGCCCCGCCTTCCCCTATTAATTGTTTTTGGACATTCCATAAGCAAACTCTCAAACCAAAATGTTGTTTTTTCAGGAATCTCATCCTGAAATGAGCTGATGAATTAAAATTATTGTTGTGGCATACATTCACACCATTTCATTTATTTTTCATACGTGAACTGTAAATAATCACAACCACAAAGACTTAGACCGAATTTTTAAAGGTACGAAGTTATATATGGATTATTACAAATTTATTTTCTTTTCTTCATTATGTGTTATATATAATATAAATACAAATAATTTACCATTTTGTTTCATATTTCAAGATGAACTGAATGTTTCTTCGGAGAAATTCTCGATTTTTCAACCAAAAATAAATAGTTTTCATCAATTTTTCGTTGTCGAAATCGCAATTTTTCGTTAAAAAAATATGCTATAAATAAATAATAATAATAAAATATGCAATAATGCTATAGCATTATAATATAATCGTGCATTTAAACAATGCTTGGCTACTTATGCAGGTTATCGAAGCAGACAAATAAGAAAATTGATATGAAATCCCATATTATTGATATATCAAAGTTTAGCTCCAGAGATATGCCAATAGAAAAGTCCAGTTATCGCTTAGAAACTATCCATGTTCGGAACTGTTCATCAAACTCCTTGAAACGTTACGAGTGGAAGACGCATACGTAGTTTAATGGTATATTGCATATTATGCACGGGTACAGACACAGGTTTATGCAGGGATGTGGTGAATACTGGCAACACCCTTTGGAGGAACCGTCGTACTGCCATCCCTCTGACATCGTTGCATTAACTCTCCGTCCCTTGGCTAAGTGGTAAGTTTCTCCAAGATTGCATAATGCCTACGTACGCAGATGTGGTTGGCTGCGCGTCAGCCGAAAGCGGCCTGTACGTCGTCGTTCCGATGGTATGGGAGGACGAAGGGTCCGTCCGAGCTAGCCTCCCTCACACCCAAACCCCAACTCCCCCTTAGACTCATCGACGTGAAACTTTGGCTGAGTCGCCTTGACTTCAGGTGTTACGATGTGTTAAAAGTGTATATTGGCTTCGGGCGCTACACCTGAGAGTTACGCTCGCCACATGGATTTTGAAATAATGTTTCGATCTTTATGTTCCATCAAAACTATATCCGTCGTAATTATTACAGGGGTGTTACTTTTGTAATGGTTGATGTAAAACTGTTAAGATCTAATGGGATAGTATACCGTACAGAAAGTGCATTAAAGCATAACGGATATGTTCGTTATATGAAAACTATGGACATTATTTTATAGATGCTGTATATTAACTAACCCTTCTCGGCACACATTTTACGATAAATCATTTTTCATAAAACTGGATACTCGGAGGTTTTAGGGTCGCTGATTACGAATCCGAATTCACTCTCTTAATCTGAATCAGTGAAAATTTCGCCAAATGCGTCAGTGAAAAAAATTGTCGCAGTTAAATCAGTCAATTTCATTGTTTAATCAGTTGATTTTACTCCAGTCGAAATATTGTATTTACCGAAACTCCTGCAGAACTCAACCCTAATACCCACTATTTCACTGGTTCTTCAGTTGTACATTCTTTTAATACCGACCACTTAATATAAGCAATGATTTGCTTGTCATCCTTCATAAAACTGAACATCATATATACAATTTCAATAAAGTAGATTTTAAGGCTGCAAGAACTTTATTCCTCGAATTTGAGAAGGTTTTTCCGGCCCAAGAAGTTTTTATAAGGTGAACGTAAATAAATATTCTGCATTTGCTCTTGCGTTTTTGTAATCGTATTTGAATTCCATAAGTTTCCCATGCAAACACGACATTCTAGATACTGGAGATGCCACCAAAAAATTGAATAATAGCGATCTGTTTCAGGTATTTATCTAATGTTTATCGTAATTGTTCGTTTTTAACCATTTTTATAACCTTTAAAATTGTATGCAGGTGCTACTATATAGTTTGAGGGGAGTGTACAAAATTATATTAGCTAAGTTTGCATTATAGATTTTTACTCAATAGATTAATTTTACTAGAAAAATTAAAATACTAGAAAATAAAATTAATTATACTAGAAAATTAGCTTCTATGTACCACATGCAACATGCGAAACTATCAAGTGTTTATGGCAGTTAAAATACTTTTAATAGATTTGTATATTACTTAAAATAAGTAGGAGTTTATTTAAGCAAAAACAGTCCATTCAGTTGATTTCAGCTAAATTCGCTTAAATCAGTTAGTAAGCACTATATTCCTGCGAAAATCACGTGATTTCATTTCACTGAGTTTAGTCCGATTAGGTGAATTAATCAGTTTTGAATTTTCCAATACCTCCGTCTCGATTCGAAATCAGCGACCTTAAAACCGTCCAGTACTCACATCCATGATTAGCAGAAAATTTTTTACATTTTGGTTGGCGATATTGAATCTGCCATTTTGGATTTTTAAAAGTCGGTGATTCGGTGTAGTCGGTACGAATAAAAGTTAGCAAAAACTCGCTGTTGTAATTAACCATTTTTTTCCATGAAGGTAGAGGTTCGTTTCAAGAGATACTAAACGTTTGCAATATATGTAACTATGTAATTATATTATTTTAGTGTAAACATTAGATTTGGAAAATTTTAACTTCCAGAAATGTAAAACAATTTTCGCCCTCTCGGGCCAAAATTACATAGCTGAGATAGGAGTTCCCCACTCATCGCCGTAATTTTACATTATGTCATTCTTCAACTAAGAGAAGCTTCTCAAGCGTCGTACATGCAAATTAATTTATAGTTTTTTTTACTTTTTACCTAAAATACCTTTTTTCGATGTATATTTATTTAATTTCTAAAGATGGCCATCTTTATGGAACTCCCAGAAATGTAATATATTTTTTGATTCAGTTGGCGTAAAATGACCAATGTATTAAGATAGGGATTTTGCCGAGTCATCATTGTTAAACATCATTGAAAAACGACCATTTTTCATACCTACTGAATAAAAAAACATCTACGAGCGTAAAAGTTATTTTACTCTCCTGATAGGAAAATAACTATTTCCCATAAAAATCGCATTTTCCGTCCTCAAAAATGATATAGCTGAGATGGGAGTTCTCCACCCATCCCAGTTTAAAATTCGGAGATCAAATTCGAATTTTACACCCGCTTGGATGACAAATATTGTTCGTATTACGGGCGTAAAATTTTATTTTACCAATATGAAAATAGTAGTTTTTGATACAAGTGGGAAAAAGTGTTTTCGAACGAATGTGAGGGCTGTGGCACGAGCCGAAGGCGAGTGTCGCATGCACGTTCGTCCAAAAAACATTTCTTCACATGTGCCGAAATGTATTTTTTGTTACAAGTGTGGGTAAAATGCGAAAGCAAAATGTCAAATGTGAAAAATAGAATTTTGCCCACGCAGTAACAAAAATACTATTACTACCCACGTAATAATAACATTATTACTCATATTTTATATCATTAATTATGAAGTACGTATTATAAATAGTAAATCCTGATATGACAATGTATTTTCTTTCTCTTATAAAGACTCTCTTTGCACAATTCTTTCCGAATGATAATTCTATTTGATTTTAACTTAACTGTTTCTGAAAAAATAAACAAGCAAATCTATTTATCTTTTTTCCCTTTTTTATTTGAACACCCTTTTTCTATTTACATGTATTTAATTTCTGAAGATGGCCATTTTTACGGAGCTGAAAACGTTAAAAATCAATTTTGTTAATTTCGGATAGTGACTGCATGTACCAAAATTTACAACTTAATTACAAAGTGATATGAAAATATATAACAGATTCATCAAAGGGTTTTATTCGGCAATTAATGATTTTCATGTTATAAACAATTTAAGACAAGATTTGTTTGGTTTTTTATTTCAGATGATTCATTCAGTGCTCATCGCAAATGGCCTTTTTTAGAGATGCTTCAGGATGACGGATGCAGTGGCCTTAATAATAGTAATTTTTAATCAATAAATTTTGAAAATGTACTTAGAAATTTCTCCAATATGTAAAACAAATTTCAAATTCAGAAATTAAAATGCCTTTCTAAACAAAATTCTTCAAAAAATCCCGTTTTTGACGGCCTCGTAACTAGATATAACCTATTAAGGGACAGAAGTATATTTTATTTCAATAATATGACAGTTTTACAAAAAGAAATCTTATTAAAAAATGTGACTTCATCTGAATACAACATTCTTTATTTTTTATATCACATGTATTTTAAGAATGTTTGTCTCAATAATTCAAACGGAACTAATATTATTAAAATAAATCATATCAGAGGAAATTGTTTAAATTGCATTTGTTAATAAGTCGATAAATCGAGAGTACCGTTTATTATAGTTAATTCGAAATTTAATTATTTGTCACGATTCCAATTCATTAATTTTCTCATATGTTGTATGCATACAGCGTTCTACTCGAGTAAAAATGAAGTGCGTGATTTGGCAACTGTTTATACTGTGTCCAAAAATAAATAAAATTATCCCATAATACGAAAATAGGTAATGAACAAGTAATTTTTTACAATTAATTAAAATAAAATATTAAAATCGATGTTGAATAAATAATCACTTTGGTCATATATATTCGTATAGAATTACATTGTATCCTTTGCAATTTCTCTAGTCCAAAATAGCATCGTAACATTTAAACATGGGAAGTCATCTCAGGTGGATTCACAGTAAAATCATTGAATTATTACGTGAAAAGAAAATCGTTAAAGATCGAAATAATATGCTCCGATTTTCCGGCAAACATAATTCATTTTCATTCTGGAAAATCTTTTTGAATTTTTTATAACCACATTGGAAGAGTTTCGTCATTATTCTACACAGGTGTAGAAGCGAAATATAATATTTCCACTCAACACAGATAAAGCTACAAAATTTTTATAAATACATGAAGCACCTAAAATATCGAGACGTATTGTTCTGTATATAATTATATATTATTTATTAATTTATGGTTATTAACCTATATTACGAACAGAACGTTCCTAATTGAGTCACTAAGAGAGAGAATGAGAAAGAGAGAATATTACCTTACTTCCCTGTCAAGATTCCATTTTACTTTTATTTTTTCATAGAGAAATATTAATCTATATAAAAGACAGTTCCAATCTACTTGCATTTACTTAATTTTATCAAAATGTTAACTACACGCCTTGACATTCACCAAAAACCATAACCTAACCTGAAATACATGACCAAACTTAATGTACAGGAGTTTACGATAGGTAGATCGAAATGGATTGCACATTACTGAAACTCGATATTTTTTGTTTCCTTACTTCCAACTATACATACTCTTTCAATAATGTTTTAAACTCTGGCCTGGGCAAATCTTGATGAAGGCGATATGTACTCACATACTACATATTGTTATGTAATTTTACAACATAACATTGAAATTTACAATATATGTATTAAAACCGCAATAAAATGTTGTAAAATCACAAAATACATGTCATTTTACAACACATTATTTAGAAATTGTAAATTCACAATAAAATGTTGTAATTTTAAAAAATCTATTTTGAAATCGCAATATTTATTGCAATTTTACATTATTTTCGTACTGTAATTTTGTTGTAAAATCACAACCACTTTCAACAGTGTATGCCAGGAAAAGTTTGTATGCGGATTTTTGCATCTAATGAAATCGATTAACTATCGTTCAAATTTCGAAGTTTACAGTCAACCTCTTAATGAATTCAAAACAGATTTTAATTCTCAATTTATAAGAAGACATCCCTGATAGAAATTTTGTCTAGAAACAACCGAGGCCCTAGATAGTTTTTAGAAACTTTCTCCGGTAGGAAAATCTGTATAGATTTCGGCTGGGTTTGAGGACACATTTTCAGGAATAATGTAATTAAATTTCTACTTTTTACGATTTCGAACGGTTTAGAGATGCAAATATCGGGAAAAATCGATATCGAAACGATCCAGAATCTATCTTGACTAGTATGATTTAACAAAATGTTGGTATACTGCCAGATTCTAGCCGGAATTTACACGGATATTTCCACATAGACATTTCCTCCCAGGTCCTGTATACACTTCTCATTCACAACTATCATTTATAAACATACTAATAAATCAATATAAAATATACTATTCTACATCAAAATATAACATATAACATAGTTAAAAAATATGTTTACTTAATTTTAACAGTTTGATAAACCACCGAGTTCCTCAACAGTGCATCTGACTGACACCGAACTCGCAAAAAAAAAGTGGACACCTAGAAAATATCCAGACAAATTACGAAATGGTTTTCATCAAACTTTCTGGACATCTTTAATGAAGAAATAAATAAAATGTAGAGAAGTCGAAGGAGTTCGGTAAAAATCTACTGATTAATTCGGAAAAAATGTAAAGAAATATTCCAACGAAAATTTCCTGAACCTTCGGTAAAATTCCATATTAGTTCGGAAAAAATTGAACAGAAAGAGAGAGAAAAAAGTTGAGGCACACACGCCACACATATTTATAAGAAACACACACAACCTTACATATTGTTTTGTTGTATATTTTGAGTGGAGGGAGTGATTGGTAGAGAACTAATAGAAAGAATATATTCGAACAACTCGTGGCCATCGATACTTGCGACCTGCTCAGAGAACGTATCTCACGCAATCTGTTAATAGATCAGTACATGAAACCCGCGAATACCCATATCAAGTTCCGTAATTTTCATAGACTAAAAATGGTAATTGTTCTTGTTACTCATATTTCACTAGACTCAAAATTTCACGTGAAATATATAAAAATTATGAAGTAAATTTGTGAACATGTCTGTAATATAACATTTCAACTTTTACATAATCAAATGTCAGTTTTACTACTTATTCGGGAATTATTTAACAAGAGTTCTAATAAACTTAACGAAAGTAAGAAAATAATTCTGAAAAAAATCGTCCTGTCCGAAATCTCTTTACAGTTCTGTAATTTTTCCCGGTGAGAGATGTTCCGTATACATTTGGCAAAGGACAACTAATGCTTTTGCAATTTTATGAAACCATAAATCTAAACTTGTTTTTTTGAGAGTATTACCCATATATAAATTTGGAATCAAAGTAATGTTCAGAGAAACAACTCAGGTCCAAAAGCTGCAAGTTCGATCATGCCAATCGGGATACTTTTAATAGTATATACTAAAGTGCACACCACCAAGTTACATCAAAAGTATCAAACCGTTACCGTTCTATCGTATAAATGACATTATCCAGTTGCTGCAAGAATGTTGGATTTGAAACTGGATATTATGACAAGTACCAGACTTCCATCTATCGATCATGCATATTCGTTCATTTATGAGAATTGAGAGAATGCTTCCCTTCCGTCATGGTCGATGCGCGAGGATTCATCGAAAGGCACCCTTCGTTACTGCCTTAGGGGGGGTCTAATGAAAATATAACAGTTTCTATGCCGCGGAGTTCGTCTGGCAGCCTTCTGCCGCATCAACCTGACACATAAACTCTTATTATGCTATACGTTACAGGGGTGGAGGCGCTAATGGAGCCACAAGTCAGCGCGGTATCGGGGCAAGCACCTTGCCTTTGCAGCCGTCTACTTATTTTATATTTAACCGTCATAAAGAAGGAGCTACTTACCGGACGACTGTGGTGATATTTAATAATACATTCTTTCAGCCACTAAAATAATCGCGATATTTCGTAAAACGCTGCGTTAAAAAATTCAGGCAAACCATGATATTTTCATTATGGCGGAAAATGCGGAAATATGTACACATTCTCTATGATTTCCGACACATATGCCAGTTTTCAGGTTCTAATTTAATCAGATTTCATTTTCTGCAATGATGAACCGAGACCGTGGAAACTGTATTGATAGGTGCGACGGAGATTGGTGATGACATCACTATTGAAAACGATGATCGTAATTTCTCGTCATTAGCTTTTGCCTTAAACATCTAGCGCAATATTGCTGTTGTTATCGGCCGATATTATGAATTCTGTCACGGTGACGATTTGGTGTAAAGGTGCTAGATAAGAACTAATGGATGATGTTCATCAATATGCAGATTTTTTCACATGTTGTAGGTTTCCTTTAAAGAAACGTACAGAAGTGTGCCAAAATGTACTGAAGTATTAAAGCACTATTCGTGTGAAAAAATGAACAATGTGTCAAGATTTACCTTAAAAGTGATTCTACACAGTTTGTGCACTAAATGTATTAAGTTTGAATAAAATTATATACAGGGTGAATACGTATGACCCGAACATACAGGGTGGACATCGGCCAGCGGGTCATAGGCATTCCATGTTCAAGAAGTAACTAGATCAGTCTACTAAAAACGCGGTATTTAGGCCTTGTTGGGCTTTGCTACAATTCTTAATTTTGTTTATTTATGCATTGCGAGGAATTAAAAGACTGTAGCAAAACCTAATTACCACGGGATTAATCGACTGATGGTCTAGTTACTTCTTTAACATGGGATGCATATGACCCGCTGGCCGACGTCCACCCTGTAGGTCAGCCCATGTTACAGGATTGCGGTCTGGTGATTGGTCAATGACCAATGGTCAGCGCTAGTCTGAAAATCCCTAGATAGTCTAACCTTTTGCGAAATGTCAGTCATCTTCTGTAATGTTATAATTTCACATTTTGATGGTTTCTCAGAAAAATTAAAAGTTTGAAAGTCGGCCAACAAAAGGAATCACAGAGCTGAGGATACCAGGATGACTAACACTTTTTATTCATTTCAAATAAAGTTTCAGTCTGTCCACGAGCCATGTGACTAGCGCTTGACCAATTACGAGTCGGCATTCCTCTAACATGGGTAGCCCTATGTTCAAGTTATACTTCATTCCAAATACTGAAAACTTAGTTACCGCAGATTGTTTTTTATTCATTTTTTGTACAATTTAGTTAAAATTCTTCACATTATCAGAAACTAAGAGGATTCAAATTTTCAATGTAGAAATGCAAGGGATGCGACAAAATCAAAATGAGACCGATGCGAAGGAGAAATCCTGAAGCTCGCTGAAATTTCTCTGTAACGATGAAGACATGGAGAAAGAGACACAGAACATTTTATGAAACTTTTTTTAAACGATACTGCAAAAATCTTATTTGTATTTGACAATTTTTAACGCGACGGTCGTAGAAAATTGTTAACGACCCTTACTATTATAAGTATGCGAAATACGTATCGGGTATTTATTATTTGTAACACCTCCGTTTAAAGAGATCTGCGAACAGCATCGTTATCCTCATCAGGGGTGTTTCCTGGACATCTAACGATATAATCGATCGAGCGCAAACGTACCTATAAATTCGCGGACATTCGCGAAGGTCCAGCACTAGCATGCAGAGCAAGTAACCCCGTACTCGTAGAGTCACCGGGCGTATGAAAATTACAAAGCTATTAATTATGAGCCGCGATAAATTAAGCAACCGTGGGGCCATTATAGAACGGGCTCGCGAGCTCCGGTGAATTGTTGGTAAACTTGGTTCAACTACGCAACACGGTCGGTGCTCTGCCCAACACTCGGCCATATAATAATGGTTGGTTAGAATGCTAATATATGTCCGTACAGGGGGGTGGCACCCGGGGACCTTGCATCATCGGAGGGACCCAACTGGGCACTCGGTCGGTCGGCTCCAGGCCGGACACCGCCATAATCTACGCCTCGAGACGTTATTAGCTCCCTGAGACACTAAAACTACCTTACCAACGACGTCGGCGACGCCGACGCTGCCCGATGGTCCCCTGCGAGAGGGGGACGACCGACGCGACGCGTGCACCTTCGAAATGCCGTTAACGCTACTTGCAAAACGCCCTAATAAGCGCATACTCGAAGTGACTGGGGACCTATTAACTACCGATACATAGAGGACGCCCGACATCTTCCAAAACCGTCTGACGTTGTTGCCTTGCGACCCATGTGTCCTTATCCCTCGCCGGGCTAACTATTATGTGCGAACTTCTGATTTGTTACTCGCCCCTTTGCCTCCGGTTAAATTCCAGTCTGGCTGGGTAATGCATCCTGTAATGTTCGCTTTGTTACGGCACTCTTGGCTATTTCAATTTTTATTCGGTACCATACCCTAGCAAATCTAGTCGTTTCGACAAAGTCAAAGTCAATACTCTCTAATCAAGTAAAATTAATCTGTTTTCATCTGTAAAGTATCCAGTAAATGAAACAGAATCTCAAGTCTTGAATATAAGTATAATCTAATTAGAGTAGTTGCACTTCTCAATAGCATTTCGTGCTATTAGTTGAATAGGTTAACAGGCAAACAAAAAAAAGGACTAAATAAGGAATTTTGCATCCATATCAAAACAAGAATTTATTGAACGAGTGAACTTGATCTTTACTGTGTTCTATTGCAAATTCCAGAGAACAATTTATCGAAGTGTACAAAATTTAAATAGGATCCCTATTATCCTTTGTCATAGCAAAATATGGTAAATGAATATTTAGAAAATATAATCTATTTTAAGACCAGTAGTATATTTTTTTACTATAATATGGATTTTCTATCATGTTTTCGATCCATTTCTGTCCAATTGCCCGAAGTTCAACTGACGTGTGACTAGAATCCAGCCGAGTTACCACGGATCCGACCAGGCTTAATACGTTTCTCTGACTTGAGACGCTGACTGAGCTAATTTAACTTGACCAGGTAACCGTAGTTGCATTCAGAATAGGAATGGATCGGGCTAGTCCGGATGGATACCAGCCAGAACACGGTATCTATACGTTTCAAATCTAGTTGCGAGATTCTAGTCAAAATCGATCGAAAAAACTTTTTTTTATTTCTTTATTTCCATCCATAAGGTTTTAGACATGTATAGGCAAAAGGATATTTCCCTACCTAATTTATTTGACGAGTTATAGCGTATAGACGAGAGTGCGTCGGCCGAAAAAACAGGTGTTCGTCAAACTTTAAACGCGTTTTTCTCAAAACACTTTTTTTGCGAACGGGGCGCGATCCTCTTCAACGACTACACCGATTTCGACGTTTGACGGCTCAAATTAAAGCTTATTCAATTTAGAGGGCCTTCATGAAGCGTTTTTTGTCAAAAAATTTTTTAGTATTGTTTTTTTAAACGTTAAAACAAATAAAAAGAGGCAAAAAAGGAGTTTTTTTTCAAAGGGCCACCATTTTTTTTTTAAGATGGTTTTTTGAAAGTCGGAAAATCATAAGGCCCCCTAAAATTGAATTTTTTTTATTTTTCGTTTCAGATAACTTGCCAGGGCTGTAGAGTGCCTCGCGCACACTGTCCACCCAGTGTTCACAGATTTAGTATGCATCTCGGGCACGCGCAGTACAAAGGTGCGCTGATTGGCCGCCGACTCCCCGCGGAACCGCGGGAATTCAAACGGTACGTTGGCGGATGAATTTCAATGCAAAATCATCAATTTTGACATGAAAATGCATTTGAAAAATTTGGTTTTTTGACCAAGTCGGTGCAAGACATGTTTCTTTCTGAAATACTGAATAAAGAATTAGGAAATTGCAAGAAATATTCTTTTTGTAAGCATGAGAGTATAAAAATTCCTGTTTTTTTGATTAAAATTGTATGCGATACGTAATTTACATTCAAAATACTTTTAAAGAGTCATTTTTACCATATACGTGATAAAGAATAATATTACAATTACATAATGTGCCGTATTCTTTTAGTAAGATTATTTTCAATAAAATTCATTACAGCATACAAGGGAATCATTTATTTATAAATCTTGGAGTGTATTTTTGAATTTTTATTGCTTGAAATTACGTATCGCATACAATTTTAATCAAAGAACAGGAATTTTTATACTGTCACGCTTACAAAAAGAATATTTCTTGCAATTTCCTAATTCTTTCTTCAGTATTTCATAAAGAAACATGTTTTGCACCGACTTGATCAAAAAACCGAATTTTTCAAATGCATTTTCATGTCAAAATTGATGATTTTGCATTGAAACCAATCCGCCAACGTGCCGTTTGAATTCCCGCGGTTCCGCGGGGAGTCGGGCGGCCAATCAGCGCAACTTCGTACTGCGCGTGCCCGAGATGCATACTAAATCTGTGAACACTGTGTCCACCGCCGCGTACGCCCGTCGTCAATGAGGGCTGGAGCTGCCCATTTTATATTGTTTTTACTCAAATAAATTTTGTAAACTTTTTAAAATATAAACAAATAAATGCCACAAAAGTTAAAAAATAAATATGTATGTACTCTCTCTCTCAAAAAAACAAGAAATTATGCACATTTTCGGGCCTCTGGACTAGAACCTCCCCTTAAGTTTTTAATCGGGTTAATCAGGCTGATTTTCAACTACGACCCGGTTTATATTCAGGTCAATTTGAGCCAATTTTACCTGGGTGTCTTAATTAGATGATAGTGAACCACAAAATTATCCTGGGTCTGTTGACCATTCACTCTTTGTCCTCGATCGATAAATATTGAAAGAAATGCAGCCATTAAAGAAAATTTTGCTATTCGTAGATTGTTTAAAAAAATGTTTTCTACGATCTTAAAGACCGGATATACTATTGCGCTAAAATCTAACCGGGACTAAGTTAGATATTGTCAAGCACAAAAAGAGGTTACACTTGCGAATCCATCGAAAGGTTCACGAGATACAGCGCGAAGAAAACTGACACATACGGACAGACAAACTGAAGGATGTACGTACAAAATCACGGACACAAATATTTTTAATGCATTTTTGTGATCTTTAGGGTCTGAAAATTCGAAATTTGATGAAAGATTACAGTTTCATTTTTGTTGCCGAAGTGACCAAATTCAATAGTTCGTCCAGACCTAAGATATTGGTCGAAGTAATAATAATAAGCTTTTTAGTCTGAATTATTGAAAATGATAATGGGACTCTTGATACTGATTCGTGCCAAAAAGGGTACCATAAAGGTACCTGTGTAAATGAATCTGTATTTAATATCAAAACATTCATTGCATTACTATTCCAGTGAATAAAAATTATTTTTACTGTAACAATAAAATTAAGACCAGACATACATTGCGGTTTTACCTTTGAGTCTACTTGATTGCGAAAATAGTCAATTATTTACAAGGTAACTTTCGAAATACGACTGAAACCAAACGTTAGAACCTACGAAGATGAGCTTTTTTGAGCTTTTTCTTTTAAAAAATCTTATCTCTGCGGTTCACTTTTGTATGACAAGCTTTAGATAAAACTACCGTTCGATATATTATTGATCCAGTTACGAGAGTTTATTATTCCTAAAGAAGAAGTTACACCGACATTTTGTCAATACGATCATGAAACTTATAATTTTAAAAGATAGTCCGTGAAATTCTAACTTATTTCTTCGCCAATAATGAAGAAGTTCATTACATCTATCTGCGGTTACAGGTGAAAAAATAAATTAAAAAAAAGACATGTCTGATATTTTTTTGTATAAAAGGCCACATATTTAATTTTGTTTCAGATAAAATGAAATTTTAAGACTAACATCTGAAAGAGCATACCTAAAAATGGTAAGAAACATTATTCCCTACGTGATGATCATGAGAATGAGGCTAAAAAACTGCAACATAATCTCCGTTTCCCGACGTTAATAAGTTGAAGTAATATAAAATTTTTCAACCGTTTTATCTAATTATATAATTTTATTTGTATTATTTCCTCTGTATATTTGAAGAGTTTTCTTGGTAAACCTTCGTAAAAAGTAAAATAAAAAAATTCAATTCTCTACCTTTTTTATTTGACATATTTTTTTCTCAGACTCGTATTTTTCAAGATAAATGCAAAAAACCGCAAAAAATCGCGTTTTTGGCGGTTTTTTCAAGGTGGCGGACAAGGTTTTGCCGAGCGCCACTTTTTATTGTTATATTCGTGATCAGGAGGCAAAAATACATAAAAAATGTGTTGTTCTTTTTGCAATTTCGAATACGTTTTCTTTTATCATATTAGCTGAAATACTTTCAGCCACCAGTGACCTTGTCCTTGACGCTAAACTTTAAGTTCATAACAAGATCAAAGTGATTATCAAAGTGATTGTGCATGTATTTTAGGTAATAAGGAAAAAAACTGCGTATCGCGATACCTCGATTCCATAATAAAGTAAGAATCAAAGCAAAGCAAAGTTGTAATACGATTAATAAATGACTAACCTATATCCATATATGTGCATGTTCAATGCTCGATGGTTTTTCAAAGTAGGAAGGTTAATACATTTAAAAAGTTGAAACTTTATGCCTGAAAAATATAAAAAAGTCGAATTCGCAATTTTAATTGAGAATATGAAGTGATATGCACCGAGAATACCATCGACATTCAATCTGTGTACAAACAATAAAAAAATGCGATTATGCGAAATATGAAAAACGATAGGACAGTTATGAATGAATCTCGGCACAAGGGTACCGAATTTTACTACATCCTACAAAAAAAACCCATAGTTTCATAAATTTCATAAATTAAATCTAAAAAGAGATTTTATAACTTCGATAAATAGAGCACGAGCAAATAACTACCACCTGTCGGCATCCTTATAGCTCGCATTGGATTTGTAAGTAATCCTAAGTGTTCCTGCGGACATGAGATGGAAGACCTAGATCACGTAATTTGGCAGTGTCCAAAATACGAATTAAACTGGATAAAAATGTTAAGAGAGCTTAGAAGTTTACAATTCTATATACCACATAAAATGAGCACCTACCTCGCTATTCCAAACGTCACAGCGTTAAAAATTATCGATGAGTTCCTTACATATCACAAATTACACCTCTGATTGTACAGATTGTATTTAAGTTATATATATATTATTTGCATTGTACATAATAAACCTGCATCAGAGTTTCATAAGTTAATAAATAAAAAAAAAGAAAAACTATATATTGCATGCGGTTTTTGTTAGTTGCTCATGCGCCATGTGGAAGAATCTAGACGTGGACTTTTATAAGTTTTGGAAGTTCGAAATGGCGGCAGTCTTATCGAAATTTTTTTTTTTAATTAAAAAAACTATAGCATTTTAACTTAGAATTCTAAATAAAAAATCTTGCGGGAAATAATACCAAATTTTGCATTTTGTCTTGGAAGTTTATATCTCGCCAAAGAAGTAGTGTTGTGGAAAATTGACATGTTCTGACCTTCGCAGATATTTTTTATAACGTATATCTGTATTATCCATACGAAAATCCTACTTGTAAGTATTTCCCGCAAACTACACATGTTGAAAAATTGCTTGCCTCTATTAAATATAAAAAACATTTTAAGTTTTAAAAACTACCGACCCGCTTTAAAATCTGTACAAACATTGTCATTACAAAGTCGTTAATAAATATTATAGTTCAAGATAGAATCTTACTATTGTTGGCTGCTACGATAACCATGTATGTGCAGAGATGACATTCTAGCAATAAAATACTATCCAGCTCCAAACCATTTGATTATCCCCTTCACATACGCAATTCAGACAGTCGGTAAATATTTACAAACTGTTTGTGATATATAGTGGTTGAGGTCGTTCAGTAGGAATCTGGTATCAGATTTTCAGAATTCAATATGGCAGATATGTTTACTTGTAATAATTATAAAAAATTATAATTTCACAAAATATCATTATTCTTCTCACGTATAATTATCTGTTTAACTGCAAATACAAACAAAAAATAGTTTTTGAATCAAATATGACGACAAAAAGAAGACGTGAAGACCATTATAGTGGCGTCTGCGACTCAAAGGGTTAAGGCACCAGCGATAACTACCTTCTTCATGAAATATTCCTGTAGTAAAAAAGGCATGGTGGTGCAACAAGAAATCTGGTAACTGTGCCTATGTGAAATAATAGACTAGGGCTCTGTTAGGCCCCAGATAGATTTCCCCCATTATGGGCCCGAACCAACATTTCCGCAAAGATAGCTTGCGCGAAACTCAGCCAGAGCTTCCGATTTTTGGTTCTAAAAATTAAAGAATACATAGAGTTTATTTATTCAAATAATTATGTATTTTAATTTCTTGCCACAACCTAACTTACTTGGTGTATTATCTAATTGCTTGTGAATTGGATTGGCGAAGTCTCAAACACAAACTGGAACTTTTCTTTTACTCAGCATTCGTACTGAATAACATATGCTATACTTCGGAAAAACACGCTATAGGTGTGTATGTACGTTATTACTGATCTAAAAATGCTGACATAACAACGGTAATGTTAACTTTCAATAATCAAGCTTGCATAATACTTACAACCCACCCTGTTTGGTTTTAATAATCTATCGATCGTTGTGTGCAACAAATTAGATCCAACTACTCGACACAATAGTCATTTTTGTATCAAGGGCGTAAAATAGAGCTTTACGCCTCGACAATAGAACCCGAGAGACGGCAAAGCCATGAAGGTGAAAATTCTACGCCTGAGATTCAAACATTGTTTTTGATGCAATAGGCGTAAAATAGGATTTCGTCCCGCTAGGACGAAACATATATTTTGCTGTAAATTTAAGCACTCAGGGACAGAACACCATTGTAATTTTTAACTTGAAATATACAGATAATCACCTGATTCTGCATAATTTTCAGATAATTTTCAGATAATAATTAGTAAAACAATTTACATCACTTTATATGATTGAAATAAATATCAGTCGGCAATCGTTAAGTTTCCGCCCTTAATATATTAAAACGAGAAAAAGAACAAAATGACATGCAGAATCTAATATTCAATTGCAGGTAGATTATCAACTTTTACATCGTTAATATTCATGATATAATAATGAACTAATCATCATATTTTACTAACGATAATTAACAGAACTAATTATTAGGTTTGATGTAGTTGACTGGGAAAAATAGCAATTTGCAGTTTTCATCCAAGTTGTTAATTTATTATAAGTGCATTGTTATAGAGTGACATTATAACCAGCAGGTGCATGGGAGGAACAATAATCTGTGACGCATTCGCGTATACTGACTGTCATAAAACTAAACGAGTATACCGCAGGAAAACGTTCGACGGGTATTCCCACTTGTCTCGCTTGACACGGCACGTTTTGTGCGGGTTGTACAATGCATATGACTCTTTCGAGCGTCGATGAAAGATTACCATATCGCAAAGACAGATGGCATTGTTTTACTTCAAGAAACCCGCATCGTGATATTTTTATGGGATGCCATAAAACACAAACTTTCGCGCAACACCGACTGATAATAGTACAGTTATAATCGTACCGTTAAATATATTCTATTGATTTTTGGAATTTTATTGCAACGTTCATTTGTTGTCGAAAATGATTGACGAGATTGCTATGACGTATCGTTAGACATGCCAGAATGCGGAGATTTGTTCCTATTCAAATAAACATTAATTTCAGATAACGACAATACGTACACGACTTTTTATGGTGAGTAGAAATCGCAATTTATCGTAGTTTTTTAGATAATCAAAAATGCAATGTGAATTGAAGTTATGTGAGTTAATATACCTTCATAATATGTTTGAGAATTCAAATGTAATTGTTAAAAGTGTTCACATTTTATTTATCTTTATTTTAATCACTAATGTCTAACTTAAGAGAATTTTAGGTTACTTGGAGCATTACAATTTTTAATTTTTGTTAAAATATATCTAAATTTTTCTGAAAATTGCTGATCGAACTTAGATAATGGTGTTATACGAGTCTGGAAAGAATTCTAATGAGGAGTTAAATGATATTTATACCTGAAATTCTCATAACTAAATTTTGTTGTAATAATTCAATGTACTTGGATAAAAAATACGTAAAGACAAAAGTATTTTATTCATCGAGATGTTTTGAGTATTATTTATTAATATTTGTTGTGATCAAAACGGTGAAAAAAATCGACATAGAGTTTGAAAATTGCCATAGAAACATATTTTTCCCATTTTGTGAACAAGATTGCGAATACACTCCTCAACCGATTTAGTTTTATTCTATTCAATAAATTCTTTAAATAATAGCATTTTTTAATTAAAACGCTTCCTAGAATACAAAAATTAACAAAATAATATATTAATTTATAAAGAAATTGTCGGTTACATTAAAAAAAATATACAAACAAAATGGATGAAAAATGCACTGTCACTTAGCGCATCATATTGTTGTCGGAACTTAATCTTAAAAAAAAATAGTTTTTCAACATTTCTATCTTTACAATATAAAGACAAAACTACGGAAAACCCAGACCGATACAGTCAATGAACTACTTTATCATCATAAGATAACCTCGGATGGTAAAGCAGTTTTCTCCAGCTCAGCAAGGCCGGGGAATAAAGTTCCGAAAATCAACAGACCGAAAGGCCAAAATTTCGATATTGCATGGCTCCAGCGAGATTTTTTTCACTTTTTCTTTGAAAATTTGGCAAAAAGAAAGCAATTTAAAATACCTTGCACTGGCGCAATATCGAAATTTTAGCCTTTCGGATTTTTGATTTTCGGAACTTTGTTCCCCGGCCCTCAACAATAGGAAATAGAACACGGAAATTAAATGTATTAGTTACTAGCGAATTTTAGAGGTATTCTACATGCTAGTGGCGGACATCAAATTATGCGCGATTCAGATTTCGGTCTAACAGTAACACATTCGACCTGTAAGTCAAATTCCCTTCACATTACCTGCCTTTAAAGTAAAATTTCCTTATTTAGGGAATTTTTATTTCAAAGTTCACCAATTATCGACCGATAGGGATTTTGCATATACATATAAATATGTATAAGTATGTGTTCGATTACTGTAGTTCAGTATCTTTCGGTAAATCGATCATCGATACAATATTGCAACCTATAAACTGTGGAGACTGAGGAAACAGTGGATGTTTTGTACATTTTGTGTGACAGTAAAAAACACTGTATAAACTATCAACGCGAAATACATAATGAGCCATTTCACGTTAGTGGCGTCAGTCGGAACGGTCTTTTTCTAGTCATTGTCGTTTATAAACATTTACTCAGGACGACCAGTACTGACGTATAGAGTTTAAGGTTAGGTTATTTTCGTTATTTTGAATAAAAAATGAGTGCATGTGACATCGACTATAACCTTATGACTATGAGTCGAAATGCCTTATAGGTAATTTTCCACCCGGACAAAAGTGCAGCACGCCATTAGGTCTTAATTTTAAACTGTTAGTAGAAATATGGCCTTATATAAGGTATATTGACCAATTAAGACATTTCGCCCTCGTAGTCGAAAAATGGGAAACGTGCAAGGTCATATTGTCTTAAAAGTGGGTATGAATTATATCGGCTGATAAGTTTATTCGACTTTGAAGACATATTTTTTGTACAGATTTGGTAGTTTCGACCTAATGTATAAGTTTGAAGTCGTAGCAATTTAAAGGTACTTCTTAGGTTATATTTAGGTAATTTTCGACCTGCGTTTATGTCTTGAAAGTCTATTCGACTTACACGACACTATTTTGGTCGAAAAGTGGTAATTTTTACTTGATTAGGGCATTCTTACTTTGGCTTGGTCAAAATGACTGCTGTTTGGGTCCAATTTATCAGAGAAAGATGAACAATTTTTTCAGAATTGTTAGTAAATAATTTAAAATGTTGAAAAAATTTGATAGTAATTAGAATCTTAACTGCACGATATAAAAGTGCATGATAATTTATATAATACAAACTTCAACGAATTTCATTAATATCAACTTACCCCGTCAATACAAAAGCTTTTTCAGTATTAGAAATTTGTGTTCATTTATTCGAACAAACACATTGTTCAAATATTTGATGGAACCGCAAAAAAGTATATTACGACAAAGCAAAAAATGTAATGAAACCAAATATACACATCAACCCCACCAAAGAAATTTTCAGAACAGTAAATTTCAACCATAAAATTATATGTCCAGGAAATGAATCGGAATTCCCCGTCGGTGGGTAGGACGTAAGTTGGCTGCGACTCGAAAATTCATTCGTGGTACCGCAGTCTGACCCGAACCTTACCTCAACCCCTCCGCGAAAAGACATCCTGACGAGCATAACCGCAGGCTGTCTTCCCGGAGTGAAGAACGGCACATAGTTGTTTCACGAGACCGTTGTTCAGGAGGGGGTACAATGATACAATATACTAAATGGGGCGACGGGGGCCAAGGGGGTGAAGCGTAGACATCCCTGTAACGAATCCTGCAACCCCGCAGTTGAACCGGCACGAAGCACTCCGTCGCCGCCCACCCGGGCGAAGAGACCGCGTTACAAGGGGCCAGTATTTATGCACATTGTTGACTGGCACATGGATTTATGCACGTCCGTTATATTATGCGTCCTGTCGTCCCTCGGTGGAGGTGCACCGGGTACCGTCTCGAGTGTGCGCCAAATGTAATTCGGGCCTATATTACTCCATGGTCACCGTGTGACGACTGTGACTCATCGCTTTTTCAACTTTTCAAACTTCGATTTACCCAGGATGCTTTTTCAGTCATCTGCAATTACTACAGAAATCCAGATTTTGTTTTCGAGTAGGAAACCTTTATAAAACTTTTTTGTAAATTTCTTCGGTTTTCAGAATTTAAGCCTTCAATCGATAGGAAATATTATTAGACTGAAGATGACGATATGGTGTGTCGAAATGTCAATGTTCATGTTGTAATGAACTTTCAACCCATCAAGCCTGAAAGAATACATTTTTCCCTTGAATTGAGTTATTTCGTATTGAAATAAAAACTGAACAAAATCATAGAACTTTAGTAGATCGCTCTTCAAGATTATTATTATCATTATTAACGTCTTTCTATTGACAAATAAACCATTTTATACTTTCGATGCTCTACCTTTTTTTGTACGCATAATTTTTTTGTATTATTTGGATTTTTATAAGAAACCTAAAAACGTATTCGTTCACCTTTTTTCTGTTCGACATCCCCAGAATCTAGTATGGATCGTCTTCAAAAACTATTCGAATCTAAATTCGTCCACGACAAAGTCAAAAAGGGGTTGAACTTTAAAATTGTTCTTACCGTTCGCGAGTTATCACGAGGCAAAATAAAGGGATGTACATACATACAAGATCAAGGACAGACATTTTTTATTTCGTTTTTGAGTTGTTTAGAATCTGAAACGTCAATATTTGATGAAAAACTCTATTGTCATTTTTTTGAGGTGACCAAATTCAATACTTTGTCCAGACTTTTAGTCTAGGTCGAAGTATCATATCAAAATTGATTTAAATGATGGCCGAAGACCAATATACATATACTTGTCCATCTCCCTTTTCATGAGCTTGGTAATACGTAAATAACAGTTTTCGTGTTGGCTGCTGTACGATGTTATTGCGTCAAACACAAGATCCCATTTCGTCAGGAATAACATTGCTATTGATCATGGGATTCAATTAACGCTTCTTTGTTGACTGCGGGAGCCTTGAATTGTTCTTAGCTCACAGCTTCTTGCGAGTTGGAGTACAAAGCGCGGGCTTTGGTGGCAACGGACGACGTGGCTTCGGGCGTTGGGCATTGTGTCCGTTCTCTGAGCCGGTATAACCAACATCGCGGCATCAGTGCCAACACCGACTCACCCGACAGTGAACTGAATCGAGCATGTGGATGAGACAGCGAGGAAATCTTCTTGCCTTGCCCAGGAGCTGTCATCCCTGTATAACTCTCCGGAACGTCCCGCACTCTCCACCAGCCTCCGACTCTCTCTCGTGTCAACTCCAAATGTCCGTCCCACGTCCACCACCGCTGCTGCCCTGATTTCCTAAGTTTATGTCGAGCGATTAGATCCGCCCGAGTCTCTCATCGAATGTCGATGTCGTGTCCCAAAAACTAAATTTGCAACTTTGGATTATTTAGAGACTGCCACTAATATGAAACTCACGAGAGAAGGTGCAAATAAAGTTATGAAAGTTATTGATAATCGTTGTTCTTTATGATAAATATGATAAACTACTTTTAAAGTTACTCCGAATAGACATTTGTCTGTCTGTGCACATTTGGGATCGAAAAAAACGAACAAATCGGATGTAGTAATTATTAAATTATCATTCATTTTTCATCGTTGGGTAAAATCGGAATTATTTACATACGCGGAGAGAAATTTGGAATTACGTCAGCTCGATTAGCTATAGGTACGACGAACATTAGTCAGAGATCGAAAAAAGCTGGCCAGAACCTAATTGTCAACATTTTTTATTACGTACCTGATGTATTAATATCAGCGTAGTTTTTTTTTGTATTCCAGCCCTTTTTGCCTTCTGAGGTTAATTGGCCCTTACACTACTAGTTATTATAAAACAGAATTAGGTATTTAAACACATTCATCTAGCAAAACACACAAAGACATATGGAGGATTAGAAAAATATTAAACGCAAGGTATGGCAAACAAAATTAATTTGTTAGGAGACTTCATGACAAACATCATAATAAATAGGCAGTACTATAGAGATTAGTCACTATTTGTATTCAAGTTTAAGTACTCAGCATTCACTCTCGTCAGACGTTTCATCTCTTTTTTAGATAGGCTATAACTAATCTCAAGGTTTCATTTCAAATCTTCCCCCAGTAGGTCCGCTTCTTACGGTAGAAGAATTGCAATATCATTAAAGAAATTTGGAATTATTGCGATTACTAGTCATCATACGAAACAACACCAGAGTCTATTACTTCTCACTCGCCTGCATAAGAGTTTCTCATTTACGTTCGCCTGCGACCATCTGAAAAATCATTACAATTGCTTTCAACGCCCTTGGAAAAAGTTGCGATTTCTCCATAATTTCCGACAAAAGAGAAACAACGACGGGAAACGGGCGACAAGTCGCTTAACGAGAAAATCCAGAAGTTGTCGTCTCCGGGGAGGGGCTTGCCCATTCCGTTCCCAAATACATATATACGTTTCAATCTCCGGGTGTAATCCAGGATGGGCGACGCAGTATTAGAAAAGTTTGTTCGGCTGTACATCACTGCTGTTTGCTTACAGTATTTCCCGACCTTTGCGCCACGTTCGCATTCTTTCTCGCTCAGAACTGTCCTTCGCTCGTAATGTTGCATCTTGTTCCCCTCGCTTTGTACCCTGGGTTATTCGTTCCTCGGTAATGGCGTTTAACTGAAAACTGGTTGGCCGCTGCTCATCCCTTATCTCGGTGATCAGGAAGAATCAGAATGTACGAGCGGGACGACGTCCAGCATCCGTTGTTGGATAATTCGCGGTTGCCCCGCTTGGATAGGAAATAGGGGACGCTGGGGACTGACGGCCGGTTCGCAATCTTCCGAAGTGATGTAGAATTGAAATCCTTTTCTTTCCTTTGTTTCATGAATTTACCGATAACTTTCATTTAAAGTTGCCAGCTATATTAGTGCGATTGATTCTGAATAATGCCGTTTTCTTAATTCTTTAAGCCACATACGCCAATATATTGGCGCCCCTTAGAATTTCACATCTATTACTTATAAAGCAAACTTTTCAGTCGTTTGTATTTTTGTAGGTTTCCAAGAAAATAAGCAATTTCATTTTTTGTTTTTACGTAAATAAATTTATTTATTATAGAAACACTACTGATTTCGAGGTTGATTTAGTTCTAGCGAAGTTTCAGTAATAAATGTGCCATCGAAAAAGTACCTAAATGGTTTTTTGGGTTGCTGAATATGAATCTGATATCCTAGATTCTCATTCATCCTATAATCGATTTTTATGAGAATTCGCTAACGTTTTCAATTTTAGATCGGTCTTATTAGATTCGTCATTTTAATTTTTGAGGTTCTGATACCAGTTCTTTGCTAACGATTCAAACCCCATCGAGTGAAGATTTTACTAGGTTTCGATAATGTTTTAAATATCGTTTGATACGCCATATTAGCTACGTCATTTTTAATGTTGAGTATCTCATACCAAATTCGTATTCCGCTACAAAAAACTATGTATCTGTACAATATTTAATTATCTGCTTAATACCTTAATTCTGCGACTAAATGGGTTACTGCATTAACCTTTTAACCCTTTCAGTCACAGGCGAACACCAATGTGTCCCATCAAGATGCTATCGACCTTTTATGGTTCTTGAACAGATAGTTATCAATTTTGATGTGTTATTTTTTTCCTGGTTTTCGTGAGATTGAAATAAGTGTTAAAAAAATCATATTGCAAAATTATTTAAAATAATTATTGTTAATAACAACTTAGTACCAAAAAAAGTCATAATTTTCAAAGGAAATGCATGCCAGGAAGAACTAATCGCTATTATTATTTGAATTTTGGAATGCCGGAATTTTTTATGTCGCTGATTACGAATCCGGTATCAGATTTTCAACATTGAAAATGGCGGATCCAATATGGCCGACAAAAATGTTGAAAAATTTTGATTTTGTCTAATATACTTGGTACATAGGGGTTTGGAGGTTGCGGATTACGAATCCGGTATCAGATTTTCAAAATTCAAAATGGCGGATCCAATATGGCCAACAAAAATGTTGAAAAATCATGATTTTGGCTAATATTTGGTATAGAGGGGTTTTGGAGGTTGCTAATTGCGAATCCGTATCAGATTTTCCAAATTCCAATAGCTGATCCAATATTGCCGACATAAATGTTGAAAAATCATGATTTTGTCTAATATTTGGTATAAAGGGGTTATGGAGGTAGCTGATTACGAATCCAGTGTATATAACATTGGTCGAATTCTGTACAACTTATTTTATACAGTTTCTGATTTTTTTCGGCTATTTACTATTATTATTTAGGTGTAAATGACACAAAATTGATGTAAATCTATTTACAGGCATTGCAGGCAAAATATATGCATCCCTGTCTTGTAGCTTCATAAACCAATGTTCATAATTATGAATTAAATATTTTAATTCTTGTCCGCTATATTATCTCTGCCACTATGAATTTAAAAATTTGACAAAATTATGATGTCGCACCATTTTTGTCTGCCATATTGGATCTACCATTTTGAATTTCGAATATCTAACACCGAATTCGTAATCAGCGACCTCCAAAACCCCTATATACCAAATATTAGCCAAATTCATTATCTTTCAGATTTTTGATCGACCATACAGGATCTGCCTTTTTGAATTTTGAAAATCTGAAAAAAATGCTATAGCTGGAAAAATTCGTGACAGAAAGCGTTAAGGACGACGGGCATTTTTTTACCGCAAACTTCAGCGCGTTATTGGATATTTTTATGACCAAGAACAAAAATCTACACAGGGTGTTTCTTAATTGTAAAAGTCTGCTCTTTCAGATTCTGCGAAAAGATTTGGTCCAAATGTCGTTCTAAAAACGATACAGCTGTTTTTTTCTAAAAACTTGCGTATTTTTAAAATAGATTTTCGTTAATTCTGCAATTTACATTCGGAAACAACAACAAAGAGTACACGGAAACACAAAATATCATTTTTAAAATATTTCAATTTCAAAATGGTACCTGACACTTTTAAAAATTTTAAAATGGCAACTTGTAATTGGCGCTCAGAGAGCTTATTTAATGTATTATTTCTTTGTTAGCCAACCGATAGAAATTTCTAAATCGACAACTGCCCCATAACTGCAAATGGCTTTTTGCGGTCACTGATTATAAATATGAGGCCACATTTTCGAATTACAAAAACCTCATATTTATAATCAACTTCCTCGAAAACATAAATTTTAAGTTATGGAACAATTGCCGATTTAGAAACAAAAAAATACAATACAAAATCAGTTCTTTCGGTGCCATTTACTAGTCGCCTTTTTGAAAATTTGAAAAGTGGCAAGAACATGTGCGAACGTTCATTTTGAACGCGAAAGGTGGCGTTTCCGTGTACCCTACATTATTATTTTCTAGTGTAAATTGCATACATATCAAATAGTACATTGTACAACTAGGGACAAAATAGGTGTTTGCCGACGAGAGCGAGTTTGACGCCCGAACGAAACGAGTTCGGCAATTCGAATGAATCTGCAAACACCTGTTCTCCCTTGCTGCACGTATTATTTTCTCGTAGCAAATCAGTATTTTGAGAATAGAGTGAGAGAAACTTAGTTTGCTCCCTGCTAATAGTATATTACTCAACGAGGGAGGGTAAAATAAAGAATGCCTCAGACTACATGTTTTTCACCCTCGGCTTCACCTCGGGTAAAAATTACACGCAGTCTGAGACATTCTTTTTTACTTCCCGAGGGAAGTATACGATTTTTCTTCATGACAGGGAGGAAAAGAAGTAACTTTTCTCCCGCTTGCGGGAGGACAATTGCTGCTTTCGTCCCAGTGTGATGAAAATTAATTTTGCTCCCTAGGGAGAGAATGCGCTATTTTGCTCCCGAAATATAGGGAGCGAACCAGTATTTTCCGCTTAGAGTGTGAAAGAAACTATATTCAAAATTTGCGAGTTTCTAGAAAAAAAAAATAGCTGTATCTTTTTTAGAACAGTGCTCAGTACAAAATGGTAAGAGGAAAATAGGTCGATTAATTAGAAGGAAATTTATTTCTCGGAGGTTTTTGAGGTCGCTGATTATGAAATTGACTTCAAATTTTAAAAATCCAAAATGGGAGATTAAATATGTAAACGGTTGTTTGTTTTAATAGGGCTGCAACTCGGTATTTTCGATTTTCAAAATACGCATTGTATTCAGCAACCCAGAAAACCCCCGAATAAAAATGTATACTTCAAAAGGTTAAGCAATACTTAAGCGAAGATATCAAATTTGAAATGAAATAGTAATTTAGTTACCTATTAATTTCTATCAGAAAAAAACCACTATATTCCATTTAAAATCACGTGATTTCATTTCACTGATTTTAGTTCGATTCGCTGAATTAATCAGTAAATAGACACTGTTTTCTAGTGAAAACCACTGATTACCGGCATAAAGCATACGGTTTGATTCCAGTGATTTTAGTAAAACCCGCCTAATCTATCAGTTAGTAAACCCTATATGCAAGCAAAAAGCACGTGATTTTATTCCATATTTCAGTAAAATTCACTGGATCGATCAGTGAATAGGCATTGCTTTGAAGCGGCAGAAATGTGATTTCATTTCACTGATATTCCAGCCTATATAGAAGAGTTCGCTGTTGAAATCAGAGTCTAGCGGCTGATTCACAGCGATCGCAAATGCGCTTTGTGCATTAGCGACTGTGAACTGTCAATTAGTAGTTTTTCACTGGTTCAGATTAAGAGAAAAGATTTACTGTTATTTTCAGGGTATCTAGGTGGGTTTGATCGCTTTTTAAATAACCTTATCAATGTGGTGTACTAGAGTCAAATCAAAGAACTAAATGGCATCATATGGCAATCGTTGCGCAAGAACCACAACATCGATCGCCATTTTAAAATATCTGCTAAAAATTCGTATTATTTTCGTGATAATTCCTTCTCATTAATGGCGTCGTGGAGTCGTCTCGAAACCGAAGTAAATGCATATTAAAGCCTACTTTAACGCATATTGAAGCATACCTTTTTATGATTTTGTAAATATGACTTATAAATGTTATAAGGATGTCTGGAAAGTGTCTGCAGACAGACATCACCTGGACACTTTATAACATCTCATACACGGCATTAGTACATCCCACAACTCGTAAAAGAAAGAGATTAATTAAAAAATATACTTTTTGGCAATTTAAGGTTAGGATATGTGAAAACTCTGACACGATGAATTAACTCAGACAAAGAATTAGTTTTCAGCTACCTAAAAATATATAAGATCCTCCACTTGTGATTCACGTTGTGTCAATAAAAATTTTTTGCGGTCTTGTGTTATTTATGTTGAGAAGTGCCTTCAGCGATTAATTACGCAGGACAGCAAAACAATTTTTTAAGGGAGATAACTTAAATCAGAGGTACTGGATCTTATAGGTTTTTGGTGGCTGAAAATAAATTAGTTATCCAATTTGACCCGTGACGTGAGCTATTTTACATATCCTAACCTTAAATTGCCAAAAAGTATATTTTTGGGATCAGATATCTTAAAATCCTGACATGATGGGTCAAATCGAATAACGGATTCGTTTTCAGCGGCTATAATTTAATAAGATCCACTATTTCTGATTCAAGTTATCTCGAAAAAATTTTTTGTTGTGGTCCTGTGTTATTCATTTAGTAAGGACGTCCATTCCATAATCTATTATATGACTCTTCTATAACAAGTTTATGACGTCTTGATTCAACGTCCTAATGACGTTTCATAAAAGACATCTTTAAGAGATGTTCTGAACATAAGTGAATAATTTATGTGACTTTCTGTATTGTTGGAGTTTCAAAAAATTCATGTCTGGTCGAATTCTTTTATAATAAATATGAAAAAAGATTCTTGTAGAGCTTGGCTATTAGATAGAAATACCTACGTACTTTACAGCCCTGCTTATACTATTCTTCTCTCTTCTTATATGCTCTTTATCTCCCTTTCGATATTTTCAGACAGTCTTCGGTCTCCTTCTTCCTGGCTCTGCCGTATCTCAGCTCGGTATCTCTTCTGCAACCTTCTTGCTCTTCAGCGATAGGACGAGAGTCCTTCTAGCTAGCCACTCGTTGGCTCGGACTTCTCCTGGTCCCCGTAAATACTTGAATCGATAGCGAAGGATATCGGCTAATATTCTAAGGGACGCCGTACTTCCCTCGTACTTTCGCTGTCTGCCTTAGTATTTCTCTTCTACACTTCCACGTCTTTCTCTTGGCCACGGTTACGTATACAAGCGCGGATAGTAAATGTGGAGGAAAATTACGATATTGCATATTGAATTGGAACTGTGTATACTGCTTTCGAGGCCGATAATATTTTATATTATTTGTTAAATTGTAACGACAACATAACGTTCCAGACTTGCTTCATATTTTGTCGGTTATTTACCTCGTTATTTATGTTATTACTGCTTTTCGATCCGACGTACAAATACGAAGAAAAATATTGTGCGCAATTTAACGTTACTCCAATCTGTAATTTATAAAATTTCGTTTATTATTGCTCAAGTCCATTAGTTGTTACTTAATATCAGTTTGAATAATAATAATAAAAATTTGAGCATCCAAAGGGACAGTCACTGCAAAGAAAACGATTTTTCTGCATGCATCCAAAAATAATGAAAATGTTAAAAAAAATATCTCGTAATAGTATTGCATTAACCCATTAACGCCCTAGGACACAAATTTCATCAATATTTTTAGAATATTTCGTGAAACCAATTCAAAAAATCTTAGTTAAAACATTTTTTACTAACGTAAAATCGAGCGATCTTTCCGAATCAGCTTTTCAAAGATCAATCAAGCCCATTTCAAAAAAGTTATTCTTGGTTTTTGTCAAAAAATCAGATTTTTTCAGTGCCAAATATTTTTTTTTCACATTGGAAACGGTTAGGGAGATTACCGATCGGTGAAAATATTGTGTCCTTAATCCTTTTGAAAATAAAGTTGGAAACTGCCAAAATGGCGGCTCAAACACGAAAAGAATGAATTTTTTATTCGAAAATGATAGGCTTTCGGAAAAAATGTCGCTGAACAAAAAGTTCTTAGAATTGATCAAAGAATACGCTCAAATTTTATCAGCATGCAATAATGCACTACTTGATTTTTCAAAAATTTGAAAAATCGAAATTTTCAAAAAAATTATTTAAGTTTTTAAGACATTGTTCTTCATTTTAAAATCGCAAAATTTTGAAAATATATGAAAAATTGTCGCAGTGTCTGCAATTAAAATCGCAGAAAAATTTTGAACAAATTTGAGCGTAATCTTTGATCAATTCTAAGAACTTTTTGTTCAGTGACATTTTTTCCGAAAGCCTATCACTTTCGAATAAAAAATTAATTCTTTTCATGTTTGAGGCGCCATTTTGACAGTTTACAACTTTATTTTGAAAATGCTATCATGTACATTTCAAAGTTAAAGGTTCGAGGACACGATATTTTCATCGATCAGTGATCTCCCTAACCGTTACCAATGTGAAAGTGCCGATTAAAAAATATTTGTCACTGAAAAAATCTGATTTTTTTGTGAAACATCAAGCATAACTGTTTTGGAATGGGCTCGATTGATTTTTGAATGGCAGGTTCGGAAAGACAGATCAATTTTACATCGAAAATGTTTTATCTAAAAATTTTTGAGTTGGATTTTAATGTCAAGAAATATTCCGAAAATCTCGATTAAATTTGTGTCCTCTTGAGCGTTAATGGGTTAACTCTCACCTACCCCAATATGGTGGCAAATCATGTTTTTCATACACCATTTCGGAGTTCAAAAATAATAATTGAATCTAGGTGTATTTCCCATGCTATTTAGATGCAAATAACAACTTCAAAGTCATTGCGCCACCTCTAAATATTAACCAATCAAGTTCAGCAAGGGCCCAAAATTTTTGTTTTTTTATTTCCTTTTCAATGACTGCCCAGGACAAAGTCAATTTCGAGCTGGGGTTTTTCTAAATCCCTGTTTTTAAATTGTGAATCACCCTAATATATATATATATATACAGGGTCATCGAAAAGTATTGGACCCCCCTAATATCTTCAGTTAGAATTCACTTAGGAGAAAATGTCCAATAGCAAAGTTGTATGGTTTCAAGCGGGGAGTAAGAGGATGACCTTGACGTTGACCTTGACCATGTCCTTCAAGGTCATTTCAAGGTCAATCTTATTTTTTTAAATAGAACCCCCTACATTTTATTGCATATTCTTATAGCTTATCTCGAGAGCTTTCCAGAACACTATAATAAAATATTTGTTTATTAAGTACTTTTTGAGTTATAAAGGTTTGAAGTTAACAATTTGTTAAGTGGTGTGCGAGTCCGACCAGTTAAGGCAAGAGTGGTGTGCGAGTCCGACCAGTTAAGGCAAGAGTGGTGTGCGAGTCCGACCAGTTAAGGCAAGAGTGGTGTGTGAGCCCGGCCAGTTAAGGCAAATTTAATTCCAATTGGTTAGCTTGGGCAAAATATTTAATTGTACCAAACAATTCACAACAAATGTTCAAATTGTTGCCCTTCAACAGCCTGGCAATGTGCCAATCTGTTAACAACAGTCGAAACCGCATTCCGGTAAGTTTCTGGCGGTATTAGTTCTATCTCTCGAGTTATTCTCCCTCTTAAATCATCTAAATCTTGAGGCTTGGTGGCATAAACTTTACTTTTCAAGTAACCCCACAAAAAAAAGTCAAGTGGGGTCAAGTCCGGAGACCGAGGTGGCCACTCAATATGACCCCTTCGCCCTATCCACCTGTCCTGAAAGACCTCATTCAAATATTGACGGACAATGACACCATAATGAGGTGGAGCTCCATCCTGTTGGAAATAAATTTCATCCATATTTCCACCAGCTATGTCTCGAATAGCTGGAACAATTTGTTCGCGAAGCATGACTAGGTATACTTGTGCTGTCAAATTGCCTTCAATGAAGAAAGGGCCAACTGGTCTACCATTAAGAATACCAGCCCATACGTTAACTTTTTGTGGATATTGAGTATGATTGTCTCTATTCCAGTGAGGATTAACTTCACTCCAGTATCTACAAAATTCGATGCGTCTATCAAAATCGTCTTCGGACAACTCTTGGACCAAATGGAGTTTGTATGGATGCCATTTATTCAATTTCAGAATTTTACTGACAGATGCATGACCGATTTCGTGTTCTTGTGCAACGCGATTGATGGAAATATGGGGATCTTCAACGAAAGACTGTAAAACATCTAATGCCTTATCACTATTTGTTGCTGTTTTAGGTCTACCAGATTTTGGGCGGCTTTTAACGCTACCAATGGCCTCGAAACGTTGAATAGTACGGATTACAGTACTTTTGGAGATCCTATTATTTTCATTCCGAAAATTTTCATTAAATAATCGCGTTACTGTTTTATACCCTCTTTGTTGATCTCCCCATCCTCGCATCATTAACAGTGTTATTCGATCTCTTTCAGAAAGCTCCGCCATTCTTAATTAGAGCGAAGAAGAATTAATCAGGTAAGTGATAGGAAATTGATCTAGATAATTAAGTAGAGAAAAATACTAATTATTAAGTGTTGGTCCAACTATCGATATGTTTATTTTAACCAGCACTAGCAAAAAGCTCGTTGAGCAACTGAAAATCTAATAGATCAATTAATAATATTTACGAAAAATTTCTGGGCTATTGGAAACAAAATGAAGATGTTTGGGATAATCAATTGGAGCGCAATGGTTTCTTTTGTTACAGAAAAAATTTTTGAGGCTGTTCGTTTTCGTCCACGAGGTGACTGCTGCTCGCTAAGAAGAAGACAGCACTGCATCAAAGTTTCAAATCAGTGATCCGTATTGTTTGCTCTAGAGCTCGTACATTGGTGCCTGCGAGAGTGAGAGAATAAAGATTGGCCAACGCTTCGGTCAGATTCCCGCTAACGCCTTCGGAAATCACGCATTCGAGCAGCTTCTCGCGATTACGTTCGGGCAATTTTTCGCCAGAGCCTATTAGCATAATTGCTTGATGCCGTACAATACTTTGCTATTGGACATTTTTCCAAAATGCATTCTTACTGAAAATATTAGGGGGATCCGATTAATGTATTTTCTTTAAACCAATTAATTGGTCTCATTATTCAGCGCACAAAAGTATTAAGGTTATGATTACTGAAAACTAAATAATATTTTACAAGATATTCTACATTTTGTGTCAAAAAATTGTTAACTTCAAACCTTTATAACTCAAAAAGTACTTAATAAAAAAATATTTTATTATAGTGTTTTGGAAAGCTCTCGAGATAAGCTATAAGAATATGCAATAAAATGTAGGGGGTTCTATTTAAAAAAATAAGATTGACCTTGAAATGACCTTGAAGGACACGGTCAAGGTCAAAGTCAAGGTCATCATCTTACTCCCCGCTTGAAACTATACAACTTTGCTATTGGACATTTTCTCCTAAGTGCATTCTAACTGAAGATATTAGGGGGGTCCGATACTTTTCGATGACCCTGTATATAAGACAGCCGGAATTAATTCATGTGGCAGCTGCAGTGCTTCGAACGCTCTGAAATGCTGCGAAATCCCATAAAAAAGACTGCAGACAAAATAAAAGGACCGATAAAAATGAGCCATCTAAATTTTAAAAATTTATTTTTTTTTATATATATATATATATGTATATATATGTATATATATGTTATTTTTTTTATTTATATATATATATATATATATATATATATATATATATATATATATATATATATATATAATATAATACATCAGTGAAACTATCGCAGCATGAATTCGTAACGCGTAATTCGCCCGGAACATAGTGCGGTCTTCATGACAAGTCATAATATTATATACAGGGTGAGATGATCAATATCTATGATCCGAATATAGGGCACGTCATGTTATCGATTGAGCGATTGTGATTGGTCGATTCAAGCGGTAAGGTTTCTTGCCATTGGCCCGACGGTGCACACGCAATGGCGCGGAGTGGTGATGGAACTAATGTTTTTTGCTGTACTTCATTATGTATGTCAGTTGGCTGTAATTCAGTAAAATGTAATCTAACTATTGACGTGTTTGCAGGTTAGTAAATATTTTTATTTTAATATTTTTGCGTAATATTGTGCTCAAATAAAAATTCTAAAAATCGTTTTTCGCAGTGTAGTGTAATGTTGTGATGCACAAGTATTGTAGCTTAGATTACATTTTACTGATTTACAGCCAACTGACATACGGGCATACGTGCCCTATATTCGGATCATAGATACTCACCTTGTATACAAAAGAAGATTACCGATGCAACTCCCATAGAGCTCGTACAGCGCAGTTGAGCAAGAACCCAGGGAACTTATGAAATTGAGCTCTACATCAGCTTTGTGTTATATGGAACTCCCACAAAGCTCATACAGAGCAATTGCGCGAGCGCCCAGAGAGCTTCTGAAATTGAACTTCGGCGGAGATCTATAGCAGCTTTGTGTTATACGGGCCTGTATAACACAATACGCTCCTGTGTAGCTCGTTTAAAGCTTCTTGATTTTCGTTGGAGCTACATTTTCAGCAACCATTAGGGTTTAATGGAGCTCCAGAGAAGCTTCTATGTCCGCTTTTCCGTACTCCTCGGAAGGTCTATTCTAACATCTGGGATAAGCTCGCTGGAAGCTCGCTTGGAGCTCACCACCAGGATTGTCAACGGAAAAAATAAATTTGATTTTACTATATATGTATATACTATTGATATCATTTATAAACACATACCATATTGCTTTTGCTTTTAATTTGACTATTTAATAATGTCGTGTATGAAATAGTAACTATTATGTAACCGCCGTTTTTTTTTAATTCCCGTAAAACACAAGATGTAGATTAATGGCAGTTCATAAAATGAAATGAGAAGAAACGATTTGTTCTACTGACTTATCGAAAACCGATGTGCTTCCCGCATTTACTTTAAAACTCTCAAGAATTTAAATCAATGCCCTTTGCATGTAATATATCCGCCGAACAGATATATTTTGAAATTTGATATTTGGTTAGCATGTCGTACAAAATCAAAAGTCACAATCATTTACATTAACGCGTCTTATAGTTCGCATTTTATTTTATCTAAATAATGTGTCATATGTCCAAAATGCACAGTAGTATGCACAATTCGAACGGAAGATTGTTTCCGAGCATAGAGTTCTTTTATTTACACGGCCATCTTGAACGGTCTCTCGAAAGAACAGTTTCTATTCGTTTCGAACGCCAGCTGAGTGACGGCGCTCGAAAGAGCAGTTTCTATCAGTTTCGAACGCCACCCGAGTGACGGCGCTCGACAGAGCTGTTTCAATCAGTTTCGAACGCCCGTTGAGTGGTGGTGCATCAAGCTTTCCGTTGAGTGCATGTATTCTAGGATAGGCGATCATCTCCACAAGCAGTGGAAGCCATGTTAAGTTCGTATAAATGCTGTGCTCTCTATACGTAATGCAAATGAACATGTGTATGGCTCTGAGCGCGTTTGTTCTGATGAGCGGCGAATGAATCTAGTTGATAATGTAGGAAAATTCCTAGTAAAGTATTTGCGTGTATTTCATAAGCGTTTAGTATAATATAATTTAAAAAAAAAATGGGACGGTTACATAACAGTTGCTATTTCATATACAACATCATCACATAGTCCAATTTAAGTCAAAAGTAATATGGTATGTCTTTATAAATGATATCTATAGTATATACATGTATAGTCAAATAAAATTAATTTTTTCCGTTGACAATCCTCGTGGTGAGGTTTTGTCTATGGATTTTAACCTCCTGAACCCAAATTTTGTGGTCCCAATGCCGAAATGTGGTTCGTGATTGTTATTAACAATTTTTAATAACAAATTCAAAAGATCGTTTTTTTGAATCGGAAAAAATTGAATCATATTTTTCAGATCGTTTAGAACAAAACAGGTTCTTACATGTTTTTAAGCAAGAGCGATAGTTTCGGAGAAAAAAATGGCGAAATTTTAAAATATGCGATTTTTGCCATTTTCAGAGGGTTGCCAAACTTACCCATTTAAATTTTTTTTTTAACGGGATTAGTTGGAAATTCTTCTTGAAGTCGTCAACAATCAATATACTATCGGTTTTGAATGGTGTTATCGGTCCCCGTTGAGTTATTGCAATATTTTGGGAGTGGTGCGTGCAGGCGCGCCTCATGATTCTGAGGCCGCCGCCGCGGCCGGTCGTCAGCGGTTCACTGGCATGGACCATGTACATTCTTTGTTTTTCAACCTTCCGAATAATATTGTCTAGCCAAAAAGTCGAAAACATAAATGTTCAACAATTATTGTTAATAACGATTATTATTAACAATCTGTTAATAAGTTTATTAAAAATCGACGAATTACAATTTCCAGCAACGGAAAAATTCTGATATATTATCAGACCAGCCTAAGTAGGAAAAGGATATCTTTTTCAATTTTCTTAAAAAAGGGTTATTTCTAACATTTTTAGCATGCTTAAGCTTGCCAAATTGCGTTCTCTTATTTTAATGTAAAGTAACAAAAATAATAAAATTTGTATTGTGAGAAAATCATGGAAAAAAATAGAAGATTTTTTTTTGAAATAATGTGTAATTTACGCTTTATTGCATGAATTTTGACAAGTGTTTAGTTTATCGCAAGAACAAAATGTGCAACATGGAATTTCATTTCTCACACAAATACAACTTTTGGATTTGCAAATTTTGCTCGTACACATTGGAATTAGTTCATCTGCAGTAGGCAATAGGATTTGCACTATTCTCGGTAAAAGTAAGTCATCTTCTTTTACAAAACCAAATAATTCGGGAACTTCTAAGACACAAAATAATATTATCGAACTCTTTTCCAGTTTCTAACATAATGTGTCTTGCTATTCTGTATAAACCATCGTCGCATGTGATTGGTAAATATGTTCGCGGTAACTGACTTAGTAATTCTTTAAAATTACATAAAGCTGTATATACAGTACTGTATTCCATGACTGGTGAAGGAATAACGGGTTCGTAGACAACGATTTGCTTCAAGCGATGATTTTTTTTTTTTTTTTTTTTTTTTTATTTAGCATATTGAAGCCTTTCAGGGCTTATTTAGCGTACAATGAACATTTTTACATTCTTACATTCAGCATAGTACAGGAGAGTTTGTTACAAAATTTAAATATTCATATTACATGCTTTGAAGTATTTGTATAAGATTTTACACGCTTTGACGTTTGGATCCGCTATAAGCATTTCTGTGTTTAACGGAAACGAGAAATTTATTTTAAGGAGGTCCTGTATTAATTGCGCTCTTTCCTCTTGATACAGTGTACATTGCCAGATGATGTGGTTCAAATCCTGCTTTTCATAGCTACATTGGCATTGCTCACTTGTTGCTATCTTAACTCGAAATAGCGATGCGAATAAGTTATAATGATCAGCCCGACATCGAGAAATCGTAATTATGTCATATCGAGGTAAGCCTAACTTATAAAACCATGGTTTGGACCGATTATTATGAAAATATTTGAAGTAATATTTTCCTTTCTCAGCAGCTTGTTGCCGAAGAATAATGTCTGTGCTTTTTTCTGCATCCTTCCTATACTCTTCAAAATAGTCGGAAAAGGGTAATTTAAGCTTTGTGTCAGATTTAGATTTTGCAGCGAGTTTCGCATGTCTGTCAGCTAGTTCATTGCCGGTAAGACCGTTATGAGATGGAACCCAGACTAATTGTATAACTCTATTTTTTTTTAAATTTTGTAAACGCATCAATTTGCTTTGTATATCTAGTATAATAGGATTAATTCTATTGCTGACATTTTTTGAGTTAAGACTTTGAAGAGCGCTGAGGGAGTCAAAAAAAATACAAAAATTATAGTCGTCATATTCCTTTATAATATCGATAGCTATGGATAATGCACAACATTCTGCTGTAAAAATTGACGCTTTTTTGTCAATTGACTTCATTACCTTGATATCTAAGTTTGGACATACACATGCAGAACCAGTACTCAGTGAGGTTTCGCTTTTACTACCATCGGTGTACATACAATAAGCTTGTTGTTTGCGCAAAAAAACATTCACAATTACATTTGGATCTTGAGGTGTTGATAAATATTTTCCGAATTCGGTATCAATTAAAATGTCAACAGTTAGTGCTTTATAATCATAACTATAAATGTCATACGGGATTATTTCTAATTTCTTGTCAAAAATATGTTCAATGCATTTGTTAATTATTTCACTTTTACCTCTACGTTTACTATTTGTTAATTTTTTATAGTATTTTCGAATTGATTCACGTGTTATTGATTTTTTGTTTGACAAAGCTTTAGTTATAAACGTTTTACATAAGAGCTTTGCACGTTCTTCTACGAGTGGTATTTTAGTTTCTGAAAGAATTACATTGGTTGGAGTTGTTCGACGGTATCCCATGGCAGATCTAAGGGCTGATAGTTGAATTTTCTCTATTTTTTGCATTAGGGACTTTTGACTAGGATAGAAAATAAATATACCATATTCGATTTGAGATCGTACAAAACTCTTGTACAGCTTTATTAATGTCTCGGGGTCCGAGCCCCACCAAGTGCCGCACAGATATTTTATGAGATTATTTGCTCTTGTGCATTTTTGTATCACGTTATCTATGTGCGGAATAAAGGATAATTTATAATCAAATAGAATTCCCAAAAAGCGTACTGTTTCACTTGATTTTATGGTATGGTCATCGATTTTAATTTCAACTTCACCTGGTTCGATTTTGTTATTATTAAAATTTACGAGAACTGTTTTGTGCGCAGCTAAGTCTAGTCCGATTTCAAATAGATTTGCTTTCACAATTCCAATAGATTTTTCAATTGTATTTTGACATTTATAGAAAGGGGAAAATTTTGAATAGAGCGCAATATCATCCGCAAATTGTGAAACCTGTACGCTTTTCGGTAATTTGTCAGTAATGCTTCTTACGTATATTAAGTACAAGAGGGGGCTCAACACTCCTCCTTGAGGTACTCCTTTATAAGCGCATTGGTAATTATTTTCTGTAAGTTCCGAATAAATACGCCGTTCATGGGTGAAAAACTTTATAAACTTAACTACTAGGGCAGAACATCCTATATCGGCTAATTTGCATAATAAGATGTCGCTGTTTACATTGTCGAATGCTCCGCACACATCCAGAAAGGCAGCAAGAAGGTGTTTACGGTTTATCAGGGCCTCATTTATTTGGAGGGTTAAGTTTATTAAGTTGTCAACGCATGACTTGCCTTTTCTATACCCCGTTTGTTTTTTTGGCAAATAATCGTTATTCTCGCACCACCATTGTAGTCGGTTCTTTAATAATGTCTCGAATAATTTACATATGCATGACGTTAATGCAATTGGTCGTACACTTTTTCCATCGGGTTTATCAATAAAGTGGACAAAAGCATTTTTCCAGCTTTCTGGGTAAATAGACTTGTTAAACATTTCGTTAAATATATCTAAAAGTAATAATTGGAATTTAACAGGTATCCTCTTCAAGATATCATAATCAATGCCATCTATGCCTGGAGATGATTTTATGTTTTTAGATTGTAAGGCCATATTAAATTCCACATAGTCAAAATTATATTCAAAAAACTCGTTTTTTTTGCATTTTGGAATCCAGTTAGGGTTTGTACATACCCACGGAGGGCTTACTTTATCTAGGGCGTATTTAATTTTGTTCTTATTTTGAAGATTTTCTGAAGTATGTGAGTGTTTTACTTTTGTCCATTTATTGTTTAAAACCTTGCATTTATCCCATACATAACCAACACTAGTATGAAAATTAATGCTTTCTGCAAAATCTTTAAAAAAGTCTAGTTTTGATTTTTTGAATACTTTTATAGCCAGCGCCGCATTTTTTTTATACTCTACGAGATCAATAAGATTTTTCGTATAATCGTATTTTTTAAATGATGCTTGCCGCAACCTTTTGATTTTTTCGCAATCGGCATTCCACCACGGTACTGGATTGAAATTTTTATTCATCTTTGCCTTATTTCTTTTATTTGGAGTACTTTCAAGTAGTGCTTTTTTAATAAAATCGAAAAAAATTCATATTTTTCATTTGCAGGTAAATTATCGTATTCAAATGAGAAAAACTTGATATATTCGTTATCAAGTGCCGTAGTGAAATTTTGCCAGTTCGTCCGAGTCGATTTTAATTTAAAGGATTTTTTAACATAAAAGTTCCTTTCCATGTCAATATTAAAGTAAATCGGAAAGTGGTCCGAGCCATGAGTTTCGCTAGCAATGTGAAAATCTATTTTGTCCGTGATAGCCATCGAAGAAATAAGCAAGTCTATATTTGACTTTGTACCTCTGTACAAATCAATGTGTGTACTTGTATTGATATTATGAATGTATAGATCATGGTTTTCCAAGCTTTGATAAAGTCTTTCACCGTTTGTGGAATTCGAATTGCAGTTCCACATTGTGTGATGTGAATTAAAATCTCCCAAAAATATTGTATGTGAATTTGCAGTAGTATTATTTACAAGTATATCCCACTCATCCTGTGTTAATACAAAACCAGGAGGTCTATAACATACAATAACATCAATACTCGGACACGTGTTTGTAATTTGTAATCCACAGACTTCGACCTGTTCATGCGAAGAATTTATATTGTTGATTTGCTTAAACGCTATATTTTTCCGCGCAAGTACTAGAATTCCCCCGCCTCTTGTTTGTTTTCGGTCAATTCGAAAAGTCACAAATCCTGGGAAATCTATGTTTATGTCAGACGTTGTCAGCCATGATTCAACACATATAAACAAATCTATATCTTGGAGAATATACTGCAATTCGTTTTTTCGCTTTTTTACACTTCTGGCATTCCAAAATAAGCACTTAATCGAAGTTAATGTTTTATTTTCACTACCTGCCATTTTAATGGAAATATTATATATATAAGTGTTTCATTCAAATTCTACACTTTAGTCAAATTTAGTTTTTGTCACTTGAACTCCCTTCTTCGTCGGACAAGTCGGTATATGTTCCAAGGGATGAGCAGAGATTTTTTTTTAATTTAGTTATTCTGCTTTTTATTTTCCTTTCACTTATATGCGGTTAAATATCAGTTAGCATTGCTTCCAATCCATTAAGATTTGTAGTGTACTGTGATGCAATTTCGTTTATATTTGAGTTGCCATAAGTTGCACTTAAGAAGTTCGATAGTTTAGTAAAATCAAGAGGGTACACATTCGAATTCGATAATAAATTTTTTTTCGCTTTTTCAAGTTTTTCTTCAATTTCTTCGGATGTAGGGCGTTTTACTGTTTTAGCTTTCTTAATAACCTTAGTTTATGTTCGTATAGCTATGCGTTGACGACGTCGTATCCGATGGTAAACCTCTTTTCTTGTAGTTACTATTTTGGGGTAAATTTGTGACACCTTGACTTAAAGCGGGGAAATTTTTTTCAATATTAGAGGTTTTTTGGTTTGGGCTTTCACTTTCGTCTTGTGTGTACGGGGGTTTTTCTACATTTTTACAAAACTTCGCCAAGTGGCCCTCTTCTTTATATAGGAAGCACATTACCTTTTCAGAAGATAAGTAAATCCAGTAGTTTGTATCCTCGTACTGAACTTCAATATGTGCCGGTATTTTTCCAATATCGTCTGGTCGAACATACACTTGACGTCGAAAACTATGAATGTGAGCAAACCCAGCATCATGGAGGCCAGCTCTTATAAATGTTATATGTGAAACCGGAATTACAATTTTTTAATTTCTTGCAGAATAATGGAGTGTGGAATGATGGGACAAACGTTGGAGATAATTATTCTTTTCGCTTTAGTTATCAGCGGTCTGATTTCGAGGATATTTCCATTAACTTCGATTTTAGTTTCTTCGTCCACTAATTTATCCACTATTTCTTTGGAACTTAAGTAGAAGCAAATTCTGCTATGCGAGATGCGAGATACGAATAGTATATTTTTAGGGTCAATAAGTTTTCCAAATGTCAAAGTATACTCGTGTACTGAAATACCTTCTATTGCGTCAAATATTACACCTTGTTCTTTTGTAGGAAACTGGCTTTGTTCTACCATTCTTGCGTATGATGTTGATGCGGTGTCTTTCAGATTCTGCTTTACTGTACTTGGAGGCGTCATTGTGGAGTTTGCACTCGTTTCCGTAGTCAGAAACAAAGTGCACTGTCATAAGACTGCTCAAAGATTATTTAATCTACTTTGGGTTTATAACCCATATGTAGTTTTAACGAACGCGATTAAATAGCACTAGTAGATGAGCACTATTTATAAATCGCAAACTTCTATATAAACACGCGCGAACCGAAAATGTTTGTACGTCCGAACTGTACAACGTCTCGCGACGGACTCCCTCAAGCGATGATCTTCAGTAATGATGGAATTGAAAGAGCTCCAAGAAGGTATTTGCTGATTTGGATTCTTTGAGCAAATATCAAATATATTGGAATTCGAAAGTTTCATTCGCGATATAAACCATGAAAAATCGAGTTTGTGTAAATCGCTTTCAAACATTTCTGTTGTTACGGGCGTATTATCTTGAAGAACTGTATAAACTTGAGAAAGCTGTACAGACTTACCCAATTTCTTAAAGCTTTTGATTTCTTGATATTTTAGTAATGAAGTAAATGATTCGAGGCCTGTAATATTAACCCCTTCATGATCAAATTGTCAAACGCGCCAGTCACGTAACTACTTTTATCAAAATGATTCTGCAGTGACACGTAACTTTGACTAGATTGTGTAGCATATGTAGCCAATCGAGTACGAATTCTTATCATATTGTCATAAGAAACCGAACATCCCAGCCGATTCAAGATCGTGATCACGTTCTTGCTTTTTGTTGCACAAATAATCCTATACTAATACGTGCTGAGGTGTCTTCTTAAAGACGTTACTTTTTATGAAATATATTAGTTGAAATAAAGCTTTAATTCATAGTGTTTTTATATTTTTCAATGTATGTAATAATTGTAAAAATTACTTTGGAATAGGCATTGCTTTCCATGCATTTTTCAAATCTGTTTCGTCACAAAATTTATCATGCGGTTCAAAATTAATGAGTCTTTTAAGGTTGTGATGTAATCATTTACATAATCTGGGTGGTGGGACTTTTGATCAACACGAAAGATATGAAACAATAGTGATTTCTTTTTTTCTTTCGGGTAGACAAAACTAATTTTTTCTCCGAAGTAATCAATTAAAAACTCTTTTATTTTAGAATTTTTCATAGTGTAATTCGAACCATATTTATTCATGCGAATATTCGATAAATCTTGCAATGAAAATATTTGATCTAAATAAACTTTTGGTTCGAAATTTTTTATAATTTCAATAAAAGCATCATTCTCTTAATTATTTTCATCTGTATTATTTTCATTTGAATTATTCGACAGTTCATTTCAGATTCTATGTGCTCGTCAATTTTTTTAGAACTGCAACAGCGGAATTTTTGTAAAAGTGATTCCTTTACATAATTCTTATAACACTTCTTTGATATATGATACACAAATTCTCCTGAAATAAAGTGAATTACTTAATTTCATAGAAGCAATTTATGTACAGAAAAACATTCAGTGTTTAACAAAGAATCGATTTTCGAGTTCAGACTTCAGGAATATAAATATTGTGAATACTAAATTCACTTTAGTAATAAGATACAAAATTACTAATGTGAGATTAGTAG